>OZ004708.1:180170942-180770942 GCA_963924515.1 Vespertilio murinus | reverse complement strand
CATGATAGGGCTGCGGGTCCACATCTCCGCCATGATGCACCCGGCACCCCACAGGTCAATGGGGGGGCCGTAGTCCCGCTCCCCTGGGAAGAAGAGCGCACCAGGAGGGCCCCTTGAGCCCGAGGGCCTCCCGAGACGCGAGGCCTCGGGGCCGGCGGCTCAAGAAGCCCTGGCGAGGGGGGGCTGAGGCCAGGCTCCGTGCCTAGCCCCGGCCCCCTCCGCCCCCTCGGGGTCCTCACCGAGCAAGAGCTCCGGGGGCCGGTACCAGAGGGTCACCACGCGGTTGGTGTAGCGGTTGGGCTGGCTGTTCTTGGCCAGGCTGAAGGCCCTGGCCAGCCCGAAGTCCGCCAGCTTCAGCACCCCGTCCCGGGTGATGAGCACGTTCGCCGCCTTCATGTCCCGGTGCAGGATCTGTGGGAGGGCAGGGGGGCTCGGCCAGGCGCCCAGAGGCCCTCGGCCACACCCTCCCAGCAGTGGGAGCAAAGGTCAGACCCAGCCTGGGTCTCTCCCCCCCACCTTGTTCCTGTGGATGTAGTAGAGGCCATTGAGCAGCATCTGCATGACCTTCTTGATCTCGGACAGCGTGAACTTGACTAACACGTTGCTCAGCAGCCCCGCAAGGTCATGCTCGCAGAAGTCGAACACCAGGTATATACTGCCTTTGCAGCGGTTGTAGGGGGAAGCTGAGGCGGGAAGAATGGGAAGAAGGGAAGCGGGTGAGAAGAAAGCAACTCATTTTTCCACAACCAGCTCCTAAACCGCTCCAGCCCGTGGACGCCCGGCACCCGTCCGTGTGTTCCTTCGCTGGCAAAGCATGTCCCGAATGCCTCCTCTGGCGGGTGCTGGGGCAGCCCTGGGGAAGCACCAGCTACGACGACAGGACCGGAGAAAGCAGTCACAGCAGGTATGCTTGGGTTCAGAAGCGTGTCTAGTTCCAATTTTGCAAACAAAGCCTTAAGTCATAAGCCTCCCTTTCTTCATCTGAAAATGGGAAGGAGAGCCAAGCAACGTACCTTTGGTTCGACAGATCTCAATCAGGTTGACCACATTCTCGTGTTTGAGGAGCTGAAGGATCTTGATTTCCCGCAAGGCTGTAATGGGGAACTGTGTGGGAGAAAGACAGTGAGGGCCCAGAGGGAGAGAGCACACCGCAGTCCCAGGAACTGGCGCAGTCTGTGCTACGGGGCACAGGCGGGGAGACAGAGGAGACAGAGTAAAATCTTGGCTCTTTAATCAGCTATCTCAGGCGCCCCGTCTGGAACACGGGTGTAAGGTAGAATGCACTCCTCAAGGAGTTGGTTTGAGACAGTGAATCAAAATAGTGATACTTAATCACTTCGCTATTAGTCGCTAAATGCCCCACCTTCACATTTTAGCTCTGTGCATGTTTTGTTTAACTTGGGCACGAACAAAAACAACAAAAAGAGCTATTAAGAAATGCCCTTGCTAAGAAACTGGACCAGGGCTAAGTGGGGAGAGGAACCCGCTCCTTTTCAGTTGAGCATTAGACACTCTTTTAAACGCACTGCACGGATTTCTCAATTTATACGACACAAAACTAAACGCTAAAGAAAAAAGGCTTAAAAGACTTCCTAATTTCATAAACCGCCCTGCACTCAGTGCAAGCATGAGCTCCCCCTCCTGGCCCTAACCATATCTGCCTAAGAATAAAATTGCAAATACTTTAAAACATCTGAACTGGGAAATTGAATGTACAAGTCCAAGTTGCCTGCACTATGGAAATCCCCGCACTGCTGTACGTAAGTTAGGTCTCCGCGTGAGAACCCTAGAGGCAGCGAGGTGGAAACTCAAGCCGGCTGCCAGCCACTTGACCCATACTCACCCCCTCCTTCTCGTTCTCCATCAGTACTTTCTTCAGAGCCACCTTTTGGCCGGTCAAACGATGCTTTGCCTTAAACACCTCCCTGCAGGTGAAGAGGGGGATCCAGAGCCCATCAAGCCGTTTTCGCAGGGCCCGCCCCTCCCCCACCAGAAGAGGAAGGCCGGGAAAAAGGGTCTCACGGGCGGGGCGGGGCCTGGTGTCGAGAGCACTGGGCTGCCCACCACCAGCTCTTTGCGGTCCCTCTCCGAGCCCCCACTTCCTCCCCTCAGTCTCTTCTCACCCAGGCTGCTCTCGGGGAGATCCTGCTCCCCTTACCAGCTCCTCCCTGCAACCCCTCCCCATTTCCCATCACGGGCCCCAGGCTCCTCCCCGCCAGCCAGCTCCGTCGGGCCCGGGCGGGATGGAGCGCAGCCTAGCAAGACCAGGAGACAAGTCTAGGGCTAGGTGGCCTCCTGACCTCCTCGGGCCCGGCACCGTGCATCCCGTCGCAGGCCCCGAGGAGTGCAGGCCCCAGGCACCCAGCCCCTCCGGGCCCAACCTTACCCAAAAGTGCCTTGGCCGATCTTCGTGAGCTTCTCATATTTGGTCACCTCATCACAAAAGGGGCACTCCACTGAGTCGTATTGCTTTGCCATGGCCGCCTCCAACGCGCCACCGCCGCCCCCGGCCGCCGCAGCCGCCGCCGCTCCCGCTCCGGGTCCCGCCGCCGTGCTCCAGGCCCCTCCGCGGCCGCGCCACTTCCGCCTCCACGGCCACTTCCGGCCTCGCGGCGCCGACCCCGCCTCTTCCGCTCGCCGGCCGCCGCCAGGCCCCCTGGGACTTGTAGTTCCCGGGAGGCCAGGAGGCACCGGAGCTGCAGAGGCGCCTCCGCCGCCGCCGCCGCTGCCCCCGCCTCCGCCGCCGCCGCTGCTGGCGGCGACCCCGATCGGGGGCGCGGGGAGCCGAGGCGCCGGGGCTGGGGCTCGGGGCGGTGCGTCCCGCTGCATTGGCCCGGGCCGCCGCCGCCGCTGCCGCCGAAGCCGCTGCCGCTCTGGCGCCCGATCCCGGGCCAGCCGCAGTGCCCTGCTCCTCCTCCTCCGACGGCGCCGCCTCCGCCGGGCTGCGCGGGGCGGCGGGCGGGGGGGCGGCCCCCAAGCCGAGGCCCGGGGGCTCCCTGGCCGGGCTCGGGCCCGGGGCGGCCGGGAGAGGGGGCGAGCCGGGAAGAGCCGACGAGGAGGCGGCCCCAGAGCCCGGGAGGGGGCGCGTTATAAAGGGGGAGGCGCCCGGCCCTCGCCCTCCCTTCCCCCTCCACCCGCCCCTCCCGCCCGCCCTCCGCGGCCGCACCTGCCGCCGTCGCCCGCCCGCCCGCCGTCCGCCGCGGCCCTCGGCGCGTCACCGCCCGCGGCCCCTCCTCCGCCTTCGGAGGTGGGGCCCGCAGGCGACACCTGGCTGCGGGGCGCCTCGGCGCGTGCCTCAGTTTACCGCCACATTCCAGCTGCCGCGGGAGCCCCTTCCTCCCGGCTCGGAGGGCCCCCCACCCCAACCCCCACCCCAACCCCCACACACACTCTGGCGAAGGCGGGAGGTAGCCTGGGAGCGGCCTCAGGTCCTGGGAGGAGAGAACGGCCCCGCCGCCGCCGCCTCCCGGGCCTTTGCCACCGTTGACATGGCAACCGATGGCCGCCAGGGGGCGCGGCGGCACTGGAAGGGGCCAGCAAGCCAAGCTCGGGCCTTGCAGCCTTAGACCCCACCACCACCACCACCACCCTGTTCTCTGGAGACAGAGATGGAAACCACGGGACCCTCCGCACCGAGCTGCGCTGGAGCTGGCCCAGCCCCGGGTCCGCAATCACAAACATAGCTAGCATTCACCCAGCGGCCCTGTGTGCACAACAAGTGCCAGGCGTTCCCGCTGAATCCCCAACCAACAGCCTCCTGGGATCACAAACCCATTTTCCAGAAGAGGCCACTGAGGTTCAGAGGTGAGGTGATTTGCCCAACCAAGTGCCCATAGCGACAGAGCTGGGACTCGAACGTGGTCCGTGTGAAGAGGATCCCCTGAGCCAGGCTATGCAGTCTGGCCAGGAACGTGGCAATGGTGCTGTGGGAGGCCTCCCGTCCTCGTGCTGGGCACCAAGCCACCATTCAGCCAGGGTCTCCCGGGACCCTGTGCCCCCCGCCCCCCTGGCCCATCTTTCTGACATTTCCCTGGCTCCAGGGGCTTCGGGATTCTTCCTCCAGCTCTATTACTCCACCGCCAGCCCCAGCAAAGCTGTTCTGTGCCTCCTCTCCAGTCCTCTGCCCACGGGTGGCTAGTCCTGGCCTCCCGGTCTGGCCTCTCCGTGAGTCCCCCTCACAGCACCCACCAGGTCACTCTGAGGTGATGCGTGTCCCCCCACTGCCTTCAGGGAAGTCCCATTTGCAACACCGGAGGCTGTGCACACGGCCTCCTGTTTCCTAACCCCCCAGCCCATCCTGCCTTTAGCACCGCGCTCCCTGGCTGCACCCCAGAACTCTCTCTGCCTGTAGGAAACCCTCCAGGCCTCGAAGCAGCCTCTCAGGGGGAGGTGACCCTGGTGTTCCAAGAGACCCTGTTCTGGGCCGGGGGTGGGGAGGCTTTTAGGGGGGCCTTGAGGGTGGGGGGAGGAGCAGGGAGCCCTCTCCTGAGGGTGGTGTGGAGCCACAGTCGAGTGACATAGGGAGTGACCAGGGGTCAGCCTCAGGGGTACACTCTTAGAAAGCAGACCCATGCAGCCGAAACCGGTTTGGCTCAGTGGCAGAGCGTCGGCCTGCGTACTGAAAGGTCCCGGGTTCGATTCCGGTCAAGGGCATGTACATTGGTTGCGGGCACATCCCCGGAAGGGGGTGTGCAGGAGGCGGGCACATCCCCGGAAGGGGGTGTGCAGGAGGCAGCTGGTCGGTGTTTCTCTCTCATCGGCGTTTCTAGCTCTCTATCTCTCTCCCTTCCTCTCTGTAAAATATCAACAAAATGTATTTAAAAAAAAAAAAAAGCCAAAACCGGTGTGGCTCAGTGGATAGAGCGTCGGTCTGCGGACTGAAAGGTCCCAGGTTCGATTCCGGTCAAGGGCATGTACCTTGGTTTCGGACACATCCCCAGTGGGGAGGTGTGCAAGAGGCAGCTGGTCGATGATTCTCTCTCATCAATGTTTCTAACTCTCTAACCCTCTCTCTTCCTCTCTGTAAAAAATCAATAAAATATATTTTTTTTTAAAAAGAAAGAAAGCAGACCCATGCTAAATTGGGGGTGGCGAGGGCAAGAGGGGAGAAAATAATTGTAGTAACTATAATTTTTTAAAATATATTTTATTGATTTTTTTTTTTACAGAGAGGAAGAGAGAGGGATAGAGAGTTAGAAACACCGATGAGAGAGAAGCATCGATCAGCTGCCTCCTGCACACCCCCTACCGGGGATGTGTCCCCCCCCCCCCCGCAACCAAGGTACATGCCCTTGACCGGAATCAAACCCGGGACCCTTCAGTCCGCAGGCTGACGCTCTATCCACTGAGCCAAACCGGTTTCGGCTAATAATTTATTGAGGGAAAATAAGTGATTGGAGCTGTACACTTAGCATTTGATGAGAATCACCTCCATTCTCACCCAGCCGTAGGAAGCGGGCACTTTTATCACTTCCGTTATACACATGAGGACACGGAAACTCAGAGGTGACATCCCCTGGCCTGGGCCACACTGCAGTTGAACCAGGTCAGTCTGGCACAAACCCCACGCACGTCCCGGTGCCAGGACCCTGCCCTGTGGGCTGGGCATGGAGCTAGGGCCCAGTCATGGCCCAGCACCAGGTGGGGTGCTGAGGGGGTGTTGGGGGATAGTAGCAGCCGGGGTCTGCCGTGGTTTGGGTGGCTCTCACCGGCAGGCTGGTAGGCCAGGGCCCCTGCCTGCTTCCCGCAGCCCTCCCTCAGTCACATCCTGTGGGCAGAAGCCTCAGCGAAAGTTCCGGTGGTGTCATCACCTCCACCCCACCGCCTCTGGCCTGAGCCCCAGCATTGCCAGTCACTTCCCTTCGGGGCCCAGGGCCCCCAGCCTTTCCCGGGGAAGGAGGGCAGGCGGGAGGGGTCAGGAGGCCGGGACTGCGGACCCCTCGGGCGGAAGAGAGGAAGTGAGGTGCTACCCGGAGAGGATTTTCCACTGACTGGCTTGTGGGATCCGCGAAGCCAGTGGGGCCGGTGTTCAGGGAATGTTTGCTGACTGGCCAGGCTCGGAGGGAGCCTCTGGCCTGGCTGCCATTTCACAGTGAGGGAAACTGAGGCACGGGATAGGAAAGGGAGCTACTGGCCAGCTGTTAGGCCCTGGCCCGGACCCTCTGCTTTCTCCCCATGACCGGGGACAGCGTTGTGGGGGGTTGGGGGGGTGGGGGGTGGTGTGGAGGGGAGGGGAAGACTGGCTCTCGGAGTGGGCCGCTCCGGCCTGCGGTATGTCTGGGAGACGAGGGGTCTCCGGATAGAAGGGCCCAGGACCAAGAATGGCTGTGTGGTATCCACAGCCCTAAACCACCTCGGACATTCTGCCCCCTGGCCCTGCGCTGATGTGCGCTGTACCCCTGGAACTTTACAGCACCCCCTCTTAGGGGGTTCCTATTTTTGGGCCCCCCTGTTACAGAAGAGGACACTGAGGCTCGGAGCGGTGAGGTGGCCTGCCCAAGTCCACACAGCCCGCAGGCGACGGAGCTGGGATTCAAAGCCAGGTCCTCTCCGAGGCGGGGGTTGTTCACCATCACCCTCCACTGCCCCCCAAACCAGACACCGGGGCGGGGCCAGCCCGGGACGGGAACCGGCGGAGGCCCGCGGCGGGCACCAAGCCGGGGTGGGTGCGTGAGACCAGTTCCCCTCCGGGCCCGAGGTCTGTCCGAGCACGCAGATAAAGACACAGTCCTGTGACGATACTCAAAATGCACGCTTCACTTCATTGCCACGGGATCACGCGAGGGACGTCATACGTGTCCCGTTCCGGTGATGGGGAAATGGTGCTCAGAGGGGACTGGCATGCCCCAGGCCGTGTAGGTGCCGTCTGGAGGCCTAGCAGGACCTGGCCAAACTGGGGGTGACCGAGTCCCCAAGGGGATGGGGGGGAGGCGGGAGGGGACGGCCATCAGAGCAGGGCCCCCGGGGGCAGGGCGGCTCAATGCGACCTGCAGGACGCCACGGGAGCCGCGTGCTGGTGTGGGTGGGCCGGAGGCCGCGGGGAGGGGAGCTGTGTGCCGGAGCGTGGCTGGCCTCCAGCACAGGCTGGGGAGGCCTGCGGGGCGGCCACCCGCCGGCAGGTCCCCGGCCGCGCTCCCAACGGCCACTCGAGGCCGCACAAAGGCGGCTCTGAGCGCGCCGGCCGCCACACTGAGCCCATTCATCCTCCCAGGGATGTTGCAATTGCCCTGGCGCCAGGGCCAACGCCAGGCCCCCGGCACTGACGAGGCAACTCCACCCCCAACACAGCCCCGAGGGGGCCGGCCCGGGGTCTCACACCGCGTGCCGGAGGCTGGGGTTTCCTGGCCCAGCCCACCCCCATCCCGCAGCACCAGCTGCCGGGGGTTTGCCGAAGACCTGTTTCACCGATAGGGAACCAGACCCAGAGCAGCCAAGTGCGCTCCCACAGTGAGGATCCCACGGTAAGAGCCGGCCTGGCCGGGAAGCCAGCACTGGCTGAGGCCGCGGCCCTGGGGTGCCTCCTGGGAGAGAAGCCAGGACCCCCAGCCGGGCCACAGGCCCCTCTCCCTCTTCTAACCACAACCCGGAAGAGGGTGGGGCACCAGCCTGGGAGCCGGGGCACCTGCATGTCTGTCAAGTCTCTGGTCGTCTTTAGCCTCGCTTTCCTCATCTGTGAAATGGGACCGTACCAGGATGTGCCTCACGGCGGAAGCTTCTAGCTCCATGCCTGGCTGGTGGTTTGGCCTCGTGGGCTGTGTGCCCATCCTCACAGCCCGAGTTTAGCCCCGGAGGCCCGGGTAACAATGCCACGCCACTGTGGGTTGCGCCTGTGGGTTGCCTGCTTACCCCGCGTTTGTGCCCATTCTAGAGATCGGTTGACTGAGGCTGCAGAGCAAGCAGGTCAAACTCGCAGCCTGTGGCCCACAACGACTATTTTTGCGGCCCAGCCAACATGTAAGAAACGTTTTAATAAAAATTTCATAACTCAATTTTTACACTATCCTGTTTTACATGATTATTAGTAACGAACTACGTTTGCTAACGACATCACTATAATCGCATTCATTTCCCCTTAGGGGCCTTATGCGCAGGCACGCTGTTTCTCTCCACCAATACCAGCAGCGAATATTCTAGCACGGGGGTGGGCAAACTTTTTGACTCGAGGGCCACCATGGGTTCTTGAACTGGACCAGAGGGCCGGAACAAAAGCAGCCTGACCATGCTGGCACTCTCATCTTGGGCTGCTGGTGAAGGAGCGGAGGGGAGAGCAAGAGAACCCTCCGCTCTTTCGGCTCCTCGGGCCGGATAGAACAGCCGAACGGGCTGGATCAGGCCCACGGGCCGTAGTTTGCCCACGGCTGTTCTAGCAGCCGATTTCCACGTCATTGGTCTTGTACTGACTGGTTTCGTGTGCGCACCAGGAAATGTTTCGCTTTCGGAGAACAAGAAAAATAGGTTTATTTGCATTGCATGACACTTATTAATTTGTGCAGTCATTTAGAGTCTGGTAAGTCAATGTGCAAGAAAAAAAATATAAATTTTTATTAAAATGTTCTATTATTTTATGTTAACGATGACTCATTTATTTCAGCCCTTTGTATTCAGCATGTCTCTGTCGAAATAAACCTGCGTTTCTATGAAAATGAAAGCTTGCTTTTTTTTTTTTTTTTTTTTTTGCGGCCCACATAAACTTAAACCTTGTTCACTTGGCCCGTGTTAGCCTTTGAGTTTGACAAGCTTGCTTCAGAGGCTCCGATAACGTGTGTGTGGCCACAGGACCAGGCCTTGGAGCCCACGGTCTGTGGCCCCACCCCGTCCTCATCACCTGTCGAGGGGGTTTCATTTCCCCATCTCTCTCCCGCCGTGAGAGCTCACACACTCACACACACACGGGTTGTACGGTGGAAAGCTCCAGGCTAGGGGCTAAGGGGCTTGAAAGGGCAAGTTGTGCCGAAACCAGTTTGGCTCAGTGGATAGAGCGTTGGCCTGCGGACTGAAAGGTCCCAGGTTCAATTCCAGTCAAGGGCATGTACCTTGGTTGCGGGCACATCCCCGGTAGGGGGTGTGCAAGAGGCAGCTGGTCAATGTTTCTCTCTCATCGATGTTTCTAACTCTCTATCCCTCTCTCTTCCTCTCTGTAAAAAATCAATAAAATATATTTAAAAGAAAAGAAAGAAAGGGCAAGTTGTAACCCAGTTTGTGCCACCAACCCACTGTGTGGCCTGGGGCGATCCCCCTGCCTGCCTGTGCCTCAGTTTCCCCACTTCTGTACAATCAGTGGGGTGCACCAAATGATCACTGTGCCCTTGGAGAGATGGAGAGATGGGGACATAGGAACAGGCCTGACCAGGCCTGGCCATGCCTTGGTGGGCACCAGTTTAGCGCCGGGCTCTGCACCAAGCCTGGGCCCCGTGAGGTGGGCATTGCAAGGAGCCGTCCCACAGGGAGGAAACAGCCCGGGGAGGTGAGCGCCTTAGCCCGATCACGCCGTCACACAGGGGCCAGCCAGGGCTTGAGCTTGGGTCTGGGCAGCCCCAGAGCCCACAGGCCTCGGCTCCGCTGCCAGCCCAGCCCCAGGCGGCTCAGAGTAAACTGCCCTCCGCGCAGGCCTGACTCCCTGCACCCTCCCCGCCCAAAGCCCAGACCCCGGACAGCTGTTGGCAGGTCCCCAGCGGTCCCCAGCCCAGCGGGCTCTGTTCCCAGAGCCAGTGGTTTGCTCCCCAGAACTCCCAGTCCCACGGGCTTGTGGTCTGCCCCCCCTTAACCCCCCCTGCCCCTCCAGCTTGCTGCCGAGGACAAGGCGGAGGCCCACAGGGGCCTGGGCTCAGGGAGGCCCCAGCCCCCGCCCCCTGCGGAGAGGACAGGGCGGGCAGGGCTGTGGGAGTTTCGCTGGTTTAAAAATACACAGAGGAAGCGGGTGAGAGGGTGAGAAAGGGGAAGGGGAGGTGAGGAGGCAGCGTCGATGTCCACAGGCTCGAGCAGCCTCTTGCCCGCAGGCCAGTCGCACTGCCCGGCCGACAAGATGACCGAGAAGCCCAAGAAGGCCAGCAGAAAGTTCAGTGAGTGCGGCCCCGCATCCCTCCGCCCGCCTTCCACCTCAGCCTCCCTCTGCATCTGCCCTCCGCGGCTCCGACTCCTTCCTGTTTCTCTTTCGGTGCATGTCTGTCTCTCTCCGGAGGTCTCTGCTTCTGGGTTCCCATGTCCCCATCTCTCCATCAATCTGGGCCAGGGTCTGTCTCTCTCTCTCTCTCTCTCTCTCTCTCTCTCTGGCTGGGTTGGCTCTCCATCTCTGTGCTTCTGTGTGTCTGTCTCTCCCCACCCCGACTCAGTGTCTCCTCTCATCTGCGGGTCCAGGGAGCCCGGGAGACCGCTACCCACTCCATCTCTATGCCTGGTCCTCACGGCGTCTCAGCTGGGGAGTCACTGGGATAGGGCAGGTGTGTGTGTGTGTGTGTGTGTGTGTGTGTGTGCATGCACACCACGGGTGCCACAGGATGCTGTCCCATGTCCCCACCGGCAGGGACACTGGGACCCAGAGCAACTCAAGGAAGGGCCACACCCACCCATGGCTGCTTCCCCGAGTCAGTCCCTTCCTGGACCCAGCGGACTTCTGCCTGCCCTGGGCCCTGGTGTCTGACCTGACAGCGCAGTGTGTGTGTGTGTGTGTGTGTGTGTGTGTGTGTGGCCAGGGCGAGGCTTATGGCTGCATTCCACAGTGAAGAGACGGGACCCAGAGAATTGCCTGAGATCCTGTGGGGCTGTGGACCAGCGCTCACTCTCATGTCCCCGGCCTGGGCCTCAGTTTCCCTCCTTGCCCCGCTGCTGTTCCCTCCGGACCCCTGTGCCCAGGAGAGGAGTAAGCCGGGCTGAGAAGGGAGGCCTCCCTCTGGCTGTTGCCCCAATTCCTGCCCCGGGGCAGAGCTCTCTGAGAGTGGAGCTTCGCGGTTTTCTGACGTGGGTCAGGAGGCAGAGGCTAAGACCAGGTGAGGGTGGGCAGGGCTGGCAGAAAGCCCCGAGGCCCTGGCCCTTGACCAGGCTCAGCCTTGCTGTGTGACCCAGGGCAGGTCCCTGGCCCTCTCTGGGCCTCAGTTTCCTTTCTCGTCAAACAGAGGCATCTTACCCAAATGCCAGCGTGCTGGTGAGGACCCGAGGAGGCAGAGGAGGCTGAGGAAGTGGGAAGTGCTAGAGTTTTTCCCTTTGTGTTCAACTGGAGGTCAGATGGTGGCGGCTGTGAGAAGGGGCAGCCCCACCGCTGGGGACTGGAAAGAGGAATCCACACACACACACACACACACACACACACACACACACACACACAGAGAGAGAGAGGAGGAGATGGTATCACCCGAGCCTGGGTTAGACCCCGGCTCAGCTGACAGGAAGGAGAGAACCACAGGGACCGGGACCCTCGGGCTGTTCACAATCCCTTTCTCGCTTCTCCCTCGCCCCAGGTGCTTACACACCCACCCCTCCATGCCCCAACACACACGTACACACGCCCACACACATGCAACTTCACCTGCCGGCTGTGTAACCGGAGGGGTGGGGGAGGGAGGGCTTCCTTTCACGTCTCTGAACCTCAGTTTCCTCATCTGCAACTGTGCCGGGGAGCTGCGCGGAGGACTCAGTGAGGGGGTGCGCGCTGCAAGTGCGACCAGTGCGGGGCGGTATAGCATCAGCAGCAGCGTCACCATCATGCCCGGCACCCCCATTACTGCCCCCCCTTCACTGCTTCTGGAGGGCCTTTGTGTGCCAGGCGCCATGGCGAGCATGTCACTTACATGCTTTCCTTCGATCCTCCCACTGACCGTGGGAGGGGGGCGTTACACTCTCCATTCTACTCATGTGGAGGACGGAGCTCAGAGGGGTCAAGTGACTCGACGCAGGCTGAACAGCGCGATGGGGAGAGCAGGGATTCAAACCCGGGGCTGTGCGGCTCCAAGCTGCCACGATACCCACAGTGATGGGAGGAGGTGGCAGTGAGGCCACCTTGAGCCCTGCTGGTCCAACAGCACGTGCCTCGTACCTGTTGCTATTGCTGCTGTTATTGTCGTACCTGTTGTTATTGCTGCTGTTATTGTCGTACCTGTTGTTATTGCTGCTGGCATCGCCACTCACTCCTTCCCCCCCCCCCCCCCGCCAGAGTTCTTCAAGTTCAAGGGCTTTGGGAGTCTCTCCAATCTCCCCCGGGCCTTCACGCTGAGGCGGACCTCGGCTCCCGTCACGCTCCGGCCGAATCTAACGCCGGACATCTTCGAGGCCACGCAGGACGACATGGTGACCGTCCCCAAGAGCCCGCCGGCGTACGCGCGTTCCAGCGACATGTACAGCCACATGGGCACCATGCCTCGGCCCAGCATCAAGAAGCCTCAGCGCCGACAGGCTGCCCGGGAGACCCAGGAGGCGGGCCCTGAGCCCCACCTGGTGCCCCGAGGCCTGCCGGATCCCCCCGGCCTGCCGGACCCCCCCGGCCTGCCGGACCCCCCAGGCCTGCCGGACCCCCCAGGTCTGCCTGACCCCCCAGGCCTGCCTGACCCCCCAGGCCTTCCGGACCCCCCAGGCCTGCCGGACCCCCCAGGCCTGCCGGACCCCCCAAGCCTGCCTGACCCCCCAGGCCTGCCGGACCCCCCAGGCCTGCCGGACCCCCCAAGCCTGCCTGACCCCCCAGGCCTGCCGGACCCCCCAGGCCTGCCGGACCCCCCAGGCTTGGAGGCAGCCGAAGAGAAGGCGGTGGAGACGGAAGCCGCCCCGGAGGACACAGAGGTGAAACCCAACCCTTCAGCAGTGGAAGCGAGCCCCACGAGAGAGGCTGAGGACCCCAGGGCAGACACAGAAGAGGACACAGTCCCCAGGAATTCGCCCACAGAAAGGTAGGTGCCCACCAGGGGAAGGTGAGGGCAGGACCTGCAGGGATGGGGTTTCCAGTCTCCTGCTATTAGATCCTGGAGAGGACCCCCCCACACACACACACACATACACACACACATCTAGGTAAACATGCCTTAACCAAGTGCCTGCTACAAACCAGGCACTGTGCTTAGCCCCCCACCTGCAATTAATTTTCTTTTTTTTAATATATATTTTATTGATTTTTTTACAGAGAGGAAGAGAGAGAGATAGTTAGAAACATTGATGAGAGAGAATCATCAATCAGCTGCCTCTTGCACACCCCCTACTAGGGATGTGCCCGCAACCAAGACACATGCCCTTGACCGGAAGTGAACCCGGGACCTTTCAGTCCGCAGGCCAACGCCCTATCCAATGAGCCAAACCGGTCTTGGCTGCAATTACTTTTCAAGGAAAAAAACAAAACAAAACTGGGAGGAGGTGATAGGTTCTGTCCACCCGAGGAAACCGATTCAGAGAGGGCGGATCTGCTTCCCTCAGGGAGCGCATCAAATGAAAGACAAAGTCAGGATTTGAACTAAGACCCACCTGACTCCAAAGCCCCAGCCAACCTCCAGCACAGGCTCAGCTGCTGGCTGGACTCCAAGCCTGGTCGCCAGGTGCCTGCCCAGGGCCCTCACATGGAAACCAGCCACTCACTTCTGCTGGGCACCACTGCTTCCCCTGCTCTAGAAAGCTGCTTGTCACTTAACTTGGTTATCGGGTGAATTGAGTTCATGCAAAAATACCAAGAGTGGTGATATGGCCATAGCTCCCATTTAGTGAGCACCCATTTTACTGGCTGTCAAAGTAGATGTTATTCGCTGAAAACTGTAAAAGAATCTATGATCAGCCCCATTTTACAGATGGGGAGACTGAGCCTCAGCCAAGGAGGCAGAGCTGGGATTTGAACAGGAAATGGCTGCACACTCATCCAGCCCATTGTACCCCACTTTCTAAACCCTACAGCCATGAACTTCATGCCATTGGGAGACCCCCTAAACCCCAACCAAAGGGACCTTTTCAACCTGACGGGTCTTTGTGTAAATCACATGGATCGGATGTGCCTATTGAGATAAAGGAAAAGCTGAAACCGGTTTGGCTCAGTGGATAGAGCGTTGTTGGCCTGCGGACTGAAAGGTCCCGGGTTCAATTCTGGTCAAGGGCATGTACCTTGGTTTCGGGCACATCCCCAGTGGGGAATGTGCAAGAGGCAGCTGGTCGATGTTTCTCTCATTGACGTTTCTAACTATCCATCCCTCTCAATTTCTATCTGTGTAAAATCAATAATATATATATATTTTTAAAAAGAGATAAAGGAAAAACAAATGGCTGAGCAAAAGTAACTCTAGGGCTGGTGCTGAGACCTTTCTGGACTGGCTTTGCCCTGAGATAAAAAACAACAACAACAAAAAAAAAACAGCTTCTGTGAGCTAAGATATCAGAACATAGACCCACCCCCTTCAATGTGGGGGGAGGGAGGGAGGGGAAGAGCAGGACTCTAAATCTGCAGGGTGAATCCAGTCCAGGTTCTGCCTCTAACTGACGGTTGGTTCCCTTTTCTGGACCTCAGTTTTCTCATCTGATAAATGGGCACAACGATAGCACCGACCTTGTACCGTTGTGGTGATAATTCAAGAATAATATACTTATAAAATCTTAGCACCGTGCCTGGCACCCCACAAACAGTAAGAGGGAATGCTTACACTTATGATGAATACAAGGAATGCTTTCCACCATCCCCCGCTGCCCCACGACCCGGGATGCGCTGCCCTTCCCTCCAAAATTCAGCCTCAGTCGGGCGTGAGGAGCGAGGATTGCATGGAGGGGAGGGGAGGGACGCTCCGAGGTCAACCGAAGTCTGAGATGTTCTTTGGAAGTTTGGGGGGGCGGGCCTGGCGGGTGGAGGGGCGCGGTCTTTCCCCGCTGCACCCGGACAGCTGGGGACGGAGAGGGGAGGGCTGGAGAGGGGGTGTGGTCAGGGGGCTTGGCTTTCCCAGCCCCGGACGCTGACGGACAGGGAGAGGGCGGGGCGAGGCCGGAGGGGCGTGTCCATGGTGGGCGTGTCCTCCCGCCGGCGGAGGGCGGGGGCGTGTCCGGGGCGTGGCTCACGCCTCAGGCCCCGCCCCCGAAGTCTTGCTCCGGCTCCGGAGCTCTGTGGCCTGAGAAAGGAGGGAGCCCGTGGGCTGAGGAGGTGCTCAGGCTGCAAACAGGGAGCCATGACTGCGGTGGGCCGGAGGTGCCCCACACTAGGACCCAGAGGGTGAGTGGCCCGCGGGCCGCGGGAGGGCTGGCGGGACCGGAGCGGTCTGAGGTGGGGACATCTGTGACTCTGGCACAGCTGACAAACCGGTGCCGGAGGCGTAGCATCGGGGACTTTTGGTGTAACTCTGTCCTGCTCTGTCTCCAAACAAGTTGGGCACCTATTCCTCAGAACGGCCCCGGGGAGAGACACTATATCGTTCCCATTTTACAGATGAGGAAAGAGGGGTGTACTGTGCCCAGTTTGACACGGTAGCAAAGGCAGAACCAGGGTTTAACTCCACCTTCCTGCCTGTGCCCTTAAGGGTTGGGCAACCCAGGCCTCCCCAGCAGGGCCAGTCCTCTGAGAAGGGTGCTCTGAGAAACCTTGGGAATGCCACATCTAAGACCCAGCCTTCCTCCCCTGTGGCGGGGGCCTGGTGGTCCTGGCCCTGCCTCTGGCATCAGCATGGCCTAAAGCTGTCAGAGAAACAGACTCCCCGCCCCGCCCCGCCAGCCTCTAACCGTCGGGAGTGTCCAGGGGGCCGAGGGGTAGGTTTGCAGGTCAGACGGAGCCCTCCTGTGTCCTGGGACCCAGTGTCCCACGCTGCCTCTCAGCCCGGGAGGAGGCCGGGAGCTGCTGGGCACGTCCAGGAGCCCCTGGAGCCAGGCCTGTGTGCCAGCGGAGTCAGGGGCGCTGCTCTGCCCGGGCGACCTCAGGCTTGCCCCGCCCTGCCCTGGGCCTCAGTCTCCCCAAAGCCCAGATGGGCCTGGGATGGTCTCTGAGGACCCATCCAACCTGGGGAGGGAGGCATGTGAGAACGGCCGCTGAGCAAGACTGGGGGTCCCGTTCCCATAGGGGATCCCCTAGGGGGTCCCAAAAGGGACTCCAAGGGGGTGTTTCCGGTGGTTGCCCAGAGAGCAGCCTCAGTTGGTTGTCCGTCCCTCCCCCGCCCCTGGGGAGGCCGGGCGCACCTGGAGCAGAGGAAGGAAGGAAGGGGAAGAGGTGAGGCTGCAGGGGTTTCCTGGTGCCCAGCTCCCGGTTGAGATCATGGGATGAGGAGGAAGGAGGGAGGGGCCGAGCATGCAGGGTACGGAGCGCCTTTAGGAGAGTGTCAGCCTGGCCTGCCCAGCCCAGCGCCCTCTGCAGGGCAAGAGCCCGACCAGAGGCCGCTGACACCCTTCCCTCTCCTCTCAGTCCACGTTCCAGAGGAGGAAGCCAGGGCCCAGGGATGGAAGGGAGGCTCCCAACAACCCACACCCACACCCGCACCCACACCCGCACCCACACCCACACCCTCACCCACACCCACACCCACACCCACACAGGGATCATCAGGCCAGGGCACCAGCAGAGGTGATGGACATCTGCTCATAACTGGCCAGGCCCTGCCCAGAGCCCATTGGACACTGTCTACCACATGGGCCACGTGTGTGTGTGTGTGTGTGTGTGTGTGTGTGTGAGAGAGTGTGTGTGTGAGTGTGTGTGTGTGAGTGTGTGTGTGTGTGTGTGAGTGTGTGTGTGTGTGTGTGAGAGAGAAAGAGAGAGTGTGTGTGTGTGTGTGTGAGAGAGAGTGTGTGTGTGTGTGTGTGTGTGTCGGGGCTTCTATCTACCCCATTTTATCAGTGAGGGACTGAGGCTCAGAGAGGGAAGGGGTTTTCCTGGGGCCGCAGAGATTAAGTGTCAGAGCCTAGATTTGACCCCCAGCCCAAGCCCCTAACCACGAGGCCGCGTCTCACCGCCTGCAAGGAGAAAGCGCCAACGCTGTCTCTACCCTGATTCCAAACGACTTCCCCTGAGCCCCCGGGAGGGAGGCCTCAGGAGCCCAGCCTCCAGACGAAGACGCTGAGGTTTTGTAAAGGTCGCAACCTGCATGAGGTCACACAGTGAGTTGAGTTGGAATCGTAGTAGTTTTCATAGTTGCTGGGATGTCCCTGTGGCCCGGACACTCTTCTCGGTCGTGGGGAGACAGCCGTGGGCCCAGCAGACAAAACCCCGGTCTCCCGGGGCCCCCATTCCAGGTGGGGGAGACAGAGGACGAGCGGGAAAACGAGGTAAACCGTCCAAGGAGAGAAGCGTTAGGAAGAAAGGTTTAAATCCAATTAAGGGAATTGGTCTTGGGGGCAGCGGCCAGTGGCGGCCACCTAGGAAGTTTCGCCGGGAAAACCGTCTCTGGGAAGACGACGCTGAAACAGAGAGGGTGAGGAACGGTCCAAACTGAGACTTGGGGGAGGCGGCACCCCATGGGGGAGCCGGGGCACCCTGCGTTGCCTGCACCCCGGCCCCGATGCCAGGCACTGAGAGCAGGCCGGCTCCCCCCTGTCCGCCCGGAATGTTGATTCTGGTCCAGGAATTCCCAGGGCTCCCCAGAGTCCCACGACCCTCTCGGCCCCGCAGAGTGACGTCAGCTGCTGGGCATCTGGTAGTGATTACCCACGGGGGGGTTGGGGGTGGGGGCCGGGGGGGCCCGGCCGCTCAGCCTCCTCAGGCTCCGGCGGCTGGTGCTTGTCTTCCGAAGGGGCCCAGCTGCTCCCGGCTCTCATTTCCTGTGGAGACGTTCTCACAGTCCCCGAGACCCCCGGACGCCTCCGGCTGTGGGAACGGCGCTGGCTCCGGAAAGATGGACGGCCCCTGCCCCCACCGAGGCTCATCCCCCTGCGCCCCGGGGACTGCCTGCAGGAGGCACCCCCTATGTCGGGGTGAGGGCTGGGAGGACAGGGTGGGATGTACCAGCAGCTCAGAGTCCCACTGGCTGACATCCTTTTTTAAAAAATATATTTTTTTTTAATTGATTTTTTTACAGAGAGGAAAAAGAGGGATAAAGAGTTAGAAACATCCATGAGAGCCGAAACCGGTTTGGCTCAGTGGTAGAGCGTTGATCTGCGGACTGAAAGGTCCCGGGTTCGATCCCGGTCAAGGGCATGTACTTTGGTTGCGGTCACATCCCCGAGAGGGGGTGTGCAGGAGGCAGCTGGTTGATGTTTCTCTCTCATCAACGTTTCTAGCTCTCTATCTCTCTCCCTTTCTCTCTGTAAAATATCAATAAAATATATATAAATTTAGAAACATCCATGAGAGCCGAAACCAGTTTGGCTCAGTGGTAGAGCGTCGGTCTGCGGACTGAAAGGTCCCGGGTTCGATCCCGGTCAAGGGCATGTACATTGGTTGCGGGCACATCCCCGGTAGGGGGGGTGCAAGAGGCAGCTGGTCGATGTTTCTCTCTCATTGACGTTTCTAGCTCTCTATCTCTCTCCCTTCCTCTCTGTAAAAATATCAATAAAATATATTAAAAAAAAAAAAAAGAAACATCCATCCTTGAATTCAGCTCCCTTCTCCGAGCCTCAGTTTCCCCATCTGTAAACCGGGGACATTAACGGCAGCTGCTTCCTGGTTTGTTGTGGGGACTGGATGGGTGTGGCAGCTGGAACATTCGCCCTGGGCTTGACCCAATACCCGGAGCCGTTCTCCCCTCTAGGCCCATGTTAATAAGAGGACACTGAGGCCCAAGGAGGGGGTTTGCTCAGGGTCACACAGCTTCCTCCCTGCCGGCCGAGGGCCCTCCGGAGCCCGGGGTCTCCTCTCTGCACCCACGTGCCCGTTCCTCGGCTCTGGGCTCCGCTTTGGATGAAATGTTTTCTTCGCCACCCCTCCCCAGCTTCTCCCCTCTCCGCCAGGACCAGCCTCCGCTTTCTGGGGAGACCGCCTCGTGCGAGGGACAAAGCAGAGCCGACCCCAGCCTAGTCTGTCATCGGTGTGTCCTGGCTCAAGTCCCGAGCTTCCTCTCCTCCCCGGAACGTGGGGCTTCGGGTCCCGGCCTTGGGTCCGCACCCAGAGCGCCCGCCCTTTGCTCTGCTCCACAGCTTCTGAGACTCGGCGGCCTCAGAGCTCGGAGTCCTGGGCTCTGCCCTCCTCTGCCAAGGCCACCGCCCTCTGAGCTCCGGCCGGGAGCTCACCACTGCCAAGCGGCCGGAGGTGCAGAACGGCGGAGAAGGAGCAGGCTTGTCTCCGGGACAGCGGCGGCCCAGAGGTGGTGGGGCGGGGCGGGCGCGAAGGCCAAGAGCCTTCCTGGCAGGAGATGCCAAAGACCCCATGGCAGGTGTCCCTCAAGAGCCGCAGCTTCTGCCCCAGACCCCCCTCTGTCTGGGGCCTTTATTTTTTATTTTTAAAAAATATATTTTATTGATTTTTTACAGAGAGGAAGAAAGAGGGATAGAGAGTTAGAAACATCCATGAGAGAGAATCATTGACCAGCTGCCTCCTGCACACCCCTCACCGGGGATGTGCCCGCAGCCAATGTACATGCCCTTGACCGGAATCGAACCCGGGACCCTTCATTCCGCAGGCCAACGCTCTATCCACTGAGCCACACCGGTTTCGGCTGTCCGGGGCCTTTAAAGCGTGAGGAGCACGGAGCAGTGTGGCTTCTCGGCCAGGGCCGCGTGAAGGTCAAGGTGAAGGCAGGAAAGAGTCTTCCTGCCCCAGGGCAGGAGGGGGAAGCCCCAGGGAGGGGTGCTGGGGCAGAGAGAGGAGCCACGTGAGCTCGGGAACCTCACACCCTTCCCTCTCACGGATCCTCTGGGAAGACAGGTGTAAGGAGTCACGCTCACCGATGAGGACATTGCCCCTCCGAGAGGGGAAGGCGAAGGGCGGGCCAAGAAGCAGAGGCAGCGGCGGGGAAGTCCCCACTCGGGGCCCCGTCTGAGCAGGGGACGAGCTAGGGGACCGACAGGGCGGCGGCAGAGGGCAAAGCTGCCTGTGGGTGCGGCAGGATGGCACCCCTCCGCTGCCTCGGGGACAGGGTGGGTGGGAGGGGGTGGGGGGCGTGCCCTTTTCTCTGGGCCGGGGTGGAGGTCCTGAAGGTGATGCTCAGACTGAAACCTGCACCGGGGGAATAAAAGGTAATTGGCTTTAATTACCGCTCATTAATCCAATTAACTAAGTTAATATATGCACTGAGCGGTATCAGTTATCAGAACAAATCCGTTAATATGGGCAATTAGAGGGGTTGAGTTATTTAAATAATGCATGCGGCTGATGAATGGGACTGATTCAGCTCCGTTGTCACTATTATTTATTAATTGATTTCACCACTAATATTAGAGGGGATGTGCCTTTTAAATCCGTAAAAACACGGAACGAGCTAATTAATTAATGGAGCTGAGTGTTCAGAAGTTGAAAGCTTTGATTCCTGGTTTGCTCGTTGCAACTGGAGGGAGAATGTTCTAGAAATCTTCCAGCAAACTGCGGTCTGACGTCTACGTAGGGGTTCCCCTGGCCCCGAGGCAAAGTGGGGGCTCCGGGCAGAGGGAACCAAGGCCCCGCGGCTGGAGGGAGAGGCAGGCGTGGGAGGATGTGTGAGAGCGAGGGGGAGCGAGAGGGGAGAGGGTGCGGGCCCTCCCAGGGCGCGGAGCCACCGCTAGGAGGACGCGGCTCTATCCTGGGGTCGCAGGGGCTGCTGTGACCTTCACTGGCTCATGAGCATCTTCACGGGGCTGAGGGCAGGTCTCAGTCCCTGCCCGTGGGAGCGGAGGGCACAGTGAGAAGAGAGACGTGAGCAGGCGGGAGGCGGAAGCCTGGAGGGGGACAGGTTCTTAGGGGGCGGCCAGGGAGGCCTCGCCGAGAAGGGCGTTTGGTAAAGACCTGCAGGTGGCGGGAGCTCAGGGCTGCCTGGGGGAGAGCGTTCCAGCAGAGGGACAGCGGGTGCCAGGCCTGCGGCGGGTGACGTCCAGCGAGAAGCCCGGCGGGGCGTCCGCTGGGTGGGAGAGGCGGTGGGCAGTGGGCGGTGGACCATGAGACCCCTGGCTCTTCCTCTCAGTGGAACCGAAGCCCCTCCCGGGGCCGGAGCAGAGAAAAGCCAGGATCTGACTGTTATTTTAACGGGACGGCTGGGCTGCTGGGTGAAAAGGAGCGGGCACGGGCGGAGGCTGTGAGGAGGTGGCGGCCGCCATCTGAGCAAGTGGCGGCAGTGGGTGGAGGCCGCCGTGGCCTTTTGTCTTGGGAACCCTGGAGTGCCGTGGAGCGGCGGGGGCAGGCACTGGGCTGACGGCTGCCCAGGCCCTGAGCTTCCCGCACCCCCATTGCCCCGGGCACCCCATCCCACCTGACCCCTCCATCCCGCCTTCCTCCCCAAGGCTCTCCTCCGGCCCACAGCCCGAGGGGAGTAGACAGGAAGCGGAGGAAGTGCTGGGGGGATCCCAGTGTCCTGGCCAACCTGTTCCCAGCAGCCGGAGGATTTCCGGGCTTGAATGGCCGGAAACACGGGGATGGGATGCCTCACCCGGGAAGAGCCGTGGCTGTGAGCAGGCCAGGGGTCCCCGTCTTTGGACAGAGAGGACCCGAGGAGCCCGCTGTGGCCGGGCCGCAGCCTGAGGGACTGTAGGGAAAGGTAGGACTTTACAGGAGGGAAGGTGAGCAACACAGACTATAGAATGTCGCAACAAGGAGGGCTGTCGGACTGCTGCTCAGTGAGGACCACCCCCTCCAACCCTCCACCCCTCCTACCCCCCACCCCCCGCCCCTGGCCTCAGGAATTCTGCCCTGGGAACACATACCTTAACTACAAATTTTTTTTAAGCTCAGATTTTTAAATATATATTTTATTGATTTTTTACAGAGAGGAAGAGAGAGGGATAGTTAGAAACATCCATGAGAGGGAATCATCGATCAGCTGCCTCTTGCACACCCCCCCACTGGGGATGTGCCCGAAACCAAGGTACATGCCCTTGACTGGAATTGAACCTGGGACCCCTCAGTCCGCAGGCCAACAATGCTCTATCCACTGAGCCAAACCGGTTTCAGCTCAGATTTTTTTTTTTTAATGTTGTAAGTCTGTTTTATTAAAATCACTACATTTAAATTTAAACATTGCGCTTCTGTACGGGAGGAAGCACTTCCCCAATGTTCAAACCCCTGCCCTACTCTGCAGCTGGAAGTGGGTGCCGAGGCCTGTGTGAGCCAGAGAGGCAGGGCCCGCCTCATGGTGATGACAGTGGCTAGCATTGCAGTCATGCGCTCCTTTAAGAATAAATATTCCTGCCGAAACCAGTTTGGCTCAGTGGCAGAGGATCGGTCTGCGGACTGAAAGGTCCCAGGTTCGATTCCGGTCAAGGGCATGTACCTTGGTTGTGGGAACATCCCTGGTAGGGGGTGTGCAGGAGGCAGCTGGTCGATGTTTCTCTTTCATCGATGTTTCTAGCTCTCTATCTCTCTCTCCCTTCCTCTCTGTAAAAAAAAAAAAAAAAAAAGAATAAATATTCCTAAGCTCCCGCTGGGTGCCAGGTGGGGGGACTGGGGTCTCAACAATGAATAGGACAAAATGGAGGTGTCAGGTAATTAACAGTCAACAAACAAATGTCAGCTGGTCATTTCGGGGAGGGGTTGATGTGGGAGAAACATAAAGCAGGGCCGAAGGAACAGCAAGGGCAAAGGCCCCGTGGCAAGAAGGAGCTTGGTGTGGAGGCCCCTGTGGCTGGGGTGGGAGGAGGGTCGGAGTGAGAGAGGAGGCACGTGGGGCGGGGCTGGCAAGATGGGCGGCTGGGTACCCCCAGGCCACACAGGGCCCTAGAGATTGGGGAGCGCATTGCCCAGTTTATGCCCATTTTTTCGGGCATAATAATGGCACTCTGCTCTCACGAGGGAAGAAGCAGTCTGGATTGGATGATACATGACGTGGCCAGCCCTGTGCAGGGCCATGGAGAAGGGTTTAGGTTTTGTTCTGAGAGGTGGGAGGGTCTGGGTGGTGTGTGTTCCTGATCTGCTTAGGTTTTCACCCTGGTGTGGGCTGGAGCGGAAACTGAAGGTGTGTGTGTGTGTGTGTGTGTGTGTGTGTGTGTGTGAAGGCTCAGGTGGGGCAGAGGTGACCTGGGGAGAGACGTGGTCCGGTTAGATTTTGAAAGGGGACCGCAGGATTTCCTGATGGGTGGGTGTGGAGTATGAGTGAGGGAGGAGGCCCAGATGGCCGGAGGTCCTTGGCCAAACAAAGCGACGAGGAGGATGAAACTGCCATTAGCTGATGCGGGAAGTGGGGGGGGGGGGGGGGCAGGGCCGGTACAGGGGGACCCAGCGGCCCTGTTGTGGATGTGGCAAGTTTAAGATGACAGCAGGCACCCAAGAGGAGATGCCAGGGAGGCAGCTGGAGGCAGGAGTCCGTATGGCAGGGACAGTCCAGGTGCAGCAGAGAGGGGACGTCCCTGCAGGCCAGCGCCTGGGGGGGGGGGGCTCACCGTGGCCCTCCTGAGCAGGAAAGGCTTGTTTGGCACCAGGAAAGGCAGACACCCGGCCTTGGCCCCTCAGGCCCCTCAGGCCCGTCCTGGAAACAGAGGGGATCGGTTCCGCAGCAACTGTCCCAGCAGTGGCACCAGGGGTCAGCAAACTCATTAGTCAACAGAGCCAGATATCAACAGGACAATGATTGAAATTTCTTTTGAGAGCCGAATTTTTTAAACTTTAAACTTTCTTTTTTAAAAAATATTTTTAAAATATATTCTATTGATTTTTTTACAGAGAGGAAGAGAGAGGGACAGAGAGTCAGAAACATTGATGAGAGAGAGTCATCGATCAGCTGCCTCTTGCACACCCCCTACTGGGGATGTGCCCGCAACCAAGGTACATGCCCTTGACCGGAATCGAACCCGGACCTTTCAGTCAGCAGGCTGATGCTCTATCCACTGAGCCAAATCCGTTTCGGCTTTTTAAAATATTTTTTTATTGATTTTTTACAGAGAGGAAGGGAGAGGGATCTGCACCTCCCCCCCCACACACACACACACACACTGGGGATGTGCCTGCAACCAAGATACATGCCTTTGACCGAATCGAACCTGGGACCCTTCAGTCCCCAGGCCAGCGCTCTATCCACTGAGCCAAACCGGTTTTGGCTAACTTAAACTTCTTCTAACGCCACTTCTTCAAAATAGACTCGCCCAGGCCGTGGTATGTTGTGGGAGAGCCACACTCAAGGGGCCAAAGAGCTGCATGTGGCTCCCAAGCAGCAATTTGCCGACCATGGTCCTAGGCAGCTCTGAGTGTGTGTGTGTGTGTGTGTGTTGGGGGGGGGGGGGGCAGGGGTTCACTCAGCACTGGGGACCCGTACAGGGCGGGAGGAGAAGAGGTGGAGGCCCGGCCTGGAGCCTCCAACGGCTCCAGCCAGGGCCAGGTGGAGGGAGAGCTTGGGGCGGGGAGAAGGGGGGGGAGGCCTGGGGGCGCGGCTGTGGCCTACAGCGGGGTGAAGACAGTGACTGGGACAGGCCTGTGTTTAGCACCAAACATTCATCAGCTTCCTAGGTCCTCACGACACCCCGACGAGGCAGAGGCCCTATCACAGGCCCCCCGGGCGGGCGCCGAGAGGTGCGGGGCTCGCCCAGGGCCCGCAGAGGAGAGGGAGGAATAGCCAGCGGATCCCAGCCAGCGCCCCCAGCCGCTGTGCCCGGCCTTCAGGATGAGCCCTCCGGGGACCGAGGGCCGGTGCTGGCACCAGGCAGGCAGCTGGAGCTGGGGGGCCAGGAAGGGCTGGGACACTCACCTCTCTTCTTCCCCTCCAGGGCTGCCGGAGAGCCGGAGGCGGGCGGCGACTACGTGAAGGTAGGAGGGGCGGGGCAGGGGACCCTGGAGGGCTCAGAGCGAAGTCATTTTCTGAGTCCTCTTAGGAGCCAGACCTCACTGTCCGTCCCAGGAGGAAGGGGTCGTCATTTGGGGTCTGGTTTCCCTCCAAGCGTCTTCTTCCCATGCGGGCCATCCTTCTGTCCTGGCCCCACACCCAGGACGCCCCGACGCTTGTTGCCACTAGCAGACCCCGCCCCTGGCCGGCTGGACCGCACCCCAAGGTGCCTCTGTGCAAAGGCCACCCTCCATTCCCGCCCGGTCTCCGCGCATGTGCCGGTGCCGGGAGGTGGGAGCAGGAAAGGATGGCTGTTCGTCGTCACAGACTCGTTTATCACAAGCTTCATATGTTCTGGGTGCTGGGAGTGTTGAAAATGCAAGGGTTTTTTTGGAAATGATGACAATAGCAATAATCCGACAGAGCATTTTGAGTGCCTACTGTGCCGGCTGTGGCACTGGAAGGGAGACAGCTTTGAGCTCTTTGCATGAGTGAGGTCTTACTTCCTCCCTCGTCCCTGGGCAGCGAAGGCCTTCCTGTGGCCACTTACAGAGACCCAGAGAAGTGCAGTGGCTTGTCATAGCCACGCAGCTACTATGGGGGTGAAGGGGGGAAGAAGGGGCGGGGAGGGGGGATAGGATTGCCGTCCGAGTTTACCTAACGCCAAGACTGGGACAAAGCCCTTGACCTTCCACCTCAGGAGCACCCACCGCCGTCCGGGGCTCCTGCGGAGACAGAGCCGCAGCGGAGGGCGAGGGGCAGCAGGCCGTGTGTCCGAAGGGCCCCTGGTCCGTGCCGGGCCACAGCAGAACCACACAATGGCTCAGGCTCGCGCCTTGGAACCCGGCAGCTCCTAATTGTGGTCCCAGACCTGCCACTTACTTGCCACACGATGGGGTGTGTGTGCATGCCACTTCTCTGAGCCTCGGCGCCCACCTCGGAGAAACGGGAGAGCGATGGCACCTCTCACCCAGAGCTGCTGTGGGCTCAGTGAGTCCAGAAGGCGCTGGGCCTGGACCAGAGCGGGCTGGCCTGGCTCCTGACCCCAGGGATAGCTGCCCCCTGTCCCGGTCTGTGGAAGGGACCGGTGCTGTGGCCGTAGGGAGCGTGCTTGGATTGCAGCCCCCTCCCTCACCAGAAGGCTCATGGGAGCTCCAGAAGACTTTCCGCTCGGGAGCTGGGCGGGGGAGATCACGGAAGGCTTTCTGGAGGAGGAGACGTCGGGTCCAAGCCTCTGCAGTTGACCAGGAACGTTCGCTCGCATCCTGTCCCCGCAAGGAAAGGCGGAAGGGAGGGAAAGGTCAGCAGAGTCGGGCGGCCAAGGGGCCCAGGCAGCGGCAAGAGCGTGGACGAGGTCAGAGAGAAGCCGGGAGCCCCGGAAGTGCGGCTGAAGGCTGCGGCAAGTTGAGCGAGGGCCGCTCCTGGGACCTGCGCCCGGCTCCTCATCTGGAGCGTTACCCCCGGGGGACAGAAGCCCCGAGAGCATCAGCACCAGAGCCGGCTGGCAGCACTCGGGGGGCACGTTTCAGCACCCCACAAGGCCAGCTGACTGGAAAGACAGTGCGACCCCCTCACTGATGTGGTGAGATCCCTCTGAGGGTTGTAGGCTCTGTGTTTTTCTTGTAGTTTATGGTGCTAAAAACTTAAAGTATTACGAAAGAAGCTACAGCTGTGTGCCGAAAGGGATTAACCTGCCTCCTGAAGGATGAAGTCGGAGGAATGTTGGCTTCAAGCCTCAGATGAGGGTGGAAGCCACAGGGTTCAGAGCCCGTGTCTGCCCTGGGGTTCTCAGCGGGCAGGACCCCGGATTCCCAGACCAGGAAGGGGATACTTCCTCTGAGGCGAGAGCTCTAGCGTTCGGTTCCAAGGGCCACACGCAGAGCGGCGGATGTGTTCACCGAAAACACCCAAATACAACGGAGGCCCCGAGAGCTGGGCCTGAGGTCACCTGCCTGCGGTCACCCCGATGCAACGACTCCCTTTGCGCCGAAGGCCCTGCAATCCTGAGACAAAAAGTCCGGATCCTGACGCTGAGACCGAAAATAATAGGATGCATTTGTCGAAGGAGGACTTCCTTTAGGCCTGGCCAGGGCTCACAAGAGCCCCGTGAGGTCAGCGCGGGCATGTCTTGCGGATGAACACGTCTGAGCTCCAAGCGAAGGGACTGGAGGGCTGGAGGCGGGGGCACAGCTAGCGGAACCCAGGCGGGCGCCCTAACCATCGGGCTCACCGGCTCTCTGCGCCCCAGCGGCAGCTGTCAGCCGGCCATCCGGCGCTTCTCGGCGGGAGTCCTTGACTCCGAATCAGAGGCGGAGAAGTCCTGGGCTCGGGGAGATTTTTTTCCTGAGGCCACAAAGGATTTGGGTAACCGCACAGAGGAATTTCCCCAGCTTTGGAGAGGATTTCATGCAAAGTCCCTGCCTGCGCTGGAGGTCCGTGAGGGGTGCAGCGAGTGGGGGGGAGGCAGGAGCGCACCCGCTGGCCCAGGGGTCCCCACCCCATCCCACCCCTTCCCACCCGCCCTGGAGATGCCCCCTCGCCATCCCCTCTGCTGCGCACCCCGGCTCCGGGCCGCCGGGGCGCTCGGGCTGGAGCGCGCGGGGGCGGAGGGGGCGGGGGCGGGGGGCGGGGGCGGGCGGAGGGAGGAACAATGGCCCCCTCCCCTCGGGGCCGGCTGGAGGGTGGGGTCTCCCCGCCCCGCCTCCCCGCCCCGCCCCCGGCCAGGCGATGAGGTAATCGCGCCGCGGAGGAGCGCGCTCCGCCGGTGCCCGGCCGGTCAGTGCGGCGCCCCTGCCCGCCGCCGGCGCCGGACCATGGCGGAGCGCTGCAGCCTGTGGAGCGCGCTGTCGGCCGCCGCCTGCTGCTTCTACCGGGGCTCCTTCGTGCAGGTGCAGGTGAGCCCGCGCCGCCCGGGCCGGACCGGGGCCGGGGCCGGGGCGCCCGCCCCTCCGGCCGGCTCGAGCCGCGGCCCCGCGACGCCGCGCAGGTCCGGCCGGGCCGGGCCGGGGTCCGGGGCCGTGGGAGGGCGCGGGTCCCCCCGGCGTCACCTCTGGGGGCTCCTGGGGGCGAGGGTCCCGCTGCCCCTCCCGGGACGCAGGACTGTGGGCGCCGCGCTCCTGGTCCTGCCTTCTCCGCGGGAGGGAGGGAGCCGGCGGGGCGCCGCGGGTCAGGAGTTGGGGTGCCGGGGCCCCGCGGTCCCGCAGCGCGCGCTCCAGCCCCTGAGGCTGACTGACCGGGGCAGCCCGGCCCCCCATTGTACCCGGCGCTCCCGGGCTGGGGTCCGACGGCGCCGTGGGGGCGGGAAGCGGAGAGGATGCCGCGGGGCCCGGAGCTGAGCCGGGGCCGGGGCGCCCGCACTCGGGCTGCGCTGGGCTGGGCTGGGGCGCGCCCAGGGCGCGGGGTCTCGGCGCGGCTGGCCGGGCAGTTCGGGACCCGGGGCCGCGGCGGCGAGAGGGTTAAACGGAAGGGGGTGGAGGGGAGGACCCGGACCCCGCCTCTCTGCGGAGCATCCTCCGGGGTGGCTTTGCTGGGGGTCAGGAGCCTGGAGGGGCCGGAACGGCCTTGGGGGCGCTGGCTGGCGGGAAGGGACTCTGGCCCGGGGTCTCGGGGCTCCCGCCTCCCGGTCCCCGGGGATCGCCGGGCGCATCACCTCGCGCCCCCCGGGCTCGCACTCGCTCCGAGCCCGCCTGAGCCCCGGCCTGGCCGGCGGAGCGCAGCATCCCGGCGCCGGCCAATCGGGCGCGCGCAGCCCGGGAGCGGTGAGATCATCTCTGGCCAATGGCGGCGCGCTGAGCACCGGGGATGCTGCATTCGCGCCCGGCCCGCCCCTGCCCGGGACCTGGCGACCCCCTCCACCCGGGGTCGAGGGTGAGGTGGGGGGCACAGGACCTTAGGGTTCCCCACCTTCGGGTGTGTGGGAGGTCCCCCCAGATTCTCCCAGACTATTGATTATGGCTGGGAAAGTGGAGCCCAGTCTTCCACCCCCCCCATGGACTGAGGAGGCGACTCAGGCCCAGAGAGGGAAAGGAATTGGCTCAAGGTCACACGGTGGCAGGCGGGGTCTTGGGCCCCGGGTCTTTAGCCCACAGCCCTCTCCCCTTCTTTGCCCCACGTGGTCCTGGGGCGAGTTCTCAGTGGCTTGCTCTTTGTCAAGGAGAAGGGCCCCAAGAGGCCTGTGTGGTGTGGTGTGGTGTAAGGAGTGGGTGCTCCTGGGGAGACGGTCACCTGGGCCAAAGCCAGGCCCTTCCGTGCCACCCTCCTCTGACCTGCATCCGGCCCGTCCTGGGCTAGATCTGTCGGCCCTGGAGCAGTCACTGTGGGAACCTGGAGCTGGGGGGAGGAAGAGGAAGCAATGTCACATGTCCTCGCAGTGAGGGGGGACGTCTATGGACTAGCCACAGTACTCTGGGGCAGCGGTCACCAGCCGGTGGACCACGGACCACTGGTGGTCAGTGAGGTCTGAAAGGCTGGTGACCGCTGCTTTCAAGTATTGTCTCCTTTCATCTTTGCAACTTGGTGAGGGGGGATTTTATCGTCATACCCACCAAACGAGGCCCAGAGGACCCCCATGGCACAGCGAGGACTGGGCTGGGCTTGGGGGGGGTGGTACACCTGCCAGCAGGGCTCCCCTCCCATCGCCCTGAGGTCTCCTAGCCCAGTCACAGCAGCCAGGACACCAGCAATGCCCCCCTTCGGGCAGGTGGGCGGGGGGAGTCCTGGGCATGATCTCCAGTGAGTGTGACCTTGGGCTTCCCCGCTGGGCTGCGGTTTCCCCATCTGGCAAGAATCGCTTGAGATGGCAAGGAAGAAAGGGCCTTGGGAAATCCTAAAGGACAGCACAGATGTCTGTGTGTGTTGGGGGCGGGGGCCTCGGCTCCCCTATTCACAGCTGCCTCTTTTTCCGTTCTACTGTAACCCACCACCCAGAATGTTTCTTTGTCCTTCCAGCCCCGTTTTGGCCCATGCCTTTGCCAGGGTACCTGCTGCCTGCCCTACAAGATCTACCCGTAGAACTCCTCCCCCCCCCCCTTCAACATCCGTTGGTTGTCCTTGGCGCACAACGAGTGTTTTGTTCTTGCCATCTCGCCCATGGAGGCTTCCTAGACCACTCCACCTCGCCAGACTTCATCTCCCTTCCGAAAGCCCGCGCGCTCTCTGCCGCTGTCCAGTGCGGTGGTGCTGACCGCAGTCTCCGCACGTGCTCCGGTGGCTTTTCCTCTCCTCGTAGGCGAGGGGCTTCCTTGAGGACACGGCCTGGGCTGTTTATTGCCTGGCTTACTTACCCGTGGCACATGGTACAGGGCATACAACACAGTAGGTGGCGGTTTGGTGGAATTGGCTGAGATGTCTTTACTTCTGCCAGGCTAGGGACTCCTGGGTGAGGAGGACCTTGCTGGCACCTGTGCCTAAGTGTTCCCGGGGTCCCGGGATGAAAGGGGTTCACCTGGCGTGGGATTGGGAGGGGAAGGAGGAACGGGGCTTTGGATCGGTTGCCAACTCTTGTTGCCTCTGCCCAGTTTTCCAAGGAGAAGTACATCCTGGACTCATCGCCTGAGAAGCTGCACAAGGAGTTGGAGGAAGAGCTCAAGCTCAGCAGCACAGATCTCCGCAGCCACGCCTGGTACCATGGCCGCATCCCCCGAGAGGTGAGCGGGCTCCGGGCCGGGGCCTCGTTTCTAGAGCCTTCCACCCGCTGCTTAGCCAGCCCCAGCCCAGAGAGGCCCTGGCTTAGTGCGTGGTGGGTTCAATCCCAGGAGACGACTGGGATGAGGTCTAACTATGCCATTTACTGGCTGTGCAACCTTGAGCAAGCCACCCGACCTCTCTGAGCCCGAGTTTCTTCATCTATAAAATGGAGGGTAATAGTAGGACTTACCTCAAAGGAATGCTGTGAGAATTAGATGAAATAATCCAGGTAAAGTGCTTAATATGTCTGACATACAGCGAGCTCAGTGAACATCGTCCTTTGTTGTTTTTATTACTTGTTTTTTAATGTTTTGTGATGTGGTCTGTACATCAGCCTCCTGCGTGTTTGGTTAGCGGGTATCAGGCCTTGGGCTACTCAGTTTTTGGCAAAGTTGAGCTTCTGGGCCAGCAGTCGCCCACCAGTGGTGCTTAGACCACTGGTGGGCGACTGTTGGCCCAGAAGCTTAGACCACTGGTGGTCTCTGAGGTCCAAAAGGTTGGCGACCGCTGTTCTAGGCTGAGGCTCAGACTGGGGCCGATAGTCCTGCTTCCTCTTTCATTCCTACTGTAAATCTTTGTCAAGAACCAACTCTGCCAGGCCCTGCTGGGCTCCAAGGGTGCAGAGGGAATAGGAGGGCAGTAGTCCAGGGCAGGCGCAGACAGGAGGCAGCCAGAGCCCAGTGGGAGAAGTGCAAGAATGAGAGCCCAGCGGGGATGTGGGTGAGCCTTGAGGAGGGGCACTGAAGGAGGGGCCATGGTGAGATGGATAGGAGTTCGCCAGGTGGGCAGGGTGGGCAGGAGGGTCCAGGCTGAGAAAGCAGTGGGAGGGTGCCCAGAGATATGCCAGGGCACAAGCTGTTTGGAGAAGCCAGGATTGGGAGTTCATTCTGCCCAGCGTGAACCCTGAGGAGGAGGAGGTCTGAGACCTGAGTTCCCCAGACCCCCTGCTCCTGTGACTTCATTCCAAGATCTTATGGCCTGCCCCTGTGTCCCGGTCCCCTCTGCATCCACGTCATTGTGTCCCCCTCCCAAGATCCAGATATCTCTGTCCACTGCGTCCCCAAGACCCCAGATCTGACCCTCTCCCCCCTGTCCTGCCTGCCTGCCCCTGCCCACCTGCCCCTCACCACCTGCCCCTGTCCGCCTGCCCCTGACCGCCTGACCCTCACTGCCTGCCCCTGCCCACCTGACCCTGCCCACCTGACCCTGCCCACATGACCCTGCTCACCTGACCCTGCCTGCCTGACCCTGACTGCCTGACCGCCTGACCCTGCCTATCTGACCCTGACCGCCTGCCCCTGACCGCCTGCCCCTCCACCCTGCAGGTGTCCGAGACCCTGGTGCAGCGCAACGGCGACTTCCTCATCCGGGACTCGCTCACCAGCCTGGGCGACTACGTGCTCACGTGCCGCTGGCGCAACCAGGCCCTGCACTTCAAGATCAACAAGGTGGTGGTGAAGGCGGGCGAGAGCTACACCCACATCCAGTACCTGTTCGAGCAGGAGAGCTTCGACCACGTGCCCGCCCTCGTGCGGTACCACGTGGGCAGCCGCAAGGCCGTGTCGGAGCAGAGCGGCGCCATCATCTACTGCCCCGTGAACCGCACCTTCCCGCTGCGCTACCTGGAGGCCTGCTACGGCCTGGGCCAGGGCGCGGGCAAGGCCGCCGGCCCCGCCAGCCCCGCCGGCCCCAAGGGCGGCCACATGAAGCGGCGCAGCGTCACCATGACCGACGGGCTCACCGCCGACAAGGTCACCCGCAGCGACGGCTGCCCCACCAGGTAGGCCGGGGCCTCATTCTGCCTCAGTCTCCCCATTTGTCAAGCGGGCAGTCTCCCCATAATGAGCGGGCTGGTGAGAAAGGGGAGGCAGGGCACCCTGGCCTGGGGAGTGACTGCCCCGGAGCTCAGTGCGCCCCCTACCCCGTATCCTCAACTGCCCACACCCCCCCTGGACGGATGGGGAGACAGGCCCGGAGAAGGGAGGCAGCTCGCTAGCGAGCGGTAAGACTGAGAGTCAGACCCAAGTCTGCGAATCCGGTCAGTGGTCCCCATTCCTGCGGCTCCCCTGGCTGTTTGCAGAGAGACCGGCTGTTCTGAGCCACTGGCACTTGGCTCGGTCTCATCCCCCTGGGCCGGGCCGGGCTGGGCGGGGCTGGGCCGGGCCGGGTGCTGCCGACCAAGGAATTGGCGGCTGGATACCCTGCGGCGGCAGCCACTTGGCCTGTGGTTTGGAAGCAGTGGCTGTCATGGGGCCAAGAGCCACAGGCCACGTGTGCCCAGGCGTCCCGCACGGTGTGGGAGGAGCGCCCAGCCGGCGGCCTGGCTCCCTTGGGCTTCTCACGCTTCCCACTAGCCCAGGGGTGGGCAAACTTTCTGACTCGAGGGCCACAATGGGTTCTTACACTGGACCGGAGGGCCGGAACAAAAGCAGCCTGACCATGCTGGCACGCTCACGTTGGGCTGCTGGTGAAGGAGGGGAGGGGAGAGCAAGAGAACCCTCCGCTCTTTTGGCTCTGCGGGCCGGATAGAACAGCTTAAAGGGCCGGATTTGGCCCGCGGGCCGTAGTTTGCCCACAGTTGCACTAGCCCCATCCCCCGACAGTTGTCCAAGTTGGGGGCACGGTCCCCAGAAAGGAGAATGTGTGTGCAGGCTGTGGCCTGCGGAAGCCTGCCTCCTCGGGACTGTCCTCTCCTGCTCACTGGGAGGCCGGACTTGGCCATCTCCACGCCTTCTCTGCCGCTGACGCCCAGTGCTTCTGGGACGGAAGCGGGGTGGGCCGTAAGCTTGGCTGAGGCCCCAAGCTGGGCTCTCTGTTCACGAAGGTGTCTGCCCCCCAGCGCGTCACTGCCGCACCCCCGGGAGTCCACCCGCAGCGGAGCGCTCAGCATGGACCAGATCCCCGACCTGCACTCGCCCATGTCCCCCATCTCCGAGAGCCCCAGCTCCCCCGCCTACAGCACCGGTAAGCGGCGGGTGCAGGGGCAATGGGGGGGGGGGTTCTGGTGGCCATGATTTTGTGGGTGCACAATGCTTTTGATGAGTTCCGTTACTGTGTGTGATTATGTGTGCTTCTGCCTCTTTTCTGAGAGCAAGGCCCTGAAAAATTTACACTAAGAACCGGCTAGCAGAGCTATTTTAAAAATATATATATTTATGGATTTCAGAGAGGGAGAGAGAGACAGAAACATCAAGGATGAGAGAGAATCATCAATCGGCTGCCTCCTGCACAGCCCCCACTGCGGATCCAGCCTGCAAACCAGGCATGTGCCCTTGGCCGGAATCGAACTGGGGACACTTCAGTCCACAGACCGATGTTCTACCTACGGAGCCACACCGACTAGAGTTCTAGCAGAGCTATTGATGCTGACATGCAAACAGATCCACGGCTCGCTCATTGCAAGTTTGAGTCCCTAAACACGGACCAGAAACTCTGTCGTAACTATCCCCCCTCCAGTCACCATGCCTGCGTGTGAAAGTTAAAACCCCTTGTCAGAAACTATCAACTGGACAGTTTCTAAGCAACATGGTGGACTCAAGGACCCAGGAGCCAGGTTTTACCCAGCTGGGTGACCTTGCACAGGGCAGCTCACCTCTCCGAGCCTCGGTTTGCTCATCTGCAGAACGAGGATCATAGAAGCACTCACATCTCAGGGTCCTGAGAAGTCAAATGGACCAATGTGCCCAGAAGGGTCTCTCGGGCAGTAAGGGCTCAGTTGGCATCACCTCTCACTCTGATGACGGTTTTACTGCTGTTGACAGTGTGTCTCCAGCATATCGCCACACGAACTCACGAAGCCGTTATTACTAACCCATTGAGAAATCATTCCGGGTGGCACGCTGAACCGCAGCAAGCGCTTAGCTTCCCCGAGTCCCTGAGAGCTGGCGCTTCCCCGAGGCTGCAGCAGCTCCGGGTGGGCGTGCGCGGACTCCTGGGGGCCAGCGATTGGGGCCAGGGATTGCCAAGCCTCGCTGGAGGCATCTGTCTGCCAGGCCTGGAAAAAGGGGTGTCAGCTTGCCGAAACCAGTTTGGCTCAGTGGATAGAGTGTTGGCCTGCGGACTGAAGGGTCCCAGGTTCGATTCCCGTCAAGGGCATGTACCTTGGTTGCGGGCACATCTCTGGTGGGGGGTGTGCAGGAGGCAGCTGGTTGATGTTTCTCTCTCATCAATGTTTCTAGCTCTCTATCCCTCTCCCTTCCTCTCTGTAAAAAATCAATAAAATATATTAAAAAAAGAAAAAAAGAAAAAGGGGTGTCCGCTCCAGGGTAGATGGAGGCTGGCCTTCGGGGAGGAGGTGGGTGGAGCCATGGTAACTCGTCCTCTCCCTTTCTCTCCCTGCAGTGACCCGTGTTCATGCCGCCCCCGCCGCCCCCTCAGCCACGGTGCTGCCCGCCTCCCCGGTCACCCGCCGCTCCAGCGAACCCCAGCTGTGTCCCGGAAGTGCGCCAAAGCCCCCCGGAGAGTCGGAGAAGGGCCCTCATGCCAGCCCCTCCCACGCCCTCTGCAAAGCCTCCCCATCACCGTCGCTCAGCAGCTACGGCGACCCGGACTCCGGCCACTACTGCCAGCTGCAGCCTCCCGTCCGTGGCAGCCGAGAGTGGGCAGAGGCCGAGGCCGCCAGCCGGGGGGCCAGGAGCTACGGGGAGAGGCTAAAGGAACTGTCGGAAAACGGGGCCCCCGACGGGGACCGGGGTCGGGCCTTCACGGTCCCCATCATAGAAGCCACCTCTTCCTTCAACCCGGCCACGTTCCAGTCGCAGCTGATCCCCAAGGACAACCGGCCGCTGGAGGTGGGGCTGCTGCGCAAGGTCAAGGAGCTGCTGGCGGAGGTGGACGCCCGGACGCTGGCTCAGCACGTCACCAAGGTTGACTGCCTGGTAGGCGCACCCTGGGACGGAGCAGCACCCCGGGCCCCAGCGTTAGGGCTGGGATCGGGGTGGTGAGGAGCCGGCCCCTACCTTCCCCGACTATAGCCAGTGGGCCTGGGTCCTGGCTTCATGGCTGCCCTTTACTTGCCGTGTGGCTCTGGGCTGATCACTTTGCCTCTCTGGGCCTCCGCTTCCCCTTTCATAAAAAGTTGACCTGGCCTGTGTGGCTCAGTTGGTTGGGCGTCATTCTCTGCTCTGGGGGGTGGCAGGTTTGAGGGTTTGATTCCTGGTCAGGGCACGTGCCCAGGTTTTGTGTTTGGTCTCCGATGGGGGGCGTGAAGGAGGCAGCTGGTCGATGGCTCACTCTCACATGGATGCTTCTCTCTCTCTCCTTTCCTTTCCTTGCTCTCTTAAAAAAAAAAAAGTTAAAAAATAAATTTATAGAGACTTTTTTTTGGTATACATTTTATTGATATTTTACAGAGAGGAAGGGAGAGAGCTAGAAACGTCGATGAGAGAGAAACATTGACCAGCTGCCTCTTGCACACCCCCTACCGGGGATGTGCCCGCAACCAATGTACATGCCCTTGACCGGAATCGAACCCGGGACCTTTCAGTCTGCAGACTGAGGCTCTACCACTGAGCCAAACCGGTTTCGGCAAATTTATAGAGACTTTTAAAAAGCGAGATATTGCTTCCTCCAGATGTCAGCGTGGCACTGGAACGGGGCGGTCCTGAAACCCAGTGGTGTCTGAGCTCGTGGGGCCCTGTTTAAGTCTGGCTGAAGTCCGGGCAGGTCCAGGGAATGTAAATGACCCAGTTCCCCGCCCCCACAACCCCTGGTGGACAAAATAACCAAAACTCATCACCTGGGCCAGGGGTGGGCAAACTTTTGGACTCGAGGGCCACAGTGGGTTCTTAAACTGGACCGGAGGGAGGGCCGGAACAAAAGCAACCTGACCATGCTGGCACTCTCATCTTGGGCTGCTGGTGAAGGAGCGGAGGGGAGAGCAAGAGAACCCTCCGCTCTTTTGGCTGTGCGGGGCCGGATAGAACAGCAGAACGGGCCAGATCCGGGCCATGGGCCGTAGTTTGCCCACGGCTGACCTGGGCCCATAAATGGTCAAAGGAAGCCCAGAGTGTTTGCTCTGAATGAGCCTTTGCTCCTCTCAGAACCCCAACTCTCTCTGCACCTCGTTTTCGCCCTCTGAGGTGTGGAGTGCACCATTACTTGGTGGCCTTGGTCTCCAGCTCAGGACGCAAGAAGAGAGAGCGCAGGGATGTTCTATGAAGAGCAGGGCGGTGTGAGGGGAGCAGCCCTGGGTTCTAGGCCCTGGGTGCGGCATCGGACTGACCCTTCTCTCCTTGGCACTCAGGTTAAGGCAGTCCTGGTCCTTAACCTTCACCGAGCATTTCCCATGCCGGGCACCCCTGGGCATTTTCCCATTTACCCCTCATTTCGCAGGTGAGGAAAAGGGGGCTCACTTGCTCCGCAGCAGAGGGTTAGCAGAGGAGCTGGAATTCACATCCGGCCTCCCAGCCACGCTGCCCTCCAAGATAAAGCTTTCTGACTCCCAGATGGCTTGGGCCAGCCCAGACAGGAAATTAATCAGCCCTCTGGGCGTCCTCGCAGGTTGCTAGGATACTGGGCGTTACCAAGGAGATGCAGACCCTAATGGGAGTCCGCTGGGGCATGGAGCTGCTCACCCTCCCCCACGGCCGCCAGCTACGACTAGACCTGCTGGAAAGGTAAGGGACACACGCCCCCACCCCGCCTTTTGCTTTGGCCAGCTGGCCAATCACAGCCTCAGCCTGGCTCCCGGGGTTCTGGCCACGCCCCCTAGCCCACTGACCAAGTTCAATGTGTCCTCTGGTCTCTCCAAGACCCAGTCCTCCAGGGAGTCACCTTGGCATCCTCTTGGCCAATCATAGTCCACGAGTCTTTGCTCCGCCCACCCGAACCCTAACCTGGCGGGCTCTAACCTGCCCCAGTTTGGGCTCTGCTGTCCACCCACTCGGGGCTTCACCCCTGGCCGGGGCAGGAACCCTCAGGCCCGCCCCGCTGACCCGGCCCCTGCCCCAGGTTCCACACCATGTCCATCATGCTGGCCGTGGACATCCTGGGCTGCACGGGCTCTGCGGAGGAGCGGGCGGCGCTTCTGCACAAGACCATCCAGCTGGCCGCGGAGCTCCGGGGGACCATGGGCAACATGTTCAGCTTCGCCGCGGTCATGGGCGCCCTGGATATGGCCCAGGTACGGAGGGGACGTCGCCCCGGGCCACGTGGTGATCCCGGAAGAACTCAGCAGCCCCGGGGAGGGGGCACCCGGAAGAGCTGGGTCCTCTGAGCACTCACCTGCCCTCACACCAAGTCTCTCCCTTCCCTGGGCCTCAGTCTTCCCACCGGTAGAATACATGAGGTGCATACAGGGGTCTGAGGGATAAATGTGAAATGGCTATCACTTAGCGAGCACTTGCTGTATGCTGGGTGCTGGGGCCACCCTAAGTGCTTTACAGGCATGGATTCCCCAAAAACAGTCTCATGGGGTAAATGTCTTTATTGCCCCCGTGTTGCTGATGGAGAAATTTAGGCAGGGCAGTACTTGCCTAAGGTCACCTGGTCAGAGGTTGGGGGGAAAAAATGGGATTAGAACCAGATCTGTCTTAATTTCATAGCCCAGACCTCATCCACACTCCTCTTCCTCTCCCACGCCTGGTAAACAGGAGCAATGGCTCCTACAGGCAGTGGTTCAACTCCCAGCTCTACCACTCAGTTTTGGAATGGCCTTGGGCAAGTCATTCCCCTTCTCTGAGCCTTAGTTTCCCCATCTGTAAAATGGGTTTTGGGGGGGCTTGCTTCATGAGGACTCAGCACCGCCCCTGATCCATGAATGGTGATCCTCATAACCGCACATCTGGGCATCCGCTCAGCAGGGTGGCCGGCGCCCTTGGCCGGCCGCTCACAGTCTGGCCTCCGCAGATTGCCCGGCTGGAGCAGACGTGGATGACGCTGCGGCAGCGACACACGGAGGGCGCCATCCTCTACGAGAAGAAGCTCAAGCCGTTTCTCAAGAGCCTCAACGAGGGCAAAGGTACCTCCCCCGTGTGGCTGTGTGGCCCTGCACAGGCTCCAGCCCTCTCTGGGCCGGAGAGGCGTTCCCTCCCGGTGTGGAAGAGGAGAGAGAGCCCGGCTGAGCTCTGGGCGGGCTGTGTCTGCTCTCACTCTGCCCCTGGCAGCTGCGGCAGCCGGCCAGGTACGGCCCCCGGGGCCAGGCCGCCCGAGGGTGCCATAGATTTAGTTGAAAGAATCCGAGAGGAAGGTCTGTCCAGGAGTCAGGAGCCCGGGGGTTTTCTGGGACCTCGGGCGGGCCCCACCCTCTCCCGCTCTGTGTCTCGGTTTCTGGGGCCGCAGTGGGCAGGGGGCCTCCGGAGTCTCTAAGGGCCCGCTGTCTCCCTCCCTGCAGAAGGCCCGCCGCTGAGCAACACCACCTTTCCCCACGTGCTGCCGCTCATCACGCTGCTCGAGTGCGACGCCACGCCGGCCGAGGGCCCCGAGCCCTGGGGCAGCACGGAGCACGGCGTGGAGGTGGTGCTGGCCCACCTGGAGGCCGCCCGCACCGTGGCGCACCACGGAGGCCTCTACCACACCAATGCCGAGGTCAAGCTGCAGGGTGAGTCCGTCGGGCCTGGGCCTCGCCCACTCGCCTGGCTCTCCCCTTCCCTCCCAGTGTTCGTTCTCTTCTCTCCACCCCTCTCTCCTGCCCTGTCTCCCGGACTCATCTTCTCGCCCCTTTGCTTCCTCGCCCAGCATTTCAGCCAGCAGTTGTTAGGGCAGGCACCGGGTAGACACAGATGATTCAAAGAGCTGTGTGTCTTGGCTTCTCCGAGCCTCAGTTTTCTCATCTGTGAAGTGGGTGTTCTTTTTTTTTTTTTTTTTTTAAAGGACAGCAACAGAAGAATTAGGAAAGATCACCAAGAGTAAAGATGTGCCATGAGAGATCATCTTTTAAAAAAAATATATTTTATTGATATTTTATAGAGAGGAAGGGAGAGAGATAGAGAGCTAGAAACGTCAATGAGAGAGAAACATCGACCAGCTGCCTCCTGCACGCCCCCTACCGGGGATGTGCCCGCAACCAATGCACATGCCCCTGACCGGATTCGAACCTGGGACTCTTCAGTTCCCAGACCGACGCTCTACCACTGAGCCAAACCGGTTTTGGCTGAAGTGGGTGTTCTAACAGGCCTGCTTGACAAGGCAACTAGCCAAATGCTATGCCTGGGGGTCTGGGGCTGAGACGGATCTGCCCTGCCTTCCGGAGCTCTTAGCCCAATCGAAAGGGAGAACTCTCACAAAAGGCGCAGAGAAAGTGGCTTCAGACGATCCATCTGCTACTGCTTTAGGCATTATTTAGTCATACAAATTTACTATAAACAAATTGCAAATCAAAGCTCAGCAAAAACTAGGTGAAAAAAGTCACCCACCGTTACCCAGAGGTAAATGCCGTGAGCATTCCCGAGCACGTCTTTCCTTTTTCTTCCTCAGAAAGAAAAAAACAGCACATTTTTTTTTGCATTGACTTAAAAAATGTAGCCAAAACCGGTTTGGCCCAGTGGATAGAGCGTCGGCCTGCGGGCTGAAGGGTCCCAGGTTCGATTCCGGTCAAGGGCATGTACCTTGGTTGCGGGCACATCCCCAGTAGGGGATATGCAGGAGGCAGCTGACCGATGTTTCTCTCTCTCTATCCCTCTCTCATCCGCTCTGTAAAAAATCAATAAAAAAATATATTAAAATACAAACAAACAAAAACCCAAAATGTATATATGTTTCTTAGGAAAAATTTTGGAACTTACAGAAAAACACAAAAAAGACAAGAAAAAGCACTCAAGCCCCCACAATTAACATTAATATTTTATCTCCCCATCATTTAAAATTTACATGTTGTAAATAGTAGGGCAGAGAGTCTAGGTACAAAACTGTGAGGCCATGTTCATCAATAAACCTTGCTGAACCCTAACCGGTTTGGCTCAGTGGATAGAGTGTCGGCCTTCGGACTGTAGGGTCCCGGGTTCGATTCCGGTCAAGGGCATGTACCTTGGTTGCGGGCACATCCCAGTAGGGGGTGTGCAGGAGGCAGCTGATCAATGTTTCTCTCTCATCGATGTTTCTAACTCTCTGTCCCTCTCCCTTCCTCTCAGTAAAAAAATCGATAAAATATATTTTAAAAAATAAAAATAAATAAACCTTGCTGAATCCCTGGGGGAGGCAGGGCTGGGGGAGGTGTCCCTTTTGGGGGGAGGGGGGCTGAGGGATGTGGTGGCTCCTGCGAGAGCCCCGGCCTCCCTAGCGGGGTGGAGGCCCCCTGTCGCCTGAGCCCTGTGCCCGCCCGCAGGGTTCCAGGCCCGGCCGGAGCTCCTGGAGGTGTTCAGCACCGAGTTCCAGATGCGCCTCCTCTGGGGCAGCCAGGGGGCCGGCAGCAGCCAGGCCCGGCGCTACGAGAAGTTCGACAAGGTCCTCACCGCCCTGTCCCACAAGCTGGAGCCTGCCGTCCGCTCCAGCGAGCTGTGACCCCCGGGGCCCTTCCCCGCGGCAGCCGCGGGCGGCGTGCGGGACAGAGGGGCACAGACCTTCCTCCAGAGCACCCCAGGGACACTGTGACCAGCCCAAGAATGTACCGGACTCCACGCCGGGATCTCCCTCACGCCTCCGGGGTTCCGCGTGGATTCGGGCTCTGTCCCGCCTGCTACTTGCTCGCCGCATCTCCTTCAGGAAGAACCAGGAGCCCGTCCCTCCCTCCGGCTTCCGCCTCCCCCTCCTGCGGAGGGCGCTGTGTTTGGGCCGAGGGAGGCTCCTCGGGCCTCCTCGCTCTTCTCCAGGCACCTGCTCCCCCCCCCCCCCCACGGCCTCCACCTGGCTGTAAATACGTCTCCGTTCTGTAAATAGATGTACAGAAGCCACGCTCTTTCTTTCATATAATAAACTTTTATGTCTCTTTTTTTCTGTCTCTCTGGAGGCCCTGAGGTGGAAGGAAGCAGCTTTTCTCCGGCGAAAGGGGGAAAAATCCATTTCGCAAATATTTATTTAGCACCTGGGACATTCCAGGTTGTACCAGGAGCCGGAGTTACTGCTGACGCCCAACCCCAGTCCCTGCCCCGGAGAGGTCACAGCCAGGGGGGGAGATAAAGGCCAATTTCAACCGGCGGGAGGAATACTGACCTGCCCCCCTCCTCCTCCTCCACTGCCTGCCCCTGGGAAGCCACAGCAAAGTTCCCACAAATGCACCATGAAGGATCCCGGGTGTTTGGGATGGGGGGGCTTTTTTGAAATCTAGGAATCTACCTCTCTGGGAAACAGAACTGTGACCTGGGTCCCAGCAGCAGAATGAGGGGGGCTAGCACTTGGGTGTCCTGACTGGAGCTCTTCTCTCTCCTCAGTATTGGAAACGACTAGGCTTCAGGCTTTGAAACGTGGCCTCGGAAGCGGTGTGCTTGTGCAGAGGGGTAGACAATCTTTGGAGGGGGACATGAACACGGCCGTCTTGATTCCATAGGTGGAGGGGCAGACCCCGGGGACAGGCAGAGCCCTGGCAGGATGGAAGCCCGGGGAGCCCAACCACTGAGGGTGAAACATCTGGGGTCCTTTCCGTCCCGAATCCTGACTGAGAGGGGCTGGGTAACACCGTGCATTGTTGACTCGCTGAGTAACCATGGATATCAGGCTTACCCTCTTGGGTTCCCATTTCTACCTCAAAAAAATGGGGACAATAACAGAATTAATCTCTTAGGATTGCTATGGAAGCATTTAGCGCATAGTAGTTGCTAGGTAAGGAACCACTATGTTTTATACATGATGGACTGTCAATGATCACTTATTGATTACTTTAAGCCAAAACACTTTATGTGCCTGTACCTCATTGAAATATCACCATTTTTTTGGTATGATTTGTACTGTTATCATATAAGATGTATAAGGTAACTAATACAAATGGCACACAGTGGGTGCTCACCAAAAGTTATTTGTATTCTTTTTTAAAAATATATATTTTATTGATATTTTACAGAGAGGAAGGAAGAGGGATAGAGAGTTAGAAACATCGACCAGCTGCCTCTTGCACACTCCCCACCGGGGATGTGCCCGCAACCAATGTACATGCCCTTGACCGGAATCGAACCCGGGACCCTTTAGTCCGAAGACCTACGCTCTACCACTGAGCCAAACCGGTTTCGGCAGCTATTTGTATTCTTAAACATGAAAGGCCAAGCTCGCAGTGGTTCAGTGGTTGAGCGTCGACCTATGAACCAAGAGGTCACAGTTTGATTCCCAGGTTGTGGGCTGGATCCCCAGTATGGGGCTTGCAGGAGGCAGCTGATCAATAATTCTCTCTCATGATGTTTTTATTTCTCCTCTCCTTTCTGCAATCAATAAAAACATATTTTTTAAAGCATGAAAAAGGCGCTTTACAAGGTGTAAGGCGCCGCACACACAAGTTTCCACTACAGTCGTTACATTACCCTTGTGGTCATAATTCCTTATTATTTTGTTGGAACTACTGCTGTGGTCTCCTAGTTTCCATGGTTATGGAAACGCGGCCCTCCATCCCGACTTGAACAGCTCGCGGGCTCCCCCTGGAGGTCACCTTCCGGCCCTGCCGCGGGAAGGCTGGGCGGGCCTTTGAGAGGGGCGGCGAGAGGAGCGCCGGGAGTTGTAGGCCGCGGGGAGGTGGCTGCCGCGGAGCGATGCACGCCGGGAGCTGTAGTTCTCGAGGGAGAGGCGGTTGGCAGCCCCAGACCCGGCTCGGGCCTCAGCCGGATGGCGGCTGGTTCGCGCGGCCGCCAGCCGTGGGGCTCGCGCCTCCTCGGGCTGCTCGGGCTGGTTTCGGTCTCGGTCGCGGCCGCCGCCTGGGACTTGACTTCATTGCGCTGCAGCTTCGGCGCCTTCTGCGAATGTGACTTCCAGCCCGACTTCCAGGGTGAGGAGTGGAGGGGCGGCCCGACCCGCGGCCCCATGGACCCCCGGACTGGACCGCGAGGGTGGGGCCGGGGGGCGGAAGGCGGCCCGGACCGGAAGTGGGTCCTGTGTGGAGAGCCTGGGCTCGGGGCCTGGGGCCAGGGTGTGGGGATGCTCGTTTGGGCCCAGGCCGAGCCCTGCGGGATGGAGAGGGGCCTTTGGCCGCGGGGCCGCGGGGCAGGGTCAGGCCTCCCCGGGGGAGTGCCGTCCAGGGAGGGTCTCACCCCGGGAATAGGCAGAGGGCTCTGGGGCAGACCCTGTTGGCCGCTGGCACCCACTCAGGGCCGAGTACAAATCAGAGGGAGGCCTGGAGGGGGCGCTGCCCGGCCGAGTTAGGCCTGAGGGTGACTCCTGCAGCGGGAGCTGCCTTGTGAAAGCGTCCCAGGCCTCAGGGATCCCTAGACCGGGTTCCAGACATCACTTCTCCCTTGAACCTCTACCGGCGGGAGCGTGTCCTCAACTCTGACACTGTCCCTCTTGTGGCCCTAGGTCTGGAGTGTGACCTGGCCCAGCACCTGGCGGGCCAGCACTTGGCCAAGGCGCTGGTGGTGAAGGCATTGAAGGGCTTCGTGCAGGACCCGGCCCCCACCAAGCCGCTGGTCCTCTCCCTGCACGGCTGGACAGGCACTGGCAAGTCCTACGTCAGCTCCCTGCTGGCCCACTACCTCTTCCGGGGCGGCCTCCGCAGCCCCTACGTGCACCACTTTTCCCCTGTCATCCACTTCCCCCACCCCAGCCACATGGAGCGCTACAAGGTAGGCTGGCTGCATCCTGGACCATCATCCCCCTGCATCAGGGATGCCATACCCTCGGAAGGGGGGGAGTCCTACGCCCCGGAGAGGGAGATCCACTTGCTGTAGGCCACACAGTCAGCGGGAGCCAGCCCTCAGGACCCATCCTGAACAGAGCTCGGGAAGATGCCATTCTCCCTGGCAGGGGGTTCTCGCTGTAGTTATTGGGGGTGAGGCATTAATCGTATCTACTTGCCTGGGTTGTTCTGAAGAACATGAGATTATAGAATTACAGGAATTAATTATTGAGCACTTACCTTTGCCAGTCTGCATTATCTTCTCTCTGTGAAGCACTTAGCCCCAATTTGAGGCTCAGAGGAAGTACTTAGCCACTACAAGCTCTTATTGCTGCTGCTAGTACTATTATTTTTACTACTATTGTTATTGATTGCAAGGCACTTTCCAGGCTGGGCTATCTGTCCCAGCTGCCGAGAGCCCTGGCTTGTGTTGAGCTCCTCCCTTGCACCCAAAACTCACTGGTTTAGATTCCCCGACATGGCACATGCCTTGTGGTCTGATCCCCAGTAGAGGTCATGCAGAAGGCAGCCGATCACGATGTGTCTCTCTTTTCCTCTCCCTTCCTTTCTCTCTCAAATCAATTTTAAAAAACCAACAAAACATTGCCCTAGCCTGTTTACCTCGGTGGATAGAGCGTCGGCCTGCAAACTGAAAGGTCCCAGGTCTGATTCCAGCCAAGGGCACATGCCAGGGTTGTGGGCTCAATCCCCAGTGGGGGACTTGCAGGAGGCAGCCAACCCATGAACCTTCCTCATCATGGATGTTTCTCTCTCTCTATCTCTCTCTCTCTGTGTCTCTCTCCTGTCCTCTCTGAAATCAATAAAAAAATATTTTTCAAATGGAAAGGAAAAACACCCCCCCAAAACCGCTGAGAACGCTCATGGGGCAGGAAGAGCCTCCCCTTTCACTGCCAGCAGCAGGTGTCGGGGAGGCACCTGAAGGCAGGCGCAGGGCCGGGTCTGAGTCCCCGTTCTCCTGCTCACTTGCTGTTTGAACTTGGACAAGTCTCTGCCCCTCTCAGAGCCACAGTTTTGCCATTGGTCCCATGAAGGGATTGGAGCTCGCAGAGAGCCCAGATTTTCCAGAGAAGGGGAAGCTTGGGAAGGGGCTGGGGCTGGGGGTTTCTCCAGTCCCCCTCAAACTCCTGCCTCTCTCCCGCAGAAGGATCTTAAGAGCTGGGTCCAGGGGAACCTCACCGTTTGTGGCCGCTCCCTCTTCCTCTTCGATGAGATGGACAAGCTGACCCCAGGCCTGATGGAGGTCCTGCAGCCTTTCCTGGGCTCCTCCTGGGTTGTGTATGGGACCAACTATCGAAAAGCCATCTTCATCTTCATCAGGTGGGTGCAGCTGCGACGGGGACACTGAGCGGTCTCAGCTGTCCAGTCTTGGTCTGTGGTCCCCCCAAAGCCCAATCAAACTGTCCCAAAGCCCCTCACCCTCTTGATGGTGCCATCCAAGATGGCTGCCTTCCCCTTTGACAGTCTCGAAGCTTTTGGTCCTCATTTTAAAAAAATATATATTTTATTGATTTTTAAAAATATATATTTTATTGATTTTTCACAGAGGAAGAGAGAGGGATAGAAAGTTAGAAACATCGATGAGAGAGAATCATCGATCAGCTGCCTCTTGCACACCCCGCACTGGGGATGTGCCCGCAACCAAGGTACATGCCCTTGACCGGAATTGAACCTGGGACCTTTCAGTCCGCAAGCCTACGCTCTATCTACTGAACCACACCGGTTTCGGCTGGTCCTCACTTCTTTATGGAAGGCCTGCTGCTAGCTCCAGAGTTTTCCCTCTTCTGTGGCCAGGAGGACGCGGGCCCGGGAGAAACAGACTGGGGTTCTGGTGTCACCTCCGAGAGTCCTTGCTGTTCCCTCAGGCAGATTACCTCCTCTCTCCGAGCTCCCACCTCCTCTCCGCACAGCAGGGCCAAATGAATGCCCGCTGCCCTAGGAGCTGGGTGAGGCGAAGTCAGTTAAGGGTCTTAAGAGTGTTTGGTAAACTGTCAAGTGCGCGGCACTAAGAGGTGAATTTTAGGGGCCATGGTTGCGGACACCTCTGGAAAGGGGAAGTGGTTCCTTCGGAATGTGTTGGTGGGTTTGGCTCCTGCTGGCCCTGAGCTTCCCCCAGGCTCAGGCCGTGTTAGGTGGCAGGTGGGAAGCAGGGCCACCTCCACTGTCTGAGTCTCGGCCCGGGTCCCATGGTTTCAGCAACACTGGTGGTGAGCAGATCAACCAGGTGGCGCTGGAGGCGTGGCGCAGCCGCCGGGACCGCGAGGAGGTCAGCCTGCAGGAGCTCGAGCCGGTCATCTCCCAGGCTGTGCTGGACAACCCCCAGCGTGAGTTTGGCTCGGAAGCCCCACCCTGGGGGGGGCATCAGAGGGTGGGGCTGCGCACCCAGACCCATCGGGCTGGGATCTGATGCTCTGCCCACTGACCCGTACTTCTCAGCCCACACCCCGAGCTCCGGGCTGTCCAGAATCTCCCCGAGCCCGTTCCCCGGAGGGGGCTGAGCACAGGGCACTACACTGGCCTTTGGGGTAGAAACCAGCTCTGGGGGGCTCAGCTTCCTTTCCCCGTCGTCCCTCCGGCAGACGGCTTCTGGCGCTCGGGCATCATGGAAGAGCATCTCCTGGACGCCCTGGTGCCCTTCCTGCCGCTCCAGCGGCACCACGTGCGGCACTGCGTGCTCAACGAGCTGGCCCAGCTGGGCCTGGAGCCGAGGGACGAGGTTATCCAGGCCGTGCTGGACAGCACCACCTTCTTCCCTGAGGCCGAGCGGCTCTTTTCCTCCAATGGCTGCAAGACTGTGGCTTCCCGAATCGCCTTCTTCCTCTGACTCGGGCGGCATCCTTGCCCTCCCCGCCTGGCCAGGCCACGCGGGAAAGCCCTGGGACCTTTGCCGGAGGGGCCCTGGTCCTGACCTCCCGGAGAGTGGAGCACACGGTGAAGACGGGGAGAGGTGCTGGCTAGGCCATGAGACAGAGGGTCAGGGGGGCCCTGGCCTCTTCGCTGGCCTGAGGACATCTTGGCCTTTGCCTCCTGCCCCGGGGGAAAGTGCTGATCACCCCAGAACTCAATCAGTCTCGACCTCACCCTGCAGCCTGAGCCTTCTTAAATGTGAACTGTAACTCAGGGACCGTGGCTCCGGGCTGTTCCCTCCCTCCTCGGCCTTCCCCCCTCGGCCCCTTGCCCGCCACCATGTCCCACACCCTGTCCCGGTGGTGTGAGCCAGGCTGAGATTTCTCAGTCCCCACGGACAAAGGGACTCAAGCTGCCCCGTGGGCCTGGTTTTTAATGTTTTTAATTTTGTAAAAGAAGAGAACAAATACAATAAACTTAGCCATGAGGTCAGAGTGCCATCAGCAGTCCACTCGCTGAATGCCATTGTGGTAGGATATCTCCCATCTCCAGCAAGAAGGGAGGGGCTCAGTGGCCATTTGGGGGAGAGGTGACACTGTTAGGGCTGGGGGCCCGGCTAACCTGGGTTTCGCCGGGCTGCTGGCTCACGTTCTGGATGGCATCAGTCTTGCTACATTCTGTGTTTTTGGTCCACTTCTGGAGAATTTTGGCCACGATGAGCCACTGGCCCTCCTCCTGGTTGGCCTCCGTGTTGCTGGGGCTCCCGCTTGAGTCATCGTCACTCTTGGTCTTGCTGGAACTTCGGAGCAGTCCGCTGGTCAAGCCCTGGGTGGCCTCAGCCTTGATGGTGCTCCGCCTGTGAGCCTTGGTCTTTCTGAGCATTGGCCTTGGGGCCTGGGTGGCCTCGGTCTTGCTGGGTTTTTGCCTGGGGCCTTGGGTGGCCTCGGTCTTGCTGGCCTTTTGCATTGGGCCTTGGGTGGCCTGGGTCTTGCTGGGTTTTTGCCTGGGGCCTCGGGTGGCCTCGGTCTTGCTGGCCATTTGCATTGGGCCTTGGGTGGCCTCGGTCTTGCTGGCCTTTTGCCTTGGGCCTTGGGTGGCCTCGGTCTTGCTGGCCTTTTGCATTGGGCCTTGGGTGGCCTCGGTCTTGCTGGCCTTTTGCATTGGGCCTTGGGTGGCCTCGGTCTTGCTGGCCATTTGCATTGGGCCTTGGGTGGCCTCGGTCTTGCTGGCCATTTGCATTGGGCCTCGGGTGGCCTCGGTCTTGCTGGCCATTTGCATTGGGCCTCGGGTGGCCTCGGTCTTGCTGGCCATTTGCATTGGGCCTTGGGTGGCCTCGGTCTTGCTGGCCATTTGCATTGGGCCTTGGGTGGCCTCGGTCTTGCTGGCCATTTGCATTGGGCCTTGGGTGGCCTCGGTCTTGCTGGCCATTTGCATTGGGCCTTGGGTGGCCTCGGTCTTGCTGGCCTTTTGCCTGGGGCCTTGGGTGGCCTCGGTCTTGCTGGCCTTTTGCCTTGGGCCTCGGGTGGCCTTGGTCTTGCTGGCCTTTTGCCTTGGACTTCGGGTGGCCTCGGTCTTGCTGGCCTTTTGCCTTGGACTTCGGGTGGCCTCGGTCTTGCTGGCCTTTTGCCTTGGGCCTCGGGTGGCCTTGGCCCTGGTGGGCTTCCTTCTCTGGCTCCTCAAAGCGCTACTGATAGAGCTGTCATCCGGGCTTCCGTCTTTCCTGTCGCTTTCCAACTCTGAGGAGTGCGTCCTCAGCAGTGAGGAGTCGGAGGTGAGGAGCACGGGGCTCACCGAGCTGCTCCTGTACTCCTGGAGGGTGGTGGACGTCTCCGTCTCGGAGACAGACCGAGCCCTGACTGGGAAGGGTATGCCGAGAACACCCGTCAGGCCACCTTCCCTGGGCCGTCCCAGGAAAAGGAGGCTCCGAGGCCTCCCCCGGCCCGTGTCCCCGAGGCCTTCGTGGCCAAGGGCGAGGCCTGCCTGCCCAGCCCTCCTCAGCAGCCTGCGCTTGGAGGGGCCGGGGCTGCGGGAGGGGGAGATGCCGAGGCCCCTACTTGCCTGTCTCCGGCCTCCGTTGTGCTGCCGCTGCTCGTCCTCTGCGTTCCAGCCACAACCAGCAGCCTGTGGCCCGCCCGGCCCGCCCTCTCAGACCTGACCAACCCCTCCGCCCCCCAAAGGGGCCCAGGGCAGCCACAGCCCCGGGTGCCCAGCTGCACTATCCTGGCTATCCGCTTATCTGCCTGCCGGTGACCAGCGTGTGGCAAAGCCCAGCCCCGGGAGCCGGCGGCTTATTGAACGGCACCGAATGGGAGGGCGGGGCTGGCCGCCGCTGCTCTGTCCCCGCCCTGGGCTGCTCACAGCTGCCCTGGCACCCTGTGAGGAGCGGCATTCCTGGGCGTACCACTCGTCCCTCCATGCCGGCGCTCAGCAGAATTGGGGGTAAAAGCCCCTTGGACGTGCACATGTGAGCTTGTCTTAGGGAGAGGCAAGAGGGCAGAGAGAAAGGGCCGAGGGGGCGGGGGCTGGAGCGGCGGCCACTGTGTGTGCCCGTAGGGAAGGCTGCTCCAGGCCCGCGCGGGCATCGCCTCCCCGAGGGCTCGGCGCGCCCCCTGCCACGTTGGGGTGATCCTCCCGCGCTAGCCGCACAGCTGCAAGCGGCAGAGCCCGCATTCTCCCGGCCAGGGAGCCTCTGGCCCCGGACCCCGTCCCTCCGCTGCTCCGGCTCGCTCGGGACTGGAAGGGGCCCCGGAACTTACAGCCCAACATGGAGCTCGACGAGATCCGGTCCTGGTAGCTGGAGGACGAGGACTGCTCCGGCCGCTCCGGCCGCTGCGGCCGCTCCTGGGGCTAGAGGCGGGCCAGGCAGCGGGCTGCAGCAGGCCGCCGCCGGCTGGGCCCGCCCGGGAGGCCCCCACGCGCTGGGACCTCCAGTGACTGCTCCCCTGAGCTTGGGGCTGCTCGGGGGCCCCAGGTCAGGGCTGGGCGGGGACATGCAGAGGCTGAGCTTGGACAGGGGGAGTGGCCAGCCTAGAGAGGCATGCTGCTGTGAGCAAGGCAGTGTTTGAGAGGCTGCCTGGCCCCTGGCTGGTTTCGCTCAGTGGTTAGAGTGTTGGTCTGTGGACTGAAGGGGCTTGGGTTCACTTCCAGTCAAGGGCACGTACCGAGGTGGCAGGCTTCCTCCCAGGTCCCCGTCGGGGAACATGCGGGCGGCAACCGATCGATGTGTTTCTCCCATACTGACGATTCTCTCCCTCTGTGTCTCCCCCGCCCTCCCACTCTCTAAAAATCAATGCAAAAAATACCCTCAGGTGAGAATTAACAACAACAGAGGTTGCACGGGCCTCAGTTTCCCCACCTGCAACATGTAAAGTAGTTCCCGCATGGCACAGGCTTCCGTACACGGTAAAGTGCTGTGCCCAGGGCGATGGCCAGTGAGAACGGAGGAGCTTCGCCCGCTGTGCATGCCGCATCCCATTCCCCTCCCCACACGCCCGGGAGCAAACCGCCGCTAATGCCATGCCATCGACCGGGGAACCGAGGCTCTGAGCACCGGAGCAGCCTGCCCGGGGCACCGGCGGGGAGACGCTGCGGCCAGGGGGCTGGGCAGGGGTACGGGCACTAGCTGGCACTAGTGTACAGCGCCAGCTAACAGCTCTGAGGGAGGGAGCCCACGGTGACGCCAGGGCACAGGCTCCGAAGTTTTGTGTTTTGTATTCTAATGGGGCCCGGGAGGAGGCAGGCCGGCCTTTCCCGTTTATGGCCGGGGACTCGGGGAGCCCATTCACCCCCCTGTGGAGCTTCCCGGGGACACGGTCGGCACGCCGTCCGACAGCAGCGGTGGGTGGGTGCATTGTGGGGTGGATGGGATTCGCCATGGCAACGGGGTGAGCAGTGAGCTTGGTGCGTCTCACAGATGCCGTTTAGTGAAGGGAGCAGAGACCCGAGGGCGATCCGTGTGCGCGATCGGGACAGCCTTGTGGGTGGGCTGGGCTGAGGGGGGGCCTTGAAGGGGGCTCCTGGAGGCTTCTGGGAGTGTTCTCTCCTGCTCTGGGTAACGATGCCATGGGGGCATTCAGTTCGTGAAAATTCATTGAACAGTTCCTTTATGATCTGCACACTTTCCTATGTTACACTCAATACAAGTTCATATGTGTGTGTGTGTGTGTGTGTGTGTGTGTGTGTGTGTGTTAATGGTTTCAGAGAGGAAGGGAGAGGGAGAGAGATAGGAACATCAATGATGAGAAAGAACCATTGAGTGGCTGCCTCCTGCACGCCCCACACGGGATCGAGCCTGCAATGCTCTGACCAGGAGTCGATCCGTGACTTCCTGGTTCCACACTCAACCACCGAGCCACGCCAGCCAGGCTCAGTACACGTTTTTAGAAAGGAATTGAAGCATTAAGAAAACTCTGGCATGAGTGGCCAGCGCCCACGTCAGCACGCATGAAGGTGAGTGTGGGCAAGGTTTGAGGAGGCCTCTCTGAGGGGCCGTGTCCAGCGCTGCCCCCAGGGGGACCCCCCACTGGTACCACCCGCGTGGCGCAGCAGCGAGTCCCAGCCCAAGTGGCACAGCTGCGCGGTGGCAGGGCCAGGCCAGACTCCGAGGGCTCCAGGGCCCGCTGTGGCCCACTCACCTCCTTCTCGGCAACCTGGGCCTCTTCTGGGGGTGTGGGCTCCTTCTGCACGGTCTGGAGTTCGGAGTCCAGCTTCTGATGGGTCTCCCACAAAACCTCTTCCTTGTCCCACAAAAGCTTCAGGGTCCGGGCCTTCTGGCGGTCTAGTTCCAGCTGGTGGAGCTGCCTGCCCGGCCACGGCCCCCCAGAGCACTGGGTAAGTCATCACGCCCACCCCCACCCCCACCCCCTGGACTGGACTGCAGGAGGAGGCGGCCCGGCCCGAGGAGCCTGGAGCCCAACCAGTTCCGCTCCTGCCTGTGGCTCCGCCCGAGGAGCTCACCCCATGATGCCTTGAGGGATGGTCTTCTGCAGCCTGCCCTGTATCACCCGGTTCAGCTGCGTCTTGGCCAGGAGGCCCACCTGGCTCTCAAGCACCTCCTCCACTGACATGCCGGGGAAGAGGTTGGTGACCAGCGAGGACAGCTGCGGGAAGGGGGTGAGCAGAGCGAGGTGTGGGCCGGGGCGGGGGCCGGTGGTCTGAGAGTCCCCGTGCAGGGCTGAGGAGGGAAGCCTTTACCGATGGTTGTTTTTAAAGGGCTGTTCTGCCCCAGAACTGGGGGGAGGCCAGGAAAAGGGGACTATTCAGAGAGGAATCGCTGATGGGTCCGTCTAGCCATAGGCTCTGGAGCCAGACAGATCAGGGTCTAACCCAGGGGTGGGCAAACGTTTTGACTCGAGGGCCACCATGGATTCTTAAACGGGACCGGAGGGCCAGAACAAAAGCAACCTGACCATGCTGGCACTCTCCTCTTGGGCTGCTGGGGAAGGAGCGGAGGGGAGAGCAAGAGAACCCTCTGCTCTTTCGGCTCCGAGGGCCGCATAGAACAGCCGAACGGGCCGGATCTGGCCCTCGAGCCGTAGTTTGCCCACAGCTGGTCTAACCTCTAAGCTGTGTGACCTGGGACACGGGAACTGGCTTCTCTGAGCCTTACATTCTTGGTCTATAAATTGGCGGGTGATACCGTTACTGTCTCCCAGGGGCTGCAGAGGGTTAGAGTGATGCCCGCTGAAGCGGTTAGAACAGTGCCTGGCACACAGTAGGAGCTCTGGCATTAGCAGAGCTAATACTAGTACTAGTAATAGCTTGTACTAGTTGCTAGGAAACCACATTTCTTTGGGGAGGGGGGCAGGGAGTATCTTAGGAGGCCAGGAGTACTGATCTGCAGACACCCTCCTGGCCACCAGGAGGAACCCACCTTCGGTTGCTTAGGGTCAAGGATCAGGGCGGTTGCAGCGTCCTGGCGGGCCCCGAAAATGTTCTGGATGAGCTGCCGGCTCCTGGCACGGTGCACGTAGTACTGAGCCATCTGGGGATTGTGCTGGATGGCCATCGTGAAGTGGCTCTCCGCCTTATGGAATTGTCTGTAAGACAGCAGCACGGGCTGCAGTGAGCGAAGCCACCTGGGGGGAAACAGCAACGTCAGGGCCCACGGAGGAGTGTGGGGAAAACCAGGCTGGCCTCTGCTCCCTGCCTCCACGCCCCACGCTCTCCTCTACCAGCTGCGCTCTTGATGGACCCAGCCCTCACATGCTAGCACAAAACCCCACCATACGTGGGCACTCTTTTATCTTACATTAGGGAAGGTCTTTCTGAGAATGCCATACACCCAGCAGCTAAAAGTAAAAAAATGAATTTGACTGTGATTAAGTCCTAAGTTACTGAGTAGCAAAAATACCACAAAGAAGCCCGGCTGGGTAGCTCAGTTGGTAGAGCATCGCCTAGCTATGCCAAGATTGCCGGTTCAATCCCTGGTCAGGGCACATACAAGAATCAACCAATGAATGCATAAATAAGTAGGACAACAAATCAATGTTACTCTCTCTCTCAAATCAATAAATTAAACACGTGTGTGTGTGTGTGTGTGTGTGTGTGTGTGTGCGCGCGCGCGTACTCACACACATACACCCCATCTCCACCAAAAGGAAAGCAATAAATAGGATATATATTTTGCTACATAAGGCAGACGATAAGCTAATTTTCCTAACCTATAAAAAAACTTTTTAAATATGTTTTTTTAATTTAATTTATTGGCACAAAGAACACTTTAACAAAAAAAATTTAATGAGCAATTTAGTAGGTAATTGGACAAAAGATTTGGGCAGGCCGTAAGGACCAATAAACACATAGAAGACGCTGCGCTGCACTAGCAACTTCAACATGCAAGATCGAGTTCGAAAGAGCATTTCTTATTTTCACTTTGCCTATTAGGTTAGCAGAGTTGGAAAATGGTCTTATACCTCACACTAGGGAGGTCTGGGAAAACAAGACTCTTTTCCTGGGAGAAAAGTTTATATTGGTTCACTGTTTTTGGAGACCATTTTTTTTGTTTTGTTTTTTTAAAAAAATATATATTTTATTGATTTTTTACAGAGAGGAAGAGAGAGGGATAGAGAGTTAGAAACATCGATAAGAGAGAGTCATCCATCAGCTGCCTCTTCCACACTCCCCACCGGGGATGTGCCCGCAACCAAGGTACATGCCCTTGACCAGAATCGAACCTGGAACCCTTCAGTCTGCAGGCCGACGCTCTATCCACTGAGCCAAACCGGTTTTAGTTTTTGGAGACCATTTGGACATTATTTAAAATGTTAAATGTTCATACTCTTTTATCGAACAATTTAACTTCCAGCAATCTAGCTATAGTGTTACTGGCATGAGTGCATGAGAACATATGTGTGGTGCTCATTACTGCCTTGTCTATAGTGAAAAATGGGAAGCAGCCCACATGCCCATCAGCAGTACAGCAGCTAAAGGAATAAAGGCCGTCAGTCCTCTGTGGCTCCTCCACAGGCTGGAACACTAGGCAAGCAGTAACAAGAGAACGCGACAGTCCCATATGAATGCCACGGGAAGTAAAAAAGCACAGTTCAGCATGAAAACACTTTTGTAAAATTATAATAACTGCTAATACACGCATAGGAAACAATCTGGAGGAATCTCTGCCAAACTCGTGGGGGAGGGGAGGCATTGGGAGGTAGATAGATATAAGAAACGTCCATGTTTTGAGTTATAAATCATTGAACCCTTAAGTTTTCTATAAAAAGCACAATTACCATAACATTCAGAAAACAGCGAAAGCTTTTTTGTTTGTTTGTTTGTCTTTTGCAAAAACGTGTGAATTAAAACCTATATTTAGGCCAAAACCGGTTTGGCTCAGTGAAGGGTCCCAGGTTCCGGTCAAGGGCATGTATACCTTGGTTGCGGGCACATCCCCGGTGGGGGGTGTGCAGGAGGCAGCTGGTCCATCTTTCTCTCTCGTTGATGTTTCTAGATCTCTATACCTCTCTCCCTTCCTCTCTGTAAAAAAATCAACAAAATATATTTTAAAAATAAAACATATATTTAGGGGACATAACTGGGAGAGCTTCTTGACCCAAGGATCCTAGCGGGAGGCTTCACGCTCTAGGCCCCGCCCCCAGGGCGTGGCCCCGCCCCGCGGCCCCGCCCCCCGTCACGCGGCCCCGCCCCGCCCGCGGCCCCGCCCCCGCCGCGCACTTGCTCTCGTGCTCGCAGAAGCCCATCTTCTCCTGCAGCATGCTCATGCGCATGTTGGCGCCCTCGTCGCTCGGGCTCAGCGCCAGCGCCTCCTGGTAGTCCGCCTCCGCGAAGTTCAGGTTGCCCAACTGGAAGAAGCAATCTGGGGCCGCGAACCCCAGCGTCCGGGAGCCTCGCTCGGCCTGCTCCGCCCCCCGAGGGCGGGGCCTGGACCCGGCGGGTGGTACACCTCCCCACCCCCCGCCGCCGCCCCATTTCGCAGCAGCCCCGAGGCCGGCTGCGGCCAGTTTCCGGAAGGCGACGTTTCCCAGGGGTGTCCGTGGGACGCCGAGACTCTGCAACGTTTCCTCTTTCCCTCCGCCCCTGCCCGCCCCTCCCCGGGGGCCTCGGGCGCCCGCCCACCCGCCGCCCCCTCACCGCCGCGGTTGATGTAGAGGCTTTTCTCCTGCTGCTCGTCCTTGAGCACCTTGTTGAGCAGCAGCACGCCCTCCTGGTAGGCGCCCTGCTTGTAGCAGTGCACGGCGAAGTCGTTGTAGGCCAGCAGGAGCTGGCGCTGCGCCTGCTGCACCATGTCCTGCTGGTGCTCGGTCATCATGTCCAGCGCCTTCAGGAGGTCCTCCACCGCCGCGTCGAACTCCTGCAGCCGGCGGAACAGGGTGCCCCTGCGGGGAAGGGGCCGGAGGGCCAGAGCTGGGCGCCGGCCGGGGTGGCTGGGCAAGCCGCTGCTGCTCTGGGCCTTGGGACCCGTGGAGGGGGTTTGGGGGGTGCTGGAGGGGACCTCCCCCAACCCTCAGGAGGTTTGGCCACGGGGCCTGGATTGCTACTCAGGTAACCTGCTAGTCACTAGCCATTTTTTCCTCAAAAACAGCTTCCCTCTCTCTTTTGGGGAGCCAGGGCCACGCCAGCCTCCATGCGAAGGCCTTTCTGTACACCCACAGAAAGGGGTTTCACCCCCACAGCTCCTCGGGGAAGCCCGGGGCTGAATCCTGTGGTGAGTCTTCCTTGGGGTCAGATTCACACCCAGGCCTTGTCCACCGAGAGAGCCCGCTGATTGTCCCAGCATGACCCGCTCAGCAGGCCTGGGGGTTTTAACCGAGGCTGCTGCCCGCAGCCGCCACCTCCCATGATGCCTTGATCCCAGTGGGGCGCAGGGAAAGATTCGTGTTAGCTAGGTGGGGGAACTGAGGCCTCCACAGATTCCAGAGCTCTCCTGGGACCGCCCCGTTGGACCTGCTCCCGGCGCCGCCCACCCAGTACCTGAAGAGGAAGAAGCTGGGGTCCAGAGGGTTGTTCTCGATGGCACAGTTCACGCACTGCACTGCGTGCTGCAGCTGGCCCTGCACGGCTAGGATCTTGGCGTCCCGGTAGGACTTCTGGGCCTGGTCCACCATCACCCTGAGCAGCACCCTCGCCTGTGAGTGATTGGGGTCCAATACCAAGGCGGTGTGCAGGTCTTGATAGGAGAGATGGGGCTGCAGGGGCCAGGGGCAGCATCAGGGGCACAGCCACGCTGAGCCTTACTTACCCTGTCTAGTGTGTGTGTGTGTGGGGGGGGGGGTAGACCTCCTGGCTTCGAGGGGCCTTTCTGAGGTCGGCTGGCACCGTGCCACCCATCCTCAGTGCCCCTGCTGTTCCACCTGTCCTGCCTCCTTGAAGGAGGCAAGGGAGTATTGTGGGGAATTCTCATCCCTACCGGCCCCTCCAGATGTGACCTCAGGTGAGCGAGGGTCACCCTGCGTGGTTTCTGCCGTGGAGTGGCATTTGGAGGACCGCCTCCGGGGAGGACGTCTGTGAAACTCACCTGAGGTGGGAGGAGGGTGTGGCCTCCTGTTTGCGACTGCTGTGCATTCCTATCCTTCCCTCCCCTACGCCCTTGACCTTTAAGCCCAACATAGCTCTGGCCAAGAGCAGATTCGGGCCTGGACATGAGCAGAAAACATTCCCAGGCAAACACCTTCCACCGGACGCGAGCATGTCTGTCCGTCAGTCAACAAAGTTGTGGCAAGCGCCCCATGTCCTACGGGCAATTGGTGGGAGGGTGAGCAAGCAGTGGACACCAGGAAGTTGAGAGGGGAAAGATGGGAAAGGCTAGGGGAAGGACTTCAAAGTAGGTCGACTTGGGTTCAAGGGCATAGCTACTGAGAACTGGCTGTGCGACCTGAGCAAGTCACCCAGCCCCTCTGGACCTGTATCTTCACCTGCAAAAAAGAGGGCAAGGGGTTGTATCTACTGCAACTGTTATTGTGAGCCTTTAAGACAAACATGAGTAGCCAAAACCGGTTTGGCTCAGTGGATAGAGCGTCGGTCTGCGGACTGAAGGGTCCCAGGTTCAATTCCGGTCAAGGGCATGTACTTTGGTTGTGGGCACATCCCCAGTAGGGGGTGTGCAAGAGGCAGCTGATTGATGTTTCTCTCTCATGTTTCTGACTATCCCTCTCTCTTCCTCTCTGTTTTAAAAAAAAATCTATAAAATATATTTTTTAAAAAAAGATAAACATGAGTGGGTCCTGGCAGGGTAGAACAGTTGGTGAGAGCGTAGTCCTGATCTGCCAAACTTGTGGGTTTGATCCCCATATAGGGCACATATAAGAAACAACCAATGAATGCATAAATAAATGGAACAATAAATATATATATCTCTCTCAAATCAATTTTGAAAAAGATAAAAATGAGTAAAGTGCTTACCATGTGCATTGCAAGGGCTGACGTGGTGGGAGTGGCTAACATCCCAACCGTCAACCATCATTCTGGGTAATTGCTCGTCTCCTGCCTTTGGAGGAGACTCCCACTGACTCACTGTTGATCACAGAAGCCCAGCCCTCAGACTAGGGAGGCTCACATTTCCCACCCACCCCCTGTTCCTTCCCCTCCTGAGTGTCCCAGCTCCCAGGCACCGGCCAAGCCAGAACACCATGGTTCTGGATCCTTCCTTCCCTCCTGCACTCCCCCAGGCTCTGGTCCTGACTTCCAAAAATGGTGGAACTGCTACCTGCTTGCCCACCTTCCCCTGGCCCCTTCTCTTCTGCTGGACGGCACCAGGCCTCTCCTCCAGGCTCTGGCCTCCATGCCCCTGCCGCCCACACGCCCTCTGGCAGCCAGGAGGATCTTTCCAGAGCCCACTCCTCAGGGAACAACGCCCTTTGGAGGCTCCCATTATCCCCAGGAAGAGGTCAAGGTCATCCTGAATCCACAAGGCCCTGCCTGATACCCTCACATACCTAAATCCCCCTCCTCCCTGTGACTCCATCTCCCTTGCCCCTAAATTGTCTCCTGTATGGTCTGTCCCCATGTCCAACCCATGGAGTGCAGCGGCTGGGGTGCTTAGAAAATGTTCACTGAGGCAAATAAGGGAAGAAAGGAAGGAAGGAAGGAGGGAAGGAGGAGAAAGGAAAGAGGGAAGAAAAGAAGGAAAGAGGGAGGAAGGAAGGAAGAAAGGAGGGAGGGAGGGAAGGAAGGAAGAAAAGAAGGAAGGAAGGAAAGAAGGAAGGAAAGAAGGAGGAGAAAGGGAAGAGGGAAGAAAAAAGGAAAGAGGAAGGAAGGAAGGAAGGAAGGAGGGAGGGAGGGAAGGAAGGAAGGAAGGAGGGAGGAAGGAAGGAAAGAAAGAAGGAGGGAGGGAGGGAGGGAAGGAAGGAAGGGAAGAAGGAGGGAAGGAGGAGAAAGAAAAGAGGGAAGAAAAGAAGGAAAGAGGGAGGGAGGGAGGGAGGGAGGGAGGGAGGAAGGAAGGAAGGAAGGAAGGAAGAAAGAAAGAAAGAAAGGAAGGAAGGAAAGAGCCTCTTTATCTAGTCGATGGCTCATGGTTTCATGGACTCATGAAGTCATTCTTCACCGAAGTGTCTGCTTAGGGAAGTCTCCCTGGGCTGTGAGTTCTGGGTGGTGGTGATGGCATAAGTCTCTTACCTTGTGGTTTCCGGGGCCAATGCAGGCCTGGCACAGAGCCAGGGCTTAGTGACAGTGGAACAACACTTGACTGGGCATCTGCCCAGAGAGGATAGCATCCCCACTGCCCTGAGGGGGAGGTGGCTGCTGGCTGCTGGCTGCTGGCCGGGCAGCCTCCTATAACCTTGGGATGTGCTGGGGGAAGGGTTCCCCCCTTTCTCCCTCCCCGTTCTACCTTCCCAAAGAAGTTATAGAGCCTGGCCCGGAGGATGTAGATGTCAGCGTTGGTTGTGCCATGTTTCACCTCCTTGATGACAAGTGAGAGGCAGTCCTGAAATCGTCTGAGGGCCAGCAGACAGGCCATGCTGCGGACAAAGGGCAGAGGTGCTGTCTGCCAGAGCAGCGATGCTCAACCCTTTCCAGCTCATGGCGCACACACACACAAATGACCCGAATCCTGCAGCGCACCAAACAATACATTTGGATTTGTTCTCACTGGAAGGCTGTTCTTTTACTATTAATATACTTTTATTTTTCATGTCAGAGAGGAAGGAAGAGGGAGAGAGAGATAGAAACGTCAGTGATGAGAGAGGATTATTGACCGGCTGCCTCCTGCACGCCCCACACTGAGGTTAGAGCCTGAAACCCGGGCATGTGCTCCAACCTGGAATCGAACCATGACCTCCTGGTTCATAGGTCGACGCCCAACCACTGAGTCACGCCAGCCAGGCTGGAAGGCTATTTTTGTGTTGGCTGTTGTCATTTTTTAAATTTGACAACCTCAGGGAGAAGAGGTCAGTGCCCCTGACTAAACACTCAGGTATTGCATGTTTTAAAGAGTCTTATGGCACACCGGCTGAAGATCGCTGTGCTAGGGGCCCGGAAGGGGCTACTGGAGAGCCAAGGACACGCATGGGCCACTCACCAGCGGTAACGGAAGCTGGGTTTCTCAGGCTGGAGGTCGAAGGCTTGCGAGAAGACATTCAGGGCATCCAGAAAGGCACATTGCTCAAACAGGCACTGGCCCTGGGGACACGAGGGCAGTCCCTTCTGCGTGCATCCCCGGCCCAGCAGCACGCAGGAGAGCGGTGGGCAACATGGGGGTGGGAGAGGAGAGAGACAAGAGGGAGGCTCAGAGCTCTCTAGATCTGGAGAGGCTTTAAGAACCAGAGACGCCGAAACCGGTTTGGCTCAGTGGTAGAGCGTTCGTCTGCGGACTGAAGGGTCCCGGGTTCGATTCCGGTCAAGGGCATGTACATTGGTTGTGGGCACATCCCCAGTAGGGGGTGTGCAGAAGGCAGCGGGTCGATGATTCTGTCTCATTGATGTTTCTAACTCTCTATCCCTCTCTGTAAAAAATCAATAAAATATATATTTTTTTATTTTTTAAAATATTTTTTTATTGATATTTTACAGAGAGGAGGGAGAGAGATAGAGAGCTAGAAACGTCGATGAGAGAGAAACACTGACCAGCTGCCTCTTGCACACCCCCCACCGGGGATGTGCCCGCAACCAATGTATATGCCCTTGACTGGAATCGAACCTGGGACCTTTCAGTCCGCAGACCCACGCTCTACCACTGAGCCAAACCGGTTTCGGCAATATATATATATATTTAAAAAGATATCCAAGTTGTCAAAAATGGGGGGGGGAAATAGGACTTTGTTGGTATTTATGGTTTAATATTGGTGTGTTTTTTTAAAAAATGCAAATGGGGCTGATAGTACCTCTCAGGTGCTCAGAGTCTCTAGATTCTAGGTCTGTACTGTCCAGTACAATAGCCACCAGCCCCATGTGGCTATATAAATTTCATTTAAAGGAAATACAGCTTAAAAACGAGTTCCTCGGTCACAGTTGCCACATTTCAAGGGCTCAGCAGTCCCCCGTGGTGAATGTGGGTCATTGTCATTATCTCGAACGTTCTATTGGGCAGAGTTACTAACCTGTCCCCGCCCCCGTGGTAAGCCTACTTGGGAGGTGGGAGAGGCCCTGAGAGGGGCAGCAGGTGGGGAACAGACACAGGGCCAAGGAGCCCCCCCCCCCCCCGGGAAGCCAGAACGGGTGCCCGGAGCAAGGAGAGCCCCCCAGCCAGGGGCCTGAGTGGGCGGCGTGTGCCTCGCGTGGGCGCGGGCCTGGGCGGCCGGGCACCTGCAGGTAAAGCACCAAGGTGAGTCGATTCAGGAAGTGGGAGTTCTCCGGCTGGAAGGAGTGGGCCCTCCGAAGGTTCTGGACGGCCGAGGAGTAGTCGCAGAGCTGGATGTAGGCTTCGGCTCGCAAGGCGTAGAATTCGACCTGAGGGAGAGGGGGCGCGGGATGGACGCTCAGTTACCAGCAGGGACTTGGTGGCCCCGGAAGGTGGGACGGTGAGGGGGAAGGGTGCGCTACAGACTGGGTGTGGCCCCCAGACCCCTCCCCTCACCAGCTGGGGGTCCAGGTGGATGGCCCGGGAGAAGATCAGCACAGCTGTCTCCCAGTCTTCTCGCTCCAAGCACCAGTGGCCACGGTGGTAGCTGTGGGGGCAAGGGGGCACAGGCAGAGAGGTGGCCTTGACTTTGGCCAGCCGGAGGGCACACTGCCGGGACTGTGCAAGGGGGTGGGAGGAGAGACCAGAAGAGTGGACAGAGATTCCGGGGGCTCATCCAGGCCGGTAGCAGCCTTTGATCCGCTGAGGCAGATGAGCCCTGTCACACAGTGGCGTTCAGTGGAGCCCAGGGGGGGAGGGTAACTGGCCCAGAGCTGCACAGCATGTCAATTACTGTGCAGAGTAGAAACCAGGGGCCTTGGGACAAGGTAGTCAGTCACTCACTACTCCCTGACTTTGAGAGGAACGGTTAACCCAGCGACTGTTGGTCTTATTTCATCAAAGCTTCGGAACGCCTGGCTGGTCCCAAAGATGCGATGGATGGTCTCCTTTGGGAGTGGATTCACCAGCGGCTTTGGCTCCGGAAACTCCTAGAACCAATGGATAGCAAGCTGGAGCAGGCCTCGGAGATGGCCCCCACTCCACGTAGAAACGCTCGTCAGGTGTTTTACGGGGTGGAGGAGAGGTGGGAATGAGGCAAAACCTGGGGTCGGGTGGCACCCCAGCCCCATTCCCCTGAGGAATGTTCTAACCTCTCCCTCCAGTCCCGCCTCTCTCCCTTTCCTGCGGGCAAGGTCAGGGTTTAGGGTTCTCATACGCATACTGTCCTCAGCTCTCCTCCTGCCCCCCTTCTGCACTCACCTCCAGCTATCCCCAAGGCTAATGCCTCCAGCTCAGGCCCTGCCCCAAGCTGCCCAGCGGGCCCTCCTGACCACCGCACCTGACCTCTGCTCTAGCTCTCCGGCCTCGGGAAGCCCACCTCCTCTGAAGCCACAGACCTAAGTCCCATCATCAGTCCTCAAGTCCTGTCTGCCCCGCTTCCTCACGACCTCTTAGTCCCTCCTCTTCTCTCACCCTCTCCTCTGGGCCCATGCCATCACAGCCAGGACGCCAGCATCGGCCACCCCTCGGGCCTTCCCCCCGGCCACCCGCCCCCCAACAATTGCACAACGGATCCTGCCTCGCCCGCACTCTTGAACCTCCCCTGCGAGCCCAGCCGCGGCCGCTGCTCTGCCGGCCCTCTGCCTCTGCTTAGAGCCTCCCGCACCTCTTTGGAGTCTTTCATGATGAGGTCCCTCCCCGGGAGCCCTGAGGAGCTGAGCTGGCTCCCTCTATTCCCGCTCCCTCCACGTTGCTAGGCACCCACAGGCTCCACGCCGCCCACAGGCTCCGCCCCCGGCCACGCCCCCAGATTCCAAGACCTGTTTGAGCCCGAAAAAGGGCGGCACGCTTTTCTCAGCTGGGGAGGCCGGACTACGGCGGGGGCCGGACAAAGCCGCCGCCTCCACAGCCGGGGACCAAGCCAGGGCTCTGCGAGGCCCACCACACACCCCGCCGGGGCGGGTGACACCGCCACGCGGAATGCGCCCGGGGGCGCCCCCGCACGGCCACCGCCCCGCCGCTTCCGCCCCTCGGAAGCGTGGCGACGCCGCGGCCCGCCCGGGATTGGACGCTGGCGGCGGGCGGCGGCCGCGATTGGCTGAGGGGCGGTGACGTCAGGGGCGGGGCTGTTTCCGGAGGGGAACCCCGCGCCGGCCGCCGCCGGGCGCGGGGCTGCTGCTGAGTCCGGGCCATGAGCGGGTGCGTCTTGGAACCCGGGTCCCCGGGGAAGCGGTGGCTGGTGAGTGGAGTTAGGGGGGCGACGCAGGCGCCCCTGCCTCCCGGACCAGGTCCCCCGGACTCTCGGCCTCAGGGCTGTCGTTTTAAATGTAGAAATGGGTCCTGGACTCCGAGGGGCTCCCAACTCCCAGGAACTCCGCCCCGGCGCGCCCGTCCCCCCAAAGTCTTCTGGGGTCCCCGGGCCCCCTCCTCGCGCCCCTTCCCCACCCCGTTCCTGCTTTGGGCCCCGGGGCGCATCGTGAGATACGGGGTGTCGGGAGCGGTCGGGCCTCAGTTTCCCCGGTGCCGCCCGCAGGTGGCCGGCCTGGGGAACGCCAGTCTGCCCGGCACGCGGCACAGCGTGGGGATGGCGGTGCTGGGGCAGCTGGCGCGGCGCTTGGGGGCGGCGGAGAGCTGGGCCCGCGACCGCCGCTGCGCCGCCGACCTCGCCCTGGCCGCGCTCGGGGACGCCCAGCTGGTGCTGCTCCGGTCGCGGCGGCTCATGAATGCCAACGGGCGCAGCGTGGCCCGGGCCGGTGAGTCCAGGGGGGCGCCCTGGGGGCCTGCCTGGGGGGCGCAGGGGCCACGGTCCACCTCCCTCCCGAGTTCCAGTGGCCACCTGGCCTCGGGTATTTCGGTTTCTTTAAGTCGTGGCCTCTCCCGGGAGGTGGGAGTTGGGAAAACGCCCTCTGGGCCGGTCAGCGGTAACCGGGGCCACCGTTTCCCTGTGCCAAGCGGAGCTGTTGGGGCTGAGTGCCGAGGAGGTGTACCTGGTGCACGACGACCTGGACAAGCCCCTGGGGAAACTGGCCCTGAAGCTGGGAGGAAGCGCCAGGTGAGGCCCCCGCCCGGCTGATGGGCTGATGGGACGGGGGCGTTGGCCTCCCATTTGGAGTGGAGTAGGGAGGGGTGCTGACCCCAGCCAAGGGCTGGGAGCGGGGAGGGTGCTGACCCGGGGAAGCACTGACTGCCCCTCTCCTCTCCCTCCAAGGGGCCATAATGGAGTGCGTTCCTGCATTAGCTGCCTCAACTCCAACGTGAGTCCGCCCCCTTGGCTCTGCTCTGGGTGGGCGGCTTGGCACGGGGCCCAGCACGCCGCACCAAAGCTGCCTGGGCCCCTCTGCTCCTCACAGGCAATGCCCCGGCTGCGGGTGGGCATCGGGCGCCCCACGCACCCTGATGCGGTGCAGGCACACGTGCTGGGCTGCTTCTCGCCCTCGGAGCAGGAGCTGCTGCCCCCGGTGCTGGAGCGGGCCGCAGACCTGCTCCTGGACCACATCCGCGAGCGCAGCCGGGCGCCCTTGTCAGGCACCTGACGCCAGCGGGCACCGCTGCCTGCGCACCTGCCGTGCCCACATACCCAGCCACCCCCACAGAGGTGCCACGCCAGCAGGTGGGATCCACATTTTATGTAACTCTTCACTGGACTACTCCATCCTTCCTGGGATTAAAAGGGACTGTGGCTGGATCAGTCCATTTTGGGGATGAGGGTTGGTCTTCTCTCTGTGTCTTACTTGGAAAGTAGGGAAACTTCAGGAAGACTAAGCTTTTTCATCCTTTTTGAAGACTCGGCGGTTTGGATCTGTAAGATTAAAGATGCCCGCTTGGAAGCTGAAGCTTCCTCAGGGGGTTCCGGCCCTTCTCCTAACCTGGCAGCCCCCCCCCCCCAGGGGCTGTGTGGGCGTGCCTTGGGGCACTGAGGCCTTGTCACTCCTTTCTGCAGCCCATTTCACAGATGGGGAAATGGAGGCTTAGAGAAGTCTAGCCCTATCCCCAAGGCCACACCCAGGGCAGCCACGATCGGCACCCAGGGCGGGCTGTCATCTTGCTGTCATCGAGGTCCCGGGCACCCTCACCTCAGAGCTGCTCAGTGTGTGGAATGATCTCATCCGGGTGACGTGGGAGAGCACTCGGAGGTCCTCAGGGTTGGGTGAGAGGTGGAGCGGCCGAGGCTCCAGGCCCAGTTCTATCAGCTGGTAGCTTGGGAAGTCAGACAGCCGTTGGGTCATTGACCCGTTCTTGCGTTGCGGGGTGCTGGGCTGGCTGCGGAGAGGGGGGGGGGGGGTGTAATCACCTCCATTTCAGAGATGAGGAGGCTGAGGTTCAGAAAGGCTTCGGGGAGCCCAAATTCTGGCCCAGGGTCACCAAGTCAGCCCTTGGCCAGTCCTACAGCTGCTCGAGGTCACACCAGGTCACTCACCTCTCCTTCTGGCTGTGATGGTGGTGGGCACCCCCACCCACGTGGGGGGTGAGTAACATGGTCGGGCTGAGCATGGCCAGCAGCTGCTGCAGAATCTCCTTGCAGTGTAGCTGGAACACTATATCGGAGTCGGTGTCCTCCTCCTCTGGTTGCAGATGCTGAGAGGGGTGGGGATGGGCCCATGGCGGGCGGTCAGGCCCGTGGGGGCCCCAGCACCCCCCTCTGGGAAACGCCAGCCCAGTGCCTGTTTTAAACAGTGTTCCCCAGAGGAGGGGGGGGGGGGGAGGGAGATACCCATTCTCTAAATGGGAAGACTGAGGCCCAAGGCCTTCCAGGGCCTCAGGGAAGGACTCCATCCAGTTTCTTTAAGACCTTGAAGGGATCTTGGAAGACTCAGCAAAGGACGGGTTTGCCAGGAGTGTCTCAGGGGAAAGCGGGGCGTCTGGCCTGGCGTGGCTTTCCCCGCGGGCCCAGTTATCTCGGAGCAGTTTCTGTCCTTGGCTGACCCCCCTCTCCCCCCCACACACACCTTCACCCACTTGTTCACCTTCATAACGTTCTGTAGGAAGTTGGTGGCCTGGGCCAGGGCCACCCCCAGGCTAGCCCGCACCTTCTGCTCTTTGATCAGCTCCTGCTGCAGCCGCTGCACCTCGGCTTGCTGGTGCTCCAGCTGCTGGCTCAGCTGGGTTTTCTGGCTCCTGGTGGTGGGACCGGGGGAGTCAGCCACCTCCCTACTCCAGGGTGTTGGGCCCAGCCATTGCTCCTTGGCCCACAGTGCCCCTCATCCAGCCCCAGGCTCTTCCGGAGAGAGGAAGTCGCAGGCCTGCGCCGGGCTCCCGCCTGCCCCCGCGGGCCCCACCTCTCTGCCTCCTTGTCCTTCTCCAGGTTCACGACTTTCTGCTCCAGTTCGTCCACCAGGAGGCGCAGCCGGTCAACTTCCACTTTGTTCTGCTGCTGCTTGTGGTACTTCTCAGTCAGCATGAGGATGATCTGTGGGTGCGAGCAGATGGCCATAGCCCGGACCCGCCGTGGGCCCTTAGCCAGCCCCACACCCCCAGTTCTAGACGCAGCCAGGGCTCACCCCATTGCACAGAGCGGTCGCATCAACGGGGAGCAGCTGGGCAGGGCCCCCAGCTCTCCGGGAGTGGGTTCCACTTCAAATTATAGGGGCTTTAAGCCAAATATTAAAAATGAGCTGGGTGCCGAAACTGGTTTGGCTCAGTGGATAGAGCGTCAGTCTGTGGACTGAAAGGTCCCAGGTTTGATTCCGGTCAAGGGCATGTACCTTGGTTGCGGGCACATCCCCAGTAGGAGGTGTGCAAGAGGCAGCTGATGGATGATTCTCTCTCATCAATGTGTCTAACTCTCTATCTCTCTCCCTTCCTCTCTGTAAAAAATCAATAAAATATATTTTAAAAAAATGAGCTGGGGCCAGCACCCTAGGGCCCCCACAAATAGAGCTGGTCCTCTCACAGCTGGCTCCCTCGGGACTTGGCTCCAGGCCAGGCACACCCCTGCCATGCGTGTGTCTGCCCTCAGGGCAGGGCCCCTAGGATCCCCTCCCGTGCAGGGGCCACACCCCTGTGACGGGGGCTGGCAGGCACACCTTCTGGTTGTTTCTGCTGTGCTTGGTCATGGCCTGCCTGGTGTTCTTCAGCAGCTCCAGCTCTTTGCACAGCTTGTCCTGGCTGCACTTGAGCTCGTCGTTCTCCCGCAGCAGCTGGAGGCCGTGCTGGGAGACCCGGGACAGCTGCAGGGTGATGGTGTTGTTCTCCAGGATGGCCTGCTTCGTGGTGTCCCACATCTGGCTAGTGGCCACCTTGTGGAAGTCCATGGCCACCTGGTTCACACGCTGAATGATCTCCTTCTTCACTCTGCTCGGGATGGGTGGGGATGAAGGGGTCAGGCAGAGTGGGCACAGGCCTCAGGCACCCCCTTCCTATGTGGAGGTGCCCAGCGCGCTTAGGGCCACCTCTCTCTCCTCGTCCCTCCAGGAGGGGGTGGGCTGTGGGCAGGAGGCTTCTCACTGTAGACCCTTTGTACCTTTTAATATATATATATATTTGTATTGATTTCAGAGAGGAAGGGAGAGGGAGAGAGAAAGAAACATCAATGATCTGCACACCCTCTACTGGGGATTGAGCCCACAACCCGGGCATGTGCCTTTGACCAGAATCAAACCTGGGACCCTTCAGTCCACAGGCTGATGCTCCATCCACTGAGCCAAACCTGCTACGGCACCCTTTGTATCTTGAATTATGAACCAAATCAATGTATTACCTATGAAATAAATATGACTTAAGTCACAACGCCTGGCAAAGGAAGGTGAGGGATTCTCCAATGCCAGTGTGAGGGTGAGCCGGGGGGCTTGGTCATGTCCTCACCCCCTCCGTGAACCTGCCAGGATCCCGGGGAGCACAGGACGGGAGTCGATGAGCTAGCGCGGTCTCCCCCAGCAGAAGTGAGGCAAACAGGTCTGAGGACCGGGCTGCGCCTGCCCCGCCGACAGCGGCTCCCAGCCCCCGGCCTGCCCACCTGTCCCTGTCCAGCACCGACTTCTTCTCCAGGTTGTACATGTAGTCCTTGTATTCCTTCTCCTGCTTCTGCAGCTGGTCCTCCAGCAAGGTGAACTTGTCCGAGAGATCCTCTTTCTGCTGCCGGAACTCCTCCAGGGCTGCCAGCTTCCCCGCTGCCCCCTCCCAGGACACAGGCCTGGTGAGGGGCCGCCTGGGAGGGCAGGTCCCAGGGGCAGCGAGGGCCTAGAGCAATGCCCCTCCCTCCCCACTTCCTCCTGCCCGTCTTAGGGTTCCCCATCCGGTAGAGCCAGACTCCTGCCCTGTACCCAGTCCTGCCCATCTTTGCTGCGTTAGTCTGGAACGCTCTCTCTTCCCCTCCACCAATCTTACCAAGGCTCGTTCAGCTTTCCCTCCTGAGAAGCTGTGCTTGACCCTCCTCCACGCCTGTCTCAGGAAGGCGTGGTGACAGCAACCACTCAGTCTGACCACCTTCTCTGGGCCGGCATTCATGCTGTCATTAAGCCTCAAAACTACCCTTGCCCCCTGGGTGACCTTGGCCAAGACTCTTCACCTTGTTAAGGTGCCCCCTTACCTACAAATGGGGGAGGTACCACTTCCTGCTTCATAGGATCGCTGGGACATTCATTACGGAAGGTAATGAATGTGTAGGAAGCAGCACCTAGCTGTTGTTATTCAAGGTAGACTGGGAAAACGGGGTCCGAGAGAAGGGCTTGCCCAAGGCCACAGACGGTGGCGGAGCTAGGACTTGAGCACGCGGAGCCAGAGACTCGGGTTCCCTGTCTCCGCGGCAGCGCCCCCAGACCCTCCTCACCAATGGCGATGTTCTCCGTGGTGAGCTGGTCCTTGGTCTCCTGGAACTCGTGGCGCACCTGGGCTAGCTGGGCTTCAAAGGCATCCTTCTCCATCTCCTTGGCCAGCTGCAGGCTTTGGAGCTGCTCGTTGAGGTCGGTGATCTCATCCATCCGCTGGTTGAGCGTGCGCTTGAGGAAGGCCACAATCTCCTTTTTATTGTTGGCCAGCTGCTCATACTCCTGGCGGAAGAGCTTCTCCTGCACGGCCAGCTCGTCCCACTTGTGCTGGTACCTGAGGCGAGGGCGGGGCGGAGCTGCAAGGGTCTGGGCAGGCCAGGCCTCTGCCACTGGGCCAACCTCAAGACCTTCCCACAGAGGGGCATGTGAGGCTCTTCATGGTCAGAATCCGGCCTCCTCGCCCCCGACCTGCACTTATGACCATAGCCAGTGGCATCACATCATTAGAATGTAAGGTCCATGAGGGCCGAGCCTTTCTCTCGTATTCACAGCTGTATACAGCAGATACTCTGTGTAGTTGCTGAATTCTCACAACAGCCCATAAAGAAGTGGGTACTATGATGATTATACCCATTTGACAGATGAGAAAACGGAGGCTCAGAGGGATACAGAAACTCCTAGTAGGTGGCAGAACCAGAATTTGAACTCGGGTCAATCTGACTCCAAAGTCACAACACTTACTGCCGAAATGGACCCGCTCTGTGCCCTCCCTAGCCTTTGCACCTGCTAGCTTCCTTACCTTCATGCACTGTTACCTCCTCCGTGGAGCCTTCTCGGCTCTGAGCCATATTTGTGACCCTCTCTTTGGTCCCCTTTAGGAGGTTGGCCCTTGTCTCACTGAGCAGTCAAGACCTGATGTGTCTGTCTTGACCACCTGGCTGACCTCTGACCTCCCTCACCACCATATTCTTGGGGCCTGGCAGAGGAGCTTAGCAAATCATAAGCACCCAATACTGTCTCCCAAATGCATTTCCCCCCAAATACATTCGATCCAGTATCTCGGCTTGAAGGAGGCTTGTGAATTTTTAAGAGTATCATCTATTGGTTTCCAAGGGAATAATTGATGAAATTATTTGGAAAGATGTTGTACTTCATAATTTACCCAACTAACACCTTTTTTGAATGGCTACTGCACACAGGGCCCTGCAGGGTGCAGGCCTGAACGATCTGCTTTGTGGAGCAAGGAGGCAGCTGGGGTAGGGAAGTCGGGGGCCAGAGCTCCCATTCTGCCACCTCTCCCTCCTGGAGGTGGCCTGCCCTCCCTGGCCTCAGACCCTCCATCTGTGCAGTCGGGATGCACGCACACCTCTCTCATGGCTGTGTCAGGGACACAGTGAGCACCAGCACAGCACCCACCTGGCACACATGAAGGAGTCAATGTTAGCTGTGTCTGCAACGTGTGGGGTTCTTGCCCATCAGCAAAGGGTCTTTTAGGGGTGACCCTGAGAGTGAGCCAGTGCATCATAACTGGGAGGAAACTTGGTTTGAAAATAAGAAAAATGGCCAGATGAACATGTCTTGGAAGTCACACACACACACACACACACACACACACACACACACACACACTTCCATCCCCAGCTGAGCCTGCACAGTGGCTAGCTCTGGGCAGAGCTTCTGGCCCCGCAGGACCAGCCTCTATGTGGCCACCCACCGGGCCAGCCTGTCCTCCAGGTCTCGGATCTGGATGTGGTAGAACTCCCGTAACTCCTCGACTAAAACCGTATCCATGGCCACGCTGGGTTCCTTCTTAGCACCTTTCTTCTTCTTGGTATCTTGCTCCTTGGCCGCCTTGTTTGCCTTCTTTTTGGGAGCCATGGCTGGTAGCCACCACTACCTCAGGGCTCCTTTAAACCGACCAGGTGGTTGCTAAGGAAGTTGGTCTCATACATAGCAACAAACTGAAGGAATGAAACAAGGCTTAAAGGGGCCCTGCCCTATTTTGGGCAAGGCTGGCACTGGCAAATGGTCTCCACCTCCAAGGCTGACAGCACCTCCACAGAGGCTCTAGGTTGGGGTTTCCTGGGCCCTGGTGTCTCCAGACCAGGATGGCAGGCTCTCAGGGCACTCTTGGGCTCTGGGGAGACCCCTTCTCCCCCAAGTGGCAATAAGTGATGTAGAAATATAGTAGTTCGGAGCCCTAGAAGTCACTACCCTGCCCCTTTGTGCCGATCAGGGGGGACATCTGCCCCACAGCTCCCAGGCCAAGATAGTCCCCAGGCCCCCAGGCCAAGAAACTCCTCCCCGAGGCCCGAGACCACCTTAATTCTTTGGTGATGCAGCTACATAGCAGAATCATCCTCTTGGTTCACCCAAAGCAAGTGGGGAGGCAGCACGGTAAGGGTAGGTATTTTAGTGAGCATCGACCTTCGAAGTAGGAGGTCACCAAAGGAGGTCACCGTTTAATTCCGGTCAGGCCACGTGCCTGGGTTGTGGGCTCGATCCCCTGTGTGGGGCACAGGAGCCAGCCAATTAATGATTCTCATCATTGATGTTTCTATCTCTATCCCTCTCTCTCCCTTCCTTTCTGAATTACAAAAATAAAAAAAATATGTATATATATATATATATACATACATATTTTTATTTATATTAATGTATATGTATTAATGTATATTAATGTATATATATACATTATTTTTTTATATATATATATTTAAAATAGATGTTTTATATAGTGGGGTCCCAGGACATCCCTGTCCAGAGGCTGGCTCAGTTTTCCACACGGCTCGGTGAAAGTGCTCCATTTGTCCCGCGCTGACCCCAGCAGACAAAGGCCTACTCTGGAGCTTTGCCCTGGCTGGCCCCTCAAGCTCCATCTACCCCCACCCCCTTCCTAGAGACCATGCCCATAGGCCTGTGGATTCACAGAGCTTGTGGCTCAGGCACTCCTGAGGCAAGGGGGGGTACTCTTCACCCCTGTTGTCCTAGAGCTTGGCACTTAGCAAGAGATGACACCGTCCATCCTGGCAGTTTGAAGGCTAGGCAGGGGGAAACCCCATTACTTCAGTCTTAGGGGTTGGCTTGAGCGGTAGATCCTTGCAGTGGGTGCCAGGGGACCGAGAGGGTTCAAAAACAGGGAGGTGGGTGTTTTGGCCATGAGGCAGGTTGGAGCAGTGGTTGGTTCAAGGTGGGCTTGAGTTTCTTTGCCCTGGACTGCAAACAGGGCAATACAGGCCCAGAGGGGAGAGAGGCCTGACCCAGTGCCCAAGACTTGGGGCCAGAAGAGGGACTGGCCCTCCAGCCTAAAGCAATGGCCATCCCTCCAGCTGTAGATCGCTGCCTCACTGACCTGAGAAGCTCCCCCACAGAAGCCTCGCCCAAGCAAAGGATCCCCATGGAGCCTGAATCCCCCAGCTGCCTTTCCCCTCCTCTTGCCTCCCGGGTTGCTACCCTTTTACCGGAGGCCCATCTCGGGGTAGTTCTGAATCCCAGCCTGATGGGCTGCCTAGAGCCCACAGAAGGTTTCAGCTCTTGGGCCAGCACTTCCTCCTGGGGGTCAAGGCCAGGTTTATAAATGCAGCTGCAGTCACACAGCAAGAGTGACCAGCTGGACTTTCCGGCCGGTCTTCTTGGTGGTGGGGTGGGGAAGGGAATGCTGCAGGTTGAAGGATACCCCTCTCTGGAGTTTGTTTGGAGTCTCTCCAAAGCTCCCTATTCTGGGGCCACAGTCTTCACCTTTCCCAGTGACACCATCTCATTGCTGCTCCTTAAACTGTGTCCACACTGGGGACGGGTGGTGGTGGGCTCAGAGCCTCCTGACTTTGTGATCTGAGTCTTCTGAGAGGAGCAGGTGCAGTGCACACAGCCCAGGAGGTGGCAGCATCAGTCCAGGGCAGTGGCCGGTGGGCTGGGGCACTGCCACCTCTAGAAGACTCTGGAGGGAAGGAAACCTAGGAGACAGGGCGGGCAGGCATCATTCAACATACTTGACATTTTGCCAACCTCTGTGGAGCACATAACATAAGAGATTTGTTCATCCAGGGTGTGTGTGTGTGTGTGTGTGTGTGTGTGATACAGTACTACCGCCCACTAGTGTGAGCTCATGAGGACCCAGTCTGCCTTGTTTGTGGCTGCATTCCTAGAGCCTAGGATGGAAGTTGGCACATAGTAGGCATTTATAAACATCTGCTTACTGACTACACATGGAGGGGATTCCAGAATAGCATAGTAAGGAGCTCGATCTACCCTTCTTTCAGCAAGACAACAACTTAATTGAAGATTTAAAAACAAGAAAATTACTTAAAGTATCTGAAAATTGTTCTAAGGGTATACAGAAAATGGGAAAACATTCATTTTTTAAAAATCTGCTCATTGGTGTGGCTCTGGTTGAGCATCCACCTATGAATCAGAAGGTCATGGTTCAATTACCAGTCAGGACACATACCTGGGTTGTGGGCTCGATCCCCAGTTGGGGACATGCAGGAGGCAGCCAATTGATGATTCTCTCTCATCACTGATGTCTTTATCTCCCTCTCCCTCTCTAAAATGAATTATATATATATTATTATATTATTATATATATTATTATATATGTGTGTGTGTGTGTGTGTGTGTGTGTGTGTGTATACACACTTAAAATTAACAAAACAATAAAGAAAATCTAAATTTCCACACAGGCAGTAGAATGAGAAAGTGTCGAAAGAAAAAAAACATGTCAACCAAGAATTCTATATCCAGCAAAATTAACCTTTAGTTCAGTATCACTCTTCCACAGGCATCACTCACAGCAGGGGACAAAGTTCCTCATCAAGGTCATGTGGATTTGAGCCAAGCCTGCTTGATGCCAAGGTCTGTGCTCCTAGTCATTGCCATTCTGCCTCCCAGGAACAAAGGCCTGGTGTCACACCAACGTGGGTGTACAGGCACATGAGCAGGGTCTGGCGGAGACCTCCAGCGTGCAGCCTCTGAGATGGAGACATTCTAGACACAGAGAAATAGAGTGATGGAAGGACAGTATTATCTACAGGTAGCTTGCTGTTGCTGCTAGGGGCCAAGAAAAGCTTCAGAGATGGTACCCAAATGTGCAACAGCTACAGATTTTAATGTGAGTAACGGAGACCCGGATCCAGGAGACTCCAAGCTGTGGCTGGGGTGGCTGGACTCCTCTGCCACGGACCACTGCAGAAGCCTTTCTTTCCACTTTCCACAGTGAGACCAGCCCAGTCACTTTGGACACCATGAATGAGCGCCAAATTATTTATTTATTAGACTCAAGTACTTTAGTACAGAACAGTACAGAGATGATACATGTTTGTGCTTCAATACTTTCCAACACTGAAATTCTGATAATTTCAAGGTAAACAAGTTTCAAGACAGACTAGGTTTTTAAAATATTCTTTTGATAAATTATTTTTCTATAAATAACAGAGAAAAGAAAACCAACATGTTCAACAAACAAAGTCCTGAAGCGTAAGCATTGGTCACGGGGAGGGGACAAAACAAGCAGTAAACAGTAAGAAACCAACGAATGCAAGTACCTACAGCTCTGTCCTAAGGAAATAAGGTATCGTAAGGGGCGAGGGGAGACAGGCCTGAAAAGTAATCTGAGTGCAAAGGGGAGAGAGGTTTCCAGGCCGTGAGGAGAGAACAGCACAGGCATCTACCGGGCGGGCGAGGAGCATGTTCTGAAAGGAGAGCGGGCGAGTTAAACTAGCACACACCACGTTTGCAACGACATCACGAGACAGTAATATACACGCGGTCTGCAGAAGTAAAAGGGTGGCAGGGCTGGACAGGGGACATTTTTGTGACTTCCACTGTCATTATATTTCACGACAACAGCAGCAGAACAAGAGCTGCTGGGTCTTGAGGATGACGAGACATCCTGCCTGCGTTTGCTTCTTTAAGTTTCGCCTTAGAGCTAAGTGTTACACAGCTAGGTTTTTATACAGGGGATAAAATGACCATTTTCTCTTACAAGCACAACATATAACCCTGCACTACAAAAAATAAGATATTAGGAAGTATCTTCCACTGAGGATCATCTGAGTGGGCAAAGGTCTGTATAAATCCATTGGGCTATGATTCTGGCCATTGGATGTCTTAGGGGGCGGGCCCTCTCATAGCATCCAGCAGAGCCCACTCTGTTCTAGTCCATTCCCGACCCCTGAGCTCTCCCAGGCTGACCCCAATAAGAAAGAGTCTCTGTGATCAAAAGATCAGGCCTAACCCCTTCTCCAGCCAACCAAGGTCTCCAGGGGGAGCTTGCCCTCACTGGTCTGGACACAGTGACTTAGACCACAGCGAGACTTCCCTCAGGGTCACTGTGCTGTGGATGCAGCCATGGAGGGCGCGGTGACAAGCTGAACACCAGCCCCACCCACAGACACAGACACAGCCACAGCCACAGCACTGGGGATATGGGCCACTGAGGAAAGCAAAGAGGTGGGTTCCAGCTCCAACCTCCGAGCTGCCACCTGGTCCTCACTGCCCCGCCTACCTGATGAGAGCAGGCGCTGGGGCGTGGGGACCGGAGCGAAGAGGGCAGAGAGAGCCTCAGTTTGAAATACTCCCGGAACAGACATCTGCGTCCCAATAAGAACAGAAACAACCCAAGACAGGTTTTTACAAACACTCAAGCATCTGCCTTCCCATACTCAAGCAGTCGGCACGTGTCGCACCAGGTTATGTACAAGGTCACGGAATCCTAACTAACGGGGAGGAGGTGTCCATTCACTCTGAACAGTCCCAAAACTTCTCCGGCAGCGCGCCGCTTACACACGAACCTCTCCTCCCAGGGCACATATAGAAGAGTCTTTTTAAAAAACACAATGCATTATTTTCTTTTGTTTCAAAGAGAAGAGGGCATCATTAAACACGAGAACGCAGCGGCAACAGCGCCGACTAGGGCGTGCAGAGCTGGGAGGCGGGGAGGGGGGACGGGTCAGCAAAGGAACCACTGCGGGCAGCGAGCGGCAGGGCTGCGGAGCGTGGGGGAGAGGGTTCGCTTTTTGGAGGGGCAGCTTATTGTTTTAAGTGCTTATTTCTTCATCTGTTTTATTCAGTTTCTTCAGCGTGTCCAGCAGTTTTTGTGGGGTGAGAATCTGCGTGGATCCTGGGGGAGGCAGAGAAGACAGTGAGCTCGCTGGCTCTAGGTCAGGATACTTTCTCCTTCCCTGCTCCCCGAGATTCCCAGGCCTGCACCCCTTCCCCCGCCCACCCTGGTGTGGCCAGTGGAGGCGGGGAGGGGGATGGGGATTGATTGGGCTTTGGGGCCTGGGAGACATTTGGGCGCTGGGGATAAAAAAAACATGCTCTGGCTCAGGCAGGGTCCCAGGCTGCACGAGGCCGGAGCAGGCCGCTCCCTCGGGGCTCAGCGCCATCTGCAGGAGATGAGGCGGCTGCATTTTGAACTCAAGGTGAAGCAGGGAGAGGAATCCAAAGCACATGGCAGGGGAAGGTTGGGAATGGGGAGGGGCTATGAGGGGCCTGTGTGTGGAAAGAATGGTGCCTGGGAGGGAGGCAGCCGGTGGGCAGAACACGGGGGGCGGGAGCGGGGGGCACTGACCTCTAGAGCAGAAGGTTGGAACTGCCGTGGGTGGTGGGCGGGACCTCAGGTGTGAAAGGGAGAGGGCGGGGGACCTGAGGCCTTACCTTATAGAGACCGTGCATTGTAAGAGATTAGAAATGCTTGCAAAACTTTAAGCTAATGGAATTAGGTATAACTTCTACCACAAAAGAATAAACAAATAAAAGTAAATGAAGTCCTTTTTCATAAGGAGAGAGATCTAGTGAGTGCAGTGAAAAAAGATGCATGGATCGTGGGGTTTGGACATGGACATATCAAACAGAACAGAAGTGGCTGGTGTGTGAGCATGAGGCCTGCACGCATGCAGCAGGGGCCGTCAAAGAAAGAGCCTGGTGGGAGAAGAACTGAACAAAAGAGACCCGAACTTGAAAATGTGCCTCCCTGGAGATGCGGGTGCACGCACGGCCTTCCTGGGACGAGGAACAGAAACCTCAGGATGCCAGACTCCCACCCCGAGCGAGGGCAGGCAAAGAGGGTCTGGGCTGGCTTGCTGGACGTGACCTCACACACCAGGTCCCTGTGCCTCTGACCACTACTTGCTCAGCTGACCCGTGACTGCTGGAGCTGCTGGAGCTGCAGGCTTGGACCTTCCTGGTCAGTGCAAACCGGCAGCAAACTGGCAAAGCCTTCCCTGGTGTGAGGGGTTCCTCCCGACGTCCCATTCCCTGCAGTTCAAGTCCCAGGCACCTGTCACAGCTGGGAGCAGCTACTGGCCACCGTGCCCAGTGACGCCCAGCAGCAGGCACCAGTCCCCAGCTCTACAGCAACTCATGACCCTGCACACCGAGGCTCCTGCCAACGGGCAGAGCTTCTGCAGCACGCCCCTGGGTGTCCTTCTGGTGCTCCTTTCCCCCAGAGCACACACTTCTGACTCTACCAGTCTCACTGCGAGTCCTAAAGAAAGCCAAAGACTACAAATGGGGAAGCAGGACTTAAGTGTTACAAGCTTTTAACAGTAAGCTGTGTGAGAATGAGGGTTTTCCAATGTCCATCGACAAGGAGGACTGTGGGTCTACCCCCTGAAAGACAGCCTGGGCTCTGGGTGCAGGGTTAGCTCAAGGGATCCTAGGTTGAGACAACAGCAGCCCACGTGTCAGAGAAAACCACCCCTAACCCCCTCCTCCAGGCCATCCACTGAGCTCCAGGAGACGAGGAGGCGCCCCAAGTTAGAGGAAACGTCTGGTCAGGAGCCGTCCCAGTGCTCCCCCTGCAAGGGCTTACGTGCAAATTCGGAATTTGGGGGAGGCCAAAAAGAGGATGAGGACTCCATCATGCTCTAGAATGTTCTTACATTATCTGATCACTGACCATCTGGTGCTCCCAGTCTTTGACTGAAAGAAGAAAACCCAGGACCAAGAGGATTGGGCAGCTAGAGAGGACCTGGCTCTGTGCCAGGCACGGTCCTGGCCGCCCTCACTGATCTCTTTAAAGGACCCGGAGCGGCTGAGTGCCCATTCTTGCCACCCAATCACCTGTGTTGCTTTAATACTTGGTTAGGCTTTCCACCGCCACAAATATTGCTAATTGAGTGGGGTGGGCATAAACAGGTAGCTGACCACATAGGGTCCCACTGCCCTGAGGGTCCCTCTTTGTCTACATAACTGGAAGGTTGAGAAATGTGAACAGGTCTCCAAAAACAAAGTCATTCAAAAGACTCCATGCTGTGGCAGACACAGAGGTCTGCTGGGACAAAACCCCTCTTGATGGCCGGGTGCTCAGCTGGCGAGAGCGTCATTCTGATAGACAAGGTTACAGGTTCTATCCCCAGTCAGGGCACATACAAGAATCAACTGATGGATGCATAAATGGAGCAACAAACCCATGTCTCTCTCAAAATCAATTTAAAGAGCACATCCTCAGTACATGCCACCTGCACGCAGAACTGGACAGCCCGGACCGATCGCCAACCGCCCAGGTGCTTCTGAAGGATGACTGTCATCCAGCCCCGGGCTGGCTTTCCTTGGGAGGCAGAGTGGGAGGTGCTCGGGGCCATGCCAGCCCCAGGGTCCTGGCTCCCAGCCGCCTGCTATTTCTCACCTCACTGCTGCCGGGGCCTGTGGCCAGGGTAGGAAAGAGAAGGAGATAAATGGCCTGGCCTTTAGAGCAAGTCCTTTAGGGATGAGCATACTCCCTTCACACAAACCTCCCAGGTTTCCTAGCCAAGGTGCTGACGGCATCCCCCCGAGGTCACCAGGGAGCTGAGAATGGGCAGGGCTGCATGGCTGAGTCACCAATCTGAGAGGAGCCTTGGGACTCTGTGGTCCATACACTGTGGCCCAGTCCGTGGGAATGACCAGCCACAGGTCCTGTGGCAGAGCTGGGGCAGGGGTCCAGGCCTTCCCGCTGCTCGGGGTGACTCGCATTCTGAGACACGGGGCCACAGCTCAGCCCCGGGGGCGGGCGCATTTTCGGGGCCCATGTCAATGGAGTCTATGAAACCAGGGACACAAACTGTGGCCTCATCCCAGAATGGGCATCGAAACTAAGGCCTGAGTAACGAGACAGTGGCGTTCTGGATCAGTCTGCCAACTAAACACATCTGAGGAGGGTCCCAGCCTGCATGAGAATGGAAGGAGAGAGGAGGGAACGAGGACAAGAACGATCTGCATAAATGCCGAGCAGACAGCGGTCCCAGGGACTGCGCAGGTGAGTGCGGTGGGAGAGGTTTCTACCCAAAGGCTCTCAGCACCAAGAGGTGCCGCAGGCGCGGAGGGTGATTATTCAGCTCTCGGAAGGGTCACAGGAGCTTAAAAAAAGCAGTGACTGAAAGAGCAAATGGCTGATCGTGCGCTTCCCCAGAGGAACATGAGACAGGAGCTCTTCCCATGGCTGGCGGGAGTTCACCACGTACCTGGTGGCTGGTAACCCCAGCTTGTCCCTCGGGACCAGTGCCTGTCCCGGGAAGGCACATTACATGTCTAACTACCACCGACTTGGAGTCTACTCTCTCTCCGCAGAGCCTCGCCCACAACCGGGTACCCAGGGGTGTCCCCTGAAAGCCTGCTGGCCTCGTGCTCAGGTTCCCGCACCTCGCCCCAACCTGGACAAGGCGAGCCCTTGCTGGTGCCCACAAACGCCTCCCTGAGCCACCAGGCTTGGGGCGCCCCTCTGGCATCCCTCCGCCCCTCCGGAGGGCTGTCCACAGCCCTGTTCTCATTCTCAGTCAAAACCCTGGAGGCTGCGCTGTGGGCTGAGCAGCGGGGCCGGGCAGGAGGGAGCCCGAGGGCCGGCCGGAGGCTCCGTGGCCAGTGTGTGAAGGCAGCATCGGACACATTTTCAATCGGTGTTAAGAACTGCAAGCATTTTCTTGTTAAAGGAAAATCAAATAAATAATAAACTAAAAAGAGAAAAAATAAAGAGTGACGGAATAATCAAAGAAAGCCCTTCAGAGCGGAAGAGTTTCTTTTCTGTAATAAGCTGCTTTTACTTTGTTTCTTTGGCTCTCACTCCATTGTTGGAGCCTGATCCTCAAAAGATACCCTAGAGGACTCCCTGAAGTCGGGGTGTCTCAGGTCCATGAGAAATTTGGTGGGAGTAAGAATATGAGTAGAACCTGCGGGAGAACAGAGGCCAGCTGACTGCTTGAACAAAGGTACGGAATAGGAACATGCCAACTTAGGCCTACATTTTATGCAGCCAGTGAGATATGAGAAAGCAAGACACACACGAGCACGCGCACGCACACAGGCACGCACACGCACAGGCACACGTACTGCCAGGATGGCTGGCATGCACAAAAGCAGGTGAGGCCACACAGCGGACGTCGGCTGTCTGAGCCAGGCCCCTCCACAAATCTGTGGGCCACTCCACCTCCCCAGGCTATACCACCTCCCAACGGGGAACCTCAGGCCAGCCAAAGCTAAAGATGGAGATTTACCCCCAAGCCCGGCTATGACAGCTTCTGCCCAGGAAAACTGTGTTTGAGCTAAGAATTATTCAACACACGCATGCAACACATATGCAAGCAGGGAGCAGAGCGCTTTATCTCGGGGCCTACATTACGAAAAGGAAGGAACGATACAGGGGAAAATGGCGACCAGATGGGGGAGCTCCAGGACGAAGAATGTCCGGTCTCCCCACTGAACGGTGCTTCTAGGTCCCTCTTGAGACACCGGGGACGACCACGTGACTGGTGTGTAGAACCTGCTCCCCCTGAGAGCCTGGGGCTCTGTGACTCAGCTACTCCAAAGGGAGGCGTGAAGCTGACCCGTCTTGTCGGGGTAAGGGGAGAGGGCAGAACCGGCCAGGTAGTATGTGCCATCCGGGCAAGTCCCCTCATCTTGTTAAGGGAAAGGAGGGACTGAGGAAAATGTGGCCAAAGCAAGAGTTTTCTTAGCTCCCTCTTTCTTTCAGCCCTAGCACGGTGGGCGTGCCTACAGGCGTGAAAAGAAGAAACACCTCCCGCTGCACTGAGTCAGCTCCTGTGAGTTACTTCCTTTCCTCTGGAAAACCACCAGGAAATCGCAGACAGGGTGTGAGAGACCGAGAAGTAGTGGGGCCGGAGGGGAGCCTGGGCAGAGGCCGGCACGCCTCGGGCGGTATCTGCTCACATGCGTGTCTGTGAGTCTCCGACGGAGAGGTAAGGAGGGGTCAGAGGTTACCTTCCTTTCACTGAGCGCCTCGGTGTGAGGCCCAACGCCAGGACACGGCCAAATCCCCCTCAGGCCTAGTTGGGGCCGTAAGGGGGTGTTCTTTTTTTTTTTTTTTTTTTTTTTTTTTTTTTTTTTTTTTTTTTTTTAAAATAAATCTTTATTGCTCAGATTATTACAATTGTTTCTCCTTTTTCTCCCCCATAGCTTTCTTCCACCTGATTCCCACCCCACCCTCTGCCCTTACCCCCTCCCCCCACTATTGTCCTCATCCATAGGTTATACAATTTTAATCCAGTCTCTTTCTGCACCCCACACCCCTTTCACCCTGATAATTATCTATCCACTCCCTCTCTTTGCCCCTAATTCTATTATATTCACCAGTTTATTCTATTTCTGAGATTTTTAATTCACTTGACCTTCTTCCTCTTCTTAAGTAATACCTTTCAGCATTTCATATAATACTGGTTTGGTGGTGATAAACTCCTTTAGCTTTTTCTTATCTGTGAAGCTCTTTATCTGCCCTTCAATTCTGAATGATAACTTTGCTGGATACAGTAATCTTGGTTGTAGGTTCTCGCTATTCATCACTTTGAATATTTCTTGCCACTCCCTTCTGGCCTGCATGGTTTCTGTTGAGAAATCAGCTGATAGTCTTATGGGTGCTCCCTTATAGGTAACCAACTGCTTTTCTCTTGCTGCTTGTAAGATCCTCTTTTTGTCTTTTACCCTTGGCATATTGATGATGATGTGTCGAGAAGAATTTTTCTTTGGATTCCTCTTGTTTGGGGTTCTGTAGGCTTCCTGTACTTGTAAGTCTATTTCTTTCACCAGGTGAGGGAAGTTTTCTGATATTATTTCTTCAAATATGTTTTCAGTATTTTGCACTCCCTCTTCTTCTGGCACCCCCATAATTCTGATGTTGGTGCGCTTGCAGTTGTCCCAGAGGCTCCTTACACTATCTTCAACTTTCTGGATCCTCTTTTCTTCTTCCTTCTCCAGCGGAGTGTCTTTTGGCTCTTTGACCTGATTCTTGTGTTCTTCCATTCTGCTGTTGGATCTCTGCATAATATTTTCCATTTTAGTCAGTTTATGTATACTTTTTAGTTGGGTCTCATGAAGTTTATCGAGCTTTTCTAGGATATTGTTGCATAACCTTAGAACCGTAGTTCTGAACTCTATATCCTCCATCTCTTTTGTTTGAGATCTATTTCCTTGTCTCGGCATTATCACTATTTTTCAGAGTTGGTAGGATGGCTTTGTGTGTTTGGTGTCCTATATAGCACAGTGGGTCAGCCTCCTCAGTTACCTGAGGTAGACACTCTTGGTGCTCCCCTTTGTGGACTGTGGGCACAGCCTTGCTGCAGCTAAGTCTTTATTGTTGTGAATTGACCTTCAGGCCAATTGGATGTGGGTATCAGCTGTGTCTACTCTGGGATAACTTCTGTATTGGAGACAGTCTTATAGGATCAGACTTGAAAAACTGCAGAAGCCTCTGCTCAGCTTGGATGGGGCGGAGTCTCAGGGCTGAACTGACAGTCTTGGCTTCTGCCCTGCCCTTGTGCACTCGCCTGAGTTTCCGCCTGACCGGCCCAATTTCCCCAAGCAAGAGCGGCCCAATTTCCCCAAGCAAGAGCGGCCCAATTTCCCCAAGCAAGAGCGTGGGTGCCCCAGGGGCTCACCCGGACTTGGGCTGGTCTCTGTAGTCTGGAGCTTCGGACTCCTTCCGCTACAGCGAGGCCGCCACCTTGTACAGAGAGGCAGCGGCAGCCTCCGCAGTCAGACCTGGAGCTTCTGACTCCTTCCGCTACAGAGAGGCCGCCACCTTGTACAGAGAGGCAGCGGCAGCCTCCGCGGTCAGACCTGGAGCTTCTGACTCCTTCCGCTCCGGAGAGGCGGCGGTCAGACCTCAGCGCGAGTCTGTAGACCCTGCCGGCTGCGGCTCCCGGTCCCCGGTCTCCCAGTCTCTGAGTCTCTGAGCCTCTGGGTGCCTTTCTCCACCCGTATGAGCCTGGGACCACGGAATTTCAGCTGGGGTTGGGTTCAGTACAGTCCGAAAGGGTTCCGTGCAATCGGGGATTCCTCCCCTCCCACCGCCAGGCAGGTATTCGGCGGCCGCGTGCGCGAGCGTCTCCTACCTCAGAGCTTTTCGGCTCCCAGTCCGATCCGTGAGCGTCTCTCTTTCTTTCTAGTTGTAGCTACTCCACTCCGCCAGCTTTCCTGACGTTTTGGTGAAGTCCTTTTTGATTTTAGTTGTTTTTTTAATTAAATTGTTGATGAGGCGGCAGCTTAGGAGACTGCCTAGGCCGCCATCTTGGATGTTCTCAAGGGGGTGTTCTTAACCTGTCTGGTGGGATAAGGAGATGGCAGCCTGCAGAGGTGGGGTGCGTGCCCAGGTGACCCACAGGCAGGGGCCGAGCAGAGTGGGCCTGGCTGCTGGAGTCTGAAGGCCCCTCGCACCGCGCGCAGACACCGGAAGGAGCCCTCGGCCCTTGGCTTCTGCCGACCGTGAACAGCTCTAGAGACGACGCTGGGCAGAGGCAGCGGAGTCGAGGACGGAATGAAACACCAAAGCATGGAATGGAGCCCAGTGCGAAGCAGCCCCTCCCCCTGGAAGACGCCCACTCACCTATCAGCACTTCCCACTTGCCGTTGGCCTGGGTCACCTCGTAGGCGCAGCGCATCTCGCTCAGGCTCACGCCTCCCAGGATGAAAATGATGAGGCGGGGGCCGCTGCGGTACTCGCCCGGGGCCTTGTTCTTATGCCAGTGCCCGTAGCGGGCGCTGCGGGGAAGGGGAGAGAGAGATGAATGTTCGCCGCACTCACACCTGCGTGACACGCTACATGTTCGTTCTGTACACGTGAGCGCAGAAGCTGCGTGGCGAGGGTTGTGAATGAACCGCCACGAGCGCCCTGCTGCCACCCGCCAGCCTCTTAGAAACAGGTAGGCGGCAGCCAGGTTCAGGTCGGCTTTACTGTCTGACATGTTAGACTCCTCGGCTGCTGTTCGCCCAGGAGCCTACCCCCGGGCACCTGTTCCTAGGCTAGAACGGGCGCTCTGCTGGCAGCGAGCAGGAACAACAGTCACAGGAACAAGGAGTGTGCACAGATGCCGCACGGGGCCGGCCTCCGCACTGAGGAAGGGGCTCCCGGCGGGGCGCTGCCAGCCGGCCTGCACCTGGCTGCAGTGAGCACAGCGAGGGTTCTCCTGGGCCGTGCTGTGCCACAGCGGGACTCTAAGTAGCTGGCATGCCACCAGAGCCAGCCCCCTTCCTGCCGCCTGGCCGGCTTGGGGGTTCTCACCTGACAGCGGTGGTGCTGAAGGAGGCAGAGGAGCGGGTAGAGATGTAAGGGTAGTGCTTGGTATCGAGCTTGTCCTCAATGGTGTCCTGGAAAGAAAAGAGACTGACGTTGCCCCGCCTGTGTGGCTCAGTGGCTGAGCATCGACCCCTAAACCAGGAGGTCATGGTTTGTTTCGAGTCAGAGCACATGTCTGGGTTGTGAGTTCAATCCACAGTGTGGGGTGTGCAGGAGGCAGCCGAGCAATGATTCTCTCTCATTATTGATGTCTCTCTCCCTCTGCCACTTCCTTCCTCTCTGAAATCAGTACAAATACATAAAAAGAGACCAATGTTAGGTCTGCCACCTGCTGGGAAAGGGCTGACGGAACGCAGGTGACAATTCAAAGAACAAGTCACTTAGTGAAAACCATGCCAGGTTTGCAGCACCCAGACACCTCCCTGCTCCAATGCTGCAGCTGCGGCTGCTGCCCAGGGCCGTGCCCGGTGTGGAGGGGATGCCCCGAGCCGCCGGCATTTTGAGGTTAGTCTGTAGGTTTGCTCATTAAGGGACATTTTTAAAACTTGCATTGATTTTTCTTGCTTCGCTTCCAATGAAATCTTTTTTCTCCCTCTTACATTCTATGTGAGACTGTGCTGTATTCTGTCCCATAAACTCCTGACACCATCGGTCTTGTAGAAACTAGGCAACGCGGTCTCCCAGGCAAGTGAAAGCCTTCTGCCCTTGGTTGCCCAAGGGGCTAATTATCTGGTGGGTAGATCCCAGCTCTCGCCTCCTGCTGCCTAGGAATCTCCACTCCCCCTTCGAGCCACCAAGCCAAGCGCACACGCACACGTCTCCCGGGGGTCCAGGAAGGAGGGCGGAAAAGGGAGCAGAGGACCAAGGAGGGGTGAGGCAGGGGCTGGCTTTGCCTCTGCAGCAGGCCGAGATCTGCAGCTGGTTTCTAGATGGCTCATGTTCACCCAGCCTTTTGCTTTGTGAATTTTAAAAATAGGAAGCTGACTCACTGTATATATTTAAAACATATTTATTTTAACGCACAATTCAGTACGAACACCTGCTCTGCAGTGAGTCAGCAAAGGGATCCTGAGCAAGTCGCTTCATTCTCAGACCCCAGTCCCATCTGCCTATTAAGTGAGGAGTTGGACAAATTAGCTCTAATCCCACCCCCAACATCGAGCAGGTGGGATTCTACGCAGGCTTCCCTGACCTACAAGAAGAGATGGAGGGACAGGCGCCTTCCAAACGTGGAACACCTACTGTGCACAAAGCATGGGCAGAGGACCAAGGTATAACAAGACGAGCCAAACGCCAAGCAGCGTGCATGCACCAAGAACCTCCCCAACACAGGCTCTGGGGTCCAGGCGGCCCCTGTGGGCGGGTTGGACAGGTGGGGAGATGGATGGCACAATGAGACGGAATGGGACTTTGAAGGAAGGAGAGTGAGAACATTCCAGACAAGGGGTGGGTTTGAACAGAAGAGTAGAGGCAGAAATAGGCTTGGCAGGGTCTCTGGCTGGCATGGAGGACTGAGGGACGGGAGAATACCTCAGTAAGGAACTGGCTACTCATGGGCCCTTTGATGCTGTGATGTGTTTGGTTCCTCTGGTGTGGTACCTCCTGCTGCCTAGAGATCACGTGGTCTCGGGACCTGCCCCCGTAGTCTGTTGGGCCTGCTCTGCATTAGCCCCAGGAGAAGGCGCTGTGAGGCCTGTGAGAGCTCCCGGGAGCCAGTCCTTTGGAAGTCACCGCCACCTGCCAGCAGCGGAGCTGGAAGCACCAGGCCTCTTCGTCTGTCTCCAACCCCCTCCCCACCCCCACCCCGCCCTATCACTGACCTCCATGATGTCTTTGATAATCGGGGTCCATCGTGACAGCTGGTAGGTCTGCTCACTGATGCGCTCCTTCCGTTCTGGCTTGCTCCTGCGACGCAATGTAGACTGAACGCAAACATACAAGGTTACTGCCAGGGCCACGTGGAGCGCAGGGGACCTTGCTGGCCTCTGGAAATTCTCCCCACGGACCCTTTCAGATGGCAGATGGGCAACACTAACGAGGGGCAGTGTTTTCCCTGGAAAAGCCCAAAGTGTGCCCTTCGAGGAGCTGGGGCAAAGTTGATCTTTTTTCTTTTTGTCTTTTAATATTTTACTTTATTATTACTGTTTTTTTAAATTTTTGTTGTTAGTCCTCACCTGAGGATATTTCCCATTGATTTTTAGGGAGAGTGGAGGAGAGAGAGAAAGACAAAGAGAAACATCGATGTGAGAGAAGCACATCGATCGGCTGCCTCCTGTACCGGGGCCTATGCCGGGAGGAGCCTGCAGCCACGGTATGTGCCCTTGACCAGAATCGAACCTGGGACCTTTTGGCCGCTTACCCAAACTGGCTAGGGCTTATTTTTTAATATTTTAAATTGAATTTTAGAGAGAGGAAGGAAGAGGGAGAAAAAAGAGAAGCACTGATGTGAGAGCAAAACATTCATCATTGCCTCCTGCGTGCCCCGTCCCAGGGATCAGGCCTGCATATGCCCAATGGACACGGGACTGGCAACCTTTTGGTGCACAGGACAAGGCCCACCCGGCTGAGCCACACCAGCCAGGGCCAAACTCAGCTCTTTAAAGTCACGGCAGATGCAGGTCAAATTAAAAGAACTCCAGGGAGTTAGAAAGAAGAGTTTGTTGTTGACTGACACCAGGAGAACACACTGCTTGGGTATGACTGCCTCTGGCTTTGTTTCACCAGCACAGGCTGACCTCGGGCATCATCTCCACCCTCCCTTTGGTGCCTAGTGAACGGGGGTCTAAAAGGCCAGCTACAGGCTCTGGTCTGGTGCTCCGGAGCGGCATCTGCGGCTCTAGCTTGGTCAGCCCTTCGGCAGAGCCGCCGCCACAGGAGGAACACCCACCGGGTCCCTGCCGGGAGGCTCCTAGCGGGGTGCTGCGAAGAGTGCTCAGGACTCTTCCTCATCCTGGCCCCACCCTAGCCCCTCCTGAGCCCGCTGTGGGCCGGGCCTCGGACAAGCTGCCCTGACTGGTCCTAGATCAGAGGCAGCGTGGGTCCTCGCGGAAGACGCTGTGTCTGGGTGTCCAAAGGCAGAGCCAGGCCGACCTGCAGGCACGGCCCCCGCTGTGGGCTGGCCCACAGTACGGATCGGCTTTGGCGGCTGTGCTTGCCCCCCCCATGGGCATGTCGGGGCTCCTGGCGCTAACCCTCTGTTACTCCCATCTTGGTATCTTTCTTCCTGATTTTTACCTGCTTTCTCTCTCTCAGTGTTGAGCATGTGCCTCATAAGCTGCCTACGTATGTCAGGGGAGAAGAGAAAGAGCGGCCAGCTTCCCTCCTGCTCACCCCCCACGTCACGCCAAGGCTAGCCCTTACGTCAGTGACGATGGGCACGCCCAGGTGCGCCATGTTGGTGATGATCTCGCTGTCCTCCGGGGGGATCTGGGCGTGCTGGATCAGCTTGTTCAGGTTTTCCTCAGTGATGCCTGAGAGAACAAAACCCGTCACCACACCGCCCTGCACGGTGCACGCTCAGAGGCCCGCCCGCCGCCTGGCGGGAGGGGGCAGTGCCCTTCTCCTCGGCACTGGTGGAAATTAAGCTGCTCATGGCATCAACCTCACCGTAAGGCGAGGGCCAGGACTCCTGTTCCACGCTGGCCACTCCACCCCGGGCTGCGGCCATCGGCCATTCCCCCTCAGGGTCAATTCTCCTGCTTCTCAGCCACCCCTGCCACCCTGGGCCCACATCCAAGTCAGCGTGGGCAAGAGTCTTTGTGCCCATCTTTTTGCACAATGGACACATATGGGCAATTATGATGGGGCAAAAATCAGTTATTTAAAGGCACAGACTACAAGTGTGGTGCAAGTTCAAGGTGTCTGGCAGACACGCTCCCTGCTTTAGGGGCTCCCTGCCTGCCCTCGGTCCTCGGCTGTGAGTCCCACATCACTGGTTAACCTAGGACTACTGGGGCAAAGCCTCCAGTGGAAATTGATTTGCCTTCGTTACATTTCCCCAAACATAAAGAGCCCCGGGGATCTTCTTGTCAAATGCCTTTCCACCCCTTTAAACCACTCTTCCACCTGCTTGGTCCCCCAGCTGCCCTCCTCGTACCCCCACTCCTACCATTCTTGAGAAAGATGTAGAGGAGGATGATGCGGATTTTGTCGTAAGTGCTGACGTTTGCATCCAGCAGAATGGGGACAATGGCTCTCATGGGGTCCTTGATCTTCTCACCTTCAGCATCCGTGCCCATGGCCAGGTCCTGCGGGAAACACATCGTGTTGCTCTGCTCTGGTGACAGTGTGGACAGGTGGCAACTATTCGGAAACTGCTGGTCCGTAAACGTCTGGGGCTGTGGCGGGTGGCGAAGGGCTTGAGCGGGTACTTCTACGCTCACGACGCCGGCCCGCACCCGTGTAACTAGCACCGTTTTCTGGACCATCAGTGGGAAAAGCTCCAGGTTTCACTCCGATGACTTGCCATCTGGTTTAAAGGTGGCTGTTCCCTCTGGAGGTGCCAGTGAACCTGTGCCAGCCTCAGGGGAAGCTTCGAGCCGGGGCAGCAGGCTCAGCCCGTCAGGAGCTGTTGGCCCTGTTCTCAGAGACCAGCAGCTGCAATTCCGCTGTGGCTCTCACAGAAGGCGCCTGACGGTTTCCGTTTGCCCCTCAGGATCCCAGGAGTTCCTGACAACCGTGACCTCAAGTTCCTGGCCTCTTCCCCGTCTGGGTGGGAGGAAGGCAGGGCACCTCTCCCAGAACCCTGCACCTCTCAGTCCCACCACCAGCCTCATGGACGTTTGCTCAGCAGGACCTGATCCTAACACTGTCCAAAAGGCAAATTAAATGTAACTGGTCACCAGATACCACCGAGCACTCTGAAACCCTGACTTCCGAGGACCAATCCCGACTGCGCTGTTACCGATGCAGATAACCCACTCTCCGGCGGTGAGGGAGAGAGGACCTGCGTCTGCCAGCATCACCTGGGCCGCGGACGGGTTTACGGGGCTGCTTCCATTCGAAGAGGCGATGAACCGGGCAGGTCTCTCTAACCCAAGCCGAGCCCCTCCCGTCAAACCAGAAGGTGCACACCCCAGCGTCACCCCGAGAACTTGAGCTGTTTTCGCTGGGAAGAGGGGCCCACTGCTGAGAGCCCTCTCTCCCTGAGAAGCTGCCCTGGGTGCGCCATGTTATCACTGAAGAACGGAGTGCCAGCCTGCCGACCCCACGCCACGCCACACCACACCACACCACACCACAGCGCTCGCTGTATTTCCCTTTGCAGATGAAGAAAATACAGAGAGAAATGGGCACTGCACACAAATCCGTGACAGGCACACAACTCAAATCCAAATCTCTGACCGCACAGCCCTAACTGTGATCAGTGAGGCAGGGCCACCTGCACTGCGCTGCCCGAGGCCACCGAGGCCGCTGTGGCCACAGTAGGAGGAAAATGCATTCGGACACGCAACTCAGCCGGCCCCACCCGGAAGGGCTCAGAACTCCGGGAAGCCAGACATGCAAAATCCAAACGGCATGGCATTCCAGACCACCCAGTCCCTACCCGTGAGAGTGTACGGCACTGGCTCCCAAGGTGAGACCACAGGACTTCGTAGACTTTCCCTTCTCTACTTCCTATGATTCTGCAGGATGGTCGGGGTCGGAGGTTAAACTTTGCTGGGTAAGTGTCCCGGCAGGAAGAGGGGGGAAGGCTCCTACCTGCTCCACCCGGCAGAGCTTGTCCACGGTGCCCTGGTAATGCTTCATGCAGTCCTCGGCAAGGTGCAGGTGGGTGGAGTACTAGGAGAAAGCAGTTTGTGATCAAGATTACTCACTGACAAGTGTGACACCCACCCGTGATGCAAAACACTGGGCCAGACACCAGGGTCACCAGCCTCACGCAGGCCAGCACACAACCATCACAAGGCAGGTTGTGTCCAGAGAGAGAGAGAGAGAGAGAGAGAGAGAGAGAGAGAGAGAGACAAACCACATTCAAAGGGTCAAGAGGAGGGAGGAACCCTTCGTGGGTGGGATGATGGCTGCACAACCTGCCCACAAATTCTTCGCTATTATTCCTCCAGGAGGAGGAGCTTGTCCCCCCTCCGTGAGTGTGGGCTGGGTGTAGTGACTCGCTTCTAAGGAACAGTGCGGAGGAAGTGATGTGTAACATCCCGCATCAGGACGGGGAGGGCATGTGACTCTTTCCAGCTCTCTCTCCCGGTCACTCGCTTGGGGGAAGCCGGCTGCCAGGTTGTGATGACACCCAGGCAGCCCTGTGGCGAGGCTGAGGAGAAGAGGAACGGGAAGAATGGAGAGGAGAAAAGCCGTAGAAAAGAAGCTGTCTCCCCGGCATCCCATTCTGACAGGGACTGAAGACCCATGGGCGCCAATGAACGCTTAGTGTGCCTTCCTGAAGCTGACTCCACCCACGCTCGCACTCAGTCCCTCTGGACGCCATACCTTGCTGAGCTCTTTCTGGTACTGGGGCATCTTCTTCAGCATCTGGGACAGGTCCCGCATGGTGGTCTGCAAGGAAAGGAATGCAGACGGTCTCATGCCCGTGGTCTTGACCTAGGAGGCTGAGCGAGCGTGGTCGGTGCAGGACCGGACAGCAGCCAGCACCGGAGTCCCAAGTGTGTTCGGTAACTCTCAAAATGGATCCATTACACACAAGATCATGTGTGTTCAGAGTGCCAAGCCTCTGCTCAAATAATTACTGACCCAAAGAGCATGACTGTCTCACAGGTGGAGAGCTAACCTCTGGAGCCCCGAAATTATGGGTTATTTGTTGGACTAAAGAGTTACTGAGAGCATAACTCTTGCCAGGAAAGAACAGGTTTTTGTCCATCCACTGCCTCTCTGCATCCCCGGCTTAAGCGCTCTCGGCATAAGTTCATGTTGAAAGGCTGCAGCTGAGTAGACAGGGGACAGAGAGAGAAGGTGAAAAGGCTGCAGCAGCCGAAACCGGTTTGGCTCAGTGGATAGAGCGTCGGTCTGCGGACTAAAAGGTCCCGGGTTCGATTCCGGTCAAGGGCATGTACATTGGTTGTGGGCACATCCCCGGTAGGGGGTGTGCAGGAGGCAGCTGGTCGATGTTTCTCTCTCATCGACGTTTCTAGCTCTCTATCTCTCTCCCTTTCTCTCTGTAAAATATCAATAAAATAAAAAAATAAAAAATTAAAAAAAAGGCTGCAGCTGAGTAGACGGGGGGCAGCAGAGAGCAGGTGGAAAGGCTGGAGTCTGCACCCTGACAGGGAAAGGGGTCTGCTCACTCTCTAACTGTGGGACCCACCCAATCCCACTCACTTATCCAACAAAAATTTACTGACTTACTATCACATTCCAGACACTTTTAGGTGCTGCTCATACAAGGACTAAATAAGTAAATAAAATAAAGGAATTTCAGGTATTTCTGCCTTGAAGGAGCTGGCCTTTGGCAGAGGAACTGTCCAGGTGAGCGGTGCTCTCTGTGGGTGTCAGGGTGGGGGCACAGAGAGAGGCACTTCACCAGTCTAGGGAGGTGTAGGGAAGGTTCCTGCTCCTCCCCCCAAAAAACAGTGTTGCTCAGTGGATTGAGGGTTGTCACTACCACCAAGAGATCACCAGTTCAATTCCCAGTCAGGGCATACACCCGGGTTGCAGGCTTGATCCCCAGTAGGGGGGCATGCAGGAGGCAGTGGATCAATGTTTCTCTTTCATTGATGTTTCTCTCTCTCCCTCTCTTCCTCTTTCTCTAAAAATCAATAAAAACAGCCAACACTGGTTTGGCTCAGTGGATAGAGCATCGGCCTGCGGACTGAAAGGTCCCAGGTTCGATTCCCGTCAAGGGCATGTACCTTGGTTGCAGGCACATCCCCAGTGGGGGGTGTGCAGGAGGCAGCTGATCAATGTCTCTCTCTCATCGATGTTTCTAATTCTCTATCCCTCTACCTTCCTCTCTGTAAAAAAAATCAATTAAAATTTTTTTAAAAAGAACGTAAAAATCAATAAAAACCTATTTAAAAAAACAAAATAAAACACGACAACTGAGCAAAGGACTGGAACTTCACAAGGCAAGGCCCAGAGAGGGAGCTCATATGTGGCTGCAGCAAGGTGGTGGGGACAAGGAGGGCGACAGAGAGGTCCCAAACCAGAGCCCCTGGAGCCTGCGGGCCCAGGTCCCAGACGATGTGCCAGCAGGCGGGGCTGGGTTCTCCCGACGGGAAGTCACCAGAAGGTTTAAGCCAGGGCGTGACACCATCAGAGCCCATCGCCCTCGGCTGAGGGGTGAGCCACCTCCGTGAACAGCAGAGAGGAGAGGCCCAGGAAAGTTAGGGCAGGAATTCTAATTCCTCCACACGCTAAAAAAGGCTTCCCAGTTCTTCCGGCTTACAGTGAATCATGCTCCAAAACAGCAAATATGGATCCTTAGAGTAACAGGAAGCAGCTCTCTATAAACACCAGAAGACGGGGTTCCGGATCTCTCTCTCGAATGCAAAAGTAAGACGAAACGATCAGGGACGAAGGGAGGACTACGGCCCCAGCTCCCCAGCCTGATGCCGGGGCGTCCTCCCTGCTGCCAGGGAGGAAGCAGGTCAGCTGAAGGCACTGCGGCGGCGGCAGCGTGGGCCTACCTTCTCCCCAGTGTTCATTCTCTTGCTGGAAGAAAAGTCTTTCAGAGAACGGGTCACTTCCCTGGAAGACAGAAGAAGGCAGCTAAGTCTCAAAGCGGCACCAAGGGCCTCTGTATGAATGATACTGAATAATGCAAGATTCTTCCTTTAGGAAAATGTGGTGGCTTCTCCTGTCATAAGGGACGCATTTAAAGTGACTGTCTGAGAGAGGCAGACAGACAGACAGTGTTTTTCTAGCTAATATTCTAAACCAGCGTTTTCCAGAGTGGGGTGCGTGAGATGACTCCGGAAGAGAGAAGAAAATATTAGGACATCTACTCATGCTTATTTTACTTCATCCTTTCCAGATTTATGTTTTTGTATACGTTGCAAAGTATACACATTAGTACAACAAAGCACATATTTTACTTCACAGATAAATTGAATTAAACGTAAATACTGGAAACGTAATCTACATTTTTTTAGAGTTGAGTGATCCCCAAAGTGTGGAGACCACTTCTAAACAGCAGAGCTATCTAAGACTCTTATTTTCTCACGCTTCCCTGTGAATTTCCTGAATGTGGCAGAAGGTGTCTTTTTCCAAACACAGAATTGTTTAAAGGTCTTATAAGTATGTTTACATACTGGAAACATTTTGAAACATTTTCAGAGCAAAGTACTTCTGTGTGTAGGGAGTTCTTGCTCAGAAATGTTAGGTATGACAGCAGAAGAGGAAGATCACACACCAGCTACATAAAAGAGAATTGCATAGTGGGGTCTGGATCTTTAAATGGAACAAACTCATTTTACATGCTAGTGTTTATAAAGACTAGCGGCCCAGTGCATGAATTTATGCACTGGTGGGGTCCCTCGGCCTGGCCTGCAGGGATCAGGCTGAAACCATCTCTCCAGCATCTCCGAGGGGTTCCTGATTACGAGAGGGCACTGGTGCACGCCTGGGCTGGGGAGGGGCCATGGGAGGGCTCTAGGGTATGTCTGGCCTGTCTTGCCCAGCCGGACCCCAGCAGCAAGCAAACCTACTGGTTGGAATGTTTGCCCCCTGGTGATCAGTGCACGGCATAGTGACTGGTTGAATGGTCAGACACTTCACATATTGGGCTTTTATTACATAGGATTTTGCTGAGAGGTACAAATGCTTTCCAAAAATCCTACAGTCCCCCTAACACAGAATGACTTTTCTAACTCCCTGAGGCTGGTGGAGCCCTAGCTCAGGGACCAGAGGGATTTATCATCAGAGGTTAGCAAGTTGGCCACTTCTCTGATGAGCGCCAGCCCAGCTTCCCAGAGCGCAAGCTGGAAAGGGCACGGGGAGAGGGGAACGCGCCGCCCGCCCGGAGGAGGCGGGAAGGCTCTTACTGGGACACCTCCGCGATGTGCTTGTGGCGCAGCGTTATCCAGAGGTCGTCGTCCTCGTCCAGAAGGACTTCCTTCACCCGCGCCTCTCCGATGCCGCTCGTCTCATACCTAGAGAGGGGAGGGCCCACATAATCTACCCAAGTCCCCTCTGGTTTGCAGCAGCCACGAGCGCACTGTCCTCAGCTGACAGCTGCACTAAATGACTTTACAAGCCCCAGGACCATCTGGTGTCTGCAGAACGGGCACTAATGGCTGCAGTGCCTTGGGCAGAGGGCTCCAATCAAGGTCAACTGACACGGAGCTGTTTTAGATGCCTCAGGGTCAGCTGACCTGAGTGTCACCTGAGCCATGTGGCTCAGGGTGTGAGGTCAGGTTATAGGTGAGTTACAAGGGAAACACAAAGATCCCCCTTTGTCCCTCCCTCCAAAAGGCCTGGGCACCATCCTCCAATGCGGGCTGCCTGGCACCTTCAGCAGTGGCTGCACAGGCCCTCAGCTGAGGACTCCTGTGGAAGCGAGAACACCTAAGGAAGGCAAGACCCACAGGTGCGAGAGGGAGAGGAACAGAGACCCGCTCATGGTTTCAGAACCTTCACCCGGAATCACTACCTTTACGGTCAAGGCAAATGACATGAGAAATAAAAAAACAGGTAAGTGCAGCCTGTTTCCATAAAAACAAAAATTAGTTTTTAGCCCTAGCCAGTTTGCTCAGTGGATAGAGCGTCGGCCTGCAGACTGTAGAATCCCGGGTTCGATTCTGGTTAAGGGCACATGCCTTGATTCCCAATGAGGGTCAGGCAGGAGCAGTTGATTAATGATTCTCTTTCATCATTGATGTTTCAAGCTCTCTCTCCTTCCCTTTTCCTTTCTGAAATCAATAAAAATATTTTTTTAAAATTAGTTTTTAGAAACTGAATTTCTCATAATTGCTACCAAGAAAAATGTTTATAATGAAGGAAACAGCTCCTCTGCAAATGCGTTCAGTGAGAAACTTCTGGGGATGTATTTGTCACCGGATTTGATGATCTGCAAGTAAGATCCAACGCTGCAAATATACGCATACATGGCCAACCTGAGAGCCGGCTACGGAGGGGGAACCAAGTCCTCGTTCTCCCCCAAAGGGGCCCGAGTCCCTGGCCAGAAGTGCCATGAGGATGTGGGGAACGCACAGACAAGCTTGCGGGCTGACTGACAAGACTATGGGAGCACCCCCTTTTCCTAAGGCAGAGTGCTTCTGGCTCATTAACAAAGCTCAGTCCCTCTGGGGTGAGCACACTTACTTGTACACGTCGTTCTCGATGGGCAGCAGGTCGTAACTCATGGCCTGAAAGGTCAGCTCGTGAAGGACGGGGGAACTGGGGTCGAAACCGCGGTCCAGGATCAGGAGCTGGGAGCGAGCCTTGTCCGGGCCCTAGAGAGGAGGACACGGGACTCACAGGCCACTCCCTAGTGCTGGCTTCTGCAACCCGCGGGGCCCTCCTGGAACGGGGCAGCAGGCAGTGAACTCAGAGACAAAACCTACTAGAACAGCGCGGAACACAGTCCCTTTACTGCCTGACAAGAATACCAGCCCCAGCCGAAACCGGTTTGGCTCAGTGGATAGAGCGTCGGTCTGCGGACTGAAAGGTCCCAGGTTCGATTCCGGTCAAGGGCATGTACCTTGGTTGCGGGCACATCCCCAGTAGGGGGTGTGTAAGAGGTAGCTGGTTGATGTTTCTCTCTCATTGTAAAATATCAATAAAATATATTTAAAAAAAAAAAAAAAGAATACCAGCCCCCACATGTGAGAACCAGTTTGTGTCACTGTGCGTGTCCTTCGAGGCAGACCTGAAGCGGAGGCTGGTCCGCGGTGAGCTCCCAAAGAGCGCCACTGGGCTCCGCTGCGAACGGGGCGGCCCACCATGCACGTGCCCGAGGCCAAGGGGTTCAGGCCCCGGGACTTAGGGTTGTAAACCTGAGATGATGAGGAACTGTACCTTGACTGTAGTGGGCTTACAGGAATCTATACATGTGATACAATTAAATAGATCTCTCTCTCTCTCTCTCTCTGTCTCTCTCTCTCTCTTTCTCACACACACGTACAAACTAGTGAAATCTGCACAAGGTCCGTTTTCTGGGGTTGACATTGTTCTACCGAGGGGGTTCCAGAGCTAAATCTGGGTCGTCCTGGAGAACAGAAATGCGTCATCACCCTGTCCACACTGATCAGTCTCAGTCAGCCTGCCCACGGGGCTGAGCATGCACCAGAGGCCACGAGCAGGGACAACGGCACTGACGCCTGCTTTGTGACAAGCGCGCTGTGCCCAGGACTGCCACCCGGCACCCCATCACCCGGTGAGGAACCCGTGGTCCACGTCCACCCACCTCGCCCATGGTGGGGTCGTCGGCTTTGTAGGCGTCGAGCTTGTCCTGGATGAGCTGGGCCAGCAGGGCGTTGTCCTTGTACTCCCTGCCGAGGAGGAGACACGGTGACGGGCCTCGGGGCAGAGGCGGCAGTGCGGGCAGGTCAGGGGCACCCGCGTTTCCCCTGCATTGCTCGTTTACGATGAGAATATGGTCACACGTGGGTGTACAATTAAAAAGGACAAACGGAATCAAATCTTTAGCTCTGTCCGGGAACAGAAGCGAGTGCAAAGCAGCTGCCGATGACCAGCGCGTCAGCAGAGGGTCCTGACCACCCGCCCTTTCCCCGATCGGCCCTCTAAGCCGGACCCACCCGAGTCTCACTTCCCTCGACTCAGATCCCCTGGGTCTGGTTTGCTGGCAGCGAGAACCTCTGACCCTCACCCCGGCTCAGCCTGGCAGCGCTTCCGGGCCCCGCCCGGCCGTGCAGAGCGCGGAGCCGCCTGCCACCTGGCCGGCTCCCGGCCCAGCCCTCCCGTGAGTAACGCCAACCCGCCGCCGCTGCTGTCAGGAGAGGGCCTCGGCCCTGCCAGCCTTTGTCAGGAACACCCACACAGAGGGGCCGGGGCTGGGGCAGACCAAGGGGGGCATCGTTCTACGGCTACACGTCCAGCAGACAGTGACAGGCTGGCCGCAACGCTGCCCCCTGCACTCCAGCTTCAGGCCCTCGCTCCTCGGGCTCCACTTTCTCCTCACCTGACTCCTGCGTTCACTTCCCGTCAGCCCCCAAAGGTTTCCCGGGGACCCACTGACGGATGCACCCCAAAGCTGGCTTTCTAGGCCTCCAGGAAGGCCCCGTCTCGCCCCTGCCCTGCGCACACACTGCTGGACTGCCCATCCTCCTCCAACTTGCCCGTTTCCCCAGCTCCACGCTTATGCAAAGCCAACCGCCCACAGAAAAGGCCCTCTGGTCCCCATCGGTCTTCTGAAATCCAAACCAGCCAGTCCTTCAAGACCTACTTCTAACGCCCCTCAAGTCTGGCTGTTCGTGGTCCCCTCGGCTCGAGGGCCTGAAGGGCCCTTGGCGGCTCTGCCCTCGGGCACGTCTCCGGGGCTTACCCGGCAGGTGTGCCCAGGTTTCCGGCCATCTGCTGGGTGTTCCCTCCCACCCAGACCGGGGCCGTGTCCTCAGGTGGCGTCTCCCCAGCACTGAGCACACAGCAGGCAAGTGACACATGGATGACTTCATACAACCTGACTGTGACCTTTAGAGAATTACCTCTTTGTATTTTACCTTACTCTGAAACATCTTCTGCAAAGATGATGTTTGTCTTTAAAGGTTAGAGAGAGATGAAAAACTATAGGGAACCTGGGTGGCCATTACATAGGGGCTCATATTTGAGTTACTCATAACTGAAATATATGTATGTTTCCTGCTCTTTTCTGTATTACTATAGTTCATAATAAAATTTTAAAAATGACCAAACTATTGGGAGAAAATTATAAATGCAAGACACTCAAGTCTTGACCTGAGACACCTGGTGAAGGAATGCTAGGGCCGGAGGAGTCAGACAGCGGCTCGCAGCGCACGCCTTACCCGCGATACCGCACGGCGGGGTACTCCTTCAGCGTGGCGCACAGGGTGGCGATCTGCTCTGCCAGGCGCTCGAGTATAGGGTTCTTCATCTGAGCCTTGTGGGGGCTGTAGAAGCTCTGGAAAGAGTCAGCCGAGTCCAGGGAATACACCTGAGGAGGCGGCAAAGATACACACGTATGTCGTGTTTGCATCCAGGATGCCGAACGTCAGAATTTTCTCCAGACCCGGTCTCCAGTCTACAGAGCACGTTCTCACTTATCCTTCAAACCTGGGCCGGGGTCTGCTGGCCCCGGCGCTGCGCTGCACACCTGGGAACATTCCTGACCAAAACACGATCATCCTGGGGAGTGTGTGAAGGGAAGGCAGGCAGTAGGCAAACAATAAACATAATGAAAAGCAAGTTGTGTGGCATGTGAGAAGCTGGTGTGCATGAGAAAACAACAAAGCAGGGAAAGAATGCCGGACGGGCTGGACGGGGAGGCCAAGGCCGCCCGAAGTCTGAACGGGGCTTGAAGGAGGCGCGGGGTTTCTCACCAGCAGGGGAACGTCCCCAAGGAGGGATGGAGGGGCCAAAACCAGAGGCCAGCGTATCAGATGAACGCTGAGGAGACTGGGAGGAGAGGCGGCTAGCGTCGGACCTCACAGGCCATGAGAGGGGGAAGTAAGGGATGAGGCAGAAGCTGTGCTGTGACTGTGTGCAAACGGCGCTTTCTGATTGAACGATTTTGTATCCTCAGGGGTATGTTCTAATCACTTTTCTTTTTCTTTGGAGAGCTCTGGAAGTTTTAAGTTTTCTCTTAAACTACCTAGCCTACCAGCTAAGTATTTTCTCAGAATCTCACTTATGTGAACCGCCCTGATCATCTAGAAAACCGGAGGGTTGTTTTTGAAGTGTACTGCTTTTTAAAATCTACGAAATACTGTGTGCTGGGACATGCTAACGGTGGAGTTTGTTCAATCCAGGTGGTGACAGTGCTCACGGGGAAAAAATGTGCTGCCCTCAGAGAGTGGGCTCTGGGCCACGTGAGCTGGGAAGGAGACCGTGGTTAAATGTCCATGCTGTACTTTTCCCATCCCTCCTTCGCTAAGAACAGGCCGCTGTTTGGTGCTTAGAAGCCGATCCATAAAGATTCCACATGCCAGCAGTCGCCAACCGGTGGTCCTCGGACCACCACGTGCCACAATCATTTTTATCTCTACAAAATGCATAAATGGCCAAAACCGGTTTGGCTCAGTGGATAGAGCGTCAGCCTGTGGACTGAAAGGTCCCAGGTTCGATTCCGGTCAAGGGCATGTACCTTGGTTGCGGGCACATCCCCAGTAGGGGGTGTGCAGGAGGCAGCTGATTGATGATTCTTTCTCATGGATGTTTCTAACTCTCTATCCCTCTCTCTTCCTCTCTGTAAAAAAATAAATAAAATATATTTTTTAAAATGCATAAATGTCCAGTTCTCTCATTTCTTTGTTTGCAGAAGGCCCTTTAATAAATCAGCTTCTGCTTTGCTGGTTTAACAGCTCGGTGTTTTCCAAGCGGCGGCGGGCTGCCCCCCTCCTGGCACCGGCAGTGGTAAGGGCTAATGACGAAGGCTGCCATCTGTTCCCTCAGCACGTGACAGGCTGAGGTTATCTCTACAGAGAAACAGTCCCTGCACGGCAGATGGGCGTCGTCTGATCCTTCCCATCCCCCCCCCCCGCCACACTCATTTTGGATTGGCTGCCTTTTGGATACCGGGGCTCAGAGAGCTGGGGTGAGCGCTGGGAGCACGGAGAAGTGCACACAAAGGCTTTAAAGGTCAGAAATAAACGCAGGGTAAGATGAAGGCCGGGCAGACCCCTAAGGAACACCGCCTCTCTCCATTGCATAAACATCCGCCCTCAACCCCTCATTCAGTCTTCCCGAATACGACACACACCCCCCTCTGCGCACCGCCCCCTACGCCGCCCTCTCAGAGCTGCTGACAGAATAGCAGGGAGGCAGAGTCCCACGGGCTCCGCCCAGCTCACCTGGGACTCGTAGGGGAGAAACGCAATGTTGATTTCCGTCAGAGTCTTGATGACTTTGGCCGCTCGAGATTTTACCAGCTCGTTAAACAAGGCGTCTGGACAAGCTGCGGGAACGACAAAAGCCACTAGGTTTTCCTGTCCCTTTGCGGGTTAATTTCAATAGTCACATGTGTCTGGTGGATTCTTCACTTATTAGCATTTTAACAAAGAAAATAAAAAGTTAATTCCTTCCTAAAATATTATACCTCTAGGCTATAACAGGAATATAAAAACACCCATAAGGCCCTCAACATAGAACAGAGAAACAATGGCAATAAAGACTGAGATACTGACAGCTAATAAAAACTGTTTTCTGATATCAAGGAGAGGGAGGGGAAAACCCAGAAGAGATTAAGGGGTAGGGAAAAGACCTGCAACATACACAGCACCACGCATCTGACATGCTCGTGAGAAATAAAATAACAAAAACTCAATCACTGGGCAGTGCGACGCTGGTGTTTCCCGGGACCCCGGAAGGAACTGGGCCGCTCGGGACCCAGCTGGTGGGGAATCACAGTGCACGCAGCTCTCCTGGGCCAAACACGGGCGCAGGTCCCAGAAATGCATTCCCGTTTCACTGTTACTCATGCTGCCTACCTGCTCTCTGTCACCCCCACTCAAACAGTATAAAAAGTCTTTGCCAGAACCTTCCCCCACTTTCTTGGGGTAAGTTCAGCCGGTTTTCCTTTGGAGAAAACACCAGGGAACCTGCTCTTTGTGCGCTCTTTAGCTATCCCGCCTTACTCTTCTCTCTGCTGTAAAGACTGGCCAAGATGTCCGTACACTGGCTCCTTGCACACAAATCCACAGAATAACAGAACGGACTCCAGGACAGTGATGCCAGTCTGGCTGAGGGAAGACCAGAGATCTTTGTGGCTGAAAACGGATGGGCTTACACTACAGTTCAGCGATACCTGAAGTCCGTACGGTGGGACACCAAGGCTGGCACCGGGCAATTCTGCTCAGCAGCAAACCCTCTAGTCTAAGAAGAGGTGCTGTTTTTTATCGGAAAGGACTGCACCAGCTAGAAGGTTTGCATATGTATGTGCTTATTTTTGTCTCTTATGCAATTTTTCTTCTAAAAGAAAAGAAAAATCAGGACAATCATGGCAACCGCCCACTTCTTCCCCCTGGCCTGGTTCTGGCTCAGCCGCGCCACGCGGGACGGCTACCTGGAGGACGGGCAGCGCCTGGCAGCCATACTCACAGTCGGTGAAGAAGACGTGCGCAGCCCGGTACTTGGCAGTCGGTGGGTCCTTAAAGTCGTTCATGAGGGAGCGGATAGACTGCAGAGGGATAAGAAAGGGAACTGAATCCAATTCTAGAAGCAAATGGAACCTATATCCGGTCAAAATGAAATCCAAGAGGGTGCTCGAGCTACTGGCACACAGCAGCAGGGGATTTTTAATGTATAATTCTAACGCATGTTTGGGGATTTGCAACTAGGGTGATTTGGAAGTTTAGATGAACAAAATCCTTCTTAGGTCATTCCAGAATGACAGTGTCAGCTCTTTGATGCCACCATAACATGAGTTCCTGAGAAGAGACCCACAAAGAGGAAACTGGCCAAAACTTTCCAGGAGATTCACACAGATGAAGTTCTAGCAATGTAGTTGCATCTTCAGAAACTCACACGTAAGCCAGCTTTTACAAGTGAAAAGAAAGTGTGAAAAGTGCGGGCAACTTATGGACTGAGAGACAGGCCCAAGACAACTATTAGCCAAAACCCTCCAACATGACAGGACAGGCAGTTCCGAACACTAATGGTATGGTGATGCAGTCAACCTGAAAGTGTGAAACACCCGAGTTCGGAAGGCTGATCCCTAACTAGATAAAGTGGACGCCTACCCGGAGAGGGAGTGCAGGGGGGAGCTGACTGGCCCGGCACAGGCTTTCTGGACAGCGGTGTATTTCAGAAAGCGTAAGGCTCTCTCCGCTCCTCTCTGCCTCACCCTCCCTCCCCAATTGTGAACTGCGTGGTTAAGCAGAGCAGTGTGTTAAGTGCTAGACACGGCAGACACTGCTGCGCAGATGCCAGGCCAGCACGTGTGACCCCAGCCAGAGCTCCCCGCGGGAGGACTCACCTTCTCTGACGGAGTGATGAGGTACACCGCCTCCAGGCTGGGCAGTGGCTCCCTGCACTTGTTGATGTCTTCCACAACTAGACCACAAAACAGCAAAACGCACTGGTCATCACAAGACTGGAGTGACAGGCACAGGCTACCTCAGACCAGCGCGGATAAAAATCTGGGGGGGGGGGGGCTCACCGCTTTCCACTGTCCCACAGTGCTCAAGATTTTAGGAAACCTGAAACCTGTCGCACTAAATATTCCCCACTCCCATTTCGGTCTCAGTAAATGCCCTGATCTGCTCTGATTGAAAATGTGCCCCTTCCTCCAGGTTTTGTTGCTGCTGTTCATTTGTCCCCCAAAATCCAAGTTCCTTTAGAATTCCCATGCTGGGTTTATTTAGCAACCATTGGCCAGTTTTACCATTTTCCTCTATCAAGTGAGGCCCTACCCTCTCATTAGTTCCAAGGCCAAACGTTACACACAGGGCTTTTGGTCACTTGTCTTTCCTGGCTGTGTCCCCACAGAGAGAGAAGAGCTCTGGGAGGCCGCCCTCTGACAGGCCCCTGGCTGTCCCCCGGCAGAGCTCAGCAGTCACCTCTGCTGGGCCACCTCAGGTACAGAGAGAGCGGCGCTGTGGGCCTTTCCTATGCGGGTGGTTGAGGGAAATTAGCGCATCACTTCAGGAGTATCCTCCGAGACAATTATAAAGACTTCTCACCCCGAGTGGTGTTCAAATTAACACCGAACCCCTCAACCCATCTACTTCACCGGGGGTTGTACGTTCTGGAGCTTCAGAAGCCAATAATACTTTCCTAGAAAATGTTTCGGGATTCATCAGAGGGTTGCTAACTTCTAAACTTTGCCAAACGAGGGCACTTTTGAACAGCTGCCCGTGGGGTAGGGAAGCGTCTGTGAGCAGCAGGAGAGAGCTGAGCCCTCGTCTACACCACAGGAAGTCAGTGGATAGCGTCTAGCCTCGATGGGTCAGGAGATAACATTGTGAGTATTTATTTAGAAAAATAAAGAAGATAACCAGAAGCCAGAGCAAGGTGGCTGTTTCGGGGTGACGGCCGGGGTGGGGGAGAGAGTGGGGCAGGGCATCGCTGCTCCTTTGCTAGAAGCTTGTTAGCTCCATTGGCTTTCTACCCCCCTAACCTTTGTCCATGTTTTTGCTTTGATAGAGAAAAATACAGTTTTAAAAAATTAATGAAAATAAGTGTGTAAGCTCAAAACATCTAACCATAGGACGCTTCAACCCTCCTAGACACTGCCAAGTGTTTTTCAAAGGAGCTGTACCACCTACCACTCTGCCACACAGGAATTCCCGATTTTCTGCATCCTCTCTCACTTGGCAGTATCAGAGTTTACATATTCCAGGCTGGTGAGTGCACAGCCATTTCTCACTGGCGCTTAAAGTGGGCAAACAACTTTTCATGTATTTATTGGCCATTTTGGATTTTTTTAAGTGCCTGTGCTTTTTTTTAAGGGCCTGTTCAGGTCTTTGGCCCATTCCTCGCCCCACCCCCCATTGGATGGCCTGCCTCTCCCCGTGACTCAGCCCTCCTTCCGGCATCCTTGAGCAGATGTTGGATTCAGGGATGAACTAGAAGCCGTGGGGCTCTCGGGAGCTCGCAGTCTCACCGCCCCGGCGGTGGAAGAAGCTAACGCCCAGTAGGTAACACTGAACGGGGGAGGGAGGCCGGCACGACGGGAAGGCCTGCGTGTCACTAACGGGCAGAGACGGTGCGCTCACTTGTTATCCCCTCGGTCATGATGTCCGTCATCTTACAGCAGGAGGACAGCATCCTCATGCTCAGCTGATCCACCACCAGCACCTGGAAGCAGAGAGACCCGCTTATAGCCCGTCAGCACCTTCTTGCCTTCGCACCAGCTCACCGCGGCAGACCTCACCATGAGCCCGGCGTGCACACACTGAGAGTCAGTACTTCCCAGGGGCCAACAGAAGTTTGCTGAAATGCACGCTAGCTTTCCCCCACACGCTAACCTAACTTGGGAGTTATGAGCTTGCTCTTACTTGACTTAATTTTATAAGTTTTAAAAAATTAACCTTTTATTTTTCATGATAAAAAGATCAATTGCTCATAAAAATGCAAAGAAAGAGAAAGAGAGACAAAAATAATCTATAGCACCACACTCAGAGAAGCTGTACTGGGGCGTCTTTTCTCAGGGCATAGCTTTTTCTTAAAGGGACAGGGAGCACTCACGCCACAAGGTCAGTCTGGAAGGTGGGGACTGTTACACTGTCATCTGGACGCACCTTCACCAGCACAGACACCATCTGGGAGCACACTGTGCTTCAGTCCAGGCGGGAGGAGCGAGACGTGCCATCGGGCCTAAAAGTTTCCCGCCTGCAAGTCTTCAGCCAACCTGTCCTAGCTCCATCCAGCCACGGTGGACGGGGGTGCAGTTAAAACAAGGCTAGTTCTCTCCCTCTTTGACGATGTAAACTGAGGGAGCAGAGGCTAGACAGATGTGGTCCAGAAAGCTCCCTGCTGCAGGGTAAGGACCAGCGTTCACCCTATGCAGCAGCTTCCTCGAGATCCTTTAAAAACTCTGGGTCCACAAAGCAGGCACAGAGTTCCCGCCAGATGGCCTCCCGCTCTGGTGGGGGGGGGGGGGGTGCTGCTAAAACAGCCTCCCAAGTCCCGGGGAGACCTCACAACCCCCCTGTGCCGTCACCTCGGCTGCTCGCGGCCGGCGAACTTGAAAACTCGCAGGGAGTGGTTGGAATAGCCTCCATAGCACACAGGGAAGTTCACGCAAAACTGATGCCCTCCCGGCAGTGTAAGGCCAGCACCCCACAACCAAGGGACCCTTAAACCGCTGCCTTCCTGGTGGAGGGCGGCACTGTCCACTCCCGTCACCCGCTCCAGGAACTGAGGCCATGGTCAGCTTGATGGACTGAAATACCTGTCTCATGCTCATTGTATGTGAAACAGCCAGCGTTGTCCTCAAAGTGAGATGAATGAGCATGTGGGTACTGACAGCTGGGCTTTCACACTGTGTGGGCTCCATGAGGTGCTCTGAGGCTGCCAGAGGGGCCAGGAGGCCCCGCCTTCCTCTCCCTCAGCGGGCGGAGCCCGCCCTCTCCTGCTTGCATGTGGCTCCAGCTAAGGTTCTGTTTGAATAAGAGTCCCACTGCGAACCTGCCTCAGATAAGCGCCAAGACCGAGAGATTTCATAACCGGGATCTTATCAAATGAGAGGCATACGCAGATTACTTTTTCTAATTTCGTTCTCTGGACACACAAAGGTCTTCACGCTCTGCCTCAGCACCGTCCCCCGCTGTAATCTTCCCACGTGCACTCACCGGTAAGGCCGTTAATCACACTGTTCTGCTTACCTTCCACTCCCCCTTCTTCTTTACCTTCTTGATCACATCGTGCATGATCTCTGGAACAGGAGGGCAGAGACAGGGAGGAGGAAAAGGAGAAAGGAGGCTTTAATGTACTTTCAAGGACTTCAATTCCTGCCTCGTTTCTCTCCCCAGATGTTTTGTTCTCGCTGTTCAACCAGGCTGTTCACTGAGCCAGACTCCAGCCACCATAAAGAGTTTTCTTCCTGCCCTGGCCTGTGTGGCTCAGTGGTAAGCTTCGGCCTGTGAGCCAAAGGGTCACAAGTTCGATTGCCAGTCAAGGGCACCTGGGTTTCAGGTCTGGTCCCCAGCCACATGTGTGGGAGGCAACCAATCAATGTGTCCCTCCCACGTCGATGTTTCATCTCTCGCTCTCCCACTCCACGGTTTTTACTTGAATTTATTTTATTACTGAGGATTAATACTTTCTTCTTCGATACCACCTAGAATTAATTTACATTCACTGCCTTTAAATTCAAATCACTTTTTGATAAGGGATGACAGAGGTAGAATAAAAAAAAATCAAAACAAGTATGACAAGTAGCAAAGATGGACTGACAGCTGTCACTCCAACCCTTCCGACCCGTTCTGAACTTCTCGGGCGTATATTTGCCGTGGTATTGTTAACAGCCAGTTCTAATCCTGCCCTACATTTTCTAATCCAACCCCGAAGAGGAAACAAGGATTAGAGCCCATTGAGTATTAAGAGCGTCAAGTCGCTTGGGCCACTTCCTCACAAACAATCCGCTGCGACCACAGTCCCTCTCCCTCGCGGGCGCTCTTGTGTGAACAGAAAGAACAGCGCCTGACCCTGGCGCAGCCAGCTGGCTCGTTGCTGCTGCCGGGTCACGTGCTCCTACAGCCAACCATCACCCCGCACCCACCTGTCAATGGAGGACAACAGAGACCAGAGAGCTTCGACTTCTCCAGAAGCCCGAGCCCACGGTCCTGGGGGCTCGGCTCCCCTCACTGCCAAAGGGGCAAGGAAGTGGGGTCCTCCAACCACCCCCTCCGGCCTAGCTCCTACTGACCCCCGGACTCAGGAGTCCTGAGAAACACGGCAGGTGCTGTTTGCCTGGGGCTCCCCAGGGGCGCCCGGCATACAGCTGGAGGCCGGAGCTCCGACTCTGGCGACAGTTGCAAATCCTACCCACCCGGGGAAGCCCTGTCCTTACAGCCTTGGCATTGACTGCCCTCCGCGGTGACCTGTATCAGGACACCTGAGCCCAGGGCCCCCCAAAACACCAGAAAAAGCACGACTAGTATCGGTGAACCGGAAATGTGAGCATCACCAAAGTCCTCAAAACCAGATATCCCGCTCTGTAGCCCCAGAGCGCCACGCTGCAGAGCCGCACCTCCACTCCTGGACGCCCTCACAGCTGCTCTCCTCTCGCCACCCAAAGCTCAGATTGCAGTTAGCCCAGGTCGGGGAAAGGCACCCTCTGGAATGAACCGTGGTGGTGTGGGGGTGAACGCTAATTGCTCAGGCAGAGGTCATCCCCACCCTCGTGAATAAGAAAACACCAAGGGAAGCACTAACGTTAGACAGACTAGGGGAAATCCAGTTCAGGCACTTGCTGGCTGTGTGACCATAGGCAAGTTTAAAATGTTTTCAACTGCATTTTCTTAGCTATAAAATTAAAAATCACAATGGACCAATACACATAAGCCTTAAGTGTAAACACAAAATTGATCATGAGAAATCCTGATTCCCTGTTGAGACAGAGACCTCAGTTTATTTAGGAACAGATGTATCCATGTTGAATCACAGGTAGGGCCCAGAGCAGGTAAAACATTTCATGTCACAGCATGGGCACACAGGACTATATATATATATATATATATATATATATATATATATATATATTTTTTTTTAATATATATATATATTATTGATTTTTTTACAGAGAGGAAGAGAGAGGGATAGAGAGCTAGAAACATCGATGAGAGAGAAACGACCAGCTGCCTCCTGCACACCCCCTACTGGGGATGTGCCCGCAATCAAGGTACATGCCCCTGACCGGAATCGAACCTGGGACCCTTCAGTCCGCATGCTGATGCTCTATCCACTGAGCCAGACCGGTTTTGGCAGGACTATATTTTTAATTCGCTGTTACTTAACACTGTTCTGAAATTTCACCAAGACAGGCAAACAACATGAGATAGAATGATGGTAAGAAAGATACAGAATAACTGCCTTAGGAAATCATAGGAATCAACTGAAAAACTACTAGAAACATCAAAGCATTTAGAAAGGTGGCAGATACAAAATAACTACAAAGAAACCAGAGGACTTTAATAAGGCAACAGAGTTGCTAGGAAGAGGCTGCACTGGTTACCAGTGTGTCCTGGGCTGGGCCAGGAACCACTCCCTGTGAATTAATTATAGCCAAAAAGTGTACCCCACATGTTCATCAATTGATGAAGGGATAAATGAATGAAGTATAGCCATGTAATGAAATATTGCTCAGCCATAACAAGGAATGAAGTACTTACACATGCTATATATGAACAAACCTTTAAAAATGCTAAGCCCAAGAAGCCAACCACAAAGGACCACAAATTGTGTGATTCCATTTTTTTTTAATTGTTTAAGGCCGTGGTCGGCAAACTGCGGCTCACGAGCCACGTGAGGCTCTTTGGCCCCTTGAGTGTGGCTCTTCCACAAAATACCACGGCTTGGGCGAGTCTATTTTGAAGAAGTGGCGTTAAAAGTTTCAGTTTTAAAAATCTGGCTCTCAAAAGAAACTTCAATCGTACTGTTATTTGGCTCTGTTGACTAATGAGTTTGCTGACCACTGGTTTAAGGTATTACAACTAGTAATACATATGTCTCCTTTCCCCACACTGACCTCCCCCTGGCCTCTCCTACCCGCCGAGTGATTCCATTTTTTATGGAATGTCCAGAATAGGCAAAGCCATCTCGATGGAGTAGATTAGTAGTTGCCTAAGGCTGGGGGAGAGTTGGGGTTGATACCTAAATACTACAGAGTTTCTTTGCGGGTAATGAAAGTATTCTAAAATTATGAAGGACGCACAATTCTGTGACTATACTAAAATTTATACTTTAAATGGATGAATGGCGTGGTGTGTGATTCATATATCAAGAAAGCTGTTTGTTTGTTTGTTTGTTTGTTTTTAAGTCATCAGAGAATCTTAGACGAACCCTTCAAACTCAAAACACAAATGCAATTTTGCTTAATATAAAACTGTTCCATAGTGTCTTCACCTGAAGACAGTTATCTGCCTTACTCCTATAAAGTATCATTTCATTATCTAAAATTATAATTTCCTATAAACTTCCATCTAAATTGTGACTTTGTGGAGGTCAGAGACCAAAGCAGCGTAAGTTGCCAGCCACAGGACAAGAGCAGGGCCCACTCCCCACACCGGTGAGGGCAGTTGGTAAAGTGAGGGTGCTCCTATCCAGGTTTCCTATCCGGGCTGGGGGGTGGGAGAGGAAGGAGGAGGCCCATCGGCTGGCATGGTCACAGCTGTAGACTGTGCAGAGATGGGTGGAGGATGGCTGATGCCACTGCCCTTGTAAGCGCACGGGGGCTGTGTGAGCCTCAAATGTCCGATGCTGTGAGAGGAGTGCGCCATCACAAGCAAAGGCCTGACAGCTGAGAAACCAAATCCTAACCTCAGGCTCATAAAGATGCCGGTAGAGTTACTGAGTGACCATTCCCTTTCTCGTCCACAGGAAATCCTCCTGTTCTACCTAGTTTTCCCTGTTCTGCTTCCTAAGGTCTAGAGCCAGAGGTTAAGGAGCTGGGATCAGAGTTCCATGGACCTTGGAACTCTGATTAGAGAGGAAACCTTAAACTGGGGACAAAGGAGATCAGAAACAGGACTTCCCGCTGCACTTCAGATTCAGATGCGACAGCTCCAAAGCAGCTGTTTTCTTCTGAGGTTGCCTCAACATGATGTCCCCTGGCTACAGGAGCTGTGAAGTTACCCAAAATACGCAAAGAGGAACATCAATCACAAAAGAAAACCAAAACAATTTATATCTTCTTAAAATTAATTGCTTATGGTAGTGAATACTGTTGAGTTATATTAATACGAGACTTGCCCAGTGCAGGAATTCATGCACGGGTGGGGTCCGGCCAGCCCAGCCCCATTGGGGTGGATCAGGGCCAGACCTGTTGGGAGGAGGAGATGGCGGGAAGTTGGCTGGCCAGCCGGACCCAGATTGGGATGTGGAGATTAATGGGGGGGGAGTGGTGTCAGTGGCTGGGGGAGGGGCTGTAGGAGGTTGGCCAGTGGATCACAATCCTGATTGGTGTGCAGGGGGGCTGATCGGGGCTGGGGGGAGAGGCTGCGGCAGATGGGGTGGCAGGGACCCATTGGGTGCAGGGTGGCCGGGGTGAGGGGCCACAGGAGGTTGGCCAGCCGGCCCCAAACCCCCAATTGGGCTGGTTTGTTGGCCGCAGTGGGTGTCATAGTGACCAGTCATTCTTCACTACGGCTTTCTGGTCACTGGCTTTTTATATATATAGATTTTAAAACGAAGAGGTCAAACAAAAACAAAAAATGCTAAAATGGCAATTAGTCTTCCAGGACAAAAAGCACTATTATTGCAAATAAGACTTTTTTTTTTTAAGGGCTCACTAATGAGGTCCATTTTCAGACAAGATAGTGATCCGATCAGGCAGGCATCTGGGGAGCATTTCACATTTACTAGAGGCACAAGCACATTGCCTTACACATTAGCGCTCGCTGCTAACGGCCCATTTGGCCGGCCAGCCTGTGTCTGTTTCTCTGCAGGAAGCCCGGCCTCCTCCTAACCCGCACTCTAAGATGACTACAGGGATTCCGCCTTAAACTGCAGGGACCAAGCATCAGGATCTATCAGGACCTCGGCAGGAACCCAAGCTGTGGCCAGCATCTTCAGTTGGCAGACGTGGCTTTTAATGGCTCCAAATCACACTCCTTGAGTTAAGTGTGAGTTTCCCAAAGGACTAAAGGGTTAGGAAAACTACACTTTGAAAAGTGGGGGAAAGAATGGAATATTTCATGCAATCCCCAGAACCCAGGCCAGGGGACTTAGGATCACCTAGTCCAGTGGTTCCCTATAGGGAGTGACCTTACCCCCAGCCCACAAGGGCACACTGGGCAGTGTCTGGGGACATTTCCGATCGTCACAACTGGAGGGAGCCATGGGCATCCACTGGGGAGAGGCCGGGGTGCTGCCACACGTCTCACAGGGCACAGGCTCAAAATGGCCATAGTGCCGAGGCTGGGGAGCCCTGACCTCATCAATTTTATAGACAGTGAATCCGAGAGAGATCATGTGACCTGTCCATGACTGTGCTGGTAGGAATCCTCTTACGCTGAAATCCAAGATTCTGATCAGCCCAATCTGTTCTGCTCTAAGATTTAACCTGCTTCAGGTCTGAGCTGTTAAAAAAGGTTTAGTCTCACAAAGCATGACAAGACCACAGGCTCCAGCCCCCTCTGGAACCTTCGGGACAGCCAGTCTAGAGGGGTGCCACACCGGCATGACACCTCAGGGGGGCTTCCACAGGCAGAGAATGTTCCCCCACTGCGTACCCCAACACACACAAAGGCCTAGTTTCAGGAGTGCCGCTTCCTGTCCCCAAACCCATGTAAGGGGTCACAGTGAGATACCAGGAAAAGGAACATGCGGTTGGGTTTGTCAGGAGAATGCAGGGGGAAGAAGGCGGGGCTCTGAGAGGAGGAGAAACACCGGAAAATCCCAAAGAACTAGCTGAGTCCGCACAAACTCTCACTGGATGTGCAGGCGGTGGTTTCCTCCGCAGCCTCCCTTACTCCAAAGAAAACATTCTGCTTCGTACGTTTTAAATGGGTTGTTAGATCTGCCATGCCATCACTTTTCTATTTCATTTCCCACTTCATTCTGATTTTTCACGTTGCCTGACGTGTGAGCTGGACTGTCATTGCTGTGCTTGAGAGTGATTTAAAACACAAATTCTTCACCTGGGCCTTCCTGCCAGGTTTCTGTTGTTTTTCCTGATGGATCTTTTTTCTTTTCTGCTTAAATCACCCAGACCAGGGGCGATTCTCTCTGGTCGCTATTTGTATGCCAATGCGGAGATGGGCCTTCTTTGTCCCTCCCCGTTACCTGGGCATTGTTTGAATATTGCCCCCCGAATGTGTGCTGGACAGTGGTTTTGCTCTGCCTTCTGCTAGGGGACGGGTGGGTGGTGGAGAGCTGACCGGGGATGTAATGTAGAGCTCTGTGCCAAGGACCTCGCCACTGGGGATGCATGTTGGGTCCATGAGGGGTGCCCGGCATCAGAAGAAATGCCTGGAGGCTCCATTGCTTCCCTGCTTCCCAGGGAGCTGTGAGCCCACTCAGAGGGCCATTCCTGGACTTGGAATGTCCCAAGTGTTTTCAAGCTGTCTCTGTTTACTTAGACTTTGCTAGCTGCCCAGACCATTGGCCCTAGAACTCCACCCTCCTGCCAGCAGGAAAGGAACGTTGGGGCTCAGAGAGCCAATCATTTCGCTGTTAAGGATCCAGGGTGTGGTGGTCCCGGGCCTCTGGCTGGCAGCCACTCCCCTTCTTCCTTCCGAGAACACAGTTCTTATCAATGGTAAAGCCTTCTTTTAAAACTCCAAGTCTGTGGTCTTCTCTGACTTAGCGGCCCAGGGGAGCGGAATCCAGCTGGAGTGGAGTCCTAAGCCGGGGCCACGAAACCAACCAAACATACACAGAAAATGCCTCACCAGCGTGGGGAGCTGGCAGTGCCAGGCACCTCTGGAACTTAAGAGAACAGGAGGGGGCACAGGCATGCGGACGGAAAGGTGTGTGGGAAACAGTCACATCCTAGGGCCACTCTGCCACTTCCCCTCCCGGGGCGATGGTCCTTCCAACTCCGCAGAACGAACACCAAACCTTCCTCCTGAGAGCGGAGGCCCCGGACCTCGGGCCAGGGCACAGTGGAGAGCATGAGTCTAACACTGAAACAGGGCCTACGTGGCCGTACCTGGGGACTGTGAGAACTGCCCTCCGTCCCCGGCCCTCCCATCCACTCGGCTCCCAGAATTGGGCAGCTCCACCTTTATCCCCCAGGCAGGAGCCGGAAAGAGACTTCTCTGGGGAATCCTGCCCAACAAGGAAACCTGAAGATGCCGACATTGGAGATTCCCACACACAGCCCGCCCAGGTCAGAGCATCACCAGGTCCGCGTGTCTCTCACTCCGCATCACAGCAGCCAGCCAGGTGTGGGTCACCTGCGAGGAAAGTTCCTACACGGGAAGCAGAGGCCAAAGTAAATAAAACCTGGAGGAAATGGACCAGGCAGAAATTTTTCAAAAGAGAGAGAGAGACAGAGACATAAAAGAAGACACCACTTCCATGAGACAAGAGGAAGGGCTGTAAAAAAGAAAACGAAAAAGAGCTACTAGAATGTCTACATAGCCTGACAGCAGAAAATTAAACTGAAGGGCTGGAAGATAAAGTTGAGGTAAAGAGCCAAAGAGATAAATAATTGAAGAGAAAGATAAAATTAGAGGGACAAGTCCGAGAGGTTTAACATCTGAACAGTAGGAATTCCATAAAGAGAAAACTCAAGAGAAACTAGTGAAATTATTGAAGAAGTCCATGATGCCGGGTGCTGGGTAGAGGACCAGTGTGTCGGACAGACTACGGCCCGGGGCCAAATGCAGCCTGCAGACGGGTCTGTACCCTTTACGCTAAGAATGGCTTTCAGACCTTAAAGGGGGTACGACAACAAAAAAGAATGGGTGGTAGAGACCACAGCTGGACCACAGAAACTAAAGTATTTATTACCTAGCCCTTTACAAAAAAAATTAAAATAAAAATGTTCTGACCCTGGTCTAACCCAATGGCTAAGAACAGGCAACTGCCCAGGAAAGTGCTATGGAAGCCCAGAACGCTGGGGCAGATGGAAGGCTTCAGAGGGGAAGACATGGACACATCCAAAGGCACTGCAATCAATGTCTCCCAACTTCTCAAAGCAACCCTGGACACAAAGCCACCACACCGTTTGCCCGCAGGGCCCTCGCCGATGTAGCCCCACGGCCTGTCTGTCTCCCGCGAGGACCAGGTCTGCTTATCAGCTCGGTGTCCGCCGCCTCAGCACAGCTCCTGGCATGCAGGCGGCACTGCATGGAGGTTTGTCAGGTGAAGGGAAACTTGGGCCCAGACCGTCCCAGGCTCCAATTATTTTTTAAAAAATTTGTTTTTCTCTACTTCTCTCCACCTCTATTTCCACCCTCAAGAATAACATAGGCTTTCCTAGTGTGATAAATACTTAATATCTCGTTCACTTCCTACAAGGTCAGCTCTTAGCCCAAATAATTAGTTAGTTGACATTTACAGCAAAATGTCAGTGGCATACAAAAAAACAGAAAGAAAACTATTGAAAATCTGCCCCAGAAGAGCCTACAATTTGAGCTATCAGGAGTTATTCTTGCTTGGAGCCCCAGCGATGGTTATTAAGATCAGATCAGTGTGCATCAGAATACATTACTTTGTTTTAACCAGTGCAAACCTTCCCAAAGGGCATCAGAGTAGGCAACAGCTGGCTGCTGTCTAGTGATTATTAGATTATGTGTCTATCAAAAAAGTTACTCATTTCCATGATTCTTCTAATGATTTATTCAGTAACCTTGAGCAGGTATACTAATCTTTGTAATTATTTCTGTAAAAGAGTAATAACCCCTTTTAGTTACTCTTTCTTGTTTCCCAAGCAATATTTTTGCATATTATTTTATGTGAGTCTCAAAAGAATTCTGCAATGCTGGGGCTAGACTCCTCAATTTAAAAAGAGGTTAAATAACGCATCCAGGGCACCCAGCCACTAGGCATTAAAACTGGGACCATGAGCTGGAATCTGACTTCCAGTCCAGAACTTTTCCCAATACCCAACACTGCTTCTTGCTAATTTAAGAAAAAAATGTTTAGCCGAAACTGGTCTGGTTCAGTGGTAGAGCGTCGGTCTGCGGACTGAAGGGTCCCAGGTTCTATTCCAGTCAAGGGCATATACATTGGTTGCAGGCACATCCCCAGTGGGGGTGTGCAGGAGGAAGCTGGTCGATGTTTCTCTCTCATTGACTTTCTAGCTCTCTATCCCTCTCCCTTCCTCTCTGTGGAAAATCAATAAAATATATATATTTTAAAAATTTTTAAAAAGAAAGAAAAAATGTTTAAATGAGCATGGGGGGGATATGTAAGCAAAACTCATAGCTGCTGGAATTAAAACAAAGTTGTAGATAACCCCCCTCCTGTCTAGCAACAGCAATGGCCTGCACAGGAGCAGCTGCCTGAGGCAATCAATAGGATCCAGCTGGGGTCTCCAAGCTCTTCCCCTATAGGCAACCTCAGGAGCGGGGTCAGAATTTACGGCTGTTGAGTTGCCAGTGATAACTATAAAGTTTGGTCTGGCTACCCCACTAAAGAAAAGAGACTTCGTTAGCTGCCAAATACCTGCTTGCCTAGATGCCGTGTGCCAACAAAAGCCAGAGGGGACACGTTTCGGAGCACATTCGACAAGCCCTTTTGGACCCCGCGGCAGACCTTTGCTCTTACGTCTGACGGTTGGCACAGGAAAGATACCCGAGTCCCAAATCGCCCCTTATGGAAATTTTGCCCCAGTTTAAACTACTATCACTCCCATAAGAGCAACATCTGGTTCAATACAAAGAAAGACTATATTTAGAAATAAATGGCAGGGATATAGCATGTTAAAAACTATGGGAGGGGGTTGGGAACAAGACCTATGGGATTTGTACTCAGCCTTTGAGGTTTTTATTAAAAGAAAAAAATTAACCTAACAATTAGAATTTAATTAAGAACACATACCTACAACATAGGTAGAAGAAATTGTTTTTAACAAAAACACAATTAAAATAGGCAAGTCTCTAGCAAGTATTTTCATAAAATAATAACAAGCAGGGTAGACTGAGAAAGGAGATCACAACTACTGATACAGATTATCTTTTTTAAATCCTACAAATTTAATTTAATTAATAAGTTTGAAATTTTTAAGTTGAAAGGCCTACTTTCTAAGGAAATATAAATTGTCAAAACTGACTCAAGAAGAAATAGAAAGCCTAAATAAACAAATCGTAATAGAACAAATGTAAAAGGCTGCCCAATATTAATCCTCTTCCACCCCCCCAAGAGCTACAAATTCAAATAGGTATTTTTCCTTTTTTCTCTCCCTTTATTAAGGTATTACAAATGTGTCCTTTCTCCCCCCCCCTCTTCCTCCCTCTCCCCCAAATAGTTTTATGGATAAACCATTTCTAACATTCAAAGAAGGGATTTCCATGTTATCGATCTATTCTGGAACATGTAAAAAAATGGGGACCTACCAAACAGTTTTAGGAGAAATTCTGATGCTAAAGATCTAAAACAGATTTAAAGAGAGAAAGAAATATTATGTATAATATAGAGCTCAACTGTCCATTGCACACACTTAGTGAGGCCCGCTGGGTACCAGCACTGTTCTAGGCGCCGGGGACACAGCAGTGAACAGTAAGCTCTCACGGAGCTTACATTTGGCTGGTGGAGGCAGGGATCAACAAACAAGCCAGTGAGAATGAAATGTGAGATTTGACAATTCAGCATGGTAAGGGGATAGAAAATTCTGGGGGGAAATCAAGGAAAGTTGCCATTTTGTATAAAGTACTCAAACCCTAGCCAGTTTGGCTCAGTGGATAGATTAAGTGTCGGCCTGCGGACAGAAGGGCCTCGAGTTCCATTCTGGGGTCCATTCTATTTAAAGGGCACACACCTCAATTGCAGGCTCCATCTCGGCCCAGGTCCTGGTCAGGGCACTTGCAGGAGGCAACCAATTAATGCATTTCTCTCACATTGATATTTCTGTCTTTCCCTCTCTCTTCCGTTCTCTCTAAAACTCAATGGAAAAATATGCTCGGGTGAGGACTAAAAAAATAAAATAAAATAAAGTCCTCAAAAAAGACCTCATTGGTGAGGTGGTGTTTGATCAGAGAGCTACAGGAATTAAGGAAACAAGCACGCAGACACAGGAACAGAAAAGACAAAGCTCTGAGATGGGACCATCCTTGGAATGCTCAAAGAACAAGAAGGCTCAGATGTTAATGAACACAGACGCAAAAATAAAGAGTAAAATTCAGTAATACAGAAAAAGAACAATACATAACTGTCAAATAAAGTTTATTTTAAAAATGTAATGATTGATCAATATTAGAATTCATTTTACTCCATTATTATATTAAAATTTTAAAACTACAGCATCTCTAAAGAAACTGAAAAAGTAGTTAATTCTGATTTTAAAAACAAAAGCTCAGTAAACTGGAACTAAAAGCAAGTCGTTTAAATGTCACTTCCGTAGGGAAGCTTTCTCTAATCTCCTCAGTCTTATACGAAGCCTCCCGGTTACACGTAATCATACAGTGCTCTGTATCTTTCCCTTGTACTTCCTCCCACCTCACCCCGCCCCCCCCCCAGTTAATCCTTACCGAGGACATTTTCCCATTACTTTTTAGAGAGAGTGGAATGAAAGGGGAGAGACGAGAGAGAAAGAGAAAGAGAGAGAGAGAGAGAGAGAGAGAGAGAGAGAGAGAAAGAGAGAGAGAAGCATCAATGTGAGAGACCTGCCCCTATGGAGGCTGAGGATGGAGCCTGCAACCAAGCAAGGTGCATGCTTTTGATCGGAATAGACCCTGAGACCCTTCAGTCTGCAGGCTGACACTAACCACTGGGCAGCTGGCTAGGGCTCGGATCCATTCTTGATGGCAATGTAGGATGCCCTGGGTTTACTGGGTCTCTGCCATGTGCTTGGTGACGCTCAGACAGACATTTGTCAGCTTTGAGATGTGCAGACAGCAGTCTGTCCTCCAGTTCTCCACTCGGTGTGTTCTTGGTCGCCTATGGTGGTGGTCACATGTGTGGTGGTGGTTACATGAGTGTGTAATGGTGGTCACATGAATGTGTAATGGCTGAAATTTGAAGAACTGTTCACTAAAAGGGGTTAATTTTACTGTGTGTAATTATACCTTAATTTTAAAATGAAAAAAAGGCAACATATACTTAATATAATTCAAAATATACTTGCTGTTTCTTTTTTTTTTTTAAGTATAAGAAATGAATGAAGACTGCGTCTATCGAGGTGTCTTCTCAACTGTGACACATCCTATGAATCATGGCCCCCTATGAAAAGGTACGTGTTTAATGTACTCATGGCGACTACACTCTTTTCCAAAAAGAATGGTTCTGATAAGCAAATATGAAGGGGAATTGCTAATAGCTAGGAAACAACAAGAAAAACAAACAGGCCCTAGCTGGTGTGGCTCAGTGGACAGAGCGTCCGCCTGAGGGCTGAATGGTCCCGGGTTTGATTCCAGTAAAGGGCATGTGCCTAGGCTAGATCCCCAGTAGGGGGCGTGCAGGAGGCAGCCAATCAATGATTCCCTCTCTTTATTAATATTTCTATCTCTCTCCCTTCCTCTCTGAAATCAATAAATATATATATTTAAAAGGTAAATAAATAAACTGGGACATTTTGGTATTAAAAAAACAACAACCTCAAACAGTGAACAGGCAAATTTGACCTTTATTTCACTTTTAGTTTTAGAGGAAAAAGGGGAAGCTAGAAACCCCATCCAAAATGAGAAGCCAGCACGAACCTGTGTTTTTGCCAAAGGATTACAATAGTATTTATTTCCAAAATGTATACCTAACTCAGTTGTTAAAGGAATAGAACATTGTTCACTCATTCCCAGCTATATGTAAAATTCGTTTGGTTTTATTTTCATAAAAGGCGGCCTTGCTTTATTTCAGAAAAGGAATTTTGGCCATATTGGATATTGATTTAGTTTTACCTTTATGCTTGCTTCTAAAAAAGAAGGGGAGGGGAGGACTAAGGAGGCCCCTGCATGAACAAGGTCTTGGCAAGTGGCAAGGATGCAAAACCCTGATTTCTCTAATACTTAAGGATTTTGTTCCAAACACACCTTATTCAAAACATTTGAAAGAATGTAACATTCACATTCTTCCTATTCTATTCCATAATACTTACTGACTGATTTTAGAGAAAGGAAGGGGGGAGATAGAGAGGAGAGAGAGAGAGAGAGAGAGAGAGAGAGAGAGAGAGAGAGAGACATCAATTTGTTGTTCCACTTGGTTATGCATTCATTAGTTGATTCGTGTATGTGCCCTGGCTAGGGATTGGACCCATTCCCTTGGTGTGCTGGGGCTTTGCTGTAACCCACTGAGCTACCCGGCCAGGGCCCATAGCACTTTATAAAGGGCACTGGAAGTAAATGGTATATCTGGAATTAAGAAGTTATTTTCTTTTTACTCATGTTGCAAGGAAATAGACACCAAGTTTTAAAAATTAATTAACAGATTTTGGCAAGTCACTTACCTACTCTGAGCCCCCATCCCCCCTCCCCCAGCAGATAAGAGGAGGGTGTTGACATTACAGGATCCCCTCCATCCTCCCGGCCCCCCTAAACACCTTGGTTCCCCCCTGCTAGAGAATAGAAGGTGCGCTGTGGCTCAGAACCTTTACTGCAAGCGTTAGGCAGGTATTATCGTGGGCACTTAAAAAACAAACAAACAAACACTGGCTCATTTGGGGTTCAGATTTTATAACAGTTTTCTCCTGGTGTGGAGGAGAAGGCATGCTACCACAGGAGAGAACCGTTGGAAGGGAAACGAATCTCCACCATTTTTATTCTATGTCCTTTCTTATTCTCTCCGCCAGAGAAAAGCCCAGTTTTAATGTTCGATTAATTCCAAAAAAAAAAAAAAAAGGGGGGGGGCAGCAAACCCCACAGCAATCCTAACAGTTTTTGTCCACAGAAATAGCCCGGATCCCGGAGAGGCACTGTGTCTCCACAGCACCAGTCTCAGCACCGAGGGCTCCGTTTTCCAAACGTAACCAGCACCGGCCCTCCCCCGGCACCCACCACCATCCGTTTTTTAAAACCCATTTACTTAGTTGGGGCCTTTCATCCGAACGCATTAAACATCCATTTCCTCCCTGCAATGGAGGCCGAGCCGGGCAGGCGGGGAGCCTGCAGACTGCGGTGCGGGCGGGCCACTCCTCCCGCCGCGCAGGCCGCTCCCCGCGCCCCCGCGGGGTTTAGGGGGGCTCCGCACCCCGATCAGACCCCGCCCTGGAAACCAAGACCCGGGAAGCGGCGGGGGGAGAGGCGGCCTCGCCCCGCCTCGGGGGGCGCTTCTCTCCGGCTCCCGGACGGCCGCTCCCGGCGGGTCTGCAGCGGAGCCGCGGCCCGGGCTCCCGGGAAGGAGGAGGAGGAAGGGGGGCGCCGGGGGGGGGGGGGGGACACAGGCCGGGATTTCGCTCGTCACGATGCACGAAGGAGGGTGGGAGAGGGAGGGAGGGGCTGGGGCAAGAGAAGGGAGTGGAATCAGGGGGTTCAGGGAATAAAGAAAGCGAGGAAGGGGAGTGGGGAGACGCGGGAGGTGACGGGGTGAGGAATGGGGTGCCAGGGAGGGTGAGGAGGTGCAGAGGGGGAGGGTGACGGACAGCAGAGGGTAAAAGCGAGGTGAAGCGGAGGGATGGGGGCCGGGTGAAGAGGGAGGGGAAAGGAATGGAGGAGAGAGATGGGGCTGAAGACGGGAGAGAGGGATGGGGATGATGGGGATGGAGGGGAGGGATGGGGATGGAGAGGAGGGATGGGCGGGGGAGGGAGGGGTGCCGCGGGGAGGTGGGTGCAGAGGGAGGGAGGACCGGGTGTGGAGAGGGGATGGGGAGAGCCGGGAGCGGGGAGCAGGCGCGGCCGCAGGAGGCCGGCGGGACTGCCTCCGAGGGCGGCGCCGGAATAACGGAGCCTCCCGGCCGCCAGCCCCCGGCCCGGCGGGGCGAGCCGCCAGCCGCAGGCCCGGGCGGCGAAGGGCAGGTTCGGCGCCGGGCTCCCGCCGGCAGCCGCGGCCCCGCCCCGGAGAAGCCCCGACCCCACTCACTCTCGCCGACCACGGCTTTGAGGCCGATGGGTGCCATCGCGCCGCGCGGGCCTCCGGGCTGCGAGCCTCCTCACGCGACGCCCGCGGACAGCGCCGGCTCCCCGGGTCGGCGCGCACCGCCGGCCGCCGCCTGCCGCCCCGAAGCCGCTCTCGGGACCGACTGACGCCCGGGCTCCGCGCGGGGGCGCCGCCGCCGTCAGAGCGAGGCTGCGAGCCGCCGGCGGGGGCGCGCGGGGGCGGGGGCGGGGCCGGGGCCGGCGGGGGCGGGGCTTCGCGCCGGGCGTCTGCGTCACCCACGCGGCTGCGCCAATCGCACTGCGGCCCGAGGGCCCGGCCCCGCCCCCCGGGATGCGGCTGGGCGCGAGGCGGCCTCTGGCTGGAGCGGGAGCCGCGCCCTCCCCCTCGCCTCACGCGCCGCGCGCCCCCGGCTGCCGCACGCTCCCCGAGCTCCGGGTCCTAGAGTCCCCTCGGCTGCCTCTGCACCCGAGGCCCTGGCCACAGGCTACAGACGCTCTAACCCATCTTCCTGAGGTCCAGCTGTGGTCCTGTCTTCCCGCTCTTTGGTAGCATTTCATTCTCCCCCTGCCCATCAAAGGGGCGGCGAGGCTACATCTCTTAGTGGCGGTGCCCACTCCCAGCCACAACCATAGCATGCTCATTGGCACCATCTCTCACCGGGTATCTATTTAAAACATCCACATTCACTGACCTGTTAGGTGTCCAGCCCCAAGCTGAGCCCCCGACACGCATCATCTCATTAAACTCTCATAATAACTGGGCATTGCTTTTAGTCTCCACTTTCAGATGAAAAACGCAAACTGAGGCTCGGAGATCTGAGCACCAGACTTGGCTCTCAGGCTGTATATTATTCATTAGCAAATATTTGTTGTCATCTCGCTACTGTATGGAAGCCGCTATTCTGAACATTGGAGCTACAGCCATGTACAAGCCCGACTCAGATCCTAGTTTGTGGGCACGCAAAGTTTAAAAATGTTTAAATCCCACGTCTGATAAGAATATGCTGTGGGACTACGCTTAGTCTTAGTATCTCCTTCTTGAAGTTCATCTTTTTCCAAGTGGTCCCTGGTCAATGTTTGCTGGAATGCCTTTGTTAATGGGAGCTGTTACTTTTGAAATGTGGGACAGGGCTCACCTTTGGCTTTAAACAACAACAAATAGAGTAGAGCCCAATTAAAAATAAAAAAGGACAGGACTGAGTTGTAAAATTAATAAATACTCATTCATTAAGTTTTTGAAACAGCTCTGTGAGCTGGGTCTTTTTCTTAATAATATTAAGAAGCCCTAGCCAAGTGCAGGAGGCAACCAGTCGACGTGTTTCTCTCACATCGATGTTTCTCTCTGTGTGTCTCTCCCCCTCCCTTCCACTTTCCCTAAAAAATCACTGGAAAAATATTCTCAGATGGGGATTAACAAAACACACACACAAAAAAAAAAAGAAAGAAAAAGAAATGTAATGTTTTACAGGTGTGAAACTTGAAATTCAGAGAAGGTAAGTACTTTGTGTAAGTGACAAAGGAAAGATCCGATTCTAAATCTGAATTCTGAACTTTTATTTTACATGAGCCACAAGTAAAGGAGCCGAGGCCTAAAGGAGCACTTTCTCACGGTCATGCAGTGAACAGTGAGGACAAGAGGCCACATGGCCTCGTTCAAGCACCAGCCCCAGGGCGGGAAGGATTGACTTTCCTGCCCCAATGTACCCCAACAGAACCCTCCTACGGCTTCTCTTCTCGGAGAAAGCGTTCACCTGTCACCTCTGTATGTCTGGGCTCACCCTTCCCCCCGGGGAAGACACTGATAGCTTCTGAGCATTTGGAGAAGGACGGGATAGTTTGCAAATGTGAGGGGACTTAAGACGCATCTGTGATGCCACGTGCTCCCTCCTTGGCCAGATGGCTCACGTCAGCAGCTGGGGTTCTAGTCAGGAATCAAGGAGTCACATGCCGCGCTGAGTTACTATTCTAATTAGTGCTGGAGCAGAAGGACGAGGGGCTGGGAGAGTGAAGGACAGGGCACCTGACCCAGTGGGGGGAGAGGGGTACAGTCCGCACAGGCTCCCTGAAATGAGGGAACTGGGCGTGTCCTAGGCAGATGTACAGAAGGCACAAAGACCGAAGGAACAGAGAGAGGGCCAGAGAGCCCAAGGCGCAGGGTGAAAGGACCATGGTGGATCTGCATGAGGCCTCCTCCAAGTCCGAGCAAATAAAATACAGCAGCTCCTTCGTTTCTACAGGAGGAGAGACAAAGAAATCTCTTCCTGCTGCGTGTACCTGATGTGTTCACCGGGAATGGCAGTGCTTAGAACGGATGTTATTTTAAACAGGAGGGTTGAAAGAGCAAGGGGTTGTTGCTAGACTGTGAGCTCACTCCGGAACCCCTGACTGAGGAGGCGGGTTGGAATTTCTCCGGATGTGGAAGCCAAGACCTGATTGGAGATCTCCGACATCTGTGAGCCTTGGTGTCTCCACCTCCGAAACAGAGACCACAGAGCTCAGGGTAAAATCCTCCCTCAGTCACCGCACGGTGCCCGGTGCCCGGTGCTCTGCATTCCTTATTTGCATATGCATTTGACTCACGCCAGGCACCTCGCAAAGGACTCCCATGAATTTTCACTGAGTTCTCACTGTGGCTATTATTACCCCATTTTCCCGGGGCGCAGGGAGGTGCGTCACTCGCCCAAGGTCACGCGGCTGTGGGTGCAGAGCGGGCCTCCCGCTCTGACGTCCGGATGCTCAGGGGACAACGCGCAGCGCCCGCCCGGGCGCGGCCCAGGGCCTTGGCTAAGGAGACGTTTGGCTGCGTGAACAGCTTGCTGGGAGCGCATCAGCAAGACAGCCTGAATCCCTCGGGAGCCCGGACCCAAGCGGGTCCCCCATCCCAGCCCGGCCCAGCCTGGGAGCGGGACGGGCTGTGTTCGCGGGATGCTCAGGGCTGGTCCTCCTCCCGCCGCCCCGCGCGCAGGTGCACCTGCTGCTGCGCATGCGCGGCTGCTGCCTCTGCAGAGCCGGGGGCTGGCCCGTCGCTGGGGGTGGGGAGAGTCCGGTGATGCACGCACGGGTCACGTGAGGGGTTGGCCACTGCGCCAGAAGTCACGCAGGTGGGAAGACGGGTGCGGAGAGGAGCAGGGAGAAGCTGGGCTCAGACCAGAGAAGCAGGGAGCAGCCTGGAGGGACGGAGAATGGAGAGAGAGAAACAGCGAGCCAGAGCAGGCAATGGGGTAGACCCTAATGAGACAGCAGTAACTCGGTGCAGTTGCCTCCATCAGACCTACTGATACTCCTCCCACCAGTGATGACTAAGGGCCTTAACTGTGGAAATTAGGTGACGTCTCCCGATGTTTAAGTTCCAACAGATTTTTTACTTTTTAAAAAATATATATTTTATTGATTTTTTATAGAGAGGAAGGGAAAGGAATAGAGAGCTGGAAACACTCATCAGCTGTCTCCTCACACCCCCACTGGGGACGCGCCTTCAACCATACCCTTGACTGGAATCGAACCCAGGACCCTCCAGTCCACAGGCCGACACTCCACCCACTGAGCCAAACCAGTCAGGGCCCAACAGATTTTTTTTAAATGTAAGAACAAGTTGGTCTGAAGGTTGTGGGTTATTGTTAAGCTGATTAACATTAAATGTAAGAACACTCCGACCAAACAAACCACACTTCCCGCCTCCAGGCTGCCTGCATGCAGACTGTGGACTAAGAGCTCTTCCCAGAGGGAGAGGGTGGGCTCTCCCAGCAGCAGATTCCTGGAGCGGCACTGCTTCCACCCACTCGCACAGAGGGCCCGGTGGAGAGGCTTCACATGGGGCGGTGCTGGGCGCCTAGAACCAGGACCTTCCCCTCCGCCTGGAGAGGCGGAGCAAGTACCTCTGCTCGGCCTGGCCCTGGGGCGGCAGACGGGAGCCAGCCCCCTTTTTAAAATTTATTTTTAATTTTTATTGACTTTAGAGAAGAAAGGAAAGGAAGAGAGAAACATCAATGATGAGAGAGAATCATTGATTGGCTGTCTCCCGCACGCCCCCTACTGGGGATCGAGCCCGCAACCCCAGACATGTACTCTTGACCTAAATTGAACCTGGAACCCTTCAGTCCACAGGCCAACACTCTATCCACTGAGCCACATTGGCCAGGGTGGCCAGCCGATTTCGAATGGACTGCAGTGGTTGGTATCCTCGGAGGACAGCTGATGCGAGCAGCTCGGTTTTGAAGGGACTGTGACAGCCCCAGAGCCCTGGGACATGCCCAAGACCAAGGAGGGAGTCACCCCCAAATGCCAGATAGTGCAAGTCTCAGAGACCTCAGGCAGTGGGGACTTAAAGCTGGTTTTATTCGGTTTTGAAAAATAAAGAAATATGGTGCTTTTTTTGTTTGTTTGTTTATTTACTTATTTATTAAATATATTTTATTGATTTTTACAGAGAGGAAGGAAGAGGGATAGAGATTTAGAAACATCGATCAGCTGCCTCCTGCACACGCCCTACTGGGGATGTGCCCGCAACCAAGGCACATGCCCTCGACAGGAATTGAACCCAGGACCCTTGAGTCCGCTCTATCCATTGAGCCAAACCGGTTTCGGTGGACAACTAGTATTGTAAAGGGGACAGGCAGGCAGGCCTTCATTAAGAAGTGGTTGGGTAGGAGTTCAAAGTCAGTAGCCAGATCTGGGCCTTCCTGTCAGCACTTAGGACATGGATGACACCAGGATGACCTGGGAGGTGAGGATCATGTGAAGGGCCCTGAAAAACACCCCAGTTTAAGGCTGAGCAAAGGGAGCAGAGCCCAGAAGGAGACAGAAGGGAAATGGACAGCCAGGCCACGCGGTTCAGTGTGCTAAGTGTCGACCTATGAACCAGGAGATCATGGTTCGATTCCCGGTCAGGGCACATGCAGGAGTTGCCAGTGTGGGGCGTGCAGGAGGCAGCCAATCACTGACTCACTCTCATCATTGATGTGTCTATCTCTCTCTCCCTCACCCTCCCTCTCTGAAGTCAATAAAAATACCTTTAAAAAAATAATTTTAAATGTGGTGTGTGTGTTTGACTCAGAGAAGCAGGACCACTATGAGTGATATAAGATATGGGGTGGGGCCAAAACCGGTTTGGCTCAGTGGATAGAGCATCGGTCTGTGGACTGGAAGGTTCTGGGTTTGATTCCAGTCAAGGGCATGTACATTGGTGCGAGCACATCCCCGGTAGGGGGCGTGCAGGAGGCAACTGGTCGATGTTTCTAGCTCTCTATCCCTTTCCCTTCCTCTCTGTAAAAAATCAATAAAAATATATATATTTTAAAAAGATATGGGAGCCGAAACCGGTTTGGCTCAGTGGTAGAGCGTCAGTCTGCAGACTGAAGGGTCCAGGGTTCGATTCTGGTCGGGGGCATGTACCTTGGTTGCGGGCACATTCCCCTGTAGGGGGTGTGCAAGAGGCAACTGGTCGATGTTTCTCTCTCATCGACGTTTCTGGCTCTCTATCTCTCTCCCTTCCTCTCTGTAAAATATCAATAAAATATATTTTTAAAAAAAGATATGGGATTGGTAATAGGAACTAGACCCCATGCAATGTGGAACAGACAGTGCGAGGCCTCTGCACCTGCCGGTAGGTGGAAAGGACAGAAGGACATGCAGGGGGAGAGCAAGAACACACCTGCCTCTCACCCTCTCCAGCCTCAGTGGCACGGGTGACCCGCAGGCTGGTGTCCTTTACTGCAGAGCTGCACACAGACCTGGCCCGGGGCTCAGAGAAGCCGAAGGGGGAGACCTAGCAGGAACCGGAGAAGACATAGGCCCAGGTGTTGCCCCAAACCAATAATAAGGCGGGTTAACAGCTCGGGGACAGCCTTGTGCCAGGCCAGGAGAGCCTGAGGCCTTCCTCCAAAGCGGAGCATGAAAGATGGCTGCTCCTTCCTAGTCGTGAGCCAATTTACTTTGTGGCCACCCCACCTTGGAACCACACATGGAAGAGAATTCTGGGAAACTCGGTTCCAGCTAAGTTCACACGGTACAAAGTAGAGTGTGTGTGTGTGTGTGTGTGTGTGTGTGTGTGTGTGAAAGAGAGAGAGAGCACACAAATGTGAGAAAATGTTGACAACTGGTGAATCTAGCTGAAGAGTTTTCTACTTTTCTGTAGATTTTAAATTTTTAATAAAAAGTTGAAGGTGAAAAAGGCACTAGGCCTAGGTGGTTTTACAGATGAGTTCTGAGTTTTACCTAGTCTTTTTTTTAAAAGATTTTAAAAAATATATATTTTATTGATTTTTTTACAGAGAGGAAGAGGGATAGAGAGTTAGAAACATCGATGAGAGAGAAACATCGACCAGCTGCCTCTTGCACACCCTGTACTAGGGATGTGCCCGCAACCAAAGTACATGCCCTTGACCGGAATCGAACCCGGGACCCTTGAGTCCGCAGACCGACGCTCTATCCACTGAGCCAAACTGGTTTTGGCTTTTTTTTTTTTTTTTTTTAAGATTTTAAAATTGATATTTAGAGGGAGAGGGAGAGAGAGAGACGTCGATGTAGGCTCAGACCTATATCCGGGTCCCAGACCTTCATGGTGGGGCCTCGTAGCCCAACACAGGGCCAGGACACAAACCTGGAACACAGAGTTGTATCAGGGGACCACATCTCTGTGTGTAACCCCAACAACTATTCCATAACCCAGATGTGCAGGTGAGGTGCCAGACTGCCCCCAGGGGCCCAGACTTCCCTTGCTAACCCCAAAGGCCCTCCCAGAGCTTTGTATGAAGCTCAGACCTACCTCCTAGTCGCAGACCATAAAAGCGAGGACCAGAAGGCCATTCAGGGGAATCATACCAGAAGCCCGTGCCTATACCTTTATTGGAGTCTAAATATCCAGGCAAGTCCTCACCACCATTTCATCATGCCAAGGTCCTTCACTTGCCCCAACCTCCCTCCTGGGCCCATAGCGCCCCCTAGTGACCACTCCTTGCCTGAGCACCCAGACCCACATCCGGGTCTCAGACCTTCATGGCGGGGCCTAGGAGCCAAACATGGGGCCCAGGCACAAACCTCGAACACAGAGTTGTATCAGGGGACTAGATCTCTATGCACAACCCCAACAACCATTCCACAACCCAGATGTTCAGAAGGGGAACCAAACCGGCTTCGGGACTCAGACTTCCCTCGGGGCCCCAACTGCCCTCCCAGGACCCAGACCTCCACCTGGGGCGCACACCTGCATCATGGACCCAGATTACATTGGCGGGGCCGTGAGGATTATCCCAAGGCCCAGGCCTCAAACACAGAATCCACACTTGTATCCTGGGTGTACTTCTCACTTTGTAACCCAGACCACCATTTCTTTTTTTTCTTTTTTTTTCAGACCACCATTTCTAAAACCCAGCTGTCTAGGTGAGGTACCAGAGCGCCCCCAGGGGCCCAGAAGTCCCTCCATGGCGGCAAAGGCCCTCCCAGGACCCAGACCTCCGTGGGGGGCCCAGACCTACCTCCTGGTTGCAGACCAATGGCGAGGACCAGAAGACCATTCCTGGGACCCATGCTAGCAGCCAGTGCCTATTCCTTAATTGGAGGCCAAATAACCAGGCTGGTCCTAACCATCATTTCATCATCCCGAGGTCCTGCCCTTGCCTCAAAGCTCCCACCTGTGCCCACAGCGCCCCCTAGTGGTCACACCGTGCCTGAGCACCCAGACCTACATCCGGGTCTCAGACCTACATTCGAGTTCCAGACCTTCATGGCCAGGCCTAGTAGGCCAACCAGGGGCCCAGGACACAAACATCGAACACAGAGTTGTATCAGGGGACTAGATCGATCTCTATGCACAACCCCAACAACTATTCCATAACCCAGATGTTCAGGTGAGGTGCCAGACCAGCCGAGGGGCTCAGACTTTCCTTGGGACCCCAACTGCCCTCACAGGACCCAGACCTCCACCTGGGGCTCACACCTACCTCCGGGTCCCAGACTACCCTGGAGGGGCCGAGAAGATTATCCCGAGGCCCAGGCCTCAAACACAGAATGCAGACGTGTATCAGGGTGTACTTCTCAATGTGTTACCCAGACCACCATTTCCATAACCCAGCTGTCCAGGTGAGGTACCAGACCGCCCCCAGGGGCCCAGACGTCCCTCCCTCCCTGGCCCCAAAGGCCCTCCCAGGACCCAGAGCTTTGTCCGGGGCTCAGACCTACCTTCTAGTCGCAGACCATAATTGCGAGGACCAGAAGGCCATTCAGGGGAATCACACTGGAAGCCAGTGCCTATTCCTTTATTGGAGCCTCAATATCCAGGCTAGTCCTCACCACCATTTCATTATCCCAAGGTCCTACCCTTGCCCCAACCTCCTTGCTGGGCCCATAGCGCCCCCTAGTGCCCACTCCTTGCCTGAGCACCCAGACCTCTGGGGATTGAGCCCACCCCCCAGGCATGTGCCCTAACCAGGCATTGAACTGGCTACCCCTCAGTGCCCAGGATGATTGATGCCCAACCAACTAAGCCACACCAACCAGGGCTTCTCACGTCTTTAAACAGATTAACTGTTTGCATAACAGATTATTTCTGTTACACAAACTGTTCTAGATTATTCAAAAATATAGCAAGTTCCGATCCATCTTATTAACCTTACACCAAAACATATTTATATATATATTTTAAAAAGTAAAACCATATGCCATTTTCACTCTGGACTCCCCTGCTTCACCCCCATGAATAAGGTATTTCATCCCTAGGAAAACTCAACTTAATTCATTACATAAACAAATTAAAAAAAGAAAAACCATGCATAACTTTTTAAAAAATATTTTTAAATTAATTTTTTACACAGAGGAAGGGAGAGGGAGAGTCAGAAACACTGAAGAGAGAGAAACATTGATCAGCCGCCTCCTGCACACTCCCCTCCGGGGATGTCCCCGCAACCACGGAACATGCCTTTGACCAGAATCAAACCTGGGACCCTTCAGTCTTCAGGCCGACACTCTATCCACTGAGCCACACCGGTCAGGGCATGAATAACTTTTTGATCGGAAAATGTATTTTTTTAAAAAAAATATATTTTTTATTGATTTTTTTTACAGAGAGGAAGGGAGAGGGATAGAGAGCTAGAAACATCGATGAGAGAGAAACATCGACCAGCTGCCTCTTGCACATCCCCTACCGGGGATGTGCCTGCAGCCAAGGTACATGCCCTTGACCGGAATTGAACCCGGGACTCTTCAGTCCACAGGCCGATGCTCTATCCACTGAGCCAAACCGGTTTCGGCTGGAAAATATATTTAATTGGAGTGAGCGCCTGCCTCACGCTAGACACGTTGGTTTGCACAGTGAAGCGCCTGCTGCTCAGAACTCGCAGGTTTCTTGTGACTGGGTGTCCGGTCCACCAGAGGGTGGTGTGTGAGAAACAGTGATCGGTGCTCAGTGAAGACAATTCATCCCCAATGGCGGGGCACGAAGAGTGAGGATGAATGAGAAGTCAGGGCTGAGCTGCTTGGGCTAGAAGTTAAATGTGAGCTGCTGGCCTTCACAGAGAGGAAAAAGGCCCAGCGAGGAGAGGGGACTTGTCCAAGGTCAGAGATGCCCACCCGGCCGGTCAGCATCTGCTTCTGAGGAATCCCATGGATCTAGAGAGCCTTAGGCCAGGCGGAGACAATTTCCCCACGCCAGGCTGTCCCCGCCCCCTGCTGGTAGTCAGGAGGAACAGCAGGTCCCTGAGGCCAGGACTAAGGTAATGGTATCCAGATTTTTCCCTTTTGAGCCAGGCTCCAATATGACAGGCACTGTGTTGTGATGAATCCCGGTTTTGCTTAAAATGTTGATATTTTGCCAAAACCGGTTTGGCTCAGTGGACAGAGCGTCGGCCTGCGGACTGAAGGGTCCCAGGTTCAATTCCAGTCAAGGGCATGTACCTTGGTTGTGGGCACATCCCCAATAGGGGGTGTGCAAGAGGCAGCTGATCGATATTCTCTCTCATAGATGTTTCTAACTCTCTATCCCTCTTCCTTCCTCTCTGTAAAAAATCAATAAAATATATTTAATTTTAAAAAATATTTTGTTCATCATGAAAAAGTTTTTAAATATATATTTTATTGTTTTTTTTTTTACACAGAGGAAGAGAGAGGGATAGAGAGTTGGAAATATCGATGTGAGAGAGTCATTGATCAGCTGCCTCTTGCACATGCCCTACTGGGGAGGTGCCCGCAACCAAGGTACATGCCCTTGATCAGAATTGAACCCGGAACCCTTCAGTCCGCAGGCCGACATTCTATCCACTGAGCCAAACCGGTTTTGGCCATCATTAAATTTTTGGCACTAATTTTTATTTTAAAAAAAATACTCTATCAACCTGGCCGGCATGGCTCTGTGGTTAAGCATCAACCTATGAACAAGGAAGTCAAGGCACCTGCCAGAGTTGCAGACTCGATCTCAGTGTAGGGGTGCAGGAGGTGGCCAATCAATAATTCTCCTCATTGATGTTTCTATCTCTGTCTCCCTCTCTGAAATCAATAAAAATATTATATCAATTATTTACCTTGATTACTAAGGTTTTGGGCAGGTGCACGCACGTGCACACACACACACATCCTTAAATTTTGCACCCTAGACTAGAACCTTATTGCCTTCATTCCCATCAACTTAGACTCCTAAAACCTGATCTTCACCCCATCCTCAGTTCCTCCCCCAACCAGCACTGGCATCTCATCAGAGACCCTCACCTCTTCTGTAAGACTACAGGCAAGATCCTCTCTCTCTCCCCACTTCCTCCCTCCCTTCCTCCCTCCCTCCCTCCCTCCCTCCCTCCCTCCTTCCCTCCATCCCTTTCTCCCTCCCTCCCTCCCTCCCTCCCTCCCTCCCTTCCTCCTTCCTTCTCTCCCTTCCTCCCTCCTTCCTCCTTCCATCCCTTTCTCCCTTTCTCCCTTTCTCCCTCCCTTCCTCCCACCCTTCCTCCCTCCCTCCTCTATGCCAGGTGCTGAGTGTCGTGAGCCAGACAACAAATACAGCACAATTCATGGTAACCTCATTTCTTTGCCGTGTAACAGGGGCCAACCTGACTGATATGGTGATAGAAATGAGACGCTGGTTATCTTTGGGCAGGGCTGGGGGGCGGGGCAGGTGGGCTCCTGGGCTGGAGACGTTCTGTATCTTGATGTGGGTGGGTGTTCCAGGGCGATCACATGCACAGAGGCATATGAAGCTGTGCGCTTACGATTCGTGCAATCTACTGCGTGTCACTTAAGTAAATAACCACAACGAAGGGTTGCCCTGGCTTCTGTGTAGGGACTAGAGGAGCGGTCCAGGCAGACAGCAGAGAAACCAGCTGGGAGGCTGTGACAAAGGTTCAGGGACAGAAGGGAGGGAGGATCAGCCTGCAGCAGCCACAGGATGGGACGTGGCAGAGGTGGAATGAAATGAGAGAAAGAGGGGGCTGGAGGGTGAGCCCGGGCTAAGAGCTGGGAGGGCGGTGGTGCTGGGGACTGAGATGGGAGGCCTGGGGACCCCTACCTGCCCTGCCCTCAGTTCCCCAATTTCTGCCCGTGTTGGATTTCCCTCCGGTCACCACCAGGGGGCAGTGGCTTCCTTCCTGGCGGACCAGGTGGCCCGGCTCCTGCTCTGAGGCGTCTGCCCAGGGACCACTGTGGAGCCTCCCGCCTGAGGGGCCTCCTGGTCGCCCGCAGACACTGCTCCTTGCAGAGGAATCTTGTGGGATGGAGAGGGAAAGAAATGAAATCCTAAAACCTAGGAATCTGAAAGTCGTGGCTCCAGACCTTTCACTGTTCCCCTTCACGCTCAAGATGGAGCCAGGCTCCTTAAGATGGTCACAAGGGCCCGGCCAGGGTGGCTCAGTGGTTGAGCTTCGACCTACGCACCAGGAAGTCACGGTTTGATTTCTAGTCAGGGCACATGCCTGGGTTGTGGGCTCAATCCCTGGTCTGGGGTGTGCAGGAGGCAGGCAGCCAATCAATGATTTTTTGTCATCATTGATGTTTCTATCTCTCTCTCTTTTTTCCTCTTTGAAAAAAATTTTTTTTAAAATATATATTTTTAAGATGGCCACAAGATCTTGCTTCCAGCACCCTCCACTCCACCTGCCCCCACTGGACCCAGTCCTGCCTCGGGGAACACTGGGCTTCCCGCCAGTGCCCCCCTCACACACATGCTGTTTCTGCAGCCTGACCCCTGTCTTTCCACACCCTCAGGGATCCTTCTGCCAGGACCTTTCCTCACCCCGAATGTGGGTCAGCCTTGCCCCCCGACTTCTCCCACCACAGCCCTTTCTCCCTGAATGATATTAGTCAGCCCCCCTGTGGACTCCTCAGCTCCTCTGCGGCTCTGAAAGGCAGGGCAGGGCCCGGCATGGGCTCCAAGAATATCTGTTGAGTGAACGAAGAAAACGAATGACTGAAGGAGTGAATCTGAGGTTATATATATATATATATATATATATATATATATATATATATATTGATATTTTATCGAGAGGAAGGGAGAGAGATAGAGAGCTAGAAACGTCAATGAGAGAGAATCATCGACCAGCTGCCTCCTGCACACCCCCTACCGGGGATGTGCCCGCAACCAATGTACATGCCCTTGACCGGAATCGAACCCGGGACCTTTCAGTCCGCAGGCCGACACTCTATCCACTGAGCCAAACCGGTTTCGGCTGAATCTGAGGTTCTAAGAAGACAGCGTCTCGGTTGACCCACCTGGGCTTTCCAAGTCAGAGACCTGGGTTACGCACTGCCATTTATGAGCCATGTGACCATGGCAACTGTCTTAACCCCTCGGGGTCTCAGTATCCTCATCTACTTATCAGGGCGTACAGATTCAGTGGTATGAGGCATGTCAGTCCTGCAGCCTAAAATCTGCACAGAGTTCGGGCTCAACCAAAGCAAGAGGATTTTTCTAATTAAAAAATATAAATCTGGCCCAAACCGGTTTGGCTCAGTGGATAGAACGTCGGCCTGCGGACTGAAAGGTCCCAAGTTCGATTCCGGTTGGGAGCATGTGCCTTGGTTGCGGGCACATCTCCAGTGTGTGTGTGTGTGTGTGGGGGGGGTGTGTGTGTGTGCAAGAGGCAGCTGGTCGATGTTTCTCTCTCATCAATGTTTCTGACTCTCTGTCCCTCTCTCTTCCTCTCTGTAAAAAAATCAATAAAATATATATTTTAAAAAAGAAAAATATAAATATGGCCTGGCTTGTATGGCTCCGAGGGTGAGCATTGACCTATAAACCAGGAAATCATGGCTGGATTCCCAGACTGGGCTCAATCCCCCAGTCGGGGGCATGCAGGAGGCAGCCAATCAATGATTCTCTCTCATCATTGATGTTTCTATCTCTTGCTCTCTCTACCTCTCTGAAATAAAAAAAAAAAAATACCACACATATATTTAAAAAAATGTAAATAGTGTGTGTTCAATTATATCTGTTTGCACTATACAATAAACTGTTAGCGAATGCCAGGGAGTAAGACTGGGAGAATGAGGTAAAACCTTTCATTGCACTTTATGTACTTCTGGAGTTGAATGGGTTACCTTAGCGTGTGTTACTTTTGTAATAACACAAAGCTTAAAGGAGAAATAAAATCCAAGCACACACGAAAGAATGCTAAACATGATGAGTCAGTAACCATGAGAGAAATGCAAAACAAAACCACATGAAATGCCACCGCTCATCCCCAGGAAGGCTAAAATTAAAGGGTAGATGATAACAAACTTGGCAAGAATGTGGACCAACCGGTGGAGGAGGCCCTGTTTGTGGGAGCGTACAATCTCGGACGTTGCTGGTGGGAGTGTAAAATGACACAACCACTCTGAAAAAATGTTTGACAGTTTGAAGTAACACGCCGAGCTTCCCCCGTGAACCGGAAATTCCACGCTTAGCCACGACCCAGGCACCAGGAGAAATGAAAACGTGTGTCCGCAGAAAGACTTGTAACGAATACTCGCAGCATCTTTGTTTATAACTAGAGGCCCAGTGCACAGATTTGTTTGAAAGGAAATTAATTAGAAGAGATATTTTAGAGGCTGGGGAAGGACCATAGGCGACTGGCTGGCTGAGAAGGGACCGTGGGAGGATCTCTAGGACGTGACAGGCCCAGCTGGCCTAGTGTTGATCGGCCAGACCCCAGCAGCAAGCTAACCTACCAGTTGGAGAGTCTGCCCCCTGGTGGTCAGTGCACATCACAGCAACTGGTCAAACAGAGGAGGGAAGGGTCAGGCACTTAGCATGTTAGGCTTTTATTGTATAGGATGGCTCCATGCTGGGAGCAGCAGGAGAATGGATAAATATTTTGTGGCGTATCTCTACTGTGGAATAGTACACAGCAATACAATGAGATACTTTACTGACACAGGCAAAAACATGGGCTATTCTTGGAGACATAATGTTGAGCAAGAGAAGCCAGACATAAAAGAAAATGTATTATTTAATTTCATGTATATGAAGTTCTAGGACAAACAAAACTGATTTATGGCTCAGCCAGGGTGGCTCAGTGGTTGAGTGTAGATCTATGAACCAGGAGGTCAAGTTTTGATTCTCAATCCCCAGTACGGAGTGTGCAGGAGGCAGCCAATTGATGATTCTCTTTCATCACTGATGTTTCTATCACTCTCTCTCTCTCCCTTCCTCTCTGAAATAAAATAAATATATATATATATATATATATATATATATATATATATATTTTCAAAAGAGTAATACTTCCCTAGCTGGTTTGGCTCAGTGGATATAGTGTCGGCCTGTGGACTAAAGGGTCCCAGGTTCGATTCCAGTCAAGGGCACATGCCAGGGTTGTGGGCTTGAGTCCCAGTGTGGGCCATGCGGGAGGCAGCTGACCAGTGGTTCTCTCTCATCGTTGATTTGTCTATCTCTCTCTCCCTCTCTGAAATAAATAAAAAATATGTTTTTAAAAAAGAGTAATGCTGTATGATTCACTTATATGAAATTCTAGAAAATGCAAGCAGTGATGGGAATCAGGTCAGTCATCGCCTGGGATCTGAGTCCGGCGGAAGAGGGAGGGAGAAATCACCAGGGCGGGGGACACGTTGGGGGTGTGGTGCTGGTGTGCTATCTTTATTTGTGGTTTGCAGATGTATTCATGTGCCAAAAAGTCATCACATTTTACACTTTATTATTTTTTAAAAATATATATTTTATTGATTTTTTTTTTACAGAGAGGAAAGGAGAGGGATAGAGAGCTAGAAATATCAATGAGGGAGAAACATCAATCAGCTGCCTCTTGCACACCCCCCACTGGGGATGTGCCCGCAACCAAGGTACATGCCCTTGACCGGAATCGAACCCGGGACCGCAGGCCGACGCTCTATCCACTGAGCCACACCGGTTTCGGCACACTTTGCACTTTTAATATGTGCGGCGTACTCTGCCTTAATTCTACCTCAGCAGAGCCGCAAAAAGCATGTTTTAATAGCTCATTGCGAAACTGTGCCTGTGACGTAGGCAAATCAGGTTTCAGCAAACAAGAGACAAGAAGAGGGAGAAATCCTCGGCTGACGCTGTTCCCAGAGCCATGCTTCCGGCCCACAGGACCCTCCCTCCTCGCCGGGAGCACCCCCAGCCCCGGGAATTCCCACCGACCCACGCCCTGCAGCTCGGGGAGAGGCGGCGTCCTCACAGCACCCCGTCCCATTTCTGTGGCCCAGCTCAAACAGACCTCCTCCGCCAGGAAGCCCTCCGGTCGGTCTCACCCTCCCAGCTCCGGGCTCCCGGGCCCCTGGCTCAGGCCTCTCTCTCGGCTCTGGCCACGGTCGTCAGAGCGAGGGTCCTTTGGAGACCCACACGTCTCCCCCTCTAAATCCTGACAATCGTCCTGAAAGCAGCCACCGCTGGAGGCGCCCGCCAGGCTCCGGCTAAGGGCTGCATGTGGGTTTCACAGGGATTGTTAGCTCCCCTTTTTGAAAGCTGAGGCCAGAATGGTGAGAGCCGGTTGGAGCCAGCCTTGGCCACAGGCAGGTTGGGTTACATCCAGATCCACTCCTGCTCACCCTGAGGGCAGCCAGGGGCCTTCTCCGCAGGCGGAGCATGTTACAGCACGAGCCCTGGCCCGTGATCTCAGTGGTTAGAGCATTGACCCACACAGCGAGGGGTCACGGGTTCAATTCCTGCTCAAGCGCACGTACCTGGGTTGCAAGTTTGATTCCCGGCCCTGGTTGGGGTGTGTGCAGGATGTGTCTCTCTCACATCTCTCTCTCTCTCTCTCTCTCTCTTTCTCTCTCTTCCTCCCTTCCTCCTCTTTTCACTCTATCTAAAATCAACTGGAAAATATCCTAGGGTGAAGATTAGCACCAACAACAAATAGCTCCAGGGTGGTACCTTACAGAGGGAAAACGCAAGACTGCTTCAGGTAAGAGGAATTACTTCAACCATTCCTGAGCCAGAAACACTTGAAGAAAGCAGACGGCGTGCAGAGGAAAGGCACCAGAAAGGCCTTTCCCCCGGGTTTTCCTTCCTGCTCATCACTCGCAGCCATGGGTCCTGGGCAGGTGGCGGAGGCTCAGACACCCCGGCTCTGCCGGGCCCTGCCGGGGCCACGCGGGGCGCAGCGAGCGTCGGTGCGTCCGTTTCCCCACTGCGAGCAGGGCTTTGGGGAGAAGCAGGCCCAGATGTAAGACGGGCTTCCTGACTTCCCCCCCGCGTGACTCCCTCCCTCTCTGAGGGCGCGTTTCCTCCTCTGCAAACTGGGGACACACCACGGGGCTGGCATGACGATAACACTCCCAAAGCCTGGCCACACGCCTGGCACGCAGGCAGGGGCTCGGGTGTTAGTCATGGCCTTGCCATCAAGATCACCAAGAGAGCCGAGGCCGGTTTGGCTCAGCGGTAGAGCGTCGGTCTGCGGACTGAAAGATCACCAAGAGAGGAATGAGAACATCAGTGAGACAATGCACCTTTTTTTTTTTTAAATATGTTTTTAAATGAATTATTTTTAAAAAATATGTTTTTATTGATTTCAGAGAGGAAGGGAGACGGAGAGAGATAGAAACATCAATAATGAGAGCGAATCATTAATGGGCTGCCTCCTGCACCCCGCCCCCCAACCCCCCAACCAGGGATAGAGACAGCAACGCAGGCATGTGCCCCCATCGGGAACTGAACCAGAAACTTGTCGGTGCACAGTATGATGCCCCGCCAACTGAGCCACACCAGCCAGGACAAGACAGCACATCTTTTACAAATGAAATGTCTTGGGTGATAGCCTCTGTAATAAAAGGCTAATGTGCAAATCAACCGGATGGTGAAAGGACCGGTCACTATGGTGCACACTCACCACCAGGGGGCAGATGCTCAACGCAGGAGCTGCCCCCAGCCTGCAGGCCCCAGTTGCCCCACAGATCAGCCCTGATTGCCAGCCAGGCCTAGGGACCCTACCCAGGCATGAATTTTGTGCACTGGGCCTCTAGTAGGTTAATAAATAACATAGGGGTCTAGTATGCAATTCTATAACACATCATCTGTATATTGCATTGTGTGTCACCACCCAAAGTAAAATCTCCTCCAATCACGTATACTTGACCCCTTTGACCCTTCACCACCTCCCCCTCCACCTCTTGTCCCCTAGTAGCCACCGTACTGTTGTCGGAGTCCATGAGTTTTTGTGTTTTTGTCTTGTTTGTTCACTTGCTGCTTTCAGTTTTTTTATACCCCACACATGAGTGAAATCACCTGGTTCTCAACTTTTCCTGTCTCACATTTTGCTTAGCATGGTAACAAACCTCAGTTCTTAAATGCCTCCCATCTCAAAGAATTCGCTTCTCAACCCCACAGCACTGTCATGCTGATACTTGTGTGATCAGTCACACGTCTCTCAGGCGACAAACTAAGCAAAGAATGCTTGAGGATGAGTCAGTTTGCTGCTGTTGACATCTCAGGAAATTGTGCTGTGAATATTTTCATGTTCTTGTTGCCGTTTATTACTACTATTCTTTAAAAATATATCTTTATTGATTAAAGAGAGGAAGGGAGAGGGAGAGAAGAGAGAAACATCAGTGATGGGAGAGAATCATCGATCGGCTGCCTCCTGCACGCCCCGCACTGGGCTCTGAGCCCACAGCCCGGGCCTGTGCCCTGACCAGGAATGGAACCATGACCTCCTGGTTCATAGGTCGGCGCCCGACCACTGAGCCACGCTTATTATTGCTGCTTATTATTATTAAATTTTCATTTTTACTGCACATTTAATTTCCTTTTTGTTAAGTTCTCATTTACATTTCATGTCTTTTTTGTTTTTAAAGTGTTTATTTATAGATTAAGTAGTACATTAGACTTGTACTGTACATAAGAAAGGTTAAAACGGAATCATTTGGGGGTTCTGGAACAGATTAATTCAATTTACATTATTTATTTTTAATTTTTATTTTTTACAGAGAGGAAGGGAGAGAGTCAGAAACATCGATGAGAGAGAGTCATCGACCAGCCACCTCCTGGACACCCCTCACTGGGGATGTGCCCGTAACCAAGGTACATGCCCTTGACCAGAATCGAACCTGGAACCCTTCAGTCCGTAGGCCGACGCTCTATCCACTGAGCCAAACCAGTTTCGACAATTTACATTATTTCTAATGGGGAATAAGACTTCGATGTTTTGTTTTGTTTTGTTTTTAGGTTAGTCAAGTGAAGGAGTGGGCGTGGAGAAGGAACAAAGAAATCTGTAACTGGCTGTGATCAATTAGTTGTAAGACACCACTCCAGGACGTCTTACAACTAATTAAGACCAGCCAATGCTCCAGGTTTTGGACAGCCTTCTAGAAGGAATTCAGTTCGAGAACCAAGGCCTCACTGTGTTCTCAGGACCCACCCATGTGTTGCAAAGGGCAGCGTGCTCTCCTGTGGCTGAGTAGCATTCCACCGCGAACACAGGCCGCCGATTCCTCATCCAGTCACACACGCAAGCACACTCGCCGGGTTCCTACGTCGTAGCCACGCTGAACGTGGGGGCACATACCGTACATCTCTACGAATAAAAGTTTTCCAATTTCCCGGCAGATACCCAGCCGAGAGGTGGCTGGACCGTACAGTAGCTCTGCCCTTCATTTCCTGAGGAACCTCCTCCTCCGTCCTGGTTTCCATAGCAGCGGTGCCAGTCCACATCCCCACTGGCAGTGCACGAGGGTTCCTACGTAACCACAGCGCCTCCACCGCTTACTACCTGTCTTGGTGACGACAGCATGCTGACAGATGCGAGGTGGAGTCTCGTTGTAGCTTCAGTGTGCACGTCCCGAGCAGCGGGTGAAGCCGAGCGTCTTTCCCACACCGGTTGGCCATTGGTGTGTCTTCTTGGGAGAAGGAGACCGGGCAGCTTAAAACGCCTTGGGACCTTGGGAGGTGCTTCTGAAGTCAGCACGGTCCTCTTCACGCGGTTCCTGGGCAGCAGAGGGGGCTCAGGCCTGGATTGGGGGGGTGGGGGGCGGGCAGGGTTTTGTCCCTGGGCAGGCCTGGCCACCTCTGCAGCGCGCTCAGCATCTCTGACCTCCGGGTGCTAAATGCCAGCAGCCTTCCTCCGCCACCCCCGCAGACACCAGGGACAGTGATGATTAAAAACACCCCTGCACACATTTCCAAATGCCCGCCCCCGCCGAGGGGGTGCACCACCCTGCCGCTGCCCTTGCTCAGGCCCGAGGCTCCATGTGTAAGCACCCAGGTCGAACCCCTGCAGAGCTGCCGATGGCCTGGGTGCAGGGAGGAATCCAGCCGGTGCTGCAATCGCCAAGCCAGCGGGGACGCTGGCTCGACTGTTGTCATTGGCTTTGCCAGTTCTCACGAGGGAGGCACCGGGTGGGGTGGGGCAGCCCAGTCCTCGCAAACTCCCTATCCTGGGCCCTGGTCAGTCCATACTCACACAGTGGGCACTCGCACCCTGGGCACGCTGCACCTCTCTCCCCCCACCGCCTCTTGGGCTTGTTCTCTGTTCCTCTCGGGGGCAAGGCTTCTTCCTCCAGGCTCTGCCCCCCAGGAGGGCGGGGACCAAGCCTCCGTCACCCCTGGCCCACCGGGCACTCAGAAACCAGGATTAGGCTCGTTCTGTCCGGAAGGCCCGAGGACTGGAATCGGCTTCGGGGAGAGAGGAAGGAGGGCCAGGCCGGGGCGGAGGCGGCCCCACCCCGACAGGCGCAGCCCAGCCTCACCGCAGGCTTAGTCACTGGCAGGGCTGGGCAGGCGGCGCTGCCACCCTGGCCGGCTCTGAATCACCAGCTGGTGCGGGGCAGCGTCAGCCGCAGGAAGCCGGCCTGACACGGGAGAAACGGGCGGCGGGGAGGCCTGAGCTCCGGCTGCCCGAGGAACTGGGAGTGACTGTCAACACTGGCTCAGCAGCAACGTCGCCAGGACCTGACAGGAAGCCGGGAGGGAGCGGGCCGGCTCAGGGTCCCAGCGTGTGGGCCTCTCACTCTGCAGGGCGGGGCGAGAGGGAGACAGGGCTCACGCACAGTCACCGGACACAAGGGTCTCTTTCCTTTCCTTTTCTTTCTCTCTTTTCTTTTCTCTTTTTCCTTTCCTTTCCTTTCCTTTCCTTTCTTTTTCTTTCCTTTCCTTTTCTTTCCTTTCCTTTCCTTTCTTTTCCTTTCCTTTCCTTTCCTTTCCTTTCCTTTCCTTTCCTTTCCTTTCCTTTCCTTTCCTTTCCTTTCCTTTCCTTTCCATGTGTGTTATTAAAATTTACATTTATTTTTATTTTTAAAAATATATATTTTATTGATTTTTTACAGAGAGGAAAAGAGAGGGATAGAGAGTTAGAAACATCGATGAGAGAGAATCATCGATCATCTGCCTCTTGCACACCCCCTACCGGGGATGTGCCCGCAACCATGGTACATGCCCTTGACCAGAATCGAACCTGGGACCTTTCAGTCCCCAGGCCGACGCTCTATCCACTGAGCCAAACCGGTTTCGGCTTCACTGATTTTTAGAGAGAATGAAAGAGAGAGGGAAAGACAGAGAGAGCGATGAGAGAGAAACACATTGACTGGTTGCCTCCTGCACTTGGCCAGGTGGGGAGGAACTTGCCCTTGACCCGAATGGAACCTGGGACCCTTCGGTCTGCAGGCCCGGGCTCTACCCACTGAGCCAGCCCGGCTAGGGCTCGTTTGTTTATTGCTACCTCTAAATTTTACATTTATTTGAAATTATATATATATATATATATATATATATATATATTTAATAATATATTTTATTGATTTTTTTACAGAGAGGAAGAGAGGGATAGAGAGCTAGAAACGTCGATGAGAGAGAAACATCGACCAGCTGCCTCCTGCACACCCCCCACCGGGGATGTGTCCGCAACCAAGGTACATGCCCTTGACCGGAATCGATCCTGGGACCCTTCAGTCCGCAGACCGATGCTCTACCACTGAGCCAAACCAGTTTCGGCATGAAATTATATATATATATATTTTTATTATTTACTTTTCTGTTACTTAAATGCAATCATTCAAACAAAGCACTAGTAAGATTAGTTAACAGTGGCAATTAGTAGTAATTACTAGTGGGACAAAGGACGTATGACAGGCACATGGCTAGCGCCAGGGGCACGCTGGCTGCTATAATCATTCCGCCGGGGCAATTTGTCACCCGTGTCAGAAACCTCAGAAGGAGGTGCGGGCCAGTAACCCCGCTAATTAAGAAAATAAGCACCTGCTCACAGGCACGCAGCGTAATGGGCCTCCACGGGGGTGTGACGCAGCCCGTAAAAGTTAGCAGGGTTAAACATCCATTGGCCTAGGAAGGTGTGCATACAACATCGCTGAGTGAAAACCCAAAACGGGTTAGTAAGCAGTGGCCACAGCCACGAATCCGGGCTCGCACCTGAGAACTGGAGGGGTGCGGGGTAGGAGTGGGGGTGGGGGTTGGGTCCAGCGGACGGTGCTGTGCGGTTCCTCGTGAGCAGGCAGAGCTGTGTGTGTGTGTGGGGGGGGGGTCTTATCTTCATCTCCTAGGAGATGAGTGCCCCCACCCCCAGAAGGGCCTCTTGCACCGAGCTGTGGTGAGAGCCAAGAGCAGAGGGTCTGGCCCAGGGCTGGGTGCAGCGTGAGCCGGCGATGGATGATGCTTTGGCTGTTCTCATGAACCCTGAGGTTATTCTCACTCCCGCTGGCACTCTGACACCCCTTGTCTGGCTTGGGTGCTGTTGGGTCCAACTTGGAGCCCGTGGCCCCAGAAGGCAGGGAGCACCCCGGGAAGGCGGTGAGCCCCCCCGCCGGGAGGTCTGCAGGCAGAGGCTCTCCACGGGCGGCCCAAGGAGTGTGGCCGCTGCAGGCGCGAGCCAGCCAAGTCCCAAGGCCGGGCGGTGCCCGCTGTCACATCCGCCTCCGTCCCGTCCCCCCCAGCGCCCGGGACAGCCTTCTGCACATCGCAGGTGCTCACCCAGCTCCCCTGGCACTGGGCACTCGGAAGGTCACGTTGAAGGAGGACAGTCCTTGTCCTCAGAGGGGGGAGCCACTGAAGCAAATACCCAGGGAGGACACAACAACTACAAGTGTGCCGGTTGCCATGGAGACATGGGTGGCGGGGGGGGGGGGGACCGGAAAGACCTCTCTGGGAAGGGCGGTTTCAGATGAGGTCTGAGGATGAATGGCGCTTGGTGGGGCAAAATGGGGAAAGGGAGTCAGCAGTGTCAGCCCTGACGCGGGAGGGAGCGCGCTGCAGGAGGATGTGAAAGGTCAGCGGAGGGCAGGGGGGGGGGGGGCGCGGAGAGGCTGGCCCGAGCCACGTTAGGGTCTGGGTCAGACTTTACCTTTTTTTTTTTTTTTAATATATATATTTTATTGATTTTGTACAGAGAGGAAAGGAGAGGGATAGAGAGTTAGAAACATCGATCAGCTGCTTCCTACACACCCCCTACTGGGTATGTGCCTGCAACCAAGGTACATGCCCTTGACTGGAATTGAACCCGGGACCCTTGAGTCCACAGGCTGACACTCTACCCACTGAGCCAAACCAGTTATGGCTATCTTTTTTTTTTTTAATAAATATTTTATTTATTTTTCACAGAGAAGAAGGGAGAGGGACAGAGAGCCAGAAATATCAATGAGAGAAAAACATCTATCAGCTGCCTCTTGCACACGCCCTACTGGGGATGCGCCTGCAACCAAGGTACGGGGCCTTGACCGGAATCGAACCTGGGACCCCTGAGTCCACAGACCGACACTCTGTCCACGGAGCCAAACAGGTTTCGGCTGGGCCTGACTTCGTCTTGAGGACAGTGGGGGCCGGACGGTTTGAAGGAGGGGAGCCACCTGGTCCCACATGTGTTTTAGAACAACCCGCTGGCTTCCCGGGAGGGATGCAGGGAGGCCGGGGCGGAGGCCAGAGGCCAGTCCGGGCTGGGCAGCAGTCAGCCAGGGTGGCGGCCGGCCGTGGGGCCTGGCCGTGGCTGTGGGGTGGGGCTGGCCGCCGGGAGGGGCAAGAAGGCAGTTTAGCAGCCCATGGCCAGGTGGCAGATGGCGCAGGCGGAGCAGAGGCTCCGTCCACCGCCGCCCAACAGTTAATACAGAGGGGAGGGCCGGGCCGGGCGCCAGGGCCCCTTCCGCACCAAGGGCCGTGCCAACTGGGTAAACAGCAGAAGACACACGATATTCCTTCAAAACAAAATCCTGATTCATTCACACTCCCTGTTGTTTACCCGAGGTGTTTGTTTTTTTTTCTCCCGGGCTATTTCAGGTCTGACAGGTTTGAGGGGAGAGCAGAGCCGGAGCTCCGAGCCAGCTGGGAGGGAGGGGGACCCACGGGGTCAAGGGAGGTCCTTCTCCTGCCAATGACCCTGGGAGGGGTCCTGGCCGGGGACCCTCCTGGACGTTCTGGGGGCAGACCCCTCCTCTCCTCCTGGCTCCCGGCCAAGCTCTGGCCCCTGCCTGCTGGGTCCGCCCTTTCCCCCCGTGAAGCAGCGTTCTTATTCATCTCCTTCGGGTCCTTCTTTCTAAGTGTGGGGTGCGTGGGGCGGGGCAGCCCTGCAGGAGGCAGGCTGGCAGAAGCCACTTCCTGACAAAGGCCGGGTGGGTGGATCAGGAGCTGCAGGGAGGGGGCAGGCCTGGCAGGTGGGCATGAGGAACCCTCCCTCACTCCCTGGCTCGATCTGGACCCTTCCTAGCCTTTGTTCACGTCCTGGTATCTCCCAGGAGGCTCGAGGCCTGGGGCCGGGGCCAAGGCAAGGGTGGGGCAGAGCCTGGTGGGCAGAGATGGCCCTCGGCGCCCTAGGAGAAGATCAGACTTGAGAAATTCTTCCCATAGAAAGAATACTTCACGATCAAATAAAAAAGACAGACATCCCAGGAGAAAAGCTGGCAGAGGATAGGAATTAAAAAAAAAAAAAAAACCCACAAAAAAGAAAAAAAAAGAAAAAACAAACAAACCCACAAATAACCAACAAATGAGTGAAAAGATGTTTTAATTACTCAGAACTAAAAACTGAACATCAACACCGGTTTGGCTCAGTGGATAGAGCGTTGGCCTGCGGACTGAAAGGTCCCGGGTTCTATTCCGGTCAAGGGCATGTACCTTGGTTTTGGGCACATCCCCGGTAGGGGGTGTGCAGGAGGGAGCTGATCAATGATTCTCTCTCATCGATGTTTCTAACTCTCTATCTCTAACTCTAACTCTCTATCTCTCTCCCTTCCTCTATAAAAAAAAATCAATAAAATATAAAAACAAAACAAAATGGCCTCAAGTGAATGCACTGCATGTCGGTGGAGAGAGGCCAAGGTGACCAAGCTCTGGCCGGAGACACCCGGGGAGCAGGGACCGGGAGGATGCGGCTTCATTAGTTGGGGCCACTGTCCGTCAGCAGTGAACAGCACAGAACACCTCCTCAAAGAGAAGCCTGAACACGTGGGTGTTGCAATGGCCTTTCGTACACTCCAGAGCAAGCATGTCAAACTCCAGGCTGGTGGGCCGCATGCCTTGTAAATAAATAAAGGAGGCACGTGGCCCGCTGGCGGCGAGTTTGACATGCTTGCCCTAGAACAAAAACATACGGGGGTTCTGACGAAGAAGCTGCTCAGGTGGAATCAGAGCGGTCATCGGCAAGGAAGCCCAGCGAAGACTTTTAGGAAGAGGAATGGACTCTGTTGAGGACACATTATCCAGTGAGTTAGTGCTCAGTAAGCCAACCATCAAAGGAGCACGTGGCTGTGATGTTGGACTCTGAGAACTGCTCTGCCTGTGAGATCCAGAGCCTGTGGGAGCCCTGGGCGTCCTGAGGGGGGTCGTGTGGCTGTCACGTGCTTACGGTTTATAATGCGTGGTGGCTCAGGAGGAAAACAAAGTAATGCATTCTGAGAACGAGGAAAACGAAACAAAACGTCCTCAGGTGGCAGGGCAGGGGTTCCCAGTTTTTTTATTGTAGAGAAATCCTTCTGAGGTCTGACTTCCTGGAACCCTTAATCCTTCCCGCTTCCTCATAGAGTACTGATGACTCTATTCAATTTTCCTTCCTTTAGAAACTGTCCTTCTTTCCCCACCCAAAGAGTGCAACTGGCCTGATTTATTAACAGGAAATAGTGGGCTGCTGACAACTGTTAAAGAACGTTGCACCCTGGCTGGCTTGGCTCAGTGGGTAGAGCGTCGGCCTGCGAACTGAAGGGTCCCGGGTTCGATTCCGGCCGGGGGCACGTGCCTGGGTTGCAGTATGGGGACGTACAGGTGGCAGACGATCAATGATTCTTTCTCATCATTGATGTTTCTATCTCTCCTCCCTTCCTTTCTGAAATCAATAAAGAAATATATTAAAAAAATAATTTTACAATTTCCCCAGAATAAAGTAAAGCAATCCAATGCTTTGGTGCAGGAGGGGCCTCCCAGTGCCCCCCCACCGCGGCAGGGATCCCCCTCTCTCTTCCTTATAGGCATCTTGGGATAGCTGCAGGGCTCCGGGGTCTTACACGGACACTATTTTTAAAAATTGATTGATTGATTGATTTGAGAGAGAGAGAGAGAGAGAGAGAGAGAGGGAGGAGGGTGGGGAGAAAGAGACTAACCATGGTTTGTTGTTCCACTTCTTTCTGCACTCATTTTTGATTCTTTTTAAAATATATATATATATTTTATTGATATTTTACAGAAAGGAAGGGAGATAGAGAGCTAGAAACGTCGATGAGAGAGAAACATCGACCAGCTGCCTCTTACACACCCCCTACCGGGGATGTGCCCACAACCAATGTACATGCCCTTGACCAGAATCGAACCTGGGACCTTTCAGTCTGCAGACTGACGCTCTACCACTGAGCCAAACCATTTTCGGCCATTTTTGATTCTTGTATGTGCCCAGACTAGGGATCGAACCCGCAACCTGGATGAATGGGGATGACACTCTAATCAACTGAGCTACCGGGCCAGGGCTTCGCACTGACACGCTACCTGGCACGCCCCCTCCATGCCTACCTGTTCGGTGTTTAAATAAGGATTGCCATGTGCATGCAATACAGTATCATGCTTTAGAACAATTGGTGATTCTCCCAACAGAGAAACTGTGAGGACGGCAGATCAGGCAGCGAAGGCCTTTTGGCCCCATTCCCGGCGTGGTACCTGGTCCACACGTGGCAGCCACTCCCAGGTCTCCACGGAGCAGCCTTCGAAGTGTCACCTCCGCAGAGAGGCCTTCCCGGACCACCTTTCTAGGTGGCACCCCTCCACCTGCCACTCTGCCCCCCCATTCTGTGTCATGATCTTCATGATTATCGCTCTCTGAAGCCAGGCTGTTTATTTCCCCGTCGTCTGCCCTAAAGACCGTGATTACCTTGTTACACTGATGTATCGCCGTCACCAGCCAGGTGTCCCCTGACACACACAGGGGCTCCATATGTCTTTTCACTTTTAAATCAACTTTATTCAAGCACTATTTACGTACAATGAAATGCATCACTGATAGGTGCAGGTTGAGTGCTGACTCCTATGTTATGACGATTACCCCAGTCAAGGCATAAGAAGACCATTTCCATCTTCCCCCAAAAGTCCCCTTCTGATTTTTTTTGCAATCACTTCCCCTCCACCCCATTCCTGGAGAATACAACTGGATGTCCCCTGGGGTGCAGCACCGGGGGTGGGGTGGGGGGGGGTCTGAGAGACTCAGGAAGGCCTCGGCCACCCCAGCCCGTGGTCTGGGAACCGCGGAGGTCAACCATCGGTCCACCTCGGCAAGTCCCAGGGTTGGGGTTGAAACACATTCCTCCGGTGCCCGCGGTCCACCCAACGCGGCCCCTCGAGGCCCGGCACCCCAAGTCCGTGCCTGCGGGCCGCTGGGTTTTGAATCGGGTCTTAGGAAAGAGCCATCATTTTCCCACTCCTCCCCGGGCCGGTCCCACGGGCCGCCACCTCCCGGGGCAGCACCCAAACGCCGAGCCCCAGGAACGTCCCCGGGTCGCCGGGACCAAGGACGGCTCTGCGCGCCCCCGCCCCCTCCCCGCCCCCTCCCCGCAGGCTGTGCAGGGCGGAGGGCACGGCTCCCCGGGGTCCGGTCCGGGCGGGAGCTTCCTGGGCTCGGGCCGCGGCGGGCGGGGCCGGGGGCCGAGGGCAGGGTGCGGGCAGAGGGGGCAAACGCACCTCCGCCGCGCGTCCCCTCCCAGCCCCCAACTCCCCCTCCCAGCCCCCCAACTCCCCCTCCCAGCCCCCCAACTCCCCCTCCCAGCCCCCCAACTCCCCCTCCCAGCCCCCCAAACTCCCCCCCAACCCCCCAACTCCCCCTTCCAGCCCCCCAAACTCCCCCTCCCAGCCCCCGAACCCCCCACCCCCTCCCAGCCCCCCAACTCTCCCTCCCAGCCCCCCAACTCCCCCTCCCAGCCCCCCAAACTCCCCCTCCCAGCCCCCCAACTCCCCCTCCCAGCCCCCCAAACTCCCCCTCCCAGCCCCCCAAACTCCCCCTCCCAGCCCCCCAAATCCCCCTCCCAGCCCCCCCAACTCCCCCTCCCAGCCCCCCAACTTCCCCCCAGCCCCCCAAACTCCCCCTCCCAGCCCCCCAACTCCCCCTCCCAGCCCCCCAACTTCCCCCACCCCCTCCGGTCCTCCTCGGCGGGGCCGCCCCCCGCTCAGGGCAGGGAGGGGGTGGCACAGGGGACCCGTTCCTCCCGGCGCCCCCCCAGCCCGTCCCCGTCTCCGCGAGGCCGGGTCCCGCGCGCCCTCCGGCCCCTCCGGCCCGGCTCCGACCGGCCCTTTGTCTCCCGCCGCCCGGCGTCCGCGCCGCCCGCCCGCCCGGGGCCTCGGAGGGCGGGGCGGGGCGGGGCCGGGCCGGGGGCGGGGCGGGGCCGGGGGCGGCGCCTGGCGGGGCGGGGCGGGCTGGGCTGGGCCGTCCCCGCCGACGCGGCCGGCGGAGCGGAGCGGGCAGAGCGGAGGCCGCGGCCGGGCGGAGCGGAGCGGCGGGAGGAGCGGCGGCAGCGGGAGCGGGAGCGGCGGGGCGGCTTCATGGCGCCGGCGGCGGCCGCCTGAGCAGCGCGGGCGGCGGCGGGAGGAGGACGGCGGCGGGCGGACCGGCGCGATGGGGGACGTGCTGTCCACGCACCTGGACGACGCGCGGCGCCAGCACATCGCAGGTGAGTCGCCCGCGTCCGCCGGGTCCCCGGGTCCCCGGGGTCTCCGCCCCGGCCCGCCGGCCGCGCGGGGCTGGGGTCCGGAGGGCCAGGCCCGGGGAGGCGGCCGCGGCCGGGGACCCGTCCCCCGTCCCCGCCGGCCTCCCCCGCGTCCGGGCGCCGCTCCCCAACCTCTTCGGGCTCCTCCTCCTCCTCCGAGGGGACTGGACACCTCTCCCCGCTAAGGGGACCCCCTTGGAGCCGGTCCCGTCGGGTCCCCCAACACGCCACCCCAATGGAGCTATGGGGTGGGGGTGTCGAAGGCGGCCCCATTTCCTCCCCCCCACCCCCACCCCCCGCCTCGGATGTCCCGCCCGGAATCGCCCCGGGCCGCTCGGCCGTCTGTCCCGGCCCCGGCCCCCCTGGCCCGGCCCGGCCCCGGACACGTGGCTGAGGCTCCCGGGGTTGAGCCCAGAAATGCCGGGGACTGAGCCTGGGCGGTGGGGCAGGAACGGTTGGGGTGCGCAGGAGGGGCGGGCCAGAGCCCCATCCTTTGGCTCAGGCGGCGGGGTGCTCCTGCCGGTCCCTGGGGGAACCTGTGACCGCAGCAGAGTCCCGGCTCCTCCTCCCCGGCCCCAGGGAATGGAGGCGGGGGTGGGGGGTGGGGGGACTGGGAACCTGGTTCTGTGGCCACCTCCCCGCCCGGGGTGGGGTTCCCGGCGGTGAGTTAGTTCTGGGGCAGGCCTCTCAGGGTCCTGGTACCTCGGTTTTCTCCTCTTTGAAATGGGGTGAATGAAATGGGGTGAATGGTGTCTTCCTTGCTTAGGAGTTGTCGAGACACTTAAGTGGGGTCACTTAGGTAGCTTGCTTGGCACAGGGCCTGGCTAGAGGAGGCCCCGTGCACGGGGTGCTGGTCCCTGGGGGTGCGGGGCGGCCCATGGAAAGGGGAGACCACTCCTCCCCCCAGTATTTGCCTCTCCCCGTCCGCGGTGCCCGGAGCCCCGTGTCTTTGCCCCGTAGAGAAGTTTCTCACCAGGAGAACAGGGTCTCTGGCCCTTCCCGCGGGTCCCACCCCCTTCCGGCCTCGGAGAAGGGTCCGGGAAGGCCTGTCCGGTGACTGTGGTCCCGGGCCCACGGCCTAAGCTCCCCCTTTGTGCCGGAATCTGGGGCTGGGCCCGAGAGGAGGGTGATGTCGAAATGAGTCAGATCCTCTGAAGCCTGGGACCAGCAGGGGGTTAAGTCCTGGAGCTCTGCTTGTAGGACACGGACTCTGGGAGGGCGGGGGGCCGGGGCGGAGCCTTCCTGTCCCCTCCCGGCCGCGGCCGCCTCCTGGGGCTCCGCAACAGTCTGTCCATTCACGGCCTCCTGGGGGGCCCCTCGCCCGGCCTGGGTGGGGTGTGCCTCACTTTCTTCGGTGGGGTTTTTCCTTTCCCCACGCCCACTGCGGCTCTCCCCTCCTCCCACCTCCCGGGCCGAGGACTGCCAGGGGAGGAGGCGGAGACCGCAGAAGGTGGAGTGTCCCGTCCCGGACAGGGTTGGTTTGTTTTGCGGAGACCAGGCTGGGTGGCGGGGGGCTGTGCCCACTCGGAGCCGGCCGGCCGGCCCCCCTCTTCCCAACACTTCAGTGCTATTAATAACCCCCTTCAGATGCCTCGGATTCCGGGTCGGGGCTCACCTGGAGGGGCTCCTGCAGGGTGGGGGCGGCGGGTTGGACGGGGAGGAAGCCGGCAGCTCCAGCCCGTTGGCGCTGGAGGGGAATGGGGGCATGCCTCCGCCGCCTCCATGCTCCTGCACCTCCGCCCTCCACCCAGAGAGCAGGGGCACCTTCGTGCCAGTTCACATTCCAGCGCCCTCCCCACCTGGGCCTGCTCCCCGCCCCTGGAGAAACGTCAGGGTCCGGAACGCCCCTCCCCACAGCGCCCCGAGCTCCTCGGCCTGCCCGCAGGCTCCCGTGGCCTGGCTGGCCCGCCCCGAGCCAGCAGGTGAGCAGGTGAATGCCAGCGGGCAAGTCCTGGCAGGGGTCAGGCGCGCTCCTGCCCACGGTGCTGTTTTGCTGTTCTGCTGTCACAGGCCCTTTCATCCCGGGATTTCAAAGGCTCCGGCAGGCAGGGGCTTGCTTGTTCTCACACCGGGGCCGGGACGATTTCCTCCTGCCTTCCCGAGGGATGTTTGCTTGGGGGTCAGGGCCCTGGCCCCGGAGCCCGAGGCCTGCGTCCCCTGGGCAGCCACTCCGGGCCTCAGTTTCCCTGGCGGAGGACGGCAGAGGTGTGCTCCCGAAGCTCCTCCCAGCTCAGAGCCGAACAGCCCCACATGTTCCCCACGAGTCGCCCCCAGACCCGAGCCGGCCCCGGGTCCTCACACGGGCTCCCCGGCTTCTTAGCGGGCAGGACCTTGGCCCAGCCTCTCAGTCGCCACGTCCTTATCTGTGGCGTGGGACTCAGAGTCCCTTCCCGGGAAGTCCTGTTGCCGGGATTTAGCGAGATAAGCAAGGTAAGACCGCGCCAGGCCAGCGGCTGAGGCGCGGCCGGTGCCCAGCGGACCGGTGCTCTGGTGGAGGCGGGCTCCCCGCCCCGACCCTCTGGTGGGCGGGAGGGCGGCCAGGCGTGTGGAGTTTGCGGGGGGCCCTGGTAGCTGTGGGTCAGGCCCCACTTCTCTGCGGGAGGGCTGTGCAGTCCCGGGGTCAGGGTCTCTGGACTCAAGAATTCGCTGGGGTTTTCCGAAACCCCGACGCCTGGGCCCCTTCCACGTGGGCCCGCGGGTGAGATGGTGCGTACGGGGTGTATCTGGAGCGGGAGGGCAGAGTGGGGGCCCTACAGGAACCAGGAGGGGAGGAATGGGATAAGGCCCAGAGGACAGGCCTGGGACAAGGGCAGGGAGGCGCCGGCGGCCGGGCCAGAGCCGTACGGGGGATTCTCTGCGTGCGGCCTCAGCCACCTAACCCGGCATGGAGCGGGCGAGGGAGTGAGCTCACCGTTGCTCACGATGTGCAAGTAGGGGCTGGTGCCGTGCCGTTAGCAGGAAGCCAGGCCTTGCCTGGAGGGCCCGCTGCCTCTCGTACAGCCTTGAAGGACCCTCCAAGGCTCTAGAAGCTCTGTTGGCCAGGATGAGATGGGGGGGGGGGCGGGCGCTGAGGAACCCCTTACACACACAGACTCACCTGAGAGGGCTGCTGAGGGCGTCCGCCCGCCCCTGTGCCCTCCCTCCCGCCGGGATCACCTTTCCCCGAGCTAATTCTTTTTCGAAAGAGCAGCTTTATGGAAACATAACTCACCTGCCAAACAATTCACCCACTTCAAGCGCACAGGTCAGCGTGTGTGTGTGTGTGTGTGTGTGTGTGTTCACAGAGTTGTGCAACCATGACCACAATCGGTTTTCAAACACTCTCATCACCCCTGAAAGAAACTCGACCCCGTTAGTAGCCACGCCCAGTTCCCCCAGTCCTTCCCAGCTCTCTGCATGCACTAGGACAAGTGGTCGGAAAACCGCGGCTCTCGAGCCCCATGCGGCTCTTGGGCCCCCCGAGTGTGGCTCTTCCACAAAATACCACGTGTGGGCGCGCACGGACGGCGCGATGGAAGCCTCGTGGCCCACGCGCAGACGCCAGTTTTCGGCCTGGGCGAGTCTATCTTGAAGAAGTGGCCAAAGAGCCACGTGGGGCTCGAGAGCCGCGGTTTGCCGACCGCTGGGCTAGGAACGTGGTGAGGTCGCAGAGGCGTGGGACATGCCATGTGGGTGTGAGGCAGAAAGCCCAGGCTCCCTCCCCCTCCCTCTGATCCGCTCCCAGACGAAGTCACTCCCGCGTGGCCTGCGCCGTCTCCGGCCCTGTGGACGCGTGCAGTGGGCTCTGCTTACGGAAGGAGTCCCGTTACGTGGTTCTGTGGTTTGACTTCTTTCGCTCCGTGTCCTGTGAACATCTTTCCCCTTCGGGACGCACACATTTGCCTCATCCTCTGGGGGGTGTCTCGGGGCGAGCGTGGTGTAGGACCCCTCCCCTACCCCGGACCGGACGCTCAGTTGTGTCCAGTGTGGCCAGTGGTCAGAGGCTGCCCCAACCGCTCGGCCCGGGCCCCAGCCTGCCTCCGTCACAGGGGCCTCGGGTGGAGCCCCGGTCCCGTGGTGATGCGTTGACGCGTAGCCCCGAGAAGGCTGTTACAGGGGACCCCCCTCCGGGCAGGACGGGTGTCTCGTTTGCTTACTGAGCAGCACCGTGGACGCCCGTTCCCAGACCGGTTTGGAGCACTCACCTCTCTGCTTCAGGAAGTGGCTGCAGGTCCCAGGAGTGAAGGGACGGGGTGTCTGCTTTGGCCACCCCCCCCCCGCCCGCGTGGGCGGCTCCCCAGTTGCTGCCCGGGCTTTGCAGAGACCCAGCGGGCCGGAAGCGGTGCCCGGCTCCCCCTGGGCCGCTGCCCTTCGCCAAGGCCTGGGCCGGGCCCTGGGGTGAAACGCCTGGGGATTCTGCTCTGCTCCTGTGTCTCTTACATAATGTGCTTTTGTTGGGGTTGACCCTGCCCTCCCCTTTGTCCGGCCTCCACTCTGTCCTTTCTCACTGCCGAGGCCTCTGGCCGAGCCTGCTAGGAGCTGCCTTCTCCTCACCCCTCCACCTTCCCACCTCACCCCTCCACCCCTCCCACCTCACCCCTCCACCCTTCCCACCTCACCCCTCCATTCTTCCCATATGCACTGCCAAAGAGACCTTTCTAGACCCAAATTGGGCCACAGCCCTCCCTCCCTGCCTCTGAATAGTGAAGTTTAGACGAGAATAGGCATCACTTGCCATCCTGTGATAACCACTTTATTTATTTTTTTAATCTCCACCAGAGGAGTGAGGATATTTTTTCCATTGATTTTTAGAGCGAGTGGAAGGGAAGAGGAAGAAGAAGAGAGAAAGGGGGAGAGAGACAGAGACAGAGAGAGAGAGAGAACGTCGATATGAGAGAGACACATTGATTGGTTGCCTCCCACACCCACCTGTCTGGCCAGGACTTGAACCTGAGACCCTCTGGTGGCAGGCAGACACATTAACCACTGAGCAACACTGGCCAGGGCCCCACTTTGTTCTTTCGTGGCTCTCCCTCCGTGGTTGTTACACATCACCGAGGCCACGGCCCATTTTGTGTCTTGCTTCTCCCGCTGAACAATGTATGTATAGGTCACTGGGGGACCCCCCTCCCCCGAAGGCTGCCTCTTGTGCCCCCCGAGGCCGTCCGCCCAGAAAGGCCACCTCCTGAGCCTTCCCCCCGACGCTGGGCATCGCCGTGCCTCCCTGGGACCAGGCAGTTGGCTCTCAGGGGCGAACTGAGTCACTGGTTTGCTTCCTCCTTTCCTGCTCAGCTCAGCTCTCCTGCTGAGGGCAGACTCCTCCCCTGGCCCTGCCCTCCTCCTCCCCCCTCCCCCCGGCAGCCTACACCCATCTGGGCCTTTGGGGGGCTCCTTCCTGGGAGCCCCCACACCTCTGCGCGGGGCAGAGGGCTCAGAGGGGCTGCCTGTGAGCGGGGACACGGACTGGGGACGCTGACCTTCGGGGGGATGAGACCGCTTGCTAGCTGCCCCCCGGCTGGCTCCTCTGGGACTGTCAGCGTGTCTTCTGCCTGAGGGTGGCGGCTGGTGGCGTCGGGAGGGGCTGTGTGTCTCTGAACAGTCACCGTAAGATCAGCCACCCTTTCACTGAGCACCCACCGTGTGCCAGGCCTCCCGCTGCCCTTATACCCCGTGGATCCTCACCCTCGGCGCCCTCCCCAACGTTCTGCAGGGGGAGGCAGAGCAAGCCAGGGGGGGAGGCCCGGGTCTTAGCTGTTAAATCCACGGGGGGGGGGGGGGGGAGGAGCTGGGGGTGTGTATGTGCTGAGGATGGGGGAGCTGAGTGGGAACAGCGCTGCGTGTGTCAGAGGCTCCTGTAGGTTGCACAAGTCTATCCCTCCTGCCATTACTCATCCTGAGACTGGAGTCCCTCCTCGGCCGGTCCTGTTCTCCCTCACGTCGCCCCCCCCTCCTCCTCCGCGGGCGAAGCTCATGACTCACTTTGCCCTGGGTCTCCCTCCGGCGGCCGCATCCTGCGGGTTGCACAAATTCCTGAGCTGCCTTTCCCTTCCCCGCCCCGCCCCCTCCGCCCGCCCGCCTGGGAACGGAGGTTGGTTCCAAGGAGTGATGAAGGCAGATGCCACCTCTGCCTCTGCCTCCACCCTCATCTCCCCTCGCAGCGAAGGGGGGGCAGGGGGGGGGGCTCCTGGAGAACCTTAGGCTCTGAGTCAGGGAGGCTGCAGCCTTCTGATCTCACAGATTTTAGAACTGGAAGAGCAGGAAGTGCCAACCTCTCCAGCGCACCTGGTTCCACCCGCCGGGAGCTGCCCGGGTTTGGAGATACACGACCCCTGGCCCACTGCCTGCGGGCACAGAGGATGGTAAAGGGAGCTGAGAGGTTCGGGGCAAGGCCCTGCAGCCACACTGCTCGGGTTCGAGACCCAGCTCTGCCACTAGATGGACCTGTGTTTTGGGACAAGTGGGGGTCCCCTTGGCTGAGCCCCAGCGTCCTCTGTGAGAGAGGATGGCAGGATCAAGAGCTGAATGGGGTGCTGAAACCGGTTTGGCTCAGTGGTAGAGCGTTGGTCTGCAGACTGAAAGGTCCCGGGTTCGATTCCGGTCAAGGGCATTTAGGTACCTTGGTTGTGGGCACATCCCTGGTAGGGGGTGTGCAAGAGGCAGCTGGTCAATGTTTCTCTCTCATTGACGTTTCTAGCTCTCTCTCTCTCCCTTCCTCTCTGTAAAATATCAATAAAATATATATAAAGAGCTGATCAGGGAAGCACGGGGCCGGTGAGCGGTGAGAACAGTGGGTGGTAGCTGTTCTGATCGGCACTTCACTGAGGGGGGTGTGCCCGGTCTGTCCTGGGCCTCGGGCACCCCCAGCCCCTTTCCATGCGCCCTGGAGGTTGGCATGCCCCGGGTTGAGGAGCGCCAGCCCGCGGCTCTGGACACCTGCAGCCGCCAGCGGGCACCTGGAGGACGGCGCCCCAGGGGCCACGGTCACATCATCCACATCACCCACCCACACTGTGCCCCGCACTGGACAGGACACAGGACAAATGAGTGACAGACAGATGCCCCCCCCCCCCCCGCCCCGCCTTGCCTGGCAGAACTAGACTTGTGTGTCTCCAGCCTGGTCCTGCTGACGCTGGACCAGCAGCTGCCTCTCCCTGTCTTTTCTGTGCACCTGGGACCGAAGACCGGCGTCTCCTCCTGGGATTCTCAGCCTCTGAGAGCCCTTCCTCAGGGCCTGGGACGCCTCCAGAGGCGGCGGGCGGCCTGCATGAGGGTTGAGGAGCGGGTTCAGTGAGTTGAGCTCTGGTCCCAGACACACTTGGTCCTCCTTTTATTCATCCAGTCAGTAGTCACTGGGCACCAGTGTGTGCCAGGCTCTGTGCCAGGCACCAGGGCCATGCTGATGCCCACACGCCTGCATGGCCCTGCCCTTCTGAGAGGTCAGACCTCCTCGGAGAGTGTGGGTCTGGGTCGGGGGGTGCGGCCTAGTGGGGGAGGGCGGGGGAGGGTGACGTGGAGGGAGCCACAGTGGACCTTGGAGAGGAGGGGCTTTTCCTGAGGGCCACGGGGAGGCCTCGGGGGTATTTTCAGGCGGAAGTGGCACAGGCAGGTCTGCCGTGCGTGAGGGGAGGTGAGAGGAGGACCCGATGGTGAGCGGGGACCTGGGCCAGTGTGGGTGGGGTGGGCACAGTCGGGGGGGGGGGCAGTGGATGGGGGAGGGGGAGCCAGGCCTCCGTGATGAGAGGGTGAGGCTGGGGAGACCGGTGTCCGCTCTTCTCGGCCCTGTGGGGTTGGTTCATCAGGGCAGCCAGTGGTGCTCCGCTGCTCGCGTCCCTCCTGGGACAGGAGACTCATTCCCTTCCGGGGCAGCTCCGGGTGCGAGAGCCTCCTTCCTTCCCCGGGCAGAGTGGGAGGAGGGCGAGGCCTGGGTTCTGAGGACCTAGATTTGAGATCTTGCCTCAACTACCCTGCTATTTGACAGGGCCTTTCTCCTTCCTGGGCCTCAGTTTCCTCCTCTGTGAAGTGGGCACAAGGCTGTAGGGACCGATGGGAGGATGTGGGCGGAGCTCTCTGGGCGTCGGAAGGCGTGGCCTCCCGGCGTCATTAGCCGTTACCGTCGTGCAGAGTCCAGGACCGGACCGGCCGGGGAGCCCCTCCCCCCAGGGAGGTCAAAGTGCAGGGCTGGGTGCAGGGTCCACGGGCAGGGGCCGGGGCTCCAGTGGGCGACGGGGCATCCCGGAGGGGCAGAGGAGAACGACCCGTGGCTTACAAAGCGTGAACCCCACTTGCCCCCCCCCCCCCACACACACACATCCGTGGCCAAGCCACCCACAGCGGCTGCCCTTCCTCGGCCCGCCCCGCGCAGCACAGAGCTGTTGGTGGCCGCCATGTTTGTTAAGCCAGAATCTTCTAGAAAAGAGGAGTCCCTTCCGCAGGACACTCATCCCCTGCGCTCCGCCACCTTCCAGGAGCCACAGGGGTGCAGGCTGGAGGCGAAGAGTCCCAGGTGACCTTGGGCAAGCCCTTCTTCCTGCCTGGCCTCACCTTGCCTTTCTGCGTAATGGGCACGGGACCTTCTAGCGCCGGCTTCTTAGGAGCCGGTGGACCTTGGGCTGCGTTGAGGCACGGCGCAGGCGCCTCGGAAATAGCCACGGCGTGATGCCACTCTGTCTGGCCCTGGCCCGGGGGCCTGAGCAGGGCGGTGGGGATGGTGCTCAGGGCTGAGCCCGGTGGAGGTTCTGACGCGGTGCCAGCGCGTGGGCCGCAGGCAGCCAGCCCGCCCCACCGGGCCGGCGCAGTGCGGTTTGCGTCCCCGAGATAGCGGGTCTTTACACATTGGCGTGCGGCGCTTGGCCAGCCCAGCTCGGAGGCAGCGAGTCTGACCTTGTCGGGGAGGTGGCTGGCTCCTGCCACCCAGGGGCCCCGTGGCCTGCGCCTGTCCTCTGAGCCTCGGCGGCCAGGGAATGGGAAGGGGACCCTGCCTCTGGCCGAGCGGGTGCTGGGAGGCCGTGGTCCCCTCCACCCGGGGAGTGGACCTCCAGTGTGGCCGGATCTGGGAGGAGCTGGCCTGCAGGGGCTGAGGGGTGATGGGCCAGCCAGAGGGGAGGGAGCTGACAGCCGCACTTCCGTCTCACGTTTTGTTTGGTTTGGGGGAGTGTTTTTTTTTGGGGGGGGGGCGGGCGTGGAGGAGGGAGAAAAGAGAACAGAGCTTAAGGTTGGGGACCAGAGGCGGCCTGGCAGGTTTGCGGGGTGGGTCTGCGCCGGCCGCTCGCCTGGCCGTCGGGAACTGGCCTGATGGGCGTGTCTGGCCCAGCCCCTGCCTCCTCCTGCCGGGAAGGACCCTCTGCCGTCACCTGACCACCCTCCCCCACTTTGTAACGGGGTAAACCGAGGCTCAGAGAGAAGGGGGGGCACCCGGGGCCTCGGAGGCTGCGGAAGGGCCCGAACCACGGCCAGCGCGAAGCCCTTTCCATCCCTGGGTCCCCTGGGCCCCCAGGGCCGCCCCAGACAGCAGAGCCGGCGGGAGGGTGAGCTCGGGGCGGGGCGGGAAGGGTGTAATTTGGAGAACCGAGTAAACAGGCCTCCATGCGGAGAGAAGGGCTCTGTGCTGGCCTCACAGACGGGCCAGTGTCTGCGGGCACGGCCCAGGCCCGTCCGCCCGCCGCAGACAGGGAGACGCGAGGGGTCCTGGCGGATTCAGAAAAGCCAGAGCTCCGCTCCCCTTCCACCCACCCCACCCCACCCCCATAGTTAATGCTCCCAGGAAAAGGGGAGGGGGAGAGGGGGCGCCGGGCCCCCTAGGGTGGCCACTGCTCACCCCTCCAGGCTCAGCTTGCTCCCTGGGCCTCAGCTCCCGCCTCCGAAATGGGAGTGATCTGTCTCCGGGAGGGCGGTGGGGGGGTGGGGGTGGGGGTGGGGGTGGTGGAGCGAGTGGCCACACACAGGAGCCCTTTCTCTCAAAATCTCTTCACTTCTTTGTGGCCCGCGGCGGCGGCTCCCTGAGCAGAGGGGTGGCTGTCAGGGACCTGAGCCTCGGCCAGCTCCTGGGAGGCCAGCCTGCCGTCCACGTCCGCGCCAGGCCGGAGCGGGCCCGGCTCAGCGTTCCTGTTTTCCTGTCCAGGTCGGGGCAGAATCTGAGAGGAGCTGCTTCTGGGCCTGCCCCACAGCTGGGGGCTGGGCTGCCGCCCCCCTGCCCCGTCCCCCATTTCACAACCCCCCCCCCGTCCCCCCCCCTCCTGCAGCCCCCCTCCCTCCTCCCGGGACGGCCGGCACACTTCCTGTGTGTCAGGGGCAGAGCCTTTACCCCCTCCCTCCCACTCCTCCTCCCCTCTTCCTGAGATCTGGCTCTGAATGGGGGCTCTGTCCGCCTCCACTCTGGGCCTCAGTTTCCCGGGGCTCGGGGAGGGGGCCGGATGACTCTGGAAAGGCCGCTGGGAGAAGCCCCAGCCCCCGGCCGGCCCTGCAGGGCCCACGGACCGGCCCTTGCCGCCACGGGCACGCCTCCCTGGCCCCACCGCCGCCGCCGGGCCCGTGTGTGGCTGTGGGTCTAATTCTCCTCTGAGATACTAACTACACCACGAGCGCTCCGTCGGGGTGGCCAGGGTGGCATGGGGGGGGGGGGGGGGAGACAGAGCCGCTCCAGCAGCCACGGGCCACGGTTCCTTTGGCCCCACGCCTTAGTGTCACCGGCTGCAGAACGGGAATGGTGGCGCTTCACCGGGCTGTACAGTTTGCCGGGCACGCTGTGTGTTTATCAGTTACACGCACGTGCATCTGACCCCGAGGCTGGGCACAGCGAATGCCCCGCCATCAGCAGCCATAATTAACACCCCCTGGCTGCGTGCGGTGGCTTCAGCTCCGGGGCCGGAGCGGCGAGTCAGGGGCCTGGCCAGGTGGACGTGCTCTCCGCAGATGGGGAGCCCGGGGCTATTTGGACGCAGGGACTGCCTGGTGGCTGCAGAGTGTGGGCTGGGGGTTCAGAGGGGCCGGCGGGGCGGATGCTGGTGGGTGCGGAGCCCCAGCTGCTCCTGACTTCCCCTCTCCCTCTGGGAAGGAGTGGCCTGGGCCCCGGGGTGCCCAAGAACACCCAGACCACGCCGAGACCGCAGGCACGGAGCTCAGGTGGCCACACAGGACTTCCTTCCTCCTGGCCTGTGCACAGCTCAGACTGGCTTGGAGCCCTTTGTTCTCGTCCTGGAGCCCTGAGGGGAGGCCCGGGGGGGGGGGTGGTGGCGGGAGGAAGGGTCCTGGGGCCAGGTTCCTGGTCCCTCTGCAGCTCCAGGGCCTCCAGGACTGACCGGCAGGAGACAGGACTCCTGAGTCCTGGGCCCCGCTGACTCACTGTCACAGGGGCAGTTTGACACCCAAATCCACTCGCCCAGGCCCTGTGTGTAGAGCTCGAGGAGAGATGCGAGCAGCGGTGACCAGCCGGTCACTAAGGAAGTTATTATCAGAGGGCAGGTCTCTGTGACAAATGCCCGCCCACGCTGGTGGGCCGCGCAGGCCGAGCAGAGCCCCGCCAACCGGCTCTCCTGTCCCATGAGGGACAGGCCCCTGATGGCCACGGGACTGGTCCAGGGTCCTGAGTGGGCGGAGAGCCAGCCCCAGCGCCTTCCCCCGTGGCACCTCATCCCTTGTCCGGTAAAGGGCCTGTCTGGCCCCAGGCCACTGCCGGCCCCACACGGGGCCTGGGCTGTCAGTCACCGGCCCTGGGACTGCACAGCTGGGCGGCCGGTTTGGGGGCGGGCCTTTGTGGTCCCTGAAATCCTTTCTTCCTGCTTCCTGAGGCAGAAAAAGGGTACAGGGGCCTCTGGGACGAAAGCGCGGGGTCCCTCTAATGGGAGATTTTTTTGGGGGGTGGAAGGATAATGGGTTGTTTATTTTTCTTCGTTCTCCCTGGTAAATGTATTAAAAACTAGCCCTATTGGCCGTATTTTGGGGGAAATTTTGCTTCTTTTGTCTGACTCCAGGGCCTAAGCCACCCTGGCCTGTGAGAACCCCAGCAGGGCGCGAAGGGCAGGCTTGGGAAAGAGGCAGAACGCAGGGAGGATTCTGGAAGGAGGGGTGTTTGCGTTAGGTCTTGGAGGACAGGATGGATTTGGCCATCACAGTCGGGGTACAGGCAGGTGGAGGGCGTGGCTTAGCGCAGACAGTGGCCTGTCCTTGGGGCGGGGGCGGGGGGCTGGGGGGTGACTGTGGCTGGAGAGAGGTGGGCAGGAGCTCTGCCCGGGGCAGCCTTGAGTGCGGGCAGAGGGACCAGGGCAGAGGGACCAGGGCAGATGGACCAGGGCAGAGGGACCAGGGCACGGGGAGCCCTCCTCGTCGGCCCTCGTCGGCTGGGCTCTGGGGGGACTCGCCTGTGCGGCTGTGAGACAGAACCGCCGCCGCACCCCTCTGTGCCCCGCCCGGAGGGAGGCGCCGTGGCTGTCGGTGGTGAGGCTATGGGTGGGCCCCACATCATGGAGCCTCTCGCCTTGCCAGGCAGTGAGGGTCTCGTGTGTGGGTTCCCGTTCAGCCCGGAGAGCCTGCGGCCCATCGGTCCACCCCCTCAGGGACCCTGCTCACCGCTGGCCAGAACGGGCCCAGCCCCCGGACCTGTGTGGCCACGGAGGGTGTATGGGGCCGCAGGCCGGGCTGGAAGTCCGCGCTGGGCAGTGCTCAGGGCTCCCCCTGCCTGTCTTCATGGTGACCTCAGCTCGCTCCCCATCTGCACGGGGGCCGGCCCTGGCCACCTCCAGCGCCGTGAGCTTTCTGAGCGATGCCGCTCACCTGGGGCCCGAGCGGAGTGGACTCAGGAGAGAGCTGCTGCCCAGGGTGAAGGGGAGGGCGGGGAGGGGGGTGGGGGGCTCCCTCCTGAAGGAGCCCCGCTGACAGGGTGGTGTGAGGCCGGTCTCTCCGCAGTGAGCTCCTTCCTCCCTCTCGGACCCTCAGGGCTCCCACCTGCCAGCGCCCGGTTCCTCGAGTTTGAGCTTTCAGCATGGAGCTTCCTCAGAGCTGTCCTTGCCGTTACATAAATACTATCTAACGACCAGCGGACACAAAGTAACGATAAACAAAATGAAAATAGGAAGAGCCCTGACCGGTTTGGCTCAGTGGCTAGAGCGTCGGCCTGCGGACTGGAGGGTCCCGGGTTCGATTCCCGGTGGGGGGTGTGCAGGAGGCAGCTGATCCATGTTTCTCTCTCATCGATGCTTCTAACTCTCTATCTCTCTCCTTTCCTCTCTGTAAAAAAATTAAATAAAATAAAAAAAATCAATAATTAAAAAAAGATAATCACAAGAAGGTGAACACTGCCAGTAGCCCTGCCACCCAGAAAGAATGACTCTCGGGCGTTTTCCTGACACGGAATCAGCATTGGGGCTGGGAACCCGCTCAGGTGCCGCCCCCGCGGGGTGCTGACCAGCTGCAGAGTGTCCCGTTGTGTCCCATTGTGTCCAGGCAGGCACCTCGCTCAGCCAGCCCTCCCGCTGGGCACTTGGGCTGTTTGTGTTCGCCCTGCGGTGAGCAGCGCGCTGTGGATTGCCCCATCCTTCCTGCGGTTGGCAGCTTGCTCAATGCCCGCCGTGGGGGGCTGTGGGTGCCGCTGGGGGGGGGGGGGAGCCATTGTCTGCGCCCTCCCGAGAACACACCGGCGTGGCGCTCCGGCCCGGGGGGAGGCGGCGGAGTGAGGGTGCCTGGGAGCCGGGGAGCCGCAGCCACTCAGGCTTGGAGGTCGGGGGAGGTTTGGGGGGGGAGGCTTGGGGAGGACGGGAGGAATGGGGAGGAATGGGGAGGACTGGGTGTCCAGGCTAAAGGGTGAAGGAGGAGGACAGACAGGGCCATGGGCAGCGGGCAGCTCTGCAAAGGCCCAGCGCCCGGGTATTGGGGGAACCAGGATTTCCCAGAAATCGAAGGTTTTGTGTGGTTGTTGTTGGCCACAGCAGCGGCTTCCCCGTGAGCACAGCGCTTTGGTCGTTGTCTCTTGGTGTCCACACCGGTCCCTCTGTGGGTGCCACGGAAGCTGGGTGACGTGCCTGCCCCGGTGAGAGCGGCAGGCCAGGCCTCCTCCTCTCAGCCTGGCTCCCCCCCACCCCCACCCCCACCCCCGTGCCCGCACAGAGAGGGCAGAAGAGGCTCCGGTTTCCGGCTCTCTGCAGGTGCTGTATCGTCTGGCGGAATCCGCTGGAAGAGGAAACTGAGGATCTGAGCTTAGGCGACAGCTCGGCTGTGCGATAGGGTGGTGACCTTTTCTGCTGCTGATGTGTGTGACCTTGAGCTCGCCTGGCCGCCTCCGGCTCCGGCCCCGGCCCCCGCTGCGCGGGGAGCGCCTCCCGGGGCTGGAGAGGCCCTGGCTGAGGCTGCCCCAGGCCCAGCCGGCTTTGCTTTCCTCTTTTCTGCTCATTTCTCCTATTCCCTTTTCTCTTTTCTTCTCTTCCTTCTCTCCCTTTCTAAATATATTTTTATTGACTTCAGAAAGAAGGGAGAGGGAGAGATAGAAACATCCACCGGCTGCCTCCCGCACGCTCCCTGCCTGTGCCAGGGCCGGAGCCTGCCACCCCTGCTTGCGCCCTGACCGGGAATCACACCGTGACCTCCTGGCTCATAGGTCCACACTCAGCCCCTGAGCCACCTCAGCCGGGCCTGAGCCGGCCTGTCTCCAAACCCCACCCTCTCCCTGTGCCTGGGGGGCCGAGTGGGGGCGCTCTGGTGTAACCTCCCAGCCAGGGGCGAGTATTGGTGCTGCGTGCTCCGTGCTGGGGATACAGCATGAGGGAGAGTGACAGGGTCCCTGCCCTCGTGGGGAAACCGACACCAGCCAGTTCATTGTCACAGCAAAGTTGTGCTGATGCCAACGGGGGTTCTGACCTCCACGGGGAGAGTGGGGGGGACTCTCAGGAACAGTGCTTCCGTACCCAGGTCGACAGAGCAATTTGATGGCGCCTGCCCGTGTGGCCTGAGCCGGGGAGGGGACGCCTCTTATGCCAGCCTGAGGGGTCAGGGCCTTGAGGGGCCGGTGCGATGAAGTCAGCCGCTTCCCTGGGTGGAGGAGGAGGAGGTGGGAGCCAGGGGGTGTGGGGGACTTGGCCAGGGTCACCGGGGGCAGTCGTGCCTGGTGCTCCCAGCCCGGCCTCACTACCTGGCGCCTGCCCCTGGAGCCTGCATTGCTTCCGGGGGGGTAACGGGCCTGTCCCCACCCCTATGAGAGGCACCCACCTCCCGGGAAGCAGCCACGGAGCCGCGCCTGGTGCTGGGCGCCGTGTCTCGGGGAGCACGGATGGGCAGGCGTCTCGCGGGCACCTGGAACCAGGAGGGGACTGTCCCGGTGCCTCCCCTCCTGGCCCCCGGGAGACCTGCAGCTGGTGACCCACGGGTGGGGCAGGGCCCGCGTGCTCTGCCGGCTCAGAGGGCAGCCGCAGGCGTCCTGTTATTTGAATAAACTTTCCATCTTCTGTCTGCATGAAGCCTCCTCGTGCTCTGTGCCCCGGCATTCCAGCCCCAGATTGGGTTTCCTCGGCCCAGCAGCACACACAGCGAATTTTCATATCGGCTCCTCCGTCCTCCCTCCCCCTCCCCCTCAGCCTCTTCCTGCACCCCATCCTCCCCCTCCCTGGCTTCGAAAAGGCAGGAACCCCCACCCCACACCTCCCCTCACTTGCCTCAGGACCCAGGGAGCCAGCCCTGCAGGCAGGTGTGTGTAGCGGGGACTGAGTGTGAAGAATGCTGACATCAGAGGCCACTCGGCTAATGAAATGTGGGGGATTGTCCTCTGGTTAGTGGCCCAGGGCTGGGCAAACTGTGGCCCGCGGGCCGGATCCGGTGAATAAAACTATTGAATTAAAAAAAAAAACCCAAAAGACCGTACCCTTCTATGTAATGATGTTTACTTTGAATTTATATTATTAGTTCACACAAACACTCCATCCATGCTTTTGTTCCGGCCCTCCGGTCCAGTTTAAGAACCCAATTGTGGCCCTCGAGTCAAAAAGTTTGCCCACCCCTGGGTCAGCCCTTCTCTGTTAGAGTTGGGCCACAGTGACGGGTTCTTACAGGGCAGCAGCTGGCGTTTACCGGGCTCTCACGCACTGCCAGGCGCCTCTCACCCTCTGTCTTCCTTCTTCCTCACAGCAGCGCTTCGAGAGAAACATCGACCAGCTGCCTCCTGCACACCCCCCACTGGGGATGTGCCCGCAACCAAGGTACATGCCCTTCACCGGAATCAAACCCGGAACCTTTCAGTCCGCAGGCTGATGCTCTGTCCACTGAGCCAAACCGGTTCCGGTGGTCCTCAGCCCTTTAAAGAATTGTCCATCGAATGCTGAGCAAGACTGATGTTGTGACGCTCGGGGATTTTCATCGATCTGGATGTCTTAGTCAATGCGATAAGAAAAAAGAAAAAAAGGCCGAAACCGGTTTGGCTCAGTGGATAGAGCGTCGGCCTGTGGATTGAAAGGTCCTGGGTTTGATTCCAGTCAAGGGCATGTACATTGGCTGTGGGCACATCCAAGAGGCAGCTGATCGATGATTCTCTCATCGATGTTTCTAACTCTCTATCCCTCTCTCTTCCTCTCTGTAAAAAATCAATAATATATATATATATATATATATATATATATATATATATATATATTTTAAAAAGGCATCACTACAAGGTCCCAAAAAGCAAGACGCACATGGTCCTGCCCGGGTGGAGTTCAAAGCAGGTTTACCTCGAGCCTCTGCCTCGGCCTTGTCTGCCTGTGGGCAGTGGAGGCCGGAGAGACGAGGAAGCACCGCCCCCGACGCCATGGAGCAGGTGGGGTTTGGTCGCTGAGGTTTGGTGGCCCGCGGTGGCATGGGGCTTGTTGGGTGTTTGCTTGCAGGATCTTCATCTCTCTCGCCATTTCCCTTTCTGACTAGTTAACCTCCAGGGGCCCAGAAGGACTGAGACCCACGCATGTCGCTGCTGTTCTGGTTCTTCTTTGCTGGCAGGAAACACACCACAGAGAACTGTCATTAGCACAGGTCGGCCGCCCCTGTGTCCGTCCTGATGGCAGGTGCCTCTGTGCCCGTCCTGATGGCGGCGCCCCTGTGCCCGTCCTGATGGCAGCCACCTCTGTGCCCGTCCTGATGGCGGCCACCTCTGTACCCATCCTGATGGCAGCCACCTCTGTGCCCGTCCCGATGGCAGCCGCCTCTGTGCCCGTCCTGATGGCGGCGCCTCTGTGCCCATCCTGATGGCAGCTGCCCCTGTGCCCGTCCTGATGGCAGGCCGGTCCTGTCCTGGGCAGCGGGCGCTGCGAGGGGGTGGGGGGGCCTCGGCACCCCTTCCTTCTTCACCCTCCCAGCTGGGTCTGTACTCCCAGAGGGCAGGGACGCCTGGGTTCTGGGCTCCAGAACCAGCCGCCAAGTGCCGGCTGTGGGCAGGGCAGCGAGGCGGGGCGGAGGGAAGAGAGGGCTTTTGTTCCTTCCCTGTGTGTCTGATGGGAACTGACTGCTTCCCAGCAGGCGCCTGGAGGTGTGGGGCAAAGCGCAGTGCTGGGACTTGGGTCTTCCGTCTGCCTTGTTTCCGACGTCTGCACTCCAGCCCCCCTTCTCCCCCCCTCAGGCCCTCCCGCCCTGAGCTCCACTTCCCGCCAGACCCGGGTCGCCGAGCTGAGCCGTGGTTAAATATTTGCCAGCTGAGAAGAGCTTTAAAAGTGGCTCTGTGAGCACTCCCGGCCGGCTCCTCCCCGCCCGCCGCCACCTCGCCCCAGAGCCGCCGCCCGTGACGGGAGGCCCGGCCCAGGCCCACGCCGCCTCCTGCCCAGCCAGGCTGGCATCTGAGACCGATGAGCTCCCGCCGCGGGCTGTTCACTGGGCATGTGCTTACTGAGCGCCCACCTGGGCCGGGCATGAGCTGGTGCCCGGAGGTGGTGGACAGGGTCTCTCTCTCTCTCTCTCTCTCTCTCTCTCTCTCTCTCTCTCTCTCTCTCTCTCGAGGTGGGTGGGTGGGGCAGGCCGAAGGAGCCTTTCTCAGTGACTCAGTGATCGCAGCTGGGAGGAGTGCCAAGGGTAGTGGAGGCCGCGGAAGGAGGTTGTGGGGATAGGACTTGGGGTGGGGGGTTCCCCGAGGAGGTGGCGTTTGCCCTTGGGGAGGAAGAGGGGACGTTTGCGCTTGGCCAGATGGAGGGGGCGGGCTCTGGGAGAGCATTCCAGGCCAGAGACCCCCAAGATCAGAGCCTGCTTTCCTCTCTGGGCACTGAGTTCCCACTGACTTCGTTCTCCCCACCCCCCCAGCCTCAGTTTCCCCACCTGTCCAACGGGGAGCTTGGACTTGACCTCAGAGGGCCCTTCTCAGGCCCAGTGGCCTGTGACCCACCCGGGAGCTGCCCTCCAGGGGGGACTGCCCCAGCGGAGTCCACGCGGACTTGGGGAGTCCCCGAACCGCGGACTGGCAGGCCCGGGCACCGGGATGGAGCGGGGCGCAGAGCCCTTCCCCGGGTGATGTCGCCTCACCTCTGAGCCTCAGTCCCATTGCAGAGAGGGCTTAATCGTACGTCCGGGCGAGGGTTAAATGGAAGCATGCTGGCTCTCCTTGTTAACCCGGGAGCTGCCCCTGTGCCGGCATCGGGCTGAGCGTTACAGGCATTATCTCATGCCCCAGTTATTATTATAATCATATGCAAATGGGAACCCCGGAACGGCGTGATGGGAGAGATGACATCTGGGCCGGGCCCCGGCGTCTGGCGAAGGTTTGACCGGTGGGAAGAGGGGCGGGGAGGCCCGAGGCGGGCACGGCCCAGGTGGGTGCGGGGAGGCGGGCAGCACCCGCGTCGGGTAGGAGACGGGCGAGGCGGGGCGTGGGAAGGGAAGGCGGTTGCGATGGTGGTGGAGCCTGCGTTCGGTTCAGTGTAATGTGTCTGCGGGCTGCAGTTTGCCAGGCCCTGGGGTAGGTGCTGGGGGAGGCCACGCTCTCCGGGCTGTAGGAGGCCAACGAGGAGAGCTTTTTAAAGTGCCCTGAGCGACCGTCTCCTGCTGTCTGCACAGCCCTGGCGTCGGGGTGCGGGCCCCCGTGTGGAGCGTTCTTCTCTTGACAGCTGGCTAGAGAAGTCACGGGGCCTCAGGGCCTCTGCTTCCTCAGTGGGGTGATACCCGTGCCCCCTCCTAGGGTGGCGTCAGCGTTTGCTGAAGACTCTGCAGAGTGCAAGCCCTGAAATGCCCCATGTTCCCCCTGTCCACCGGGCGATGGCAAAACCTCTGTCCTCCCGGCCACTGAGATCTGCCACTAAAGGCCCTCGCGCACGCGGAGCTGGCACGCGGTCAGGTGGCCGCCAGCCGTGGGCCCTGGCTGCGCTGCGGGCTGCTGTCCGTGCGAGGAGAGGTTTTCCTTGTTCGTGACCGGCCCCGGGGAGGGGTGACCTCGCAGAGGGTCCCTCCAGGGCACCTGAGGCCGGTCGGGGAGGGAAACCTCCGGGTGGCAGCCACCTTCCCCAGGAGAAGGGAGGCATTGTGCACATTCCCGGCCTGGGACGCAGCCACGGCCCAAGGCCTGGGTTGGGCGTGAGCCTCCCTCTCTGTGGTGGTGAGGAATCTGTGGGGCGTGTGTGTGTGTGTGTGTGTGTGTGTGTGTGTGTGTCCTCATTGCTCCATGGGGCGGTGTCTCTCTGCGGGGGGTGGGGGCGGCCTGGCTCCGGATCGCTGCCTCTGGCGTCCGCTCCGGGCTGTCTTCCCATTCAGCTCCTACTGTGCGCCAGGCCTGGTCCCAGATGTGGTGGGCACTGCCCGGGGCAGTCAGACAGGGAGCGTGCCTGACCACCTAGGCGATCAGCAGGGGGTTGTGGGAGCCATAGAAGCTTTGTGAGCAGGGGGGGTTCGGGGGGAGGATCAGGTAGAGATTTGGGGGTTGGGGCAGGCATAACCTGGGAGCGGCCTGGCTGGGGGCCAGGGACTGTCGGCGTGGTCTGGGCTGAGCCGGCCTGGTTCCTGGCTAGGAAGCCTGCTTCAGCTGATGGCCTTGTGCCGGGGAGGGGGGCAGGGCTCGGGGGCGGGGTGGGGGTGGGAATCCTCTCGGGCCCCCCGTGGGGTCCCAGGGAGCTGCCATTGCTCTACCCCCCTGCTTCGGGGCTTGCTCACGGGGTGGCCTGACCGGTCCCTTGCTCCCCCGGGTGCTGTTCCCCTTCTGGTCAAGGACTGGCCGGGGGCAGCTCTGCCCCGCCGTCCCGGGCCGGGCTCCGCCGCTGGCTCAGGCTCTCCTCCCAGCCCGCCCCTCGCTGGCCCGTGGAGCTGTCATTACCCCTCCGCCGGTGCCCCCTGATTACGGGTCCCGAGCAGGAGCCCTGTCAGCCTTTCTGGCAGCGGCCACCCACAGGCCAGCGCCGCCCGAGCCCTGCCCCCCGGGGCGAGACGGGTTTGCCTAAACGTGGGTTTAGCCTGCTAGACTCCGACTGTCCCGGGTGCATGTCGTTACACGCGAAGCTGTCTGTCCCTAGAGAAGTCACTGGCCCTCCCGGAGCCTCCGCGTCCTGCCCTGAACGTGGGGACAGTGCGTGCAGGAACGCATGCAAACGCGTAGCACCCTCCTGGGCCCAGAGGAGGCGTGAACCAGCAGCTCCTACTGTGTGTGAGCAGTCACAATGGGTGCGGGGGGGGGGGGGGTTCATGCAGGAACCTGGCTAAGCACTGGGCCCGGGCAAGCTGGCCAGGGACCCCAGGAGAGTGTGGGCACCTCTAAACCGCGGGCTTTCCTGCTCTCCACGGCGGCACTCTGAACCGCTGAGACCCGGGAGGGTGGCGGCCCTGCCTCGCTCTGTCTCTGCTCTTCCTTCAGCTCCGGCCTGGGTGGCTCTGCGGTGGGTGGGGTTGGGGTGCTGGGCTGTCTCCCCCACATTCCCCCCTTGGCCCCGGGAACTGGGCTGGCAGGTTCTGGGCCTCCCCGCCCTCCAGGGTTTCAGGTAAGCAAATCTCTCAGCCCTGAAACCGGGCTGGGCCGGGTGGCGAGGCGCGGCGGAGCCGCTGGAGGGACCGGACCGGCCGGGAGCCGCCTGGCACCGCGCCCTGAGCTGGGGCCAAGCCGGGCTGGCACCCACGGGCAGCCCCCAGGGCTGGCACGAGGCTGCTGTGGTCTCCGGGGGAGAGCTTCCCCTTTGCCCTGGCACCCCATTATCAGCAGTGGGTGGGAGTGGTGGCAGGGCCTGGGCTCAGGTCCTCTGTCTCTGGGAGGGGCGCTCGGTTATCTGGGTCTCTGTCTCCTTGTCTGGAACGTTCCTCCGATGCGACACCAGCTGGCCCCGAGTTGACTTGAGGATTTGGGGGGACGGTCCAGCTCAGAGACTAGCTCAGCGGTGGCACGCGCTGGGCGTGGGGAGGGGAAGCAAAGGAACCCCTTCGCTTGGCTTCCAGCTCTGCAGGGTGGTACCTGTCTGGGTCCTTTCTCCCCGGACCTGCCCTCCTTCCCCCCTTCCCAGCTCAGCAGGGGCTTTCTCTCCTCCGAGCCTCAGTTTCCCCATGTGAACAGTGGAGAGGGGGGGATCATGCAGGACCCCATCTGCGACCCCACCCCAGAGCCTCCAGGCAACTTCCGGCCCCCCCGGGGCCCCCCGGCCACTGCCCAGCCTCCACGCTATCTGAGTGCAGGAAGTAGCGTGATCCTGAACGTTGTCAGTTTGGAAAATCAGAGATTAATGTCCTTCCGGCTGCTTGGCTGCTGCCGGTGCTGGTGCTGATCCTGGGGATGGGGAGGGGGGACAGTGGTTGCTCGGCCTCTGTTTCAAGGGCTTCTCCGGGGTTAGAAGCACCTTGGACAATAAGAACAGGTAAACGAAGGCTCCGGCAGCGCAAGGTGCATGCCCTCCCTCGCCCACCGATCTTAGGGCCCCGGCAGGCACATACCGTCGTGCCATTCTGCAGAGACGGAAACAGAGGCTCCGAGAGGGGAGATGCCGTGGCCAAAGCCACGTAGCTGGCAGGTGGCAGAGCTGGGGCTTTACCCCAGAGCTCGGGTGCCTGGAGGAGACGTGCTAGTCCTGCCCCTGCCCCCGCCCCGTCCTGTGCCCAGCGCCGGGGTGACTGTGGTCAGCTCCCACTCAGTTGACTCACCCGCAGCTCAGAGGAGGTGGTCAGCTCCTGGGGCCAGGACAACACCGATTAGATGGTCACTAAGATATTCGGCCAGCCGAAACCGGTTTGGCTCTGTGGATAGAGCGTCGGCCTGTGGACGAGTGGTCCCAGGCTCGATTCCGGTCGAGGGCGTGTGCGTTGGTTGCGGGCACATCCCCAGTGCGGGGTGTGCAAGTGGCAGCTGATCGATGTTTCTCTCTCATCGATGTTTCTAACTCTCTGTCCCTCTCTTTTCCTCTCTGTAAAAAATCAATAAAATATATTTAAGATATATATATATATATATAATTTTTTTTTTAAAGATATTCGGCCAGCTGAGCCAGCAGAGACCCACCCACCCATTTTGTAGGTGGGATGACTGAGGCCCGGAGAAGACGACATGTAAGGGGCCCAGCAGGTGTGAAGGCTCCCTGCTCACTCTGACCAGAGGGGATGGAGCCCCAGACTCCCGGCCCCGCTCTGACAGCGTAGCCACTGGCGTGACCTTGGGAAGTCATTTGACCCTCAGAATCCTCATCTGTAAGGCGGGGACAGTTAGAGTCGGCTTTACCTGCCTCTTGGGACTAAAGACCCAGCAAGAAAGCGTCAGGCGGGGCTTCGGAGATTCCTTTTGTGAGAGGCCAGCGGGGGAAGAGGCTTGGGTGAGAGACAAGGCTTGAACCCACCTTTCCCTTCCAGGCGAGTAAGTCGCCAGGTCTCCCTGAGCCTCGGTTTCCTTCTCTGTAAAGTGGGCATAACCGTATCCCTTCACATTTGCTGCTGAACATGGTATGTTCCAGAGGATGGCGCCCTGGTGAACTCGGGGGCTTCTGGGGCAGAGCTCGGAGGACTGGCTGGTGAGAGGCCCCTTGAGTCCCAAAGGAGGCACCCTTTGGAGGCAGGGTTCTGGCATTGAGGGGCAGAGCCATCCTAAGATCCCAAGATTTAAAGATGCAAGATCCCTTAGCCAGCTCACTGGGAGGCTTGAATCTAAAACAAACCGGGTGTGTGTATGTGTGTTGTGTTGTGTGTGTGTGTGTGTGTGTGTGTGTGTGTGTGTGTGTGTGACACAGTTAGTAGGTTTGTGTGTCTGTATTTGTGTGTGTCTTTGTGAGTGTGTCTGTGTGAGAGTGTGTGTGGCCCTGGCCCCCATGTCCTGGGAAGTGTCCTCTTTGGAGCCCACTACCCTCAAATGCAGACATGACGTGGAGATGGGGCCCCGGTGGGCAGTGGCCCTGAGGTTGAGCACAGTGGGGTACGCAGGCCCCCCATAGAGCTCATGGTGCTGAGGGAATCAGGCGGGCCTTCCTGTGACAGCCACGGAGGGCATGCTGGGTTGTGGTTGACTGACAGGGAGAAACGGCCCTTCCCGAGCCACCGAGCTTTCTGACTCGGTTCCTGCACCTGCACAGGGAGAGCTTATGCCGAGGTTGAGTGGGAGCCCGGGTTTCGGGGTGCCCCACGCACAGCTGGCCTGCCTTTCCCACCCCCTCGCCTCTGCCTGTGCGTGTCCCTCCTTCATGGGCTTGCCCACCTTTATCATCGTTACTGTTCTGTGATTGCTTTCCTGGTTCTTGTTTAAAAAAAAGTTTTTATTGGATTTTTTTCAAACTCTATGTTACACCTGCTAGTAGGAATGTTAGTCTCTTCCGTTGTTACAGGCTGAGAGCTGTTAATGATTAAAAGCCACACTTACGGAGGTCTGAACTGAGCCCAGCTCCCTAGTGATGCCACCGCTTAGTCCTTACCCCCTCGGGGAGTGCCCCTGCCACCAGCCCTCACCCAGCCTTTGCCGTCCTGGGGCCTGGTCCAGAGCGGGCCCTCAGGACTCCCCTCCCGCGGCACCTGCTGTGCCAGGCCGCAGGGGCCGCCAGAAGCCCACCGCCGGGGTCTGCGGCCAGTCCGTGTTCTGCATCCCCCGCTGCCTGGCTCCCGGGCTGGGAGCGCGAGGCTGGGGTGTGAGAGACCCCACGTCTTCCATCTGTTTGGTTCTGAAATTTTAGGGCAGGCCAAGAAAAGAAAATAAGGATAAAAACAAGGCAGATTGTCTTGAGCTCGGCTAGTAAGGCGCGGCTGTGATCGTGGTGGGGTGGGGGCCGGGGCTGTGCGGTCTGTTTGGGGGTTCAGGGGGTGCAGGTGCATGGGGCTGCCTCCTCTTTTCCTGCCCCGCTGAGTGAGGCTCCGCGTCTGTGCTGGTACCTTTCCTCTCCCCACCCTCTGCCTGGCATTTGCTCCCCTCTCCCCGGCCTCTTGCCCTTCCCTCCTGGCCCCTGCCCCCCTCCAACCCCCCCCACCCCCCTGCCCTTGGACAACGTGAGAGGTTTAAATGGATCTCGTCCTCGCCTCCCAGCTCGCCCTGGCCGCCCTCGGCCGGATGTTTCAGGTCTGTCCGCCTCATTCTCCTCCTGGCTCTGTCTGGGTCACCTCCTCCGGGTTGTCGTTTCCTCGGCCTCTGCCAGCTTCCTCTCCGGCCCTCAGCCCCAGCCACGTGGCCCCAGGCCGCGGCCCTCGGCGGTGCCCGGTCTCCCCCTGGCTGACCAGGCCCTTCCTGCACGTCCCCCGCCCGGCCCGGCCCTCTGCGCGCCGCCGGACACGGGGTCTGGCCTTCGCTGCCCGGCCCCTGGGACCCGGCTCCGTCTTCCTCCGGGCCCGGCTCCCCGCCGTCAGGGAGATCCCGGCCCTTCGGGACACGATGCTGTATGAGGCTGGTGCACCGGGGCGGGTCCCACTCCTGGAGACATGGCTGAGGGACCCACGAGGTCGGAGGGCCCTCACTCCCCGTCCTGCACCTGGGAGGTGCCCATGGGAGCCAGGCTGCTGGGGGGCGGGGTGGGGCACACCCCAGACTGAGGCTGTGTGGGCTGGCGGCCGAGAACCCCGCTCTCCCGTTCTGGCACCGGGAGCCTCCTCCTCATAAAACGGAGAAACAATAGCTCTGGCTCCCTGGCTCTTCCGGAAGGCTCCTTGGGATCGCGCCTGTAAACGAGGCCTCCCCCGCGGCTCAGGTTAACATCCACTGGGAACTGTTATGATGGCGCTTTACAGGATTTATCAACGCGATTGTCGTCTAGGGTCCCATTTTCTCTTATTTGGCCCCAATTCATTATCCGTGTCTCCCCCCACCTCCCCCTCACGCCCTATCCTGCCTCATTTTTCAAAACCATTCCCATGGTCTTTGAGAGGGCTCCGGTTGTTGATGGTTTCGAAAAATAGGCATTCAGCCGAAACCGGTTTGGCGCAGTGGATAGAGGGTCAGCCTGTGGACTGAAAGGTCCCGGGTTCGATTCCGGTCAAGGGCGGCGTGTACCTTGGTTGCGGGCACATCCCCAGTGGGGGGTGTACAGGAGGCAGCAGGTCGATGTTTCTGACTCTCTGTCCCTCTACCTTCCTCTCTGTGAAAAATCAATAAAATACATAGTATTTTTTAAAAAATAGGCATTCAAAGCAAACTCCTCATCCGTTCTCCTTGTGCTCCCCCCACACAGAATGTGGACAGACGGGATCTCACCCGGGGGGGGGGGGGGAGCACCAGCCGGGCCGGGCCCGGCCGGGGACAGGGCTCCACGGGCCGAGCTCCCTCCAGCGTGGAGGGCGTGGCTTGCCCGAGACCTCAGGTGGCGGGTGGCAGGTGGCGGGCGGCGGGCATGCTTTTAGCCTCCTCCTGACCCCTCCTCCTTGCTGGGCCCAGGATTACATCCCAGCTTCGCCGCCCGGTACCTGTATGACCTTATGACCTTGTGCAAAAAACTTAGCCTCTCTGCGTCTCAGTTTCCTCCTGTCAAATGGGGTGACCCGCCCGCAGGTGTGGCTCAGTGGGTGAGTGTCGACCTAGGAACCAGGAGGTCACGGCTTGAATCCTGGCCAGGGCACATGCCCAGGTTGCTGGCTCTGTCCCAAGTGTGGCAGCTGACCAGTGATTCTCTTTCATCATTGATGTTTCTATCTCTTTCTCCCTTTCCCCTCCTCTCTGATCAATAAAAATGTCAATTAAAAAAAATATTTTTAAACATATATTTTATTGATTTTTTACAGAGAGGAAGAGAGAGGGACAGAGAGCTACAGACATCGATGAGAGAGAATCATCGATCAGCCGCCTCCTATACCCCCTCTCCCCCCCCCCACTGGGGATGTGCCTGCAACCAAGGCACATGCCCCTGACCGGAATCGAACCCGGGACCCTTCCGTCCACAGGCCGACGCTCCATCCACTGAGCCAAACCGGTTTCGGCAATAAAAATATATTTTAAAAAATAAAGTAAAATGGTGTGACCCAGCTCTGCCCCCCGGAGCTATGGAGAGGGTCACATGAGCTGCTGTCCTAGCCAGGTGCCCGCTGTCCCCAGAGACCAGCCACGAGAGGGACAGAGGCACCTCAGCCTCTTTTCCTTTAAGAAACATGGACCCCGAGGCTGTCAGAGGTGAGCAGGCCTGTTTGTGATTGAGTCCAGCCTCTGAGCGTGCAGGGGAAACTGAGGCCCGGGAGGTACACTGGGCCAGCGCACACCCCCCTGGTCGGGACTCAGCGCCGGAAGTCTTTCCCGGGGAGAAGGGCCCTTGTCATGGGCTACAGCCCTCTCCCGCCTCAGTTTCTCCGTCTGTCCGGAGGGCTGTCCTGGCAGACAGGGCAAACACTGAGTGTCACCCGGGTGCCCGCCTGCCCGGGGCCACAGGACTCGCTTTGTCCGCTCAGAAGCCGCTTCCGCAGGAGAGAGACGCCAAGGGCAGTGCGAGCAAAAGGCTGTTAGATGAGTCACGTCGGGAATATTTGTTTTTTATTGTGAAAAGAACCAGGCGCGTAAGCTAATTAAATGCTATAAATGTGCATAAAGCAGACGATGGAGTGGACTCTGCCCTCCTCATCCCCACACCCAGAGGTCCCGTGGCCACAGGCTGCAGGGCGGCCCTCCCGGCCTCTCCCCTGTGGACCGACAGGCCGGCTTCCGAGGAGGCGTCGTGCACGTGGCCGTGGCTCACTCTCTACGTGACGGAGCGGGGACCCCTCCCCGCGGCCGATGCTCAGACCTGTGCACCCTCCCCGTCGTCTCACGGCCTTACCCTGTGCCACGGCGGCCGGCCACCCTCCACAAGGCCGATTCCAGCACCCCAGCCCCAGCCAGCGGCCTGCCCCCCGCATTCTGGTCCGACCGGGAACCCCGAGTGTTGGTTCTGGCTGCAGAGGCCGAGGGTCTTTTCCAGCGCCTCGTCTGTCTCTGGCTTCCCCGCCTGTCGCCTCCGTCCCGGGTCACTGCCCGGCCATCTCCCCGCCCGGACGTGCCCGCAGGTGTGGGCAGGAAGCACTCGCTTCTGCCCAGAAACGCACGGCCGGCCGGCCGGGGAACGCAAACAATTTCACTGGCAGGGGTTTGGGGGTGTGGGCGCCCCTCCCCGGGGCGGCGGCGCGGCGTGCCAGGAACTGCGGTGACCTCATGTTCCTGTCGGTCCTTCCCTTTCAGAGAAAACGGGCAAGATCCTGACGGAGTTCCTCCGCTACTATGAGGACCAGTACGGCGTGGCCCTCTTCAACAGCATGCGCCACGAGATCGAGGCCCCGGGCGGCCCGCAGGCCCAGCTGCTCTCGCGGAAGGTGAGGCCCCGGCTGCATGGGCGCGGGCGGGGCTCTGGCATCGCCCACCACGCGGCCTCAGGCTCTGGCATCGCCCACCACGTGGCCTCAGGCTCTGGCATCGCCCACCACGCGGCCTCTGGCATCGCCCACCACGCGGCCTCAGGCAAGGGGCTGCTCTTCTGGGCCTCAGGTCTGAGGGCCCCGCCCGGCTTCTGAATGGGCCGAGGAGCTGGAGGTGGGGCCCAGGCCCCTCGGTCCCTGGGGGGGGGGGTCCCCCAGGGCTGCCCCTCCTGCACAGACAGGCCTTTGACTCTGAACCAGCCAGGGCTGTTCTGGTGTCATGGCGACCTCTGACCCTCTGACGACGACGGCAGGCAGAGGCGTCCACGGGGCCCGGGGTCTGGCAGGTGCACGCCTGGGGGGGTGGCGGGAAAGGAGGCAGGTGAGCTGCTTCGCGTGGGCAGAGCTGGGTGGCCCCCTGTTTGGAAAGAAATGTCCCGGGAGCCCAGGTCCCAGTGACCGAGGACAGGAGTGGGGGCTGGCTGACGGCACCAGCTTTCGCCCTGTGGGAGCGGTGCCCTCGGCTCTCACAGGGGCAGCGTCACTGTAGGAAAACAGAACTAACCCGGACGCAGGAAGAGTAACGGGAGCCGTCCACAATCCCTGGGAAGCGGGGAGATTCGGTCCCATTTGGTCACTCACGATATTGGCCACCACGATGGGAAGTCTAATGTTACAGTAATAGAAATAACGATATTAGCCATCATCGTCGGCATTGTCATCATCGCATTGTTCTTACAAGAAACAGCAATACACTAATGATGAATACAATCAGGATAATAAAGCAGCGGCAGGTGTTTTAAGGGGGCAGGTTCGTCTGGCTGTGGAGGCTGAGGCGTGGAGAGGTGCCGTGGCGTGTGCAGGCTGCCCCGGCGTGGGTGGGGGGGCTGGGCTGGGGCCGGGACTGGGGAAAAGGGTCAGTGTGCTGACCATTCCCCGCCCCCACCGGAGAGTCCCACGGCGGCCCCGGAGAGCTTTGCAGAATCCCAACTATTTCGCCTGGGCAGCCTGTTCTGTTTCACTTCCTGCAGGCCTTCCAATGGAAACACGCCGCTGCCATTTGCAAGTCTTAAAAATAAAACCCAAACCCACAACCAACCACCCGTTCTTGGCTGCCCGGGATCTGGGGGTGGACTTGAGGGGGGTGGGGGGAGGGCTGGTTCCTGAGCCCCAACTGCCACAGCCTCCCCTGCCCCTGAGCCCCGGCTCCCGTCCTGAGCGGAGGCCCGGGCGGGGCCTGCAGGGTCTCGACAGGGTGTCTGGAGGGCAGACCTGGGGTTTGGGAAGACATTGGGGCCCTGGTCTAAATATAGCCCGCTGGCCAGCAGCCTGGGACCTGGGCAAAGCCCGCGTGTGGGCTGGTGGGCAGGGGGAATCTTTTTCTTTCCTGTAAATATTTTTATCCCTGGGTCGGAAGCAGTGCTCAGGGTCCTATTGTTTAAGTACAATGGGCCCTCCTTTTCCAAGAGGGTTTTGGCATTTCCCCTTGAAGAGCCGTAGGGAGGCTGCTGGGAAGAGGGGGCTGCGTGCGAAGCCGGGGTGAAGGACGGGGCCTGGGGGTGGTTTGGGGGGGCCCTCACCCCGGGCTTCCAGAGGCAGAGCCGGGAAGCGAGGGCCAGGCACCCTGAAATAACGCTTCTCCCGTGATTCCCTCTGGTCCATGTTTCTCCGGCAAAAGCCACCGTATTCGAGGAACAGGTAGAGGCTGCCCAGGAAGCGGGGAGCCCTGGGCTCCCCGAGCCCCTCCCCGCCGGGAGTGAGCCTGCTTCCTGGTGGCCTGTGTCCCCTTTCCCGAAACTTGTGGGCTAAGCTTCCGAGCGCTGGTCTGCTCCGGAAGCATTCTGTCACTCACGGAGGTCAGTCTTGGGGTGGGGACGCGGACGCGGACGGAGTCATCCCAGCAGCGTCACCCGTGTGCCCCGAGCTGTGCAGACCCGCCAGGAGCCAGCAGGTGCAGGCCACCTCCGAGGCCGAGGCGGAGTCAGTGCTGTCGCCGTCCCATCTCACGGAAGAGCAGGCTGGGGCTCCAGGCGGCGAGGGGACAGGCCGAGGTCACTCCAGGTCAGGGGCAGCGTTGCAGTGAGGGCTCTGCAGGCGGCAGGTCTGGGCGTTTCGGCCGCTCACACTGGTCCCCGGTCAGGATGCCGGTCAGACGTCGAGCCCTCCAGACTGGGGTCCCCTGCACCCCCACCCAGATTCGTGGAGGCCATCCCATCAGCTCCCGGTGGGAGGCTCTCTGGAGCCACCTTGGCCAAGCGCTTGTTGCCTGGAGGGGAAACGGAGGCAGGCCCGGAGCTGGGAGGAGGCTGCCCAGGCTCTGGGGCCTCCGCCGGCCTGGCCGTGGGCGTGTCCCCGCTGCGGGTGACGGCCCGACGGCGGACATCCCAGGCCCCTCCCGAGGAGCCGGGTCTGCGGGGCCAGGCCCGCGTGGGGTCCCGCCGGGTCCTGTCTGTGCTGCGAGGCCCGGGTTCAGGTCCTGGCGTCACCGTCGCGCCTCCTGGCCCCCGCCCTGCCCCGAGCCTCACTTTCCCCGTTTGCCAAGCGAGCCGGGCGCAGCCCTGCCCCGAGGCCTTCGCGGGTGCGGGGGGCCCAGCCCGCGGGGTCCTGGGCAGAGGACGCAGAGGACCCGCGGCCCCGCCGCCTCACGCCGCCGCCGCCGCCGCCCACAGGTGCCGCTGGATGAGCGCGTCATCTTCTCGGGGAACCTCTTCCAGTACCAGGAGGACAACAAGAAGTGGAGGAACCGCTTCAGCCTCGTGCCCCACAACTACGGGCTGGTCCTCTACGAGAACAAAGTGGTGAGGCCGCCGCTCCCGCTGCCCCGTGCCCTCTGCCCGCTGCCCCCAGCTCCTCCTCCAGCCCCAGCCAGCTCTTCTCCCCCCTCTCCTGGGCCTCTGCCCTCCCCAGCTGTCCTCCTCCATGCAAGCACCCGAGCCTCCAGACCTCCACCCTCACCTGCCCCCCGGCGTCCCCCGTCCCGTCCCCAGGGCCGAAGCAGAACCTCAGCCTCCCCCCACCCCCACCCCCACGTTTCCCACCTCCCCACGGGGTCCCCTCGAACTTCCATCCACCCAGGCATCCAGCTCTGGATACCCCAGAACTGGCTCACTGGCTCCTACGCGTCCCTCCGAACCTCTCTCACCTTCCTCCAAATCCCCATGTCCAGGGCCTCCCCCAACTCGCTGCCTTCGCCTCAGCCTGGGCTTCCTGCTGCTCAGCTCCTCCGGCCCCTCCCATCCTTGCTCTGCACCGGCCTCTCCCGGGGTGGGGGTCTTATCTTTTCCTTCCCGGTTATCCCCTTGCATCTCCCTGCCCCGCAGCCCTGCAGCCCCGCAGCGGGAGGGATGTGTCCCCCCGAGTGTCCTCTCTGCCTTGGGCCCTTGCGGAAGCCCCGCCCGGCTGAGCCACAGACCCCATTTCTCCTACCAGACCCGTCCCCAGAGCAGCCGGGACAGGCTGGAGCCCCATGCGGGCAGAGCAGGGTCAGGAGAGCAACCTGTGGCCGCAGGGCAGCGGGTCACAAATGCATAGCATTCCTGGAATGACCCGGAAGGCTTGTTAGAGAAAACCGGCTGCGGGTCCCGCTCCCGTGTGACCAGGGCCTGGAATCTCTCTGTGTGCGCTCCTAACCAGTTCTCCGGTCTGGACCACATTGGCCAGTGACCAGTGCCCCCTCCATCCCCGCCCCCCTTGCCGCCACCCTCCCCCCCAGGTTTGAGCTCCTTTTCTCAAGAAATGGGCTGCGCACTGACACCTAGTGGCAGGGTGCGGCGTGGCAGCCCTGCTGTACGAGCTACTTCCTGCAGCGGAACCGCCGTTCTCCCCGCTGGGCAGGGGGGCAGAGCCCAGACCTGACCCCCCAACAGGAGACCTGAAGTGGCCAGGCACCCCGGGCTCTGGAGGCCGACAGTGCAGGCTCCTGTCCCAAGTCTCCCCACTCACCAGCCGTGTGAGCGTGTGGCTAGCCATCATGGCGCCCACCTGTTGGATTGAGCAGATCTGTGAGATGCAGCGGGCGGTGCCCGGAGCACAGGGCCTGGTGGGCAGGGAGCCCTCGGCTGGCGGCACCTGCCGATGACAGAGGCGGCGGCTGCAGTAACGACAGTCACCCCAGCGTGCTCTTGTCCCGCTGTGCTAGTCGATTTGTGTGGACGCCCTGCTCAGCACGCAGTGGTGCCGGGATTTGAGCCCAGAGCCTGGGTTCAGGCCGCTGTGCCAGGTTGACCCTCGTCACCGGTTGGTTAGACTCCGCTTCCTCTTCCCTGTGTGTCTCTTCCTCCTCCTGTTCTTACCACCCCCCCTCCTCCTCCCGCCGTGGGCAGCCACACTGAGGAAGGTCCCGGAGTCAGAGCTGGGGGTGGGACGGGCTTGGGCGTGACCATAATTCTCAGGGACCGCCGTCTCTCCTGCCCCCTCCCCAGGCCTATGAGCGGCAGGTGCCACCCCGAGCTGTCATCAACAGTGCAGGCTACAAGATCCTCACCTCCGTGGACCAGTACCTGGAGCTGGTTGGCAATTCCTTACCAGGTAAAGGAGCACCCATCCCGGGCCCGGGGATTTGGTCCAGGGCGAAGGCAGCCCTGACCCTGGAGCTCCAGGCTCCACATTTGCCGAAAGACCAGCGGGGCCTGGAGCTGCGGGCCGGTGCCCAGCATGGCCTGAGCCCCAAGGAAGAGGCCTGAGGCCACACAGTGCGTCCAGGCTGGACCTGGGGGGCCCCACCCAAGCCCTCTGCTTCCTCAGCGTTAGGGTCACAGCTGTGCACGGGGAACCTCACTGTCTTCCTCTTCCTGAGTCCCCGAGAGACTCGAGGGGAAGAGGATCGGGGTGACCCTGCTGTGTACACTGCCGAGTCAATACTGTTATTCTCTAAGTCCTGTGCACCCCACCTTGTCACAGACCCCCGGAAGCCCTCCAGGGGCACCCCTGCTTCTCAGGCGACCCCAGGGAACTAAAGAGGGGAGGGTGCTGGCCTGGGGGGCAGCTGGGGCCCCTACACGGGACTTGGGACTGCAGCGCCCCGTGGCTGAGAGCTTAGCCGGAGCTCGCATTCCCGGACCCCAGCCCGTGCTCCGGTTCTGTTTCTGCTGCGTCTTTCTGGGCCAGGCAGCACTGAGAGGCCGGACCGCGGGTCCTGGTGGACCCGGAGGTCTGTGTGTGCTGAGCCCAGCACAGGGCACAGACAGAGCCAGGGCCCAAAGAAGAGCAGCCGTTGTTTCATTATTAACAGCAGCGGCGAGGTCACGGCCCGGGCCCACTTATCTCCCTGGATCTCAAATATCCATGCAGACAAAATAGAGAGAAAAAAATGCCTTTTTATTTTTTTCTATCCCCCCCACCCCCCAAGCCTCCCTCCCCCCTGGACATTTAAACCGCCCCTTGGCCTCCCTCGCTAACAGTTGACGGGAAACCCAAGAAGGTAATGCTCGGCCTTTGACCCCGAGGGCTCTGACCCGGTGCTATCTGTGCCTCCCACACGGAGCCAGAGCTTCCCCCGAGGGGTGGATGCGCTGCCCCACCAGCTCTCAGAAACGGGTCTCCACAGGTGCCGGGCCCCTCTGGCCACGCCGCGGAGGCCGCCGCGAGAAGGGAGGCCGCCTCCCCAGGACACAGGCCCGCCCTCCCCGGGCTGGAGCTGACCCTCACACGGAGCCTGCAGAGGGCAGCCGCTCAGAGGGCTCTGTTTCCACAGGGGTCACATCCAAATCGGGCGCCGCCCCCATCCTGAAGTGCCCCACGCAGTTCCCGCTCATCCTCTGGCACCCGTCGGCCCGGCACTACTACTTCTGCATGATGACCGAGGCGGAGCAGGAGAAGTGGCAGGCGGTGCTGCAGGACTGCATCCGGCACTGCAACAACGGTGAGCGGAGGAGGGCGGCCTGGGCGCGGTGTTGAGCGGGGACACCTGCTGGCTGAGTGTGTCATGGCACCCCTGCTCTATGGGCTGTTCCCTTTACCTCCCGGCTGCCACCCTTAACCTCCTTCCTTTTTTTTCTTTCTTTCTTCTCTCTTTCTTTTTTTTTAACCTTCTTCCTTGATGAAAACAATTCTGTGCTTCCCTGATCAGGTGGCTCAGCATCATCCTGTACCAAAAGGTTCCGGGTTCGATTCCCAGTCAGGGCATATACCTAGGTTGTGGGTTTGATCCCCAGTCAGGCACGTATAGGAGGCCACTGATCTATGTTGATCTCACATTGATATTTCGCTCTCTCTCTCTCTCTCTCTCTCTCTCTCTCTCTCTCACTTCCTCTCTCAATCTCTACCTCCCTGTCTCGCTCTCTAAAATCAATAAACATATTATCCAGGTAGGATTAAAAAAAAACAAACCCAAAACAAACCAACAAACAATTCTGTGTTGTTCGGAAAAAAAGCCTGAACTTGCTCTCAGAGGGGCGTGACTGATCCACCCTCAGACCCAGGGTCACAGAATCCCAATCCGGATTCTGCCATCTCCTAGCAGCGTGGCCTTAGGAGCCTGACTTACCCCGGGAGCCTCCGAAGATAGGGGAGAGACTCCCCCCAAGGTCCATGAGGATTCACAGCGAGAACCCACTCCATGCTTGTAAAAAGTTGTGTTTTTAAAAAATATTTTATTGATTTTTTACAGAGAGAAAAGGAGGATAGAGAGTTAGAAACATTGATGAGAGAGAGTCATCCATCAGCTGCCTCTTGCACACCTCCTACTGGGGATGTGCCCGCAACCCAGATACATGCCCTTGACCGGAATGGAACCCGGGACCTTTTAGTCCACAGGCTGATGCTCTACCCACTGAGCCAAACCGGTTTCGGCTAAAAAGTTGTTTTGGTTACATAGTTTTCCCCCCTGACGCGGACCCCAGGTGCCCCGGGGAGCCCCCCCCCTCCCCCCCCGGGCCTCAGGGGCCTCATCTGTGAGGGGACGAGGCCCGTGTGGCTCCCCCATCCCTTCAGCGGACGAGCTCGTGTCTGGGTGCTGAGGCTGCTTCGCGTCCAGGGAGGAGGTTGTGGTCCCCGCACCAGAGCCGCTGGCAGCCGGCGGGAGACAGATGTGAGGCAGATGAGAACAGCGGGGGATGAGTCAGCCACAGCTGTGCTGGGTGCTGGGTGCTGGGTGCTGGGGCGGGAGTGCGGGGGAGCCGGGAGGGTGTGAATGCACTGGGGAGCCGGGGGGGGGGGGGGGCTGAGGCAGTGGGTGGGGAGCTCTGGGAGGCGGTGAGGGTCCAGCCGAGACCCGGAGGGTGAACTGACCCTCGCAGAGGGGGGAGAGCTCCAGACAGAGGCAGCGCTGCGTGCGGGGAGGCGACTTAGAGGAGCCTGAACTGGGGACGGGGTGACCCGAGGGGGGGTTGCCGGGGACGCTGGGGTCTGGGGGGGGTGGGGGCCTGTGGAATTGGATCAAAAAGGCTGTGACTGTCTTGAGGGGACGGTGAGGCTCTGGGGGAGGAACAGCCCTGTCCTGGCCCCAAACCGCCTTCCCAGTGACCGGCTGTGGGGCAGAGGGAGGCGCTGGGCCTGCCGCCCACCCCGAGGCCCGCTCGCCTCGGACGGACGGACGGGCCTCCACACGGAGGTGCCGGCCGGCTTGGCACCCGCGCCCGGAGGCGGCAGGCCTGGTGCCTGGGCTCACCCCACTTGTCCTGTGAGCGCCCCGGAGCCGCCTCTGCCGTCTGGAATCTGCCGGGGCAGCCCCGCCACCGCCGGGCCCTGCCGCCCACAATGGGCCTCCTGTTCCCGGTCCCCCGGGGCTGTGGGCCGGGACTGGGCGGAGGCCATCTGGGCTCTGGCTGCGGGGCCGGGCACCCTCCCTGCTCCTTCCTCCTCCCTCCCTCCCCCCCAGGCCTCCGAGGCTCATGGCCGACCCACGGGGTGAGCCCAGGCCCCGTGGGGAGGCCACTGTTTGGGACCCGCTTTGCACAGCGTGGGTGGGGTTCGGGCCTGGCTCAGGGCGGGTGCTCAGCAGGCGGCGAGGGCGGCCCACTGCGTCTGTGCCCGAGGAGGAGGGGGCGGGAGGGGGTGTCCTCCTGCGGAAGGTGGGGCAGCGCTGCCAGGCCCCCGCCGCCCCAGGGCTGTGGGAAAGGGCTCTGCTTCCTTTAGCTCGGGGGCGGGGCCGGGATCTGTGGAGCCTGGAACTGCTCACTGCTCAGGGCTGCCAGGAAGTGGGGGGTGCGGGGGTGAGTGGGGAAGGAGACCAAGCCGGGTGGGAGCCAGCTCATCGCATCCCCCCTCCACACACACACACACACACACACACACACACACATCCTGCATTCTCGGAGCAGTCGGGGGGCGGCAAGAGGCGGCTGGGGCTCGGAGCAGAGCCCTGGGGTGGGCCTGGGCGCAGAGGTCGAGGCCTCTTCCTGTCTGCTGCCCGGGACAGGAATGCCGTTTCCTTTCTCAGCCCGACCCCGAGGACCCCGCAGGCGGGAAGTCTCCGGGTCCGGCTGGAGTCGGGGAGCCTTGGGCCTGAGCCCCGATGCTGTGTGTTCTCCGAGCCGGCTGGCCGCCTCTCCGAGCCTCTCTTCTCACGGGGAAAGGGGCTGAGACCCGCCCTCCTCTCGGGATTAGAGGAAGGGGTGGGGAGGTTTGAGGCCTCAGCCCAAGGTCAGAGTCTTTGTGGGTGGCTTAACGTTAGACATTCACTTTCTCAGCACGGGAGCCGGGCGTCCTGGGCCAGGGCGTCAGCAGGTTTGCTTTCTCCCCAGGCCTCTCCCTTGATGGCAGAGGGCTGCCATCTTCACTCAGCCCTCCTCCTGTGCGCGACCCTTTTCTGAGTCAAAATTCCCCATTTTGTAAGGACACCGGTCAGACGGACGGCTCCTTTTACCTTCATTACTTCTCTGAAGCCCCAGTCTCCCGGTACAGGCACGTTCTGAAGGGCTGGGAGCTGGGGCTTCCGCAGACACATGGGTGGGGGACACCCACGTCAGCCCCCAGCAGCCGGGCCCACGGGAGCGGCTCGGGAGGAGTGGCCTCACTTCTATAAACCCGAGCTCGGTGCTCGGCTCGCAGACGAGGGACGTCCTGGGGGTCCGGTTGGGTGGCCAGAGCCGGGCCGGGACCCTGGCAGCCTCCTTCCCAGGCCCCAGCCTCGGCCTCTCCTTCCTACCGCCCGGGGGGGGGGGGGGCGGGGGTGCCTCCCCCGGCACGCTGCCTGCTGCCTGTGGGATAAATGCCTGACGTAGGGGAGGCTGCATATAACGCAGAGCCCGCACCTTCAGGCAAAACCTGGCTCTGGGAGAGCTTGCTCCCCCGAGGGCTTGTGGGGTGGCTCTCCTGGCCCAGGCGGCAGCACCCACCTGGGGCTCTGCATGATGAGCTGGCCGGGACACCCCTGCTCTGCCTCACGTGCTGCTTCTCACGTCAGGTCCCTGAAGCGCAGGGGTGAGGCTTGCCCCCGCCCACCCCACCCCACCCCACCCCGGGCAGTCCCGGAGCTGCGGCTGCAGGGCTGAGGGCCAGGCCTCAGTTTCCCGCCGGGGGCGGTGATTCCTGCGGTCAGCCATGCGGGGGCGGGGCCTCGGCCCGGAGGGGCTTTTTCTCGGGGTGACTCAGCCCGCAGTCATGGGGAGCCGGGCACGAGCTGTGCTTCCCCTCCCCGGGCTCCGGGGCGCAGCGGTCGGAGGCGTGTGGCCAGGCGGGCTCTGCGCTGTCTAACCACACTCTGCCCCGAGCCAGATTCTGCAACTTCCTGCAGCTGCCGTCCCGGCTCCCCGGCTGCAGGGCCGCCGCCAGCACGGGGAGGACACGCCAGCACACTCATCCATCCGGGCCGCCGCCACTGACAAAAATAGAGAAATGGCATTGGTGGCGTTTTCTGGTCAGCCCGGACACTCGGCGCGGCCGGCCGAGGCAGACCGGCCCGGCCACGGCCCCAGTGGCAGGCCCTCGCTGCAGCTAGGAGTCCAGTGCCTCGCACCGAGCTGGGCTGGCGCTGCGGCCCGGGCGCCTCCCGGGAGATGTGTGAGGCCAGGCCGGGCCAGGGCTCCCCGTGTTCAGAGGGGACACGGAGGCCCCCGGAGTTCAGTGGCCTGGGGCCAGGCGTGGCAGTGCAGGCCCCACGGGCACGTCATGAGTCACCGTCATTCACCGTGGCCTGTGGCTGCTTCCCCGTGAGCGCGGCAGAGCGTCCGCCTGCAAAGCCGAGGACACTGGCTGCCGGGTCCGGGCCGGGGACCTGCCGCCCCGGGTGCGGGGACTCGGGGAGGGCGGGGCAGGATGGGGACCGGGATCTCGGGGCCGCCGCTCCTGGGAGGATCGGGGGCTCTGCCATCCCTGCCCTGGACCGTGGGCAGGGAGGGGCCTGACGACCGAGAAGCGGGTAAATGACAGTGCCACGTCTTGGGCTGGTTGGAGGACTTCGGGAGATAGGAGGGTGTGAAGGGGGGGGTCCCTTCACACCCTCCTGTCGGTGGGCTATTATCCCTGTGCTGCTGCAGCAGCTGTTCCGGCTCAGTTACAACAAAGGCTGTGGGGGCTGCAGTGCTCTCCTGTGTGTGTGTGTGTGTGTGCGTGTGTGTGTGTGTGTGTGTGTGTGTGTGCACTCCTGTGGGGGGGGGTCCCGCTGTCAGTCTCTTGGTCCTGGTGGAGGCCGTTGGGCCAACCTCCCCTCTCCTTCCCTCTCCCGGGCAGGGATCCCTGAAGACTCCAAGGTGGAGGGCCCGGCGTTCACGGATGCCATCCGCATGTACCGGCAGTCGAAGGAGCTGTACGGCACCTGGGAGATGCTGTGCGGGAACGAGGTGCAGGTGAGCGGGCAGAGGTTACCCAGGGCCCGGAGGCTGGCTGGGCTCAGAGAGCGGCTCCGGGCGCTGCCGGCTCGGGCGGGGACAGCTCCGATTAGGATGGGCGGAGGCCCTGGTTAGCCAGGCAGACGGAGATAGTGCTGTTTCGTCCGGTCATTCCCCGGGCACCGGCCCCGGCCCAGGTGCCCAGATGCCCCTGTGAACGAGAGGGCACAGCCCCGGACCTCATGGGACTCTGTCCAGCGGGAGAACCAGACAAACACACACACACACACACACACACACACACACACACACACACACTTCCATGCACAGCCACAGGGGAGGGGTGCGGTCCTGACGGGAAGGCGGCCTGTGCAAAGGCCTGAGGCTGTGACCCGCAGCCGGCGGGTCCTGCCGGACACCCAGCAGAGAAGCTGCGGCCTGGGGGAAGGGCCTCGGGAGAGAGGGCACTGGAGCAAAGGGCCACATTCCAGGGAGGCCGGGCCCGCATGGCCAGGCTCGCTGGCACGTGGGGAGGGGCAGCCTGGCCACTCCGGCCCCTGACCTGCACGGCTGTGCTCGGTCCTAGATCCTGAGCAACCTGGTGATGGAGGAACTGGGCCCCGAGCTGAAGGCGGAGCTCGCCCCGCGGCTGAAGGGGAAGCCACAGGAGCGGCAGCGGCAGTGGATCCAGGTGGGGTGTGGGGTGTGGGTGGCGTGGGGCCGGGCGGGGGGCCGGGGGCGGGGCCGGGGGCTGGCAGCTGCCCCACACCCTCAGCCCGGCGATGACGCCGCGCCCGTGCCCGCAGATCTCCGATGCCGTGTACCGCATGGTGTACGAGCAGGCCAAGGCCCACTTCGAGGCCGTGCTGTCCAAGCTGCTGCTGGCCCGGCCGGCCATGGAAGCCATCATCCGCACTGACATGGACCAGATCATCACCTCCAAGGAGCACCTGGCCAGCAAGATCCGAGGTGGGCTGGCCTCCGCCGTGAGGGTCTTCCTCGGCCGACCCGCCGGGACCTCCGGCCCCAGGAGCCAGGTGGCCCTCCCAGCGACGGCTTGGTTCACTGATTGCTTAAAAAGTGGGAACCAAAGCGGAGCCATTGCTTTTCCAAGCTATTTCCAGACACCCAGGCCCAGGGGGGTAAATGTTGTCAAGGGCGATCACGGCTTCTCACCACGTGTTGTTTTCACAGACATGGGCTTAGCACGGTGAGATGTGCTTCCACCCAGTCTAGCTTTCCCCTCAGTTTATGCTCCTCTCTGTCCCCCAGGTGGGACCCTTGCCCTCCCCTGTCACCATAACAACGCGCCTGAGTCCTTCTTCACGGGCTGTGATCGCTGGGAGGGGACAGGCCACCGGGATCTGGGCAGCGGGGGGGGGAGGGCGGACGCCCCGGGTGGGGGTGGAGACGCCCGGGCAGGTGTCCTGGAGGCGGTCCCTGCCACAGGGTCACCGCCCGTCCCGGGTCACGGCCCTCCGCCCGGCCGCTGAGGCAGGCCGTGCCATTCCGGAGCGGGGCCTGGCTCGCTTTTGCACAGCCCAGAGGCTCACTGGACCTGCTGGAGTGTTTCTCTGTCTTTTTTTTTTTTTTTTTTTTTTTTTAAACAAATGAGCAAGGCGGAGACCGGTTTGGCTCAGTGGATAGAGCGTCGGTCTGCGGACTGAAGGGTCCCAGGTTCGATTCCGGTCAAGGGCATGTACCCTGGTTGCTGGCACATCCCCAGTAGGGGGTGTGCAAGAGGCAGCTGGTCGATGTCTCTCATCGATGTTTCTAACTCTCTGTCCCTCTCTCTTCCTCTCTGTAAAAAATCAATAAAATATATTAAAATAAAATAAAATAAACAAACGAGCAAGGCCCAAAGGGGTCTCTCCCACCTCCGGCTAAAGGCGAACGGCCAGCACCTTAGGCTACTGTCCCCTCCGCTTCAGAGATGGGAGGGGCCTCAGCCCCCGGCCCAGCTGCCCATCCGTGTGTCTTCCCTGTCTCTGGAGTCACTGCCTGTTGCTGTGTCCCCTTCGGCTTTTTTAAACACACACACACACACACACACACACACACACACACACACACAACACCCCACCGCCTGCTTCTAGCCGCGGTCCGGGCGGGCGGGGAGTGCCCGGGGCCTCGGCTAACCAGCTCCTCTGGGCGCAGCCTTCATCCTCCCCAAGGCGGAGATCTGCGTGCGGAACCACGTGCAGCCCTACATCTCCTCCATCCTGGAGGCCCTCATGGTGCCCACCAGCCAGGGCTTCGCCGAGGTGCGCGACGTCTTCTTCAAGGAGGTCACCGACATGAACCTGAACGTCATCAACGAGGGCGGGATCGACAAGCTGGGCGAGGTGAGTCTCCCCCCCCCCCCCCGCCTCCCTCCCGCATAACCCGGGGCTGAGGGGCCGGCATGAGAGGAGAAGGGGGAACCCCCCCCCCCCCACCAAGTGGGTTGTAAAATAGCAAAGACCAGAGAAGGAGGAAGGAAAGGCAAGCTGCAGAGAGAGGCGTGGGGTTGTCAAGGTAGAAGTACGCGCGGCGAGCCATTTGTGTGCCCCGCGCACCGACGGCCCAGCTCGCCTGTCACTCAGCTGTCTGGCTCTTGGGGTGAACGCCTTCCACAGCCCCCATTCTGAGTACTCGGCTGCCTGGAGCCCACGGGGCTGTCAGGCGGAGAGAGAGGTCCTATCTCAGCCTCCTCTCTACCGTAAATTGTAGAGAGTCTACAGACAACACCACCACGGAGTCTGAGAGCCAGAGAGGAACTCAGAGCTCGGTCAGGAGAGGTCGTCTGACTCTGAGGCTGAGGCGCCTGGGGCTCAGAGAGGCCGAGTGCCCTGGCCCAGGTCACCCCTCCTGGCTCCCGGCTCCCGGCTCCCGGCTCCCAGGCTGTGCTGCTGGACCCCGTTCCTCTGGCTTCCGATCCCCAGCCCCCGGGCCCCGGCTCCGAGGGCCAGGCAAGGCGTGGGCCTGGGGGGCCTGCCATGCAGGTGGCCCCAGCTCAGGCCCCCCCCCCCCCCCCCCCCCGCAGTACATGGAGAAGCTGTCCCAGCTGGCGTACCACCCGCTCAAGATGCAGAGCTGCTACGAGAAGATGGAGCCGCTGCGGCTGGACGGGCTGCAGCAGCGTTTCGACGTGTCCAGCACGTCCGTGTTCAAGCAGCGAGCCCAGATCCACATGCGTGAGGTGGGCCAGAGGCTGCTCCCGCACACCCCGGGCCCTCTCCCGCCCGCAGCCCATCTCCCGGGAGAGCCCCGACCTCTCTCCTGCGCCCCGCACCCGCGCCTGTCTCTGTTCACCTGGCTCACTGCAACTCATCTTTCAGTCTCCGCTTAGAAACCCTCCCTCCTGCAGCCCCCCTTTCTCCCCAAGCCCTTCCCGCAGGGCCCAGACCTGCTTCCTCTTCCCCGAGGCAGGGACTGCCCGCCCCCAGCCCTGTGCCAGCGCACGTGGGCACAGAGGCGCTGTGAGGGCGGGGGGGGGGGGGGACGACAGTGAGTGAGCGCCCACGCCACCCCCTTCTCTGGCGAGCTGGGGACAGCTGGCTGAGCCCCTCGGAGGCACGCGGTGTCACTGGGGACAGTGGTCACTGGGGCCGGTGGTCACTGGGGCCAGTGGTCACTCGGGCCTTCACGTGCCCCCTGGCCGTCCCGCAGCAAATGGACAACGCCGTGTACACCTTCGAGACCCTCCTGCACCAGGAGCTGGGGAAGGGGCCCACCAAGGAGGAGCTGTGCAAGTCCATCCAGCGGATCCTGGAGCGGGTGCTGAAGGTGAGGCCCGCCCGGCCCCGAGCCCAGGCCCGGGCTGGCACCAAGACTGCTGCCCCTCTGGGAGGCGCCACCCCCCCTCCTGTACAAATGAGGGCGCAGAGGCTGGGGCCAGACCAGGGCCAGGGGCCCCGGCTCAGAGCGCCCCCTCTCCCTCTCTCCCTGCAGAAATACGACTACGACAGCAGCTCGGTGCGGAAACGCTTCTTCCGGGAGGCGCTGCTGCAGATCACCATCCCCTTCCTGCTCAAGAAGCTGGCCCCCACCTGCAAGTCGGTGAGCAGCCCGGCCCCCAGCCCCTCGCCCCGCCCCGCCCGGTCCCGGGAGCCGGAGCCCGCCTGCCCGGGTGGAATCCTCGGACCCTCAGCCGCCGGGCCCTGACCGCCCCCTCCGCCCCTGCCCGCCTCTCCCCGCAGGAGCTGCCCCGGTTCCAGGAGCTGATCTTCGAGGACTTTGCCAGGTTTATCCTGGTGGAGAACACGTACGAGGAGGTGGTGCTGCAGACCGTCATGAAGGACATCCTGCAGGGTGCGTGCCGGCCCCGGGGCCACTGGGAGCATGGGTGGGGGTGGGGGAGCCATCCCACCTCCCTGTGTCGGATAGGATTCTTACTGCCGGGAGGGTGATGGAGGGGGCTGCCCAGACGCCTTTCTCGTGGGGTCGGTGAGCCGCAGGGACCATCATGAGGTGTCGGCTGTGGGCCGGGCAGGCAGCTGTTAGCTGGGCAGCCACAGGCGGGGAGCGCCCCGTCTCTGTGCCTTAGATTCGGGGTGTGCCAGATGAGTTGACGGGGTGGCACGGTGGTAGCCAGCTTGGGCTCTGGGTTAGGGTCCTGGCTCCTCCTTCCTTCAGCGAGGCCTGGAATGAGTCCCGGCCCAGGGACAGCACCCGCAGGCCGTGGGAGGCCTCCGGGGGGTGCTGCTGGCCACCGTGGAGGGGGTGGCGGGGTCCCCGTGGCAGATGTGCTCACGCCGCCCCTTCGGCCCTGCAGCCGTGAAGGAGGCCGCCGTGCAGAGGAAGCACAACCTGTACCGGGACAGCGTGGTCCTGCACAACAGCGACCCCAACCTGCACCTGCTGGCCGAGGGCTCGCCCATCAACTGGGGCGAGGAGTACGGCGGCGGCGACGGCGGCGGGGGCGGCGGCGGGGGCAGCCCCAGCCCCCGTGCCCAGGAAGCGGCCACCACCTCGGAGAAGCGGCGGCGTGCCAAGCAGGTGGTGTCCGTGGTCCAGGACGAGGAGGCAGGGCTGCCCTTCGAGGTCGGCCGGGAGCCACCATCCCCTGCGTCCCCGGACAGTGTCACCGAGGTCCGTGACCTGCTGGCCCAGGATCGTGGGGCCGAGAGCCCCCCGCCGGCCTGCCCCCTGCTCAATGGGGCCCCCTTGCCCGCGATCCCCGTGCCCGAGTCGCCTCCGCCCCCCTCGCCACCTGCAGCCTCCTCGCCACCTGCAGCCTCGCCCCGGGCCTCGCCCCTCCAGCAGCTCCCGCCTGGCAAGGCGGTGGACCCTGAGCCTGCAAAGCCCAACGACCAGGAGACCGGGGAGCAGGAGTCCAGCCCCGGGGGCCGGCCCCCCCTCCACACCACCACCGAGGACAGCGCGGGGGTGCAGACTGAGTTCTAGGCCGGTCGCTCCACGCTTGTTGGACGGCACGAGGCCCTCCCTCCGAGGCACCGGCAAGCCGGGCTCCTGGGATGTGGATTTTGCCTCCGGGTGGGGGCGGGGCTGAGCGGGGACGGGCCCACCTGAAGTCACTTTATTGGTTTGTCTACTTCGTTGCTGTTTTCTCTTCTGTGGGGTGATCTCGGCTTTCCTGCTTGGCTGGGGGTTGAGCAAAGCTGAGGGGTCTGGGAGCACCGGGTGACCCCCGTTCTCTCGGTCCCCCTTCCTGCCTTTCCTCTTTGGCCCGTTTCCCTAAGGGGTCTTGCCATCCTTGCAGAGAGGGAGGCAAAGGCATTGTCCGCTGACTCAGAGCCCACGAATCTCCTCCCCTCTCATCAAGGGCTCATCGGAACCGGGAACATGAGTGTCCAGGCCTGTCCCTGGGCCCCACTCCCCCCTGCTCTTCCAGGCTGGGCCCAGAGGCCGGTCTTGGAGTGGACAGTGGCCTGGCTTCCCCCACCCGCGTGAGGGGAAGTCCAAGCCGGGTCCTCAGGCCAGAGCCAGGCTGGAGGGTGGGGGAGGGGCCACAGGCCTGGGGCTGGAGCGAGAAAGGCTTGGAATGTGCTGGTCTGGGGCGAGGAAGTGTCCCGGGGCAGGAAAAGGGCAGGAAAGAATGAGCCATGCAAGCAGGAGGCCAGAGGGCAGAGGTTGCTGGAGGCCGGGCAGGCCTCTGCCTTTGGGCAGAGCTAGCCCGTGCGGATTCTGCCTGCTGAGGGCCACCTCCCAGGTACAGCTGCCCACCGCGGGAGCACATAGGGCTCCTGAGGGCCACGGCTCCCTCTGAGGGCTGGGGGGGTCAGTCCCCGTCACCTCAGCCTAAACATTCCAGGCCCGTTTTCAAATGTGAGCCACTTGGGGCCCAACTGTCCTCGGCCTGGTTCTTGGGGTGAGGGTCAGGCTGAGGCAGCCCCGGCCCCGCCCCTGCTGCTTCGAGGAGAGGGTGGCAGGGCAGACTGACGACTTCAGGGTCCTCGGGGTGGGGCCCCTCCCAGTCCCGCACCCTCCCTTGATCTGCTTTCCGGGGCCCCGGGCCTTGGACCCCAGGCTGGATGGCAATGGTTGGTGCGGGTGCCCCCACCTCGCGGCCGGAAGTTCAAACACCTCACCAGACCTCTTCTGCCAGCACATTCCGTCTTCAGACGCCCTCTAGTGCCTTCTTGTGGGGTTTTCCAGTCATTCCTCCCAGACGTTGTATTGAAAACATTAAGCGAACTGTTTAAGCTTCTACTAATCAATAAATGCTTTATTTAAAGCCAGTGGCCTCCGTGTGGTGCTGGCGGGAGACCTGGCTCTCTCGGCTCACGTGACCGAGGACCTCCGGGTCAGAGTTCTCACTCGGGCCGCCCTATTTTACAGAGGAGGAAACTGAGGCTCGAGGGAAGACAGAGCACACAGGTGACTGCTGCCTGCAGCTCAGCTTCCTCAGCTAGATCCGGCCGGGGGTCCTTCCGGCAGTTTTCAAGGCCCCTTGGCCGTGGGGCCCCCATAGTGGGGTGGGCCTCCGGCTCATGCATCCAAACAACGACGCCATGTTTGCAAGACTCCCGACCTCAGGGCACCTTCCGGGGCCAGAGCCTGGCAGCAGCTCCAGCACGCGGGGCCTCATCTCCATGTCACTAATGTGTAAACTGAGGTTGGGGGACCCCCCCCCCCCCCCACACACACACAACTGGCGGGAACGGCTGCCTCCTCGTGGGTAGAGATGTGATCCTCCTGGGGATGGCGGCGTCACTGTAGCGGAGTTGGTTTCCTTGGTACCAGGCTGCCCACGCGGCCAGGGGCTGTGGGCGCACACAGGGGTTCACCTCTGGCCTTGCGCTGTCCTCACATGTCACCAACCATCTCAGGAGCCAAAGTCCCCTCTCCCAGGGCAAACGTGCTCTGCAGAGTGGCTCTGCCCACCTCGGGCCTCAGCCTCCCCACCTGACCAGGGGAGCCAGTGGGAGCGGGGGGAGGCATCGTGGGAAGAGGCCCCAGCTCCTGCCTGGAAAACGGGACTCACACAAGGAGCGTTTGTCCATTTCGGCCCATGGGACTGATGGACGGTCCCAAGAGGTAGGGAAACTGAGGCCCCGGGCTCTTTCTGCCACCCCCAGCCTGTCCCCTGCGTCCAGTTGGCTCTGGGCACTGCCCCTGGGGTGACCACCGGTCTCCAGGGCCTGTCATGCCCAGCGTTGAATGGGATGGGAAATTGGATGGAAGGCGGCCAGGTCCCGGGGGACAGCTAGCGGCAGAGCCCGGGCACCCTCAGCCGGCCTGCCTCCGCCCAGAGGAAACTGCCTGTGGCTCAAAACCACTTGCCAGAAAAGGCACAACAGCACGCAGCTCTGCAGCCAGAACAAGGCGCTCGCTCCTGGGACCGCAATGAGCAGCCGGCACCGCCGGGTCCTGCCGCAGGTCCCGGGCACTCAGCCTCAGCCGGCTCCCTGGTCGGGGAGAACGACAGCACAGCTGACGCCTGTGCCCTCTCTGAGCGTGTCTCCACCAATCACAGGGGTTCGCATGACTTCACGTTGGGGAGTGACTGCCTCCTCCCTTTCCTTCTGGCCAAGGTGCAGCCCTCCCTGCCCCCCCCCCCCCCGATCCCCCCTGTCCCCCCATCAGGACCAGTGATGACTCGAAGCAGCAGGCTGGAGCGGTTTATTGGCAGTCCTGCTTTGGGTCTGCAAAGCTCATCGCCTGCATGGAGTGAGGTGGTGCAGGTCTGGAGAGCAGAGGCCCGAGCGTTGGGGGGCAGCAGTGAGGAGGCAAGAAGGGGCTGATGTTGCCTGTGGCACAAGGCCCGCACTGACCACATTCCAGCCGATCGGACAGCCATGGTGGCCTCTCCTCCTCACAGCAGGGCCCCCTGGCTCCCACCACCTGCGGCATGGGACGGCACTGTCTGTGCTCCCTGACACGAGCACCGAGGCTCCTGGGGGGACGGGACCTGCCAGATCGGCTGGGGAGGGTGGACACTCAGCCCCGTGCTCCGATGGTGCCACCGCTGCCTCTCCCCACCCCCCCCAGCACCAGGAGGGCTCCCCTCTTCTTCCACAGTGCGCAGGTCATCAGCTAGGAACGCTCACTTCTGCCCGGCCGGCCAGCTGCTTAGAGATCAAGGGTGGGGGTGCCCTCCTGGGCTGTAGGGCAGGGCCCAGGATGAGGGGCCTTTCTGGTCTGGGCAGAGCAGGGTGAGCTGGAGCCCCGGGCCTGCAGCTGTGGCCGTGGGCCGGAGGGCAGGGGCCAGGCAGGCGCTCAGCTGCTGTGGTAGATCCGGAGGCGCTGGGTGATCTCCTGGCGGCACAGCGGGCAGGTGCGCAGCGGCTGGCAGCACTGCAGGCAGCAGCAGACGTGGCCGCAGTTGAGGAAGATCATCTGGGCCTGAGGAGAGAGCGGAGTGTCTGGGCTCTGCCACGGGTCGTCCCGAACCCTCGACCATCCGGGAACACGCCACACGGCAGGTGAACGTCTACACCTGCCTCTGCCAGCCGTTCGACCCTCCTTCGTGTTTTGTTAACAATCTATGCATGCCCGGGAGCCCGCACCTTCTTTCCAATATGAAACTGGATCATATGCTCCATGTTTTACTCCTTGCCTGCCGCCCTCTCTCGGGGTGACGGCCGCTGTGCCCTCTGGATCGAACTGGTTCCCAATTTTTGTGTTTTGTGTGCACTTGCCCAGCCCCCAGTCTAACAGCAATCCCAACATCCTGGCCTAGAAGCCACGCCTACGCTTGGCCTCAGTGTGTCCTCCTTTCAGGAAGTGACCGTAAGGCAACAGTCAAGGTGTGCTCCCAACTTGTTCCAGGCTGCTCAGCTCAGCTCAGCTCAGCTCAGCTCAGCTCAGCTCAGCACTGTTTGTAATAATGAAATTGGAAGCCAACCTATGGGGCCCCGAAGCAGGAATCTGGTTAAATTTATGACCAACGAGTCTTTCCACATCGTGCCTTCCCCGGTGTGGTGAAGACCAAGGGAAGTCAAATGCTCTAACATGGCCGCCTTTTCTAAGTAGGATCGCACGGTGGAGGGAGGGTGAGCTTTACTTTTATATGCTGTATTGTATATGAAGCCATAAAAGACCTCAAACAGCTGCAGCAATCTTGGGAAAGAAGAATGGAATAGGAGGGACCACAATACCAGAATCTACAAAGCCATTATAACCAAAGCAGCCTGCTGTTGGCACAAGGACAGGCGTATAAACAATAAACCAGAACAGAGACTCCAGAAATTAACCCACACTGTTATGGCCAATTAATATTTGACAAAGGAGGCAAAAACATACAATGGAGTAAAGGCAGTCTCTTCAACAGCTGGTTCTGGGAAAACCGGACAGATACATGCAAAAAAGATGAAGCTAAACCACCAACTTACACCATCCACAAGAGTAAACTCAAGATGGAGGAAACACTTACATGCAACCATAAAAATCTTAGAAGAGAACATAGACAGTAACATCTCAGACATCTCACGTAGCAATATGTTTACAGATACATCTCCCAGGACAAAGGAACTGAGGAGAAAATAAACAAGTGGGGCTACATCAAATAAAAAGCTCTGCACACAAGAGAAGGAAGCCACAATCAAAATGAAAAGGGAGCCCACCGTATGGGAGATCATATTCGCCAATGATATACCTGATGAGGGCTTAATATCCACAATATATACCTGATAAGGGCTTAATATCCAAACTATATAAAGTACTCCTACACTCGACAAAAGGAAGACAATCCAGTTAAAAACTGGGCAGAAGACCTGGAGAGACATTTCCCCAAAGAGGACACACAAATGGCCCAGAGACAGATGAAAACATGCTCAAAGCCACAAACTATCAGAGCAATGCAAATGAAACCACAGTGAGGTATCACCTCACACCTGTCAGGAAGGCTCTCATCAAAAAAATCAACCAACCAGTGCTGGCGAGGACGCGGAGAAAAGGGAGCACTAGCTCACTGCTGGGGGGCATGCAGACCGTGCAGCTGCTGTGGAGAACAGAATGGCGTTTTCTACAAAAACTAAAAATGGAACTTCTATTTGACCCAATGATCCCACTTCTGGGACTATAACCTAAATCAGGAAGAATGTATGTTCGTAGCAGCGTTATTTACAATAGTTAAGATTTGGACGCAGCCCAGGTGCCCAGCAGTAGGATAAATGGATAAAAAGCTGTGAAAAAGGTTTCTTACTCCTTGGGAGAGCATGGAGGGACCTGGGAAATATGCTAAGTGACATAAGCCAAACTGAAAAAGACAAATATCACATGATCTCACTTATTTGTGGGATCTAATGAACAAAATGAATTGACCAACAAAATAAGACCGGAAGTAGGGAGGCCTGGGACAGACTGACATACCTCGATGTCGGGCTGGGGGGACAAGAAGAGAAAAACCAAAGAACTTAGATACTTATATGCAGATCCATGGACACGGGCAATAGGGTGGTCAAAACCCGGGGTGGGGGTGGGGGTGGGTAAGGGCTGGGAGGAGGAAGGGAAAGGGAGGAAAATGTTTATATGCTATGTTGTTTAATTTTTACAATAAGAGTGGATATTGTAATGGTTTTTAAAAAGCCTCTTCAGAGAAATTGTGTTGTTGATATTTAAGAACTTGAGAAATTTTCCTTAATGTATTTGTTAAGTAGGGAAAACACCCTCTTTGAAAAAAAAAAGTTCCAGAAAATGATGCTAGCATTGCTCATATTCGGGTCATGGGATCATGGGTCACTTTTATTTCCTGTATTTTCCAGTTTCTAATGAGCAGCAGATACTTATGTGACTAGAGAAAGTGTTCAGGAAGACTACCCCTGGGGAGGCGCGGGTGGCCACAGGCAGGGGGCTGGCTGGCGGGGGCCCGGCCAGCGCCTGCTCCACACTCACCTCCCGTTTCAGGCACACCACACACTCTGAGGTCTGCACCTCCTGCTCCAGACTCACCTCCCGTTCCAGGCACACCACACACTCTGAGGTCTGCACCTCCTGCTCCTCAGGGGGCGCCGACGGCATGGAGGACTCAGGAAGCTCCTCAGGGGCCGTGGGCTCCGGGGCCCCGAGGACCTCTTCCGGGAGTGGCTTCAGCAGCTCTGTGGGGACCAGAGAAAGGGCTGAGCCAGGGCCTCGCCCAATGACCCCAACCCCAAGGGGCTGCCCCTAGCCCTGCCTGCCCCACGTGGACATTGGGCTGGAAGGTGAGGGTGCTCTGATCTCAGAATGGGGCGGGAGAGGGGGGAGCACCTTACCACACGCTCTCTTATCTCTCTTCTCTGAGTCTCCCGCCCCATCTGTAAAAGGGGAGTGCTGGGACACAGGCGGGGCTGGGGCACGCACCGGCTAACTGGGGTCTCTTACTTCTAATGACCCCTGGACCTTTAAGGGCCATCCTGCAAGTAGGGCTCTGTCACTTTGAGATGAGACATGAGCTGAGAGGGGAGCCACTTGCCCAAGGCCACAGCACCATCTGGCGGTGGAGCCGCAGCACAGGAGCCCCTGGTTAGGGGCTCTGGGGTCTCCTCAGCTTCACCCAGAGGCCCGGGTGACAGAGGAGCAGGGACAGCAGTGAGATGTCCCCAGGGCTGCTCCCCACAGCCCCTGGCAGGGCCCCCAGCTGCCAGCCCTGAAGCCAGACATCAGAATGGCCCTTCCACGGGCAGTCTTTCTGATCATCACCCAGGGGCACCACCGACATCCCTGAGTCTGTCTGCAGCCCTGATCCCCACCCTGATCCCAGTGCCTATGTTTCACTGATTCTATGGGTTGACTTACAAATAGTGTTTTTTTATAGTTGGAAAAAAATTCTGAAGATTTTTCAAAGGTTATTACAACCCTAGACACTATAAGGGCATCAGGGTGCCCCAAGCCATCACGGTCAAGAGGCCCTTCTACACTTAATATAACACATATGGGGTCCCGGGAGCAATGAGGGAATTGGTAGGAACATGCCCAAGAATGTCCTGTCCCTTCGGGAGCTGAGAAGGAACCGTCCCGCCACGGCCCCCTTCCTTGTGGTGAGCACCGCTGAGGCGTCACACACGGCAGCAGGGACGCCCTGGGAGGGGACTAGCTCCGCGCAGGGAGCAGCTCCCGCCAGCGCTGGGGCCGGAGGGAGACGGTGAGAGGTGTGGTAGGCTGGAAGAACTCGGAGTAAAAGGGACCCGCAGCTCCTGCTCCAGGGAGGTGTCCGCTATGGTGTCACCTCTGTTGCACTCCAATCAGGTGGGCACTGGTGTTATCCTAACGTGTTTGCCCATGTTAGGGGCGACCCAAGTCCTGATGCCAAACCCCTCCAGACCTCCACTCCGAGTGGAGGCGGACAGACATCTGGAGGGGGCTGTTCTGCACAATACCAATACTAACGGGCTGAAGTTTAGTGACTTCTTCTAGGTAGAGTCAGTCCCTGAGGTAAAATTGGCTGGAAACTGGCGTCTGCAGATGGCCCGGCCCTGCCATCATCCCTGACACCCGGGGACCCAGCCAGGCAGCCGGAGCCCCTGCCTCGCCCTTCGGTCTGGCCTGGCACCTCCACTGCAGTATCTTCCCGAACCGATCCTGCCAAGGTGGCCCTCCCGTGGGCTTGCCCAGCCTGGCAGCCGCCCTCCCCTTCATTCTTGTCCTGGGCCCAAGCCTCCTGCCGCTTGTGGAGGCCCCTCGGCCTTTCCTGAGGGGCAGCAAAGCCCGGTGGTTCGGCCATTTGCCGGCTGTGTGATGCTAGAGGCGAGTCAGCCTCTCTCCGCCTGTTTCCTCACCCCTCAACTGAGGAGAACAATACCCACCTGATGGGGTGGAAACAGGTGACGCACGTGGCACAGTGACACGGCTGGCAGCTGCCTGGCACCTGCATCGTGCTCGGCACGCAGGAGACCCGGTTCCCATGCCTGCCCCCTCCCCCTCGGGACCTGCTGGCTCCTGGCCTCCGACGGTGGAGCGCCTTGTGACCTGCACTCACCCGCACACCGTCACCAACACCCTCCAGACACCCAGCCACAGTGCTGGGCCTGGATTCAGCCGGTTTCTCCCTCGAGTCCAGGGACCCGGGTGTGGTTCCCAGTGTCTGCAGGGTGGGTTTAGGGAAGGGCACGGGACAGGGAGCCGAGGGCCCTGAAACGCTGCAAGGAAACTCCCGTTTTTGTGCCTGTTTTCCTCACTTGTGTATCCTGCTCCTTTAAGGAAGGAACTGAAGGACTGGCAGGGGCTAGATCCAGCCTTCGGGGCTCCACCCGAAAGGCAGAGAGATGGCTGCCGCCCCCCCCCCTCCCCTCCAGTCCACATGCCAGTTTGGGTCGGTACCTGGCTGGGTCTTGGCCTCGTCCAGCAGCTCCCGGGCCCTCCGCAGGATCTCGTGCTGCAGGCCCGCTTCGGAGACTCCCAGCTGCGGGTCCAAGGAGAGCAGACTGTGGCCTGGGCTGGGCCGGAACCGGCACACAGCACAGAGCCACGGGGCCGCCTCACTCCTGGCTGCTGGCACCTTCGGCGAGGGCGCCCTGGGACACTGGCTAAAGCAGGCCTCACCGAGAACTGCGAGAAGAGCGGGCGGCCCGTGGCCAGGGTGGGCCTGTGGCCCGGCGCTGCGCTAGCCTCCCGAGGGGCTGCCCACCTTGGCCAGGTCCTCGGCGCTCATGCGGCTCAGCATGTCCAGCGAGATGCGGTGATGGGCGAAGACGGGCAGGTAGTGCTCGGCGGCCAGCTCCACCAGCAGGGCCGCCAGCGGGCGCTCCAGGCCCTCCTCCTGCCCAGGCCGAGGCGCGGGCACCGAGGACGGGAGGAAAAGCAAGAAGCCATTACTTACAGCAAACCAAGGGTGTGAATGAATATACCTAACCCAAGTGTAAAAGGTATTCTTGGCACTTTTCCTACAAAAATGCCTGTGTAAGCACAGAGACAGATGTGCAGGAAGCCGCTGTCGCTCTCTTTGTGAACTTGAGGTGCCATGGGGAGGGGGCTGCTTAAATAAACGAGGACCATCCATACGCTACCGGGTACGCAGCTGTCGGGAAACAATGCAGACCCTACATGTCCAGGCCTGGACAGCTGCCCGTCACAGCTAAGAGGTAAAAGAATCTGCCAAGCCAAAGCCGGTGTGGCTCAGTGGATAGAGCGTTGGCCTGCGGACTGAAGGGTCCCGGGTTCGATTCCGGTCAAGGGCATGTACCTTGGTTGCAGGCACATCCCTAGTAGGGGGTGTACAAGAGGCAGCTGATCGATGTTTCTCTCTATCCATCTCTCTTCCCCTCTGTAAAAAATCAATAAAATATATTAAAAAAAAAAAAAAGAATCTGCCAAGTAGTATGCTATAGAAAGACTCCATTTTTACTTAACGCTAAAAAAGAAGGGTTGTGGGGGGTGGGGGGAGGGAGGACACAGAGACAGGGAGACAGGACCACATCCGGCTTGTCCATGCAGGTGCCCGGCGACAGCACTGTCACCACCTGCGCTGGCATGCAGAGTGCCAGCAGCTGCCTGCTCCTCCCGGATGAACCCTCCCTCTCGCTCTGTGCCGGGGTCTGGCCACCAGGAGCACCAGCGGAAGGACGCCGCTGGGAAGGCCAACCAACAGCATGTCCCCGAGGCCCCGGGGCGGGGCGGCGCCACCAGGCCGTACCTGCAGCTTCAGGGACAAGGGTTTCTGGTTCAACAGCCGTTGGTACTGGATCAGCCAGTAATTCTCCTGCTTGGTTTCACTTTTGTCTTCTAACTCCGTCTGCCAGAACGAAGTTGATGCTGTTAGTTAGGAATCGGGAGGTAAAAAACGATGACGACGATGATGCGCGCGGGACGGCACGTGGCGTCTTTCAGCGTCCCTGTCCACTACATCCCCGCACGTGCACTACAGACAGGAGGGGCAGGGGCATCACTACCCCCGCTTAGCGCCGAGAAGGGTCTCCCCACACACCTGGTGGGGGCCTGACCCGGGGCTGCTGGCACCTGGCACGGGCTTGTGCACCGCCAGTCTGGGAGGGCACTTTCTCATCTGCCTGTGGGAATGGCAAAGCGCCAGGCAGCCACCTCCTCCTCCCGAGCTCGGGCTGGCCTCGGTGCCAGGGGGGGAGGGAAACGGGAGCCCAAGGACGCCTTCCGCTCTGGAGTGGCCCTCGCGGTCTGACAAAGCTGGATTGGAAAACATGCTATTGGCACGGATCCTCCCTCCCGTCACAGCAATATCCCCTGACAGCGCCTGGGCCAGGCCCTGTTCCGGTGCTGGGACAGAGCAGGGACAAAGGCACCGACAGCCGCAGCTGCCTCTCAGGGCGCTCCGTGCGACTGTGCTGGGCACGAGACGCCCTTTTATCACCCTCACAGCTGAGACGGGCCGCACTTCGCCAGTGAGGAAGCGGAGCGTCAGAGTGACGAGCAACCAAGGTCGAGGCGCTGCCCGGTGTCAGGGCCACAGTCCAGACCGGGTCTGTCCTGCCCTGGGGCCTGGGTCTGAGCAGTGGAGCCGGCCCGTCCAGGACACGGGGGTCTGATGTGACATAGGAGCAGGGTTTCAACGTGGGCACCTCCTCAGCTCGCCGTGGGACCTGAGTGCCCTTTGGTGGTCACTCCTGGGCCTTGCCTAGCTGGCTGCCCTCTCCTGGCCTGGGCTGTGGACGTACCTCTCTTCTGGAACCTGCGGCCCTGAACCTCATGTTCTGCTGAGGTGCTGCTTCCTCCCCTGTGAGTCCCTAGATGCCCTTGAGGGCAGGACCCCAGGGCCAAGTATATGGCTGCTCCTGCACCGTGCCCACATTACTATAACTGTACACAAGGCAGCTGGGCTTCTGGAGGGAAGCACCTTCTGACTGGCACAAGCATGGCACTGGGGCTGGCGCCGGGCACGGGGATTTCGGAGCTGGTCTGTCTCCTCTGTACCCTGCACAGGCCTGCTCTTGGAGCTCAGAGGGCGCCGGGAGCAGTCCTGATGCCAGGGGAGTGCCTCGGGCCTCCGTCCTCACCACTCACGTGCACTTGGGATGTGGAGGACGCGACCTGGCTGCTACCTAAATGCAGCTCTGCCACCCTAATCACGTGCCAGCGTGAAACCGGGTGGGACCAGGGGACACCTGGGTAATTCCTGTCTAAGGCTTATTAACGTCCTCTCCTGGGCTCAGCTGTTCTCAAAACTGAGCTGCCAAGACGGACAGAGAGCACTGCTTATGAAAGTCAAGAACAGGAAGCAATCTACATGCTCAACAGCCGAATGACAGCCTCTCCCAATGCAGCCACGAAAAGGATGCAGAGGTATTTCGGGGACACGGGAAGAACGGGTGAAAGCGAGCGGGTCGCCCAGGGTTCTGCGCTGTTTTACGTTTAAGCACATGCACACACAGCCGCAAAGGAGCGCCATGTTTGCGAAGTATACATCAGACTGTTAGCAACAGACACCTCTCAGAAGTGAGACTCTTCCTTTGCACTTCCATTTTCCTACGATGTACAAGACCTGACTAGCAGAGATGTTCCTAAGCATGGCAAGCGTGCGGAGGGCAAGCAAACCCGTGTTCGGTGCCGACGCGGAGGCCCAACGCACCAGGATGGCCCGGAGCTCCTCCTCGCGCTGCGTCTTCTCTTTGAGCAGCTGCTGGAGCAGGGCGCTGAGGGCCCAGCGCTGCTGCGCGATCATCTCCTGCAACACAAGACGCACCCAGTGCCGCCGCCGGAAGCTCCGCAGCCCTGGCGCCGCACGTCCCAGGGCACAGGGGCTGACTCAGATCAAGTCTCTGCCCACGGTCTCAAGCTGAGAATTATGGGGCAGAGCCGAGGGGCCCCTCTGCCGGGCATCCCCTCCCCACCTGCTCCTAAGCCGGCACCTCCCTCCCCTGTGGGGCTAAGGCCAGGCATGGAATCTCATGACTGATGTCGGTGGAGTGATAAGAAACAGCAAACAAAGGAAATGACAAGCCATGGGCATGTGGGGAGGTGCGTGGCGGGGCGGGCTGTGTCAGCCCGTCACCCCAAGTCTGGAAGGCTCTACAGGGATGGATGTGCATGGAAATGGAGCAGAGGCCTTGCGTGTGTCTGTGTTCCATTCATCTCTTTCCTTGGATATCCCATGGAGACCCCAAAAATGGGAGCCCGCAAGCTCTAACGGGCGTGAGACAAGGGCACCTGCTCTGAGAGCTCAGCCCCTCCTCTCTGAGCACCCGTTCCAGCTCACACTGCACCTCCCCTTTGCAGCTCACCCTCTCTCGTGGCCCCCACACAGGCTGGGCCGGAAGATTACTTCCCTGGTATAGAGGGGAGAGCTGGAGGCCCGGGGAGGGCAGTGACCCGCCTGAGGCCACACGGCACACCCGTGGCAGACCTCAGACCAGGACTCCCGACCCTGGTGCTCCTTCCCTGCTCGGAGAAACCTCAGACGGCCCCGAGAACAGACGGCTCTGCTCAGGCCTGGGGTGGGCACACATCCTCACACACCCTGACAGGCCTCTGTGGACCACCAGACTGAGGTGCAGGGCAGGGAAAGGGCCGCCCTTCTTCCTCCCACCCGGTCACACAGCGGGGCTGTGCTGGACAGAAGCCAGGTCCCAGCTTGCAGCCCAGACGCCGCCGCCAGTCCCTGCGGCCCCTCTCTGTGAGGACGGCAGGCCGAGGTCGCAGAGGAGCTGCCTGCAGGGAGCGCCGCAGCAGCGGCTGGACCCCTCCTCCAGACGCCCCTGCGACACCAGGAAAGCTCCTTCCCCAGAGGATGTCAGCCCGTGAGTCGACCCAGCGCCCAGAAGCATGGCTCAAAGAGACAGGGAGCTCGGCAGCAGCCCCGCTCCAACACAAAGAAAACGTGGAGATGGAGATGTCCCCTGGTGAGCCTTGGCAATGAAACCCTCCTTCCTCTGACCTCCTGCCTGGCAACAGGCTGACCGACCCCTAGGCTTGGCTTGTGCTCCCGTCAGCCTTCTGGGATTGGGGCACCCTCCAGGGTCACAGCCACGGAGGAGACCTGTCCGGCTTGCTGGAGAGGCGCGGGGCACCAGGTGGGGATTTCACGGGGCGCAGGGGGGGACCGGGCAGGCCAGGGAGCCCTACATACCTGTAGTGCCTCTGTGTCCAGGGATTTCCTCTTTAACTCCAGCTGTGTCAGCTGCAGTAACTCATTTTCTATTAACTTAATCTAAACAGAAGATGAGACAGGGGTTTTTTATGTACATTGACCATAGTTCAATTCTGTGCCACTGCTCTCTGAGGGCCAGGGGGGTCTGAGAATCTTTTCTGGGCATCTCTAGGGGCCCTGCATGCTCTGGGCAGGGGAGTGGACATGCCTGCCTGGTCAGTACTGCTGACCAATTATCTTGCTTCCTCTGCAGAGCTGTCCCGGACAGGAGCAGAGGGTCATGGCAGTGACTGAATAATAATAGGAGTATTAGATGATATTTATTGAGGATTCTGCATGCGAGGCCTGTGCTGGGCATTTTATATGTATCCGTTTGTCAAATCTCTGGCTATTAGGAGGTATTATTGCCTCCATTTTACCTACAAGGAAACTGAGGCTCAGAGAGGGTAAGTAACTTGCCTCATGACACAGAGCAGGCACGTGAGCGAGCCCTTTCCCCGGATGTGTCTTCTCAGGGTCTAAAGGGGAACAGCTGTCCTGGTGGGTCAAAACCACTCCCAGTGAGAATATCTAGGGTCGCTGCTCACCCCGGGGTGTGACTGGGGACTTTTAACCATGAGGGTCTGACCCCACAGCCTGTGCCTCTGACCCTACGACCCTTGTCCCTAAGTTCCTAGGTCCCCACCAACCCCTGGTCAGAGGAATGAGCTTCATGTCCGGCTATGTGGGATTGAAATTAAAGAGGAAAACAAAAAGGTAAGCTGGTTTTGGCCAAAAAAGAAAAGAATAAAAAGGAAAAAAAAAACATGCGAAATGTGGAATTCAGAGTGTTGAGTACGATGCGATGAGCGATCCCACAGCCTGAAAGCTCACTTCGTCTCCAGCCCCGAGCGCGCCTCCCCCTCAGGAAACCCAGAGCCAGCGGCCCGGAGGCCACAGCGGGGGCCGCCCAAAGCCGCCCCGGTCAGCCGTGGCCCTCTCCTCCAGGCCAGCTGACGCCCGGCCCTCGCTGCCCCCTCAGGTGGGAGATCCAGTCTGTCCCAGTTCAGAGCTGGTGGGGACGCTGGGGCTTGAGCAGGCTGCCCTTCCCCTCAGCCCTGGGCACCCACAGTGCTGCCTCGGGCACCTCCCAATAGCCAGCCCCTGACCGAGTTCTGGGAGGAAAGGGAGCTTCTGCGGAAGGCCTCCCGCTGAGCTGTCTGTGGAGGAGCCAGGTCCACCTTAACTGCGGCCGGTCCGGCTGCCTCTGCGCGTCTCTGAAGGCTGACAGGACAGGTCTAGAAGGGGTCCACGACCCCCACTCACCTGGTTCCTGATCTGCCGATGCATCAGGTCTTTCTTCACCTGGAGAGCCTCAAATGCAGCCTTCTGCATGGCGCTCTGCAACGGGGCGGCTGTGAGCAGGGCCTGCCTTGCTTCCCAGGGGGCGCAGACCACAGTGGAGCGGACGGTGCAGCGGGCTCGGAGGTGAGCCCAGCCCTGCAGCGCTCTGTGGCTTCTCTGGTGTGACTGCACCACTCCCTGTCCTTTCAGTCCTCGTGATGGAGCCCCCATAGCACAGGAGTGGGTGCCAACCCGAGAAAGGGGGTGCTTCTCTGGATTTCAGTGACCAGATCCCCACCCAGAGGCCTCCCCCCGCCCCTCTCTTCCTGATGGTTTGTACTAAACGCACTAAGCATGCGGGGGCTCACACGCTATCTGGGACAGGGCTCCGTGCAGAGTTCTGCCCCAGCGTGCCCTTCGTGAGCCCCGCCCCCGTGTCCTGGGCAAGGGCTTACCTCCTGCAGGATCTGGCTGATGGCTTTGTTCTGATCCATCTGCTGCCATGACAGAATCTGCTGGAACCGCTCGTCCATTTCAGCCATGCTGCCACAAAGACAGCACATTCATTTACTCTCTCAACATTTTCTGAGCACCTACTATGTGCCAGGCACCTTGGAGGAGATCAAGATACACCATTTACTCATTCAGTAGTACTTATGGAGCGCCTGCTGGGGTCAGGCTCCAGGCCGGGCAGACAGAGTCTGTCTGAATCCCATGGCCCGGAAGGAGGTATCAGTCTGTGTCTGGGAGTGGGGAGACGCCCACCCCTCTACTGGAATGCCGCCTCCCAGGCGAGCCGCTCAGGCCCACGGAAGCTGACATTCCTCCGCACTGGCATCTGCACTCTCCTCCCCGCGTTTCTCGCCCTGGCAGTGGGTCTGCTCTCAGCCCCCAGAACAAGTCTAGCGATTTTGGCACAAAAATCCAAACTTGCAACCTCATGTATGTCCATGTTTGGGTCCGCCTTGGCTTTGAGTTTGTTTGTTCAGAGCAATCGCTGTTACTTATTGAACCCTCTGTGGCATGCATTATGCTCATCAGAGGCTCCAGCCATGTAGGGGAAGGCATTGCTTAACCCCCATTTTTCTGGTATGAAAATTGGGACTCAGAAAGGAAAAGCAACGTGCCCAAGACATCACAGTTACTAACTAAAGTGCGTGCTCCTAAGCACAACCGTCATACACAGGAAAGAGGGCGAGAGTGCGCACCCGAGGGCGCAGGGGAGGCTGGCAGCAGCGCCCCCTGATGGGAGGAGACGCACAGGGCAGCCAGGGCCTGACTGTCCCCGTCTGGGGCTCCTGACCCTTGCCTGGGCTTTTCTCACCTGGCTCTGCCGGACACCCACAGAGCCCCGGGGAACTTGGAGAGTCACACCCAGAGTGGCTATCAGCATCGAAGGCACCCCATCACCGTCCCCCCAGTGCACCCCGCCCCTGACCCCTGTGGATCCTTGGCGATGATGAGCACCCCCCACTCTGCCTGGCTTGGAATCCTGGCTCTGCCAGCTGCTAGTCGTGTTTCCTTGGGTGTGTTACATGGCATCCCTGAGCCCGAGTTGAGATTGTAAAGTGGGGCTAGTAACCGTAGAGCCCCTTGGACATTCCATAAGCTACTGCATGTCACGTGGCCGAGAGCCTGGCACACAGGAGGGCGTGAGATGTGCTGTTGATTACGGGCACCTCAGAGATGATGTAGGTTTGGCTGCAGACCACCACAATAAAGGAAATGCTGCAATGAAATGAGTCACAAGAGCCCTGGCTGGTTTGGTTCAGTGGATAGAGCATCCGACTATGGACTGAAGGGTCCCGGGTTCGATTCTGGCCAAGGGAACATGCTCAGGATGTGGCTCAATCCCCAGTTGGGGGCAGACAGAAGGCAGCTGGTCAATGATTCTCTCTCATCATTGATGTTTCTCTCTCTCTCCCTTCCTCTCTGAAATCAATAAAAATATATTTTTTTAAAAATTAGTCACAAGAACCTTGGGTTTCCCAGTGCATATATATGAGTTATGTTTGCATAACTGTAATCTAGTAAGTGTACAATAGCATTATGTCTCAAAAAGCAATGTACATATTTGAATTAAAAAATTCTTTCTTGCCAAAACATGCTAACCACCTGAGCCTTTAGGAAAAATGGTGCCAACAGACTTGCTGGAGGATGGTTGCCACAAACCTTTAACTTGTAAAAAACACAGTATCTGTGAAGCACAATGAAATGGGGTCTGTCAGTTATCACACGGCATGAGGTCCGGCTAGACCAGTCATGGGGACCAGCTGTCACCGGCCTCTGATAGATAGCAGGGCCGAGGCCGGGCAGGGACTCCCTGGGCCCAGAGCCTGCTCCCCGAATCCCTTCCTCTGGACGCCTCTCCTTACCTACCTTACCTGGAACAGGCCTGCTGGACCAAGTTCTGCCTCTGAGACTCGTAGGTCATCTGGAGGAAGCGGTTCTTACAGCTCTCGGTCAGCATCTGCTGCATGGCGGCTGAGAGACAGGGGAGGTGAGGAAGGGGCGCTGCCTGGGGCGGCCTCGGAGGGTTCACCTAGTCACCCACCTGATGCCACCCTTCAAAGAAATCTTATTATTATTTTTTAAATATATTTTATTGATATTTTACTGAAAAGAAGAGAGAGAGAGATAGAGAGCTAGAAATGTCGATGAGAGAGAAACATCGACCAGCTGCCTCTTGCACACCTCCTACCGGGGATGTGCCCACAACCAATGTACATGCCCTTGACCAGAATCGAACCCGGGACCTTTCAGTCCGCAGACCGATGCTCTACCACTGAGCCAAACTGGTTTCGGCAAGAAATCTTATTTTTAAACCATAAAAGTAACTTACGCTTGAAAGGTTGACTAACTGTAAAACACTGAACAACACACACAGAATCTCCTATCCTCTGTCACCCAGAGTTATTATCACTTTTGATACGTATTCTTCCAGTGAACTATAAATGCATGTTTGTAGATTTTTAAAAATGAAAATAAAAACACTGAAAGCAGAGACTAGAGCAGATATGTGTGCAGCCACATTCACAGCAGCATTATTCACAAGAGCCAACAGGCGGAAACACCCCAACGCCCACAGGCGGGTGAACGGATTAACAAGATGTGGTAGATCCACACATGATTCAACCTTAAAGAGGAAGGAAATCCATGCTGAAACCGGTTTGGCTCAGTGAATGCAGCTTCGGTCTGCGGACTGAGGGTCCCAGGTTCGATTCCGGCCAAGGGCATGTACCTTGGTTGCAGGCACATCCCCAGTTGGGGGTATGCAGGAAGCAGCTGGTCGATATTTCTCTCTCATCCATGTTTCTAGCTCTCTATCCCTCTCCCTTTCTCTCTGTAAAAAATCAATAAAATATATTTTTTTAAAAAAGGAAGGAAATCCAGAGGGAAGCTGCGACATGAATGAACCTTGAGGACATGCTAAGTGAAAGAAGCCAGTCAACAAAGAGACAATACTATAATCCCATTTATATGAAGCACCTAGGGCAGTGGTCGGCAAACTCATTAGTCAACAGAGGCAAATACCAATAGGACAACGATTGAAGTTTCCTTTGAGAGCCAAATTTTTTAAACTTAAACCTCTTCTAACGCCACTTGTTCAAAATAGACTCGCCCAGGCTGTGATATTTTGTGGAAGAGCCACTCTCAAGGGGCCGCATGTGGCTCACAAGCCGCAGTTTGCTGACCACGGACCTAGAGTAACCAGACTCAGAGAAGAGAGCAGGATGTGGGTGTCGGGGGGCTGGGGAGGGGCAATGATGAGTTGTTACTGAGTGGGTACAGAGTTTCAGTCTTGCAAGATGAAGAGTCCTGGAGATGGGGAGGGTAATGGCAGCACTCTAAGGTGCTTAGTACTACAGAACTATACAATTAAAAGTGGTTAAAATGGTAACTTTTATGTTGTATATATTTTACCACAAAAAAATTAAAATGTTATCACACTAAATATACCATCTTTTACTTCTCATGAATACTTCCCCTCTCAAGGGTCAACACTCAGCACCCTGTCTAGGTGACCAATAGGCAGGGCTGTCCCCCCAAACAGCCAGGCTCCGTTCCCAGACCCTCCCACGCCGCACCCGGAGACTCACAGGCAATCTCACGTCTTCGCAGGTTCTCTGTCTCCTCCTGGGTTATGGACATCAACTGTTCCATTCTTATTCTAGAAAACAACCCACCCATTTACTCAGCAAACATCCATTTCCAAGAGGAAATCCCATCAGAAGAGCACCTCCTTCAGGAAGTCCTCCTTGATGTGCCAGCCTAGGTGTGCTCTGCTGCGTCACACCCCTGTCCCCAGGGCCCTGTTTAGCTTCAGCTTCACGGTTAGAGTTTCTTGTATAAAAAGGTGGGCATTCCCTTAGAAAAATAGGCAAAGGACACAAACAGCTGTTTCACTGATGCTTGAATACAAGTGACCAAAAAGCACATGGGAAGATGCTTGGCATCACTGGAAACTAAAGAAGTAAAATCTTTTCAACTAGAAGACCGGTTGGGATGAGGGAAACTGATAGATAACCATAGGTGATGGCAATGAAGGTGGCGAAACGGGCACTTTCACAGACGGGTGAGAAGAGTATACACTGGCAAAATGTTTCTGGAACACAATTTGGCGATACCTATCCAATGTCCTTTGAGTATTTCCTTCAAAAATATTCACACAAATGCATATAGAGATACTTAGGAGATATTCACTGAAACAGTGTTTGTAATTATGGAAAATCGGAAACAAACTCCCATGAACAGAGGGCTAATTAAATGAATTACATTATAACCACATAGAGGACTACCCTATGGTTATTACAATATGGTTGTTGGCATATAAATACATCCATGAGACAATAAATGAAAGTTAAAGTGTCGAATGCAAACTGTAATAAAAAAACTAAAATAAAAAGTAAATGAAAATGTAAGAGGTAATTACATGCATGTATGTGCGTGCTGCAAGTGTGTGCACCCCCCCCCACACACACTAAACAGGTTGGAGTGGCTTGCAGGATGATCGTCCTGCTTCTCTGAAGAAGCGGGTATGATCTGAGCCCCTGTCCTGCCCAGGACCGCAGGCTGCTCCGGGAAGCTGCCCCGTGCACCGTGGACCTGGGCCCCACAGTGAGAGTGTGCGCCAAGTGAACGATGCCACCCCCACAGCTCAGCTTGGCCTTGACCACTCCTGGCTCCCGCAAGTGCCGCAGGTCAGTGGGTGAGTGACGGGGCTGCCGTGCCACCTGGAGGGAACTCTACGGGAGGTCTTCCCTAGGGTGTTTTGATGGCAAGATACCCACTGCTGCCACCGGTCTCTCCTTCTGCAGGGCGACTGGCAGGGCAATGGGGGGGGGGGGGCTTGCTGGCACCTGCCTTGGTTGGCCTAGGGCAGGGATGGGCAAACTTTTTGACTCGAGGGCCACAATGGATTCTTAAACTGGATCGGAGGGCCGGAACAAAAGCAACCTGACCATGCTGGCACTCATCTTGGGCCGCTGGTGAAGGAGCGGAGGGGAGAGCAAGAGAACTCACCCCTCTTTCAGCTCCTCGGGCCGGATAGAACAGCAGAACGGGCTGGATCCGGCCCGCGTGCTGTAGTTTGCCCACGGCTGGCCTAGGGCCTGGGGGCCTGAGGCAGCTCCTGCATTGAGCATATGCCCCTGGTGGTGTGTGCGCGTCACAGCAACTGGTTGTTCCACCGTTTGGTTGATTTGCATATTAGGCTTTTATTATATAGGATACATTCTTATTCACATGTAAATTTCTGTCAGGAATGTGTTATAACAAACTTGCAGATAGTGATTCTTTTTCATCATGTTTCCTAATGAGCTGAATCTTCATATAGCTTTAGGAAAACTTTCTGGCATAATCTTTGAGAATCAGAAGACATTCTAACTCCACAGCCAAAGCCACCCTCCCCTTCCCTGCTCCCCACCTCCGAAGGAAGGCTTTGCTGAGAAAGCGCCAGCGCAGAAACTTACCTTTCATTTTCCAGGGACTTCAAAATCTCGGAACTTTTCCTTTGCCTGGAGAGAAACCCACAGAAGGTCCCTGAAGCTGTCACCAGCAGGCCTGATTCCCGCATAACCACCCCTCACCTGGGGGTGGGGGGTGCAGAGGGGGCTTAGTGACTGGGGGGAAGGGGGGTCTTAGCCCCACCCCTGAGGGAGGGCTGAGGTCTCGGGCCAGTTAACCACTGCAAGCCCCAGTTCCCCATCTGTGCCTCGAAACAATATTAACAAACAAAACAAAACACTTTGTGGAGTATTTGTAAGGGGTGGGTGAGAGCATGGACGTAAAGTGTGTGGCACTTAGAGGCCTGGGCGGATGGTAGCCTTCCCGGACACTCTGGTGGGAGAGCACGTGGAGCGGCCGACCAGGACGGCAGAGGAGCCCGTGCACAGCAAAAGGAAGCCTGGGGCGGAAACCTGTGTCTGGACTCTTTCCACGGGGTCCCTGACCAGACCGCTCAGGCTTCCGGAGGTCTCTGTCCGGCCCTTTCTCCCAAGCCGGTCAAGGCCTGCGCTCAGCAGCTCCTACTCGGGCAGGATGGGGTGAATGTTGACCTCAGCACTAGAGGTTACTTGGACCCTAAAATATCTTTCTAAAGCCTCATTTACGGATGGGCCACTGGGAGACGCGGGTCAGATCAGCCTCTTTAAGTTGGTGTAAAAAGCAGCACCAAGACTGGAGGCCAATGATGGGGACCTGGGGGAGGGGGAGGGCCTGTGAGGGAGAGGTGGGACCCTCTCTGTCCCCTCCAACGGTATCATGTGAGAGGTCTGGGGTCTGGGAGGATGGGAGCCCGACCTCTGGTTGTCCTGCAGAAGCTTCTGGATCCGTGTGGAGATGTTCTGCTCCGTCTGCTTCAGCTGCTCCTGCAGCCGCTGGCGCTCTGCGTCGAGGTAGCGCTGGTGCTCACTGAGGCCGTGGTCCAGCCGGGACTGCTCCTGCGGCGGGGCAGGCGGAGGTCCTGAGCAGCGGGGACCCCTCAGGTGCCTTAGTGCAGGGAGGGGCCCGAGTGGGTCAGGGGAATGTCCCCATCCTGCCAGCCCTTTCCGAGCGACCTTGGAGCAGGTCCTCCCCTTGCTAGGCCTTGCACACAAGGAGGCTGGACCAGGTGCTGTCAAGGCCCCCAGACCCCGGAGTGTGGAGAGGGCAGACAGAACCCATCCCACGGACCTTCCTGACGGACTGGAGGATCTCGTCCTTCTGACTGTGGCTCTGCTGGAGGAGCTGGGCGTGCTGGCGCTGCCCGAGCTCCAGGCGCCGCTCAAAATCCAGTTTCTCCAGCATCTTCTGTTCCTGCAAGAATGAAAATTCGGGTCACTGTTGGCACAGGCTCTGCGGGCATTAGGACATGGGAACCCACCCCGAAACTCAGAATAATTTAGGCCAGTCATCGGCAAACTCATTAGTCAACAGAGCCAAATATCAACAGTATGATTAAAATTTCTTTTGAGAGCCAAAAACCAACTTCTGCGCATGGGCCACGAAGTTTCAGTCACACTGTACATGCACGTGGTATTTTGTGGAAGAGCCACACTCAAGGGGCCAAAGAGCCGCATGTGGCTCGCGAGCTGTGGTTTGCCGACCACTGGTTTAGGCTGTAGGTAGTAATGCTGAATATCCCCTCAGGGCCGCCCTTGACTAGAACAGGCTGTTTGCTGGCAGGGGGGCGGGGCAGTGGTTTGGAGCTTGAGCTCCAACTCTCTGAGCCTCAGTGTTCTCATCTGCCAAGTGGGGATACTCTACCACCTACCCAAGCTGTGAGGAAAGCCCTGCTTTACCCTCTAATTTGGAGGCAGGAGGGACTTGTTTCCTCAAGCCTTTTATAATTATTGAGATGTTTAATGTGAAGAAAAGTGACAGAGGGCAAAGGCACTTCCTTACCTTCCTCTTCTCATAGTCCGAGAACCTGTTCTGGGGGGAAAATACAGTGGTCAGAGCAGGCGGGCAGCCTGGCACCATTCAGATCCCCTCGCCCACCCCGGAGGACGCATTAGGGGGGGGGGTGAGGACGAGCGGTGGGTGGTTCTAGGGGAAACTGAGGTTGAGAACCAGGGGCGTCGTACCCCGTAGGAAGGTCTTCAAGACAGCTGTGGGTACAGCTCTGAGAAGGCCTGGTGCTCAGCAAAGAAGACCCAGACTGCGCTGGCTGAGCCCCTGGATGTCTGCACACAGTGGCAGCACCGGCTCTCGCCCCCACCCCCCCCCCAAGACACACAGGCGCCAGAGTGGTCAGAGTGTCCGCCTGGGAACAGCTCAGAGGCCCATTAAGGGATGGCTTCTTCGGAGAACTGCTCCCAAGGAGACAGACGGACGGGGGCTGCCTGCTTTGAGGGGGGGGGAGGGCTTCTCAGAGGCTGTGGTGTTAAGCAGAGAGCTGAAGGGTCAGGCTGAGTGAGCAGGGGAGGGTGAGTGGGGAGAGTTCCAGACAGAGGGACCGGCAGAGCGGTCACCAGCAGACACTTGGTGAGCTGGTGCAGATGGGCTGTGGTTGGCCTCGTGAAAGCAATCTAACCAAGCAGTCGGTCTGCTGGAGGCGGATTTTAGTTTGATGGAGGAGTCTATGGCCGCGGCTCTGAGCATCCCCCCAATAACCAGGGCCCTCTCTCCAGGTGCCAGCGGGAGGCGCACCTTACCTGCCACTCTGCTTCCTCCCTGTAGAGTCTGTTGGAGGGCCCGGCGGGGCTGTCCTCAGAGTTCTGGGCTCCATCTTGCTCCAGGACTGGCAGCAGGTACTGAGAAGGGGGGTAGTATTCCAGCCCTGACTCTGCAAGAGATGACACAGCTGACTAGGAGGGAGGACGCAGCCCAGTGCCTGCTGCCTTTGCCTTCTTCCTTCCTCCTCGGCATCCTGTCCCATCCCTACGTCAGGCCACTCCTCCTCTGCCCTTGACTGGGCCCTCACGTTGCTCACCAGTCCTAACGCCTGGCCCAGAATGTGGCCAGTGCTCAGTAACCTTCAGCCGGTACACAAACGGGACCACCACCTGCCTCTTTACATCCAGGTAAAAGAAAGATGAGAAGGAAGCCCGAGATTAGGAGTTGAAAGCCGAGTTCAAATCCCAGCTGCACCCATGATTTCCTGTGTATGAGACCTTGGGTGAGACGCTTGCCTCCTCTGGCCCTGCAGTTTTCTACTGCCTCATTTGTCCGTTCTTATTTGGTTGTCTGCCCTATTTTTGCTGATATGTAGGTGCTCTTTATATATTAGAGCTAATAACCTTGGGCCTATATGCTGCCACTATTTTCTTCCAGGTGGCAACTTTTCTTTTAACTTTGATGATGGTATCCTATCCTTTTGAGATAAAGTATAGATTTATTTATTTATTTATTTATTTATTTATTTATTTATTTATTATTAAGGTATTATATGTGTACATAGCTTACCATTGCCCCCCCCACCTCCCACACATGCTTTCCCTCCCCAGAGTTTTGTGTCCATTGGTTGTACTTATATGCATGCATACCAGTCCTTCGGTTGATCTCTTCTCTCCAGAAGATCTCCCTACCCTCCCCGCTGTCATTTGACAGTCTGCTTGTTGCTTTACTGTCACTATATCTATCGAGATAAAGTAGCTTTAGATTTCAATGTAGTCAGTTACCCTCCCCCCAGGATACAAGTATTTCACAAGAAATACTGAACCTGGGTGGTGCAGATCCTCCTCACAGGAATGTAATCTTGGGTAACCTGGTCAGAGGGCGATGTGGGGTTCCTGTCCCCACCCTGTGCCAACCCCACTGGTGCTGCCTCAGAGGCGCCTCATGCAGTGCCAGGGGGTGTGGGTTAGTGTTCTGGGAGAATACTGGAAATAACTTCTAAGTTCACAACATGGGCTCCACCATGTGAAATGCTCTACAGCAATTTAAAATGAGGCAGAGCCTGGCCGGAGTGGCTCAGTGGTTGAGTATCAACCTATGAACCATGAGGTCATGGTTCCATTTCTGATCAGGGTGTATGCCCGATGGTGGGCTCAATCCCAGCTTTCCCTCCATGGCCCTTCAACATGCACCTCTACCTCCTCCCTGGAGAGTTTGCCAGGAACACCCTTCACTCTGGTCTAAGTCTTAATCATCTCTCAGGATTCACTGAGGCCCCTAAACTGGAAACCTGTCCATTGTACTCTCATAACCACAATATGTAATTACTAGAGGCCCAGTGCACAGATTGGTGCACCGGTGGGGTCCCTTGACCTGGCCTGCGGGGTTCAGGCTGAAATTGGCTCTCTGACATCTCCTGAGAGGTCCCGGATTATGAGAAGGAACAGGCCAGGCCAAGGGACCCCACTGGTGCACAAATCCGTGCACCAGGCCTCTAGTATACATATAAGATCTTTGGTTAATCTCTTCCCGCCCTTTCCTCTCCCCTCCTCCCTCTGAGATTTATCAGTCTGTTCCATGTTTCCATGACTGTGGTTTCTGCTCCTGCATTGAGCGTCTGCCCCCTGGTGGTCAGTGCACATCATAGCTACCAGTCCACTAGTTGGCCCCTCACTTAGGCTTTTATATATATAGATACTTCCTCATGTGACGTTTGGCCCACCTCTCCTGCCAGACTGCGGCCTCCGTGGTTTCTGCTGCCGCCCCAGCCTGGGCTGGCACAGGGCAGCTGCCAGGGCCACGGGTGCTCACTGAGTGGAGGAGGAGGCTGCCTGGCCTTACCTTTGCAGAGGAATTGCTGGATGGCTTCCGTGCCTTCGCCACACACCTCCGGCGGCGGGAAGACCATAGATGAGGCATCCAGGCTTAGGGTCTGCAGACACAAGGGAACCCTTTGTATATCGTTCATGTCACTGCTCAACACAATGAAAACCCACTGGGTGACGTTATGAACACGTGCTTATTGTCTCCTCTGCCCGGCAGGGAGAGCTCACCTGCCTCGTTCCATCTGCAGTCCCAGCTCCTAGAACAGTGACCAGTATGCAGTACACACTTAAGTCATGTTTTTGGATAAATACATGAACAAGCAAAACAAAGGAAGTTATAGGACAGCATAGAGAATAAGATTCCATTTTTGTAAAAAAAAAAAAAATTCCTATAATCTTAGATTAATATAGTTACAGAAAAAAAAAATTGGAGCGGTATATATCAGCCTCCAAGTGGCCATGGGCCATGTGTGGCCATTTATGTTTAAATTTTAGTTCTCTCTCTCCTTTCCATGGGTGATTGAAGAACTCCCTTGAATCCATGTGTTTGCGCCATTTGGGGCATCACAGCTATTCGGTGGTCTCCACTATTGTGGGTTTTTCAGGCCTCAGATAAGATCCTCTTTTCTTTGCAAGATGGAGTAGTTTTCCCTCTGAGCCCGTAGCTCTGGGAGAGGTCTCCGCTGCAGTGCGGGCTGCTTGGTCAGGAAATCCTGTCCAGCAGACCCCACCTTCTCTTCCATTTATGTTTAAATTTTAATAGGTAAAACTTTTTTAGCTGGCCGGTGTGACTCTGTGGGTCTATGAACCAGGAGGTCATGGTTCAATTCCTGGTCAGGGCACATGCCCAGGTTGCAGCTTGATCCCCACTAGGGGGCGTGCAGGAAGCAGATCAATGATTCTCATCATTGATGTTTCTATCTCTCTCTCCCTCTCTCTTCTTCTCTGAAATCAACTAAAATACATATATATATATATATATATATATATATATGGAAAACAAAATTTTTTTAAGTTGTACCCTAACTGGGGATCAAACCCACAACCTTGGCGTATTGGGACAATGCTCTAACCAACTGAACTACTTGGCCAGGGCCAACTGATTAAAACTAAAGAGAATTTCAAGCTCAGTTCTCATTTGCACCAGCCACATGTTCAGTACTGGACCTGTGGCCAGCAGCTACTGTATTGGACAGCAAAGACTATGGGCCATTTCCGTCATCGGCAGAAGGAGCAGCGATTGGACAGCACTGAGTCACACAGCCCTGGTTTTAGGCTCCAGCTCGCCGGGGGCCAGCTGTGTGCCCTGGAACGGGCCGCATGACCTCCCTGGAGCCGAAGGTCCCTCCGACTTAATAGGCACAATATCAACCCCAAGGCAGGCTGCGAGATGGGTAATAGGAGAGCACATGTGAAAAAGACTTTGGCCTCAACTAAGAATGGTTGCTGTTGTCTCATCCTGAAAACAGGTTTGTCCAAGGTGCCACCAAGAAGCCCAAAAGATTTTTGTTTAAAGGATTGTTATAAACCAAACCACAAACCTCTTACTATCTTAGAATGGCTTTAGAATCAGGAACACTGCTCTGAGCTGTGCTGTCCGATAAGGTAGCAACTAAGTACAGGCAGCCATTTAAATATAGATGAATAAAATTCAATAAAATGAAACATGTGGTTCCTTGGTCGTACTAGATACGTGTCACTGAATATTTCCATCATCGCTGGAAGCACAGAGAATAAATGCCTGCGAGCTGCCATTTCTCCAGCCTGCACAGGGCGAGCGGCCTGCCCATCCTGTCCTTCCTTAGGCTGTCACCACGGCAGCGGGGACCAGCCCCTGGGGCCAGTCACCTCCCTTTGCTGTCTCCGTGCTCCTCACCCAGACGCCACTGGTCAGCAGTGTGGCTTGCGAGCCAGTTCGCTGACGGGGCGATCAGAGGAGTCTGGGGTGCCTGCCAGGTGAGCGTCATTGTGAATGCGGAAGTGCCTGCACAGGGGCGGAACCAGGCCCTGGATTCAGACTGCCTGGGTTTGAGCCCGTCTTTGCTATTCAGTCCTAGTTGTGTGGCCCTTGGGCAAGCTCCCTAAATGGTCCAGGCCTCAGTCTCTTCATCTGCAAAGGGTTGTGTACAGGGTTTCTCTGAGGATTCAGAGAGCGAATGCAGGCCAAGCGCTGAGCCTTAGTAAGTACCCAGGATGCTCCTGTTACCCTTGTCTACATCCTCAGAGCTTTCTCTTTCACGGGCTGGCTCGAATGTTAACCCCATCAGGATTTGATGTTATCTCTTCACTTCAGAAACAGGTTTCTAAGCCACCATCATGATAGCAAAGCCACGTAATTACAACTGTTCACACACTGGTCACCGCGAGCTCCCAAGGACCACGTGCTGAGATCTCCGTGACCCCAGCACCCTGTGACCAGGACGGGTCTCAGCACCATGGGCAGCAAGAGGGAGGTCAGCCGGCGAGAACCCCAGGGAGGAACGGCTCCACTGACCTCCAGCGTCCGCACATGTGCCAGCATCTGCGGCAGCCTCTGCACCTCATTGTCACGGATGTCAAGAGTGCGCAGGCTTCGAAGTTCCCCCACGGTGTCTGGAAGCTTCTTCAGCTTGTTGTCTGGAGAGATCCCAATGGCACAGCTCAACACCCCACAACCCCTTCACCAGCTTCCTGGCTGACACCCACCAGGACTCGGGGGGTCGGGGAGGGGTTGCCTCACTGACTCTGACTGAGACTCTGTGAGGAAGAATAGGACGGTGGGGTTTCAGCGACCTGGGCTCAAGTTCCCACTGCACAACTTCCTAGCTGGGTGACTGGAAAACCAGCTCTACCTTCCTGGGGCAGTCTTCTCATCTGTAAAATGGGATTATAATACCACTTGGCCTCATAGGAATATTGAGGGATTCCATGAGATTATGCATGTGAGGTCCTCGGACGGTGCCTATCACATAGTAAGGGATCAGTAAATGGGGCACCGTTGTTTTTATTGTTATTCATGCCACATTCAGGTAGACTGAGGCATTCCGTGCAGAGGGTGCTTATAGCAGGAGAAAGGAAAAGGACTGGGCAGGCACTCCACTGACGCATCAGAATCTTGGTTCTGTTATTATTACACGGGGTGCCCTCCGAACCTCACTTGCTTCATCTGTAACTTGAGGATAACACCTCCTCCCTCTCCAGACCTCGTGGACTGGCCCTGAGGCTCCCTATACCTCCAAACATGGAAGTGCTACTGAGTGTGCAGCACTACTCAGCACCGTTCCCGGGGCTCCTGACTCCCTCTCACTATCAGCCCACCACTCTCACCACCATATTCATTGTTATCAAAGTGAGTGTCTCAGAGGCCTGTCTGTCCTCCTCCCATAAGGTCCCATCTATGGTCACCCTGGAGACAGACGGACCTAGCAGAAGGTCCGTCCAGTGTGCAGTGACACTTGGACTGGCTGCCCTCATGCTCAGTGGCTCCAGGGGGACGCTGGCTGGGACAGAGCTGACTGAGGGTCACACGGACAGGGCTTCTTGGCGCCTACCTTTCACATTGAGGGTCTGGAGCTGGGTCAGGTTCCCAATGGAACGTGGGAGATATGTCAATTGATTCCTTTCCAGGTTCAATACCTAAGAAAGGAAAAGACAATGAGACCCACCCTGGCCGGGTAGTTGTTGGTTGGAGCATCATCCCGATTGCACCAAGAATGTGGGTTAGGGCACATACAAGAATCAACCAGTGGGTGCATGGACAAGAGGACCAACAAATTGGCGTTTCTCTCTCTCTAAAAATCAATAAATAAAACTTTAAAAAATAATTGTGAGAAAATGATGAGATCTCACATATGGACAATAATGACACCCCTGCTTCGGGCCAGGAATCACCTGGGCACCACACACACACACCTTTACCTTCTCCCGACAGCCTGTGATTATGATCCCAAATGAGAGATGAGAAAACTGAGGCTCCGACCAATGAATTCATGTGCCCAAGAGAGCACAGCCAGAGCCTGAACCCAGTTCTGGCTGAGGTTCCATCGTTTACACAGACCACAAAATGCACAGCCACAGTCCCACCATCAGGAAGGGAGGGAGGAGAGGACGGAGAGGCCCAGGGATCCGGGTGAGGAGCTGGTGACCAGGCCCTCGTTACCCCAGGGTCAGGAAAGGAAGCTGAGCTGCATCAAGCAGTAGCGTCTGCCCAGCCTCCAAGGCTGCAGCTGCCGGCGGGCCGGAACCTGGTTGGCTGGATTCCGATGGCCGTGCTTCCTCCAGGTTGCACTACTGAGGTGAGCAAGGCCAGCAGGAAGACATACCAAGTAGCCATTAAACATAGACGCCACGAAAAGCTAAGCCTCTACTGGAAATAACGTGGCAGATGCATATTTAATGAACCAAAGGATGGTTACGAGTTAGTGGCAAGAATCCAAAAGTTACAAAGGAGTGAATGCAGCCATTCTACACAAACAAACACACCAACCATGTCCCCAAAGACCCTACACCAAGGCATTCTCTGTGGCAATCCCTTCTGTTCCGCCACGTGTGCTCTGTGTGACTTCGGGCAGGCTATTGTCATCTCTCTGGACAGTTCTCTCTTCTCTAAAAGGCGGTGGCATCACCCACATCATAGGGTTGTTTGTTCAAGTGGCGAGGTGAGGGCGTGGCCCCCCAGGATCACATTTCAGTAGGGGAGACGGTCAAGCCAACAGACACCTAATCAGTAATTACTCTGCCTTTGGCGCTCTCGGGGAAATAATCTGGGGCTGGCAGAGCGGGGATTAAGGTAGATCTACTTAGATGGGAGGTGGGGGCGGACCCTCAGGGACCCTGGGGCTGAGAGCATGAGCCGCTGAGGCAGAAGGGAAGGCCCAGTGGAGAGGTGGGCAGAAGGCCCAAGGGTGTCAGCTCACTGCTAGAAAAGAAGGGGAGGAAGCCGGGAGGCTGCAGACAGGGGCCCCTCACACAGGGTCTGACTGGGCGCAGAGCAGAGGAGGCATTTTAATCTAAGTGGGAAGGAAGCCGCTTCCTCCTCTGTAAAACGGGGTCAGCCAGCACCTGCCTCCCGGGGAGGCTGAATGAGAGGCCACACAGGGAGAGGCTCAGCCGTGCCGGACGCAGAGAGCACTCCAGTGGAGGGCTCCCGACCGGGACTGGGACGGAGCCGGAGTCAGTGCCGAGCTCAGCATTTGAAAAGGTGCACGTGCTGAGCCCTCTTTTTCTGCAAAGCTGTGGAAGCTCATGGTGATATTTCGAAAAGAACGAGCCCCAACACATAGTGGGGGGCACCCTCAGCCCAGTCTGCACCGGCGAGGGCCTCCTGGGGTCTCAGCAGCAAAGGGGCAGGGGAGCTGGCCCGAGTGCCGCCTGAGGAGGTGCCATTATCACCTCGGCCTCAGGTGGGCTTTCTGTTTCTGTGGCCTTACTTGGAGGGCCGTCAGCTGCCCTATATCCTCAGGAAGGGCTGTCAGCTGGTTCTCATGAAGATCCAGGACCTGCGGAAGGAAGACAAGCTCAGCACCTGATGGTGACCGACGAGGCCACCCTCCCATCTCGGGTCCGAGAGGCGGCGCCGGGCCTCTGCTGCTGGAGCAGCGCCAGCCTTTCACTCCAACTAAGCCATCATCCCACCTCACTTCCTCTTCCAAAGTACCCTCCCATTCATCCATCAAATGTCCATTTTTACTATTGAGTGAAAAAGTATGCAGATATTTCTCTCTGTCTTCCCTCTCTATTCCACTTTCTCTAAAAATCAATATAGTGAGGATTTAAAATCCTATATAATAAAAGCATAGTATGAGGAACATCCAAGATGGCGGCCTAGGCAGTCTCCTAAGCTGCCGCCTCATCAACAATTTAATTAAAAAAACAACTAAAATCAAAAAGGACTTCACCAAAACGTCAGGAAAGCTGGCGGAGTGGAATAGCTACAACTAGAAAGAAAGAGAGAGGCTCACGGATCGGATTGGGAGCCGAAAAGCACTGAGGTAGGAGACGCTCGCGCACGCGGCCGCCGAATACCTGCCTGGCGGTGGGAGGGGAGGAATCCCCGATTGCACGGAACCTTTTCGGACTGTACTGAACCCCAGCCCCGGCTGAAATTCCGTGGTCCCAGGCTCATACGGGTGGTGTCTGGACTGTAGAGAAAGGCACCCAGAGACTCAGAGACTCAGAGACTCAGAGACCGGGGACCTGGAGCCGCAGTCGCAGTTTGCAGGGTCTACAGACTCGCGAGTGTGAGCAAGTACGCGCTGAGGTCTGACCACCGCCTCTCCGGAGCGGAAGGAGTCAGAGGCTCCAGGTCTGACCGCGGAGGCTGCCACAGCCTCTCTGTACAAGGTGGCGGCCTCTCCGTAGCAGAAGGAGTCAGAAGCTCCAGGTCCGACCGTGGAGGCTGCCGCTGCCTCTATGTACAAGATGGCGGCCTCTCTGTAGCGGAAGGAGTCAGAAGCTCCAGACTACAGAGACCAGCCCAAGTCCAGGGGAGCCCCTGCGGCACCCACGCTCTTGCTTGGGGAAACTGGGCCAGTCAGGCGGAAACTCAGGCGAGTGCACAAGGGCAGGGTAGAAGCCAAGACTGTCAGTTCAGCCCTGAGACTCCGCCCCATCCAAGCTGAGCAGAGGTTTCTGCAGTTTTTCAAGTCTGATCCTATAAGACTGTCTCCAATACAGAAGTTATCCCAGAGTAGACACAGCTGATACCCACAACCAATTGGCCTGAAGGTCAATTCACAACAATAAAGACTTAGCTACAACAAAGCTGTGCACGCAGTCCACAAAGGGGATCACCAAGAGTGTCTACCTCAGGTAACTGAAGAGGCTGACCCACTGTGCTATATAGGACACCAAACACACAAAGCCATCCTACCAACTCTGAAAAATAGTGATAATGCCGAGACAAGGAAATAGATCTCAAACAAAAGAGATGGAGGATATAGAGTTCAGAACTACGGTTCTAAGGTTATGCAACAATATGCTAGAAAAGCTCGATAAACTTCATGAGACCCAACTAAAAAGTATAGATAAACTGACTAAATTGGAAAATATTATGCAGAGATCCAACAGCAGAATGGAAGAACACAAGAATCAGGTCAAAGAGCCAAAAGACACTCCGCTGGAGAAGGAAGAAGAAAAGAGGATCCAGAAAGTTGAAGATAGTGTAAGGAGCCTCTGGGACAACTGCAAGCGCAGCAACATCAGAATTATGGGGGTGCCAGAAGAAGAGGGAGTGCAAAATACTGAAAACATATTTGAAGAAATAATATCAGAAAACTTCCCTCACCTGGTGAAAGAAATAGACTTACAAGTACAGGAAGCCTACAGAACCCCAAACAAGAGGAATCCAAAGAAAAATTCTTCTCGACACATCATCATCAATATGCCAAGGGTAAAAGACAAAAAGAGGATCTTACAAGCAGCAAGAGAAAAGCAGTTGGTTACCTATAAGGGAGCACCCATACGACTATCAGCTGATTTCTCAACAGAAACCATGCAGGCCAGAAGGGAGTGGCAAGAAATATTCAAAGTGATGAATAGGGAGAACCTACAACCAAGATTACTGTATCCAGCAAAGTTATCATTCAGAATTGAAGGGCAGATAAAGAGCTTCACAGATAAGAAAAAGCTAAAGGAGTTCATCACCACCAAACCAGTATTATATGAAATGCTGAAAGGTATTACTTAAGAAGAGGAAGAAGGTCAAGTGAATTAAAAATCTCAGGAATAGAATAAACTGGTGAATATAATAGAATTAGGGGCAAAGAAAGGGAGTGGATAGATAATTATTAGGGTGAAGGGGTGTGGGGTGCAGAAAGAGACTGGATTAAAATTGTATAACCTATGGATGAGGACAATAGTGGGGGGAGGGGATAAGGGCAGAGGGTGGGGTGGGAATTAGGTGGAAGGGAGCTATGGGGGAGAAAAAGGAGAAACAATTGTAATAATCTGAGCAATAAAGATTTATTTAAAAAAAAAAAAAAAAAAAAAAAAAAAAAAGTATGCAAAGACATTTATATGTTAAAGAGGAAAAAATCTTCATAGTATAAACATATCTTTGCAAAGAAAATGACTACTAAGCATGCAATAAAATATTTATAGTGGTTCTCTGGAGTATGAAATTATACCCCCAGTCACAGCTGGTGGTGCTGGGCTCCATCCTGCAGCCACACCCCACGTACTGGGTGAGCACCACATCCCACGGCTGTGCTGACGGTCAGGAGGGATCGCCCAGGCCACAGGCTTCCACACACTGACCACATGACGCCTGGCATCACCTGTGCCAATGGCCTGGGACCAGCAGTCGCCCTGCTCTCTGCTAGTTTGCTGCTCTGAGTCTGCGGTTTGTCTTCCCACCCAGCAGGCAAGTTCCCTGAGGGCAGGGCCTGTGGCTGGTTCTCTTGGTAACCCCACCCCACCCCATCCCACCCCACACCCCGCACGTGGAAGGTGCCCAGTAAACCATGCTGATCAAACGCCAGTGACTGCTACATCGGGCCTGGCTGGCATAAACTGGAACATGGGTTGTGTGGCTGCCACCTGGAACTCCGGGCTACTAGCCATGCAATAAGCATCAATAGCAGTTCTATCCTGATGAACTGCTATTGATGTTTATTGATGAGAAGGGCCCCCTTACCTTGATGGTTATAAGACTTAGGAGGCTGCAGGATTTCGGAAGCAAGGAAGTGAGCTGATTCGTGTGAACAATCAACACCTGTGGGAAAGATCCCGGCGCGGCCCTTAGATGGAAGCGCATCGGGTGGGGAAGGCTGAGGGCAGGAGGGCGGGTGGGGCAGGTGGGGATGGGATGAGATCTCCAAAGTGGAACCAGATGACCCCAAAACCTGGCATTTCAAGGGTAAAAGGGACCTTAGAAGACTACATCTGCCTTCCACTCTGGGAAGGGAGTCCTGATCTCTGTGGGCTGCCATGATGACTAACGAGCTAATGGACACTCGGCCGGGCTGTCACGTTAGCTAGGCATGGACTCCTGCGTGGATGCTTCCAGCGTCAAGCTCACTATTCTGTTGGTTTGGAACACTCCTCACCCACCTTCAGCTGGATACTTCACTTAGATTTCGCTTATCCAGCTGCATTCAAAGCTGCAAAGACTTTCTGAACAATCATTCATTACACGTTTAATCTCCCCAGTGACCAGAAAGAAGCAAGTGTAGTGTTCGTTATTAATAACAAGGAGGTCGCGCAGGGTTCTCCCATGGCAGGCATCACACTGGGTGCATTTGGATCTCTGTCTCTACCAGTCACTCGTTCAATTCTCACTAAGCTCTGTGAGAGTACAGCTATGGATGTGTTCGCTTCAGAGGTGAGGAAACCGAGGTGGAGGAGTTTAAGGAAGTTGCCCAAGTCCCGAGGGGCAGAGCCGGGGCGTGACCTGGGGCCGTCCAATGCCAAAGCCGACTCTCCCAACTGTGAACAACCTGCTGTAAGCTGAAAGGGTGAGAATACGAGAGAAGAGAGATGCCAGGAAGAGAGTTCTAAAAGTCCCACCGGATTGCAATAAACATGCAATAAAGTCTCTAAAACGGGTTGGCTCACCTTCTTCTGCAGAACTTTGCACGTTGCAAAAGCCCCAAATGGAATCTAAGATGAAATAAAGACGAGTTAGTATCTCCCCTCCCTTGGTTTTTAATTTGTTTTCTCAGTGCCAGGGAGAGATGGGGCAGCAGGCACACAGTGCACAATGCTGACGGGAATGACTCAGCCCAGGGAAAGGCTGGTGAGGAATGTGGCTTGGGGTACGGTCAGCCCTCCAGATCAGCTGGCAGGAGACTGCCCCGCCTGGCCCACCTGCCCCACCCCCAGCCTCAGCTCTGTCAGGGGCAAAAGAAAGGCCTTGGGTGCTTTGCAGAGAGGCTGGAGAAGCCCAGATTCTCCTAGGAATCTGTGGTACATTTTCTTATATATATTTTATTGATTTTTTACAGAGAGGAAGGGAGAGGGATAGAGAGTTAAAAACATCGATTAGCCGCCTCCTGCACACCTCCCACTGGGGATGTGCCTGCAACCAAGGTACATGCTCCTGACCGGAATCGAACCTGGGACCCCACAAGTCCGCAGATCGAGGCTCCATCCACTGAGCCAAACGGGTTTCGGCTAGACTCTGACCCTTGAAGACTATGCTCAGGCCAAAGCTCACCTCAATTCTTTTGGACAGAAACAACATCTAAGGACACATCTCTGCACTAGGGCTTCCGGACTTCTGAAAGCCCAGTTCAGGGAGAGCTCAGCCAAAGGACTTGGATGCACGCATATAAGCCTAACCAATGGACACAGACACCAGGGAGGTGAGGGCATGAGTGTGTGTGTGTGTGTGTGTGTGTGGAGGGGGGGGGGCGGGGAGCAATGAGGGGAGAAGGACACATATGTAATACCTTAATCAATAAAGAAAAGAAATTTTTAAAAAAGGAGAAAGCCCCAGTCCACATCTGTCTTTCCCAGAGACAGGTGATTCAAGGAAAAACAGACAGACCAAATTCACAACCAGAGCACCACCCCAATTTACCTCGGAGAGCTCACATTTAGAGATGTCGAGAATGTCATCTGCCCCAGCTTCTTTTGCCTGAGGACAAAAGCAATTTCTTTGTTTCAAACAAAATATCCTTGCAGAGCGGACACACCAGGCAGAGAAACACAAGATTAAGGATCTGCAAGGGACCATGGCCGGCATATGGTTCAACAGTCCAGTCCATTCTGTAGGTAGACCAATGCTCCCCGCTTTCAAGGGGCTCCGGGCCAGCAGGGAGAGCACATGAGCAAGCACCGACAGGTGTACCCAGTCCGTGCGGAGGCACAGGGCACTCCGGAGCACCTGACAGGCAGCCTCACCCTCTGCTCTGGGTCAGCGGTTTCCTCCGGGCCTGGGGGAGGCTGAGGTGAGGGAGCACGGCTTGTTGGGGGCAGAGCAGAGCCCTGCTTCATGGGGCAGAGGCGGAGATGGGGAGGGACTCAGAGGAAGCCCATGTTCCCTCACCAGGCACATCTGGTACTCCAGGCGTTTCCGAGCCTCCTCACTGGGTTTCCGCTTCCGGAAGAAGAGCGGCATCCTTCCTTTCTCCCGGAGCAACCTTCACGGCACTACGGCGTGGGAGAAAATGGGGAATCTGTCACCGCCTCTCAGTACCTCAGGGCAGGTGCTGTACCCCTCTCCACCATCCCTGTGTCCTGTGCCAGGCATGGCGGGCGCTCCATACCCTCTGTTGACTAGACCAGTGGTTGGCAAACTCATGAGGCATCAGAGCCAAATATCAACAGTACAACGATTGAAATTTCTTTGGAGAGCCCAATTTTTTAAACATCTTCTAATGCCACTTCTTCAAAATAGACTCGACCAGGCCATGGTATTTTGTGGAAGAGCCACACTCATGGGGCCAAAGAGCCGCATGTGGCTCGCAAGCCGCAGTTTGCCGACCACTGGACTAGACAATAAGCAGCAGCAAGTATGTGGTGGAAAGAGCATCATGGCAAGCCAGGTGACCAGGGTTTGGGCCCACGTTTGCCACTGGCATACCTTTGCCCCATTCTAGATTCCCACCTTTCCACAAGGGTGTGACCTAGAGAAGGTCCCTCGGGTCCTTTCTAAGGGTGCTCCCGGAGGACTCTGGCCGATTGGCCTGATGAATCCCTTCCAGCTGCGGAAACACTGTGAGAGAGGCATCAGCACATCAAACATGGCATGACATCAGCCGGCCATGACCTTGGGGGGCTCAACTACACCATCACCGGAGAGGTTTTTAAAACAGAAATTCAAGCCGAAACCGGTTTGGCTCAGTGGATAGAGCGTTGGCCTGCGGACCGAAAGGTCCCAGGTTCGATTCCGGTCAAGGGCATATACATTGGTTGCGGGCGCATCCCCAGTAGGGGGTGTGCAAGAGGCAGCTGGTCGATGCTTCTCTCTCATCGATGTTTCTAACTCTCTATCCCTCTCCCTTCCTCTCTGTAAAAAAAAAAATCAATTATATATATATATATATATATATATATATATATATATATAAAAAACAAAAAAACAGAAATTCAAAAGCAATTCTCAGGCACCTTGCCACTCTCAGGTATTATTCCATTTGATTCTCACCACAGCCCTGTTTATGGAGATGGAACGGATGATTACTGAGTTCAGTGACCTGGTTATCCGGCCTGGATTGTAGCAAAACCAGTCTGGAATTCTGCTCTTTTGAGTCCCTATCCTGCAGATTTGCCCAACTCTCCGGTGCTGGAATAACTCAGCACACACACAGTACACTGCCCTAAACTCAGAAGCCAGGAGATCACTGCCGGCCCGGGATCTGCAAATATCGGACGTGGATTGGGTCAGGAAGCAAGCATCCAGGGAAGCTTACGGTTAACAGCATGGGCTTTGGGGTGAAATAAAACTGGTTCGGAATCCCAGATCTAACACCCACCAACCATGTCACCTCTCTGAGCCTCAGTTTCCTCTTTTGTAAGGTGTGATAATGTTACCAACACCCAGTTCTATGAGGATCCAGTGATTGCATGCATGTAAAGCCGATAACACAGTACCTGCCACATATGAGTGCTCAATAAATAAACGTTGGCCACATAGGACCACATTTATTCAGGGCCTCCTACAATTTAAGGGTCTAGCTAGACACACACCCAGCCTGGGGGGGTCCGGGGTAGTGGGGGTGTGGGGAGGGGAGAGATCACAGGTCTCTGCCCACAGGGGTGTGGGCTGTCTGGGGAGCCGGCCAAGACTGCAGAGCTGGCTCAGGCCCCTCTTGTCACCCCATCTTCCTGCAGGGATGAGGAATGGTCCAAGAACAGCCCTCCCCCACCCTTCCCTGATGACCAGCTCTTACCCTTTATGCTCCCCAATGATAAACCTCTTTCACCACCTCCCCCCAAAAGACCACCCCTCCCAGATCCGCTCTTCCCAACCTGCTCCCGGATGTACATCCCTCATCCATCTCCTCCCACCCCCAACGTCCAGTCGAGACCGAGAGAACCACACCCATCTTGCCCTGGCTGCAGTGGGGAGTGCCCGACCTGGCTTTGTGGGTGGACAGGTCCCGACGTTCCTTCCGCGGGTAACCCTGAAGGCAGGCCGATCGCTCGTGGGGCTTGGTCATGGACGCTGGGCCGCAGATCGCCTGGCAGGGGCCCCGGTGGATCGGGAGACTGGTCTCCCCCAAACGCGGGAGCTGGGGAGCGAAACTCAGAATCTCAGAAAGTCATGCGGACCAGGATGACGAAGTCTGAGACGCCGCAGCACTTTGGAATTCAGAGTTCGAAAGGTTCTGGACGCGAACGGAATTGTTTTGATAACTAAAAGGCGCACGTCACGAGGGAGTTAAAAAGGGGGCCGGGGTCGCTGGGGCACTGGGGTCCCAGGATGTGTGCGGACCTCTCCGGAGGGGCGGAGCTCGGGATTAGGAGACAGGGACCAAGGGGTGATCCTCATCACGAGGGAAAACGGGGGACAGCAGAGCCGGGATCTTGGGAGCAGCCCTCTCCTGTCCGCCTCCCGTGGGCGAACTGCCCTAAGCCCCCTTCCAAGCACCCAGTCACGTCTTACCCGGCGCCAGGTTCGCCAATTGTCAGCTTCTGGCGCCTGCCCGCAAGCAACATGGCGGCAAAGGCGTCGCTGGGAGGCTGGTCGTAGGGGGCGGTTCTCGCATAGGGAGGAGGAGGAGGCAGTTCTCGCGAGAGCCGTGCTTTCCCGGCCTATATCCGGCGCCGCTGAAGGGCCTTCCGGTCTTTCGGCTTTCGGCTCGGAGGAGGCTTCGGTGCAACTTTCTTCGGTCGTCCCGAATCCGGGTTCATCCGACACCAGCTGCCTCCGCCATGCCGCCGAAGTTCGACCCCAACGAGATCAAAGTCGGTGCGTGTTTTGGGGGCGGCCGGGGCTGCGGGAAAGCATCCGTTTTCTCAGCAGCCCGTCGGGCCCGCGGCCCCTCCGCAATTCCTACGTTTTCCGCGTCGCGCTTTTGAGCTGCTGCCTACTAGAGGCCTTTCCGGAGCCGGGCTCAGGGCGCCGTGGAGTCCTAGCCAAGCCTCTCGCTCTTTCTGGGCCTCAGCTTCCCCACGTGCAAATGGGGAGGGAGGACCGGAGCAGCTGTGGCGTGTTGCAGCCCGCACGCGTAGGGTAAGGTTTGTCTCCGGCGCTTTCCCCGGGAGACTGGGTCGGCTGCCAGTCCCGGTGCCTCCACACCGGCCCCAGGGTGGGTCGTCCGAGCCCAAAGAGGGGTGCCCACCTCGATCTTCCCCCGAGTTCTTGGTGCCGTTTGGGAGAAGAGGCGAATGCGGCGAGGCCAGCCCGGAAGAATGTGGGGAGGGCTGAGGCTGGAACTCTGCAGAAGCACTTACCGGTTCTTTTCCCCTCCCAGTATACCTGAGGTGCACCGGCGGGGAAGTGGGTGCCACGTCTGCCCTGGCCCCCAAGATCGGCCCCCTGGGCCTGGTGAGTCCTGGTGGGGGTGGGTGGTGGGGGGCGTTTCATACTTGGGAGCAATTGGGTGCTGCCTTGTCAAACACAGCTGTGCCAGAGTTGCCATGGCGATTCCCATCCCCGAGCAGATCTCTGGGGCACGGAATTGCCAGTGGGTTTGTTAGAAAGGCTGTCTCTGAGCATAGAACCCAGTCCCTGGAAGCGGTGGATTCCTCTCCGCTGCCTCCTGACGGCTGTGGGAGTGGACGTGAGGGGCGGGCTGGGAGGGCCACGTGAGGGCTTTGTAGTTCGGTGGCTTAGTGACTTTTAGCCTTTGATTTTTATTGATTTCAGAGAGGAAGGGCAAGAGAGAGAGAAACATCAATGGTGAGAGAGAATCCTTGATTGCCTGCCTCCCGCATGCCCCATGCTGGGAATTGAGCCCCCAGCCCAGGCATGTGCCCTTCACCTGAATGGAACCAGGACTTTTTAGACCACAGGCTGTGACGCTCTGTCTGCTGAGCCAAACCAGTTAGGGCTTAGCCTATGTTTTCTAGTGTGGGAGATAGGCATATCACTGTTTGGAGGCTTAACTGGGATGTTGGGTGAAGATTCTGGTGAACATGAGAATAGCTGGTGTTTCCAATTCTGCTCCAAAACGGCTGGTTAATGTGACCGACCAGCTTTACTTACAACACAGCCAGTCTTAGTTCCCTACTTCACCCATTTCACTGCAGTTGGATTTCCCCAAATATGAGACCTTTGTTCCTTGCACAGTGGTCTCTTGTCCCAAGTGTCCTCACACCTTGGTCTTGCTTAACCAGTATCTTCTTTTTTTAATTCTTTACTGTTGAAAGGTTTACATATGTTCTCTTTTCCCCCATTGTCCTCTTCCTCCCGAACCCCCACTGTCTGTGCCCCCTGGTCATGCTTATTTGCTCACATTACCCAGTGTCTTAATACCCTTCTTGGCCCTTAGCTCTGCTGGCATTAACAGGTCATGTTTCCTAGTGGTCACTAGGAAATTCTAAAGTAGCGAATGCCAGACTTCCACCCCATAGACTGACTTGGGTTGGCCTGACACAGGAACCTGATGCCTTGAAAGGTCCCCATAGGATCTGAATGTAACCAGTGTGGGAATTTTCTCCCTATGTTATCACGTGGGTCCTTCTGAGTTGGTACACAGGTAATTTGGGCCCATGTGGCCCTTGGCCTGCAGCTTACAACCCTGAACAAACCTCACCCCTGGCTTAATGTTTCCAGTTTATACTAGGCTGAGAGCCTTGCCTTGATTGGGTGTTCAGTTTCCTGTGTGCTGTATAAGGGAGATTTGGTGTATTGGCAAGTGAGGAAGACTGGATAGGTTTTCAGGACCCTTAAGGTTGAGGCACAATATGATTCCATAACCTTTATTTCTACAGTCTCCAAAAAAGGTTGGTGATGACATCGCCAAAGCAACTGGTGATTGGAAGGGTCTGAGGATCACAGTGAAACTGACCATTCAGAACAGACAGGCCCAGGTACTTGGTTTGAGGGTGGGCAGGGGTTGCTCCCCTCTGGGGTTCCTGGGAGGAAGGTTTTGCTGATATGGCCACTTGACAATGGACCACAAGTCCAGTGTCTGCCCCATGGTCTCCAAGAAACCAAGCTGAGTGGCAGTAACCTCCTCCTTGGAGGTTGGGGTGGGGCTTACTCATTGAGAATCTCTTCTGCAGATTGAAGTGGTGCCTTCTGCCTCTGCCCTGATCATCAAAGCCCTCAAAGAACCTCCAAGAGACAGAAAGAAGCAAAAAAACAGTGAGTGGCCTTTCTGTCACTGAGTGGTTATGAGTGTGCTGCATGCTTTACTTTTAGCCAGATCCAGAGATTGATGGCAGGCTGCTAAATGGCCAGGCAGTGTCAGGAGGTGCCATTGGGTGAAACAACTGAGAAGGGTGAATTAAGAGAGCACTTCTCAGCTGGGTGACGCTGAATAGATGCACCCCAGTAACCGAAGCTTGCCTGTTCTCATCTCTGAAACAGGCACACGTGAGGATTGGTACAGATTTGATTTTGCCATTAGCCACCCGCCACTGCACCTGACCACTGCCCTGTTGGCTGGTGCATTCCAGTGGTGAGCTGAGAGGAACCCCCAGCTTAGGAAACAGGGTCATTCTTCCTGTGGATGACTCTGTGCCGAAAGCATGGGAACAACCAAGAAATGGCTGAGGGAGGACATTATGGTTTGCTCTGGCTTTGGGTTGTGACAGCTTTTGCCATGTTTTCTTTTTTCTGCAGTTAAGCACAGTGGAAATATCACATTCGATGAAATTGTCAGCATTGCCCGACAGATGCGGCACCGATCGTTAGCTAGAGAACTCTCTGGTAAGAGCAGGACAACGTGGACCACCTAGTGACATGGGCATATTCACTGAGTGGCAGCCTTTTCCCATTTTAAAGGAAACTTAATTCTTTAAGACCCAACATTTGTTGGCATAGTGTTTTCTGTCGATTGATCGTGGTAATTTGGGGCCAGATGTATTTAATCTGGGTCTCAAGGTCCTATTGAGACTTGACATTCAGGCCTTGCATAACTAAATGAGGGCTCTCAGGTAGGGGAGTCGGGGTGTTTATTTCTGATATTTTATGGCACTGTCTGCTGTGGAACTCAAATGGGTGTTCCCAGTGGTGTGTGAGGATGGTGAGGGGCTGGCGTTTCCCACCTAATGCCACATTGTCTTTACTTACAGGGACCATTAAAGAGATCCTGGGGACTGCCCAGTCTGTGGGGTGCAATGTTGATGGCCGCCACCCTCATGACATCATAGATGATATCAACAGTGGTGCAGTGGAATGTCCGGCTGTAAGTGACTTCTGTATTTTGTTTGCTTAAAATCAATCAGGGTGAAAACTGGAGAGTTTTAGAATTGGTCAGTAGTGGGGTTGAGGAGATTTTTCCATATCACTGATAGGATTTCTTTCTTCTTTCCTACAGAGTTAAGATCTACAACGCCAAAGGATTCAATTAAAGATCATTTAGACAAGCAGTGGACATTTTGATGTGGTCTTCTTGGGAGCTAGGTGCTTTGTGTCAGGTGGTCAGTGGGACCAGGTGGGGAACCTGTGGAAGCACCAATCTGGGCATCTGTGATCTCAGCAGTAACAGGTTTCTGCCCTCTGTGGCAGCAGCTCTCATGAAAGACATCTGGAGAAGACGTCTCATTAGTTTTGTAGACGGTCCCGGAGCTCCTCATAAGAAATAGTTCTTGGCCAGAGGGAAAGCTTGTAGTGCAGCCTAACTACAGGGCGATGGAGTTCTTCATCCTAGACCAAATCATTGGGTGGGTTGGGGCCCAGGGCCTGCAATTCAAGACTGCGATAGCCGTTCCAGCACACAGCTGGGGTTACTAATTGGTTAACAGAGAAACCTGACCTGTGTCCCTGATTGATCTGAGTTTCTGTGAAAGTGAGGGTCAAGTGTACTTCTAAAGTTTGGCTACAGCCTAGTCCTGACATTCTCTTGGCCTTAAGCCAGTAACAGATGATAATCTGTTTTCACCTTTTTTCCCCATCATCCCTGTTTATTTTAGTCACCTTTAGAGCTTACCATTCACTTCTCCTTTTTTAAACAAGCAATGCATGGCCACCTGGGCACTGAGAGAAGCTACACTTGAGTAGCTTGAAACACCACTTGGGGATGATTAACCAAGAACTTTTGTCAACATCCCTTTTAGGAGGTGGCTTTTAGTTATCCCAGGTATAATCAGGGTTGGAGAATACACTATCATTAGGGGAAAATAAGGGGTGAGAATAGTTGACACAAGCTTCCCTTATAGCAGGCAGCCAGTGATATATTAATTAGGAAGGTAGCTGAGACTGGGAGACCAGGAGCTGGGTACCCCCTGCCAGCTGCTTCCAGAGGGAGGGAGTGGAAGAGAATGGAAGAAGCCTTAAAACACCTGGGTGTCTGCTTTTAAGGGGAATATAGGGGACGGGGCTTAGGGCACTCAATACAAGCGGATTTGGGGCTTAGGGTACTTCGCAGGTGCTGATTGGTGGTTCAGAGTTCAGGTATATCTGGCCACAGGTGGGGTTTACATCTGTCAATCAACTGGGAAAAGGGAGGATCTATCAGCCAGCACTGGGAAATCTGTCCCTGAAGTCAAACGCATACCTCACCAAAACCAGGGAGAGCACACAGTGGCTTGTAACTGCCGAGATAGGTCACACCAGTTGGTGTACATGGCAGCAATAGGACCCAGGTTGGTGCAAAGTGGAAAAGCAAAGGGAACTGTCCTCCAGTGGGGACAGCAGGGATAAGCCACCTGCCTCTGACCCAGGGAGAGCATGGCTTCTTCAGGTGGTCCCTCCCTCCCTGTGAGGGGGCGCTTTATGGAGAGATTTCTGTAACTTAGCTCCCAGACACCCTCAGTGTCTATCTTTCCAAGACTTAGCAGCTGAAACAAGCACTAGGTCAGTTCCTAGAGTGGACATTGGGAATAGCAGAACTTAAGTTGCACCTGAGTGTAAGTTTTATATATATAACATTTCAGAGAGGGACAGGAAGAAAGAAACATCACTAATGGGAATCATTAACTGGCTGCCTCCTGCAAGCCCCCCCGCTGGGGTTCTGGCCCATAATCCGGGTATGTGCACTTGACCAGAATGTTACCTCCAACCCTTCAGTCCACAGGCTGACCCTCTATCCACTGAGCCAAACCAGCCAGGGCTGTAGGTTTACATATACTTGGTATTAAGGCATAAATCCTTCATCACCTACCCTCAATGAACTTGTAGCATTAAATGGTTGGCCCTAGAGTTTCTCCTACTTGAGTTTACTTCAAACCAGACACTTTGACCCCATTACAGAGAAATGCTCTTTCCTGGCCAGAATTCTTGGGTCTTGGTTTCTTGCAAGTCATTCAAGGGATAACCATTGCTGAGATACCTAGCATTTAAGTAGGAACCAGGTCTTCCATTGATTTGATGCTACCTTTATAAACCAAGGTTTCTAGAGTGCTTGGTGCACAGAAAAGCACTTCAGCACAGTGAGTTATGGTGACCAATCTGTGCTGGGTTATGGTTGACAAGTTCCTGAGACCTAGTTGAAAGTCATTAAAGGTACAAATAGGCATCTGCTTGCCCTGAAGGCCACGAGCTGAAGCTGGGGCACAACCTCTGCGTGGACCAGGATCCCATTGACCAAGTGGATCTCCATGGATTGGGGGGTGAAGGCCAGGAGGTGCGGAGAACAGACTGCCAAGCAGCGGGGCCTGAACTCGGCCACTTCTCCCCTTTTCTCTAGCCCATCAGTCACCTACATCCTCCTGTGTCCTGTGTGCCTGGGCAGGGCTCCGCCTAATCCCGCAGTCACACCGTGTTCCTGGTCCGGGAGTTTGAGATGGCCCCTCTTGACATAGTTTTCCTGATACTTTATGGCTTCCACACGCCAGCACTGCGCTGGTGCCCAGGGACCCCACCCTGGCCTCTGTACTGGCCCCTCCCTTTGCGCTCTGCTTGGCGACCCTGCGCTTTCCTGGCTCACCCAGACACATTCTACCACACAGCCTCTCAGCGCCACCTCTCAGGTGACCTCCAGGGTGTGGCTCAGAACCTGAGAGCCAGCTCAGCCCTCCCTGCCTCTATCACACCGACCTCTCATTGGCCAGTGTCCCTGCCTCTACCACACCGACCTCTCATTGGCCAGTGTCCCTGCCTCTACCACACCGACCTCTCATTGGCCAGCCGGTCCTCCGGTGTCCGGGCCAGCTACCCGGCTGTCCCGCTGTCCCTACAAGGCCCACCTCTCAGTAAATGCTTTTGTTCAGAGGAAAACAGGACTAACTTGGCTCAGAAATGACTCTCACCAGGCACGTGCCCAGCTGTGGGTCTTGAACCCCGTACACAGACAGGCACCGCCATGTGTGTGTGATGTCCCAGTGAGGGACAAAGCCCCGAGTTTCTGTGGCTCTAGACTTTCAAGCTTGGAAACCAGAGGAACGGGCGCCGGAAGCACGGCTCCCCCTCCCCCACGGCAGCCAGGTGCTGGGTCTGGGTCTGCCCTTGCCTGTTAGGACAAGGGGAGTGGAGCCCCGAAACAAAAGGATGCTAAGAGCTGAGATTGACTTGATCTCAAAGGGTCATGTGCTCAGAACTGGAGGAACGCGGAGACAATAGTCCTAAAAGAGCAACAGAAACACCCGAGAACCCTCCTCAGACTCATGGCGATTTAGCCGGAAGCTGCGAGTCTGTGAGGCCGGCCTGGCCAGGTCCGGATACATGAAGGGAAGATGCAGGGAGAGACTTGCTTACCAACCGCGTACGGAGCCTGGTTCCAACAGAACTGGAAACCGGACGCAGACGGTTGAACCAAAAAAGAGCCCCCATTAAACAGACACACTTTTTTATAGACGCAACTGTCTGCAATGAAACAACAGCGACTCATTGTTAGGCACAACACTTAGATGACTGTGATTAGATACATGAGAAGCAGACGACAGGAATAGCACCCCAAATGCTGGTGTGCATATTGTCCCGAGGCCAGATTCCCAGGAGCAGCACAGCAGTAACCACAACTGCCACTTTGAGAGACTTTACCAGGAGCCAGGTTCTGAGCTGTGAAAACACTATCCCACTGGATCTGTATGGTCCTCTGAAGTGGATGCTATTATTGCTCCCATTTTACAGATGAGAAAATTGAGGTGAGGAGAGGTGAAGTATTATGGTACCAGTTAATGTGGATTTTTCTCCCCAATAAAATGGAGTTACTCATATGTTGGTATATGTGCCATTTGATATGTATGCTATTTTGTTGTATTGACAGCAAACTTCAAAACTTCATATGTCAAATTTGCTGAAGGTGTTAACCCTATAGATATTTTTACGCTTAAAAATGTTGAATTTCATGCCAAAAAAGAGCATTGCAGGAAGTTTTAATTCATTTATTTTGAAGAAAAGTGCTGCTGAAAACTTCTGGAAGCTTATGATGAACATGCTCCACTCAAGATATTTGTGAACGCTGGTTTAAATGCTTTAAATGTGATTATTTCTATGTGAAAGACAAAGAACAACATCCAGGTCAACTGAAAAAGTTTGAGGACCAACAATTACCAGCATTATTGGATGAAGATGCATGTCAAACCCAAAAACAACTTGCAGAAAGATTAAACGCTGCTCAGCAAACAATTTCTGATCATTTACAAGCAGAGGGAAAGAAGATCTTAAAGGAAAATTAACTGAATGAAAGACATGGAAAACAGAAAAGTCATCAGTAAAATGTTGCTTCAACAGCACAAAAGAAAGTCTTTTTGCATTGAATTGTGACTGGCGATGAAAAGTACATTTATTTTGAGAATCCCAGATGCACAAAATCATGGGTTAATCCAGATCCACCATCAACATTGACTGCAAGGCCAAATCGCTTTGGAAAGAAGACAATGCTCTGCGTTTGGTGGGATCAGGAAGGTGTGGTGTATTATGGGCTTCTAAAACCAGGTGAAACCATTAATACTGATGGCTACTGGCAACAAATAATATGAACCACACTTTGATTGTGAAACAACCAGAATATGCCAGAAGACATGGCAAAGTAATTTTGCTTCATGATAACGCACCATCACACACTTCAAAACCAGTTAAAGACACATTAGAAGATCTTGCCTGGGAAGTATTAACCCACCCGATATATTCACCAGACTCTGCTCCTTCAGATTACTACTTGTTCCAATCGATGGCACACATACTTTCTGAGCAGCACTTCAAAACATACAAAGAAGTAGAAAATTTGGTCTCTGAATGGTTTGCCTTAAAACAAGAACAGTCCTATTGGGACGGTATCCACAAATTACCTGAAAGATGGGGGAAATGTGTAGCCATGGACATTACTTTGAATACAGCACTTTTGATATTTCTCTTGAAATTATCGTGTTTTCTTTTTTAAAAAAATATATTTTATTGATATTTTACAGAGAGGAAGGGAGAGAGATAGATAGCTAGAAACGTCGATGAGAGAGAAACCTCGATCAGCCGCCTCCTGCACAAACCCCCACCGGGGATGTGCCTGCAACCAATGTACATGCCCTTGACCGGAATCGAACCTGGGACCCTTCAGTCCGCAGACCAACGCTCTACCACTGAGCCAAACCGGCTTCAGCTATCGTGTTTTCTTTGATTACAAAATCAACCATTATTTTTTCAAAAACATATATTTTATTGATTTTTTACAGAGAGGAAGGGAGAGTGATAGAGAGTTAAACATCAATGAGAGAGAAACATCGATTCAGATACCTTCTCCACACCTCCTACTGGGGATGTGTCTGCAACCAAGATACATGTCCTTGACTGGAATCAAACTTGAGACCCTTGATCCGCAGGCAGACGCTCTATCCACTGAGCCAATCTGGTTAGGGCAGGGGTGGGCAAACTTTTTGACTCGAGGGCCACAATGGGTTCTTAAACTGAACCGGAGGGCTAGAACAAAAGCAACCTGACCATGCTGGCACTCTCATCTTGGGCTGCTGGTGAAGGAGCGGAGAAGAGAGCAAGAGAACCCTCCGCTCTTTCAGCTCCGCAGGCCGGATAGAACAGCTGAACGGGCCGGATTCGGCCCGCGGGCCGTAGTTTGCCCACGGCTGGGTTAGGGCAAAATCTGCCTTTATTAACCTGTACACCTAGTAGGTGATCGGAAGTCTCAGCAGTCCCATTGGGAGAACATGGGTCAGCCTGACTGCAGAGAAGGGACACTTGCTGGCAGCCCTCGGATGCAGAAGTCCCCTGCGAGGCAGGTCCCCCACAGAGCCCCACCCCTCAGGACTAGTGGTGAGAGCCCCACCCTCAGGACTGGTGGTGAGAGCTCCACACGCCCCCTCCTCACAACGGTTTTTTAGGAAAAGCTGAAGCCATAGGCCTGCATCGCCTGGTGACCCTGAGCCAGCCTTCAATTAAGGCCAGATTACTTCAGCTCCCCTGTTCCTGACCTGCTCCCAGCTCTAAACACAAGTCCAGTGGTTTGGACCCTCTCATAAGGAGGCATTCACATAGAAGCAGAGGGCCTTTTATTCCAGGCGCCATCATGGGTTAGCCACACCATTTCATTCTTAAACCCTTGACCTCTCTTCTTCCTCTGACCATCACCCTCATCCTTTCTCTCTTTTTCCTTTGAAGCACAATTATTTGCAAGACTTGTGTCTATTCCTCTTCCCCATTCTCTATTGCCCTATATGGTCAGCTTTTGCTCCCACTTCTGCACCAAAGACACCTGCTCAGAGGTGACTACTTTGTAAAGCCAAGCCACTCAGACCCCACCCACTCCTGGTCCCCCTGAAGGCCACCCCTCGGCTTCATGCTGGCCTGAGAACCACAGCTGCCAAGTCACCACAGCTTGGCAGCTCCTGTGCAGAACATCTGCCCTCTGGTGGTCATTGTGTGTCATAGGTACTGGTTGGACGACTGCTTAGGCTTTTATATATATAGATAATAACATTTCATGTGAACATGTGTGCAAAAGTTTTTGTGTGGACACGTTTTCATTACTCTCAGGTGTATGCCTGGAAAAGGGATTGCTGTCTCGTATAACTTTCTAAGGAGCTGCTGCCAAACTTTTCCACTGTGACTGCACCATTTTACATTCTCAGTAGCAACGTATGAATGATCCAATTTCTCTACATCAACACTTGTTTTCCACCGGTAAATTTGAGTCATCCAATGTGTGAAGTGGTACATTATGGTTTGATATGCATTTCTCCAATGATTAGTTATGTTGAGCATCTTTTTAAAAAATATATTTTATTGATTTTTTTTTACAGAGAGGAATAGAGATTAGAAACATCAATGAAAGGGAAACATCAATCAGCTGCCTCCTGCACACCTCCTACTGGGGATGTGCCCACAACCATGGTACATGCCCTTGACCAATTCTCTATCCACTGAGCCAAACCAGTTAGGGCTTGAGCATTTTTTCATGTACTTTTTGGCTATTAGTATATCTGTTCCTCGGAGAAATATACAAATCCTCTGCTCATTTTGAAATTGGGTTATCTTTTCTTGGGGGGCTGGGGTGTGGGAGGGGTATCTTATTGTTTATATATTCTTTATATATTCTGGATATTGGACGCTTAAATTTATGATTTTGCACATATTTTTCCACATTCTGTGATTATCTTTTTAAATATGTATTTTGGTTTCAGAAAGTAAGGGAGAGAGATAGAAACGTCAATGATGAGAATCATTGATCAGCTGCCTCGTGCACACCACACCCTGGGGATCAAGCCTGAAACCAAGGCATGTGCCCTTGACTGGAATTGAACCTGGGACCCTTCAGTCCACAGGCCAAATCAACTAAGGCTCTTTTGACATTTTTTAATAGTGTCCTTGGAAGCACAGTTTTTAATTCTGATGGAATCCAACTTTTTTATTGTTGTCGCTTATGGATTTGGTGCCATATCTAAGAAACTGGGAGTTTTAGCTTTTACGATAGTTCTTTGGTCCATTTTGAGTTCATTAGTAGTACAAGGTAGGGGTCTAACTTCTTTGTTTTATTGATTTTCAGAGAGGGCAGAACATCCATTTGTTGTTCCACTTATTTATGCATTCATTGGTAGATTCTTCTATGTGCCCTGATTGGGAATCAAACTTGCAATCTTGGCATCTATAGGGATGATCCTCTAACCCAGCAGTTCCCAACCAGTGGTTGGCGAGATCCAAAAGGTTGGTGATGACAGCTCTAACCAACTGAGCTTCACAGTCAGAGCCTCTACATTTTTATGTGGATGTTCAGTGGCCCCAGCACCATTTTTTGAAAAGAATATCTTCCACATTTAATTTCCTAGTACTCTTGAAAATCAGTTATTGATAAACTGTGCTTATTTCTGGACTCATTTCTTTTCTATTTATCTTCTTGTCTGCCCTTATACCAATACAGCAATTTTATTTATTTATTTATTTATTTATTTATTTATTTATTTATTTATTTAAATAAATCTTTATTGTTCAGATTATTTCAGGTGTTCCTCTCTCCACGCCCCACTTAGCTACCCTCCACCTGATTCCCCCCCCCTCCACCCGTACCCCCCCCCCCACTGTCTTCATCCATAGGTGTAAGCTTATTCCAATCTCTTCCCGCACCCCCGAGCCCCTGTTCCCTGTGAATTGTTAGTCCAATCCCTTTCTAAGTCCCTGATTCTATTATATTCACCAGTCCATTTTGTTCTTCAGATTTTTTTTTATTCTCTTGATTTTTAGATTTGTTTGTTGGTAGGTATGTTCATTTGATATTGGTAGGTTTGTCTTTCATAATTTTTTACCTTTACCTTTTTTTTCTTCCTCCTCTTCTTAAAGAATATCCTTCAACATTTCATGTAATCCTGGTTTGGTGTTGATGAACTCCTTTAACTTTTTCTTGTCTGTGAAGCTCTTTATCTGACCTTCAATTCTGAATGATAGCTTTGCTGGGTAGAGTAATCTTGGTTGTAGGTTCTTGTTGGTCATAATTTTGAATATTTCTTGCCACTCCCTTCTGGCCTGCATAGTTTCTGTTGAGAAATCAGCTGATAGTCGTATGAGTACTCCCTTATAGGTAACTAGTTGTTTTTCTCTTGCTGCTTGTAAGATTTTCTCTTTGTCTTTTGCTCTTCGCATTTTAATTATGATGTGTCTTGGTGTGTTCCTCTTTGGGTTCATCCTGTTTGGGGTCCTGTGTGCTTACTGAACTTGTAGGTCTATTTCTTTCACCAGGTAGGGAAAGTTTTCTGTCATTATTTCTTCCATTAAGCCTTCAATATTCAGCTCACTCTCTTCTTTTGGCACCCCAAAAATCTGGGTGTTGGTACGCTTTAAGCCATCCCGGAGGCTCCTTACACTATCCTTACACTTTTGGATTCTTCTTTCTTTTTGCTTCTCTGGTTGGGTGATTTTTGCTTTCTTATATTCCAGATCTTTGGTTTGCTTCTTGGGGCATGTTGATCTATAGTTGAGTTTATGTATATTCTTTATTTCAGACTTTGATGCTTAATTTCTGGCCGGTCCTTTTCCATTTTTTTGGTATTCTCTTTAAGGTCCTTGAAAGTCTCACCAAGCTTCTTGGAGGTCTCAAGTTTCTCAAAGGTTTTTAGAAGATTGAGTAATCTTATAAATGTGATTCTGAACTGTGTGTAGTCCAGTAGTTTACTCTCCTCCATCTCTCCCATTCGTGTCATGCTTCTGTGTTTCCTCATTTTGGCTGCCTCCCTGTGTTGATGGAGTGGCTTTGTGTGGTCGGTGACCTGTAGAGGTCAGTAGCTCAGCTTCCCCAATCACCTGAGGTGGTCGCTTTAGCTATATCCTTTTGTTGGCTTAGTGCAAAGTCTTGTTGTAATTAATACTTGATTGCTGTTGGTACAGTGGGAGGAATTGACCTCCAGGCCAATTGCCTCTGAGGATCCGCTGTGTCTATAAAGGAAGAACTGCTGCGCTGGAGACACACCTTGTTTCAGTGGGGCTTTGGTGCTCACTGAGACCGTCTCCTGAATGTGTCACTTATGGGTGTGAGGGATTGAAACTGAGAACTAGAACTCTGGTTTCTGGGTCTCAATGAGGTGCATTTCAGGTACTGTCTGAGGCCAGTGCTGTTGCAGAAGCTACAGCGTGAACCACAGTCCTGTCTTCCTTGGATCTGTTTGCCCACGTTGCAATTTTACTAAACTGCAACAGAGAGGGCCATTCATATGCAAAGTCCGATGCTTGGAGCTTGGGTGTGTTGTGAGGGGCGGAGTCTCAGGGCATCATTAGGCTGGGACATGGCCAAGAGCGATGGCTGCCCTTCCGCCACCTCTCCGATGGTGTCCCCACGTCTCCCCGAGTCTCCCACTAAAGCACAGCAAACAACCTCAGCTCTGCAAGCAAGCCAGCCTCACTTTCTAACCTGAGGACAGACAATCTAGCCCAGGGGTGGGGAAACTTTTTGACTTGAGGGCCACAAGGGTTAAGCTGGACCGGAGGGCCGGAACAAAAGCAACATGACCATGCTGGCACTCTCATCTTGGGCTGCTGGTTAAGGAGCGAGGGGAGAGCAAGAGAACTCTCCCCTCTTTCAGCTCTGTGGGCCGGATAGAACAGCCAAATGGGCTGGATACGGTCCGTGGGCCGTAGTTTGCCCATGGCTGGTCTACCCTCTCCCCAGAAACTGGATTTCAGAGAGATCTGGTGCTTGTCTCTCTTTGGGTTAAAGAAACCACCACCCTCTGTCAGCCTGGATCCGCTGTCTTTGCCCCCCTACCTCAGTTTCTTAGCACTTGTGCCCTGGATTCTCCTCTTTCTCTTTCAGTCTGGTTGTAGGGCTTCCTCTCAGCCAGCTTTCGTTTGGTTTTTGGGAGATAGACGTTTATTTTATAGGTTTTTTTTTTTTTAACTTGTTCTACACGCAGCCATTTAGGAGGTTTACCTACGCCGTTCTCCCAGCAATTTTTGATTGCTTTTGTATAAAGTTTTGATATTGCAAATGAATCCTTTAACTTAGTTCATTTTTCAGATTGACTATTCTGGGTCTCTCAAATTTCCATTAAATTTTAGGTTCATTTTCTGTAAGAATGTCTGCCAGCTAGGATTTTGATAGGGATTGCACCAACTTAACAATGGTAGATTTTAGTGTACGTGCCTACACTTCCTGTTTTTATTACTAGGCATTTCATTCTTTTAATACTCTTGTAAATGGAATTGCTTTAAATTTCACTTTTTGATTGTTCATTGCTGACACCTAGAAATACACCTGGAGAGACAGCTATTCCAATCTTTTGCCCATTTTACAGAGGCTGTCCCTTTACATTCACCTTGTATCCTGCAACCTTGAAACTTACCTTTGATAGCTTGTGGCTTCCTGAAGACTTGATGCATAAAAATTATGAAGTTTTAATTCCTTTCCAATCTGGATACCTTTTTCTTTTCCCTTGCCTACATCGCCTGACTGCAATTTCCAGTAAAATAGGGAATGGAAGTGGCAAGGCAGACATCTTCTGGAAAAGCATCTCAAATGTAATGAAGTTCTCTTCTGTTCCTAGTTCATCATAAAATGGTGTCATATTTTCTAAAATGATCTTTTTGGTTTTGAGAGGATCATGTGGGTTTTTTTTTTTTGTATTAATATGGTATATTCTGTAGACTGATTGAGGTTCCCCCATCAAGCCTTGCTGGATAGGGAGGCATGGCCTCAGGTCTCCTGGCCTGACGCCTGGGCAGGGGACACAGCCTGAGGTCCCCTCAGCCTGATGCCTTGACAGGGTCGTGGCCTGAAGTCCTCTATCAAACCCTGCTGAGTGAGGGATTTGGCCTGATGTCCTGTCAAGCCCCATGAGGGCAGGGGAGGGTGTAACCTCAGGTCCCTGCTAATTGCTTGTTAAGGCTCCTTCTGAGAACCTGGCCTCACCTGTGGGGGCAGCCATCTTTGTGATGGAGTGATAGGCAATTAGCATATTCCCTCTTTATTACATAGGATTTCTCAGTAACCCTACACACCAGGTGAGTGGAATGATATATTCAAACATTAAATGAAACTACCAGCCAAGACTATTTTCAGCAAAATTATCCGTGATGAGTAAAGATATAATACATCTTATTCAGTGGAATATTACTCGTCCCTGAAAATGAAACCTAGCTATTTGCAACAACATTAATGGACCTTTTCTAAAAAGTATTACGTTAAGTGAAAAAAGACAGACAGAAGAAGATATCTGTTGATTTCACATATATATGAAATCTAAAAAAAATGAACAAACAACATGAAACGGAGCATAACCTCATGTAGGTGTACAAACTATAAGGATATCCAATCACCCCACTACCCAGTCTTCATATCACAAAATTCAGTAATATGTAACCTTACATATTCTTTTTTTCACTCAACAGCATGTTTCTATCACTGCATATTCTTTAAAGCAAGGTTTTTATAAGTTGTAAAATAAAACACTGTTAATGGAGAACAGTAGAAAATACAGATAAGCACTAGGAAACAAAAATTGTCCAACCCCACAACCCAAAGACAATACAGCTTCTACTCACATATCTTCCCAGGGCCTTTCTACCAAAGGAATCACAGTGCAGATTTCACACATGACTTGCAATCACTAAGTGTCCCTTGGCTGGCTGTGCTGTGGTCATCCCCTCATTATTCAACATTTAGCTGTTGGCTTTTCATTGGACAGCTCTGTGTGTTCTCAGTGGTGGCTTAGGGTAAGCTCAAGTAGAATTGTGATACCTAGATTTTCAAGACTCTTGGCACATGCCACCATACTGTTTTCCAGAAAGGTTCCAATATATGCAGCCCCACCAGTGTATGAGATATCCTCATGCTAAATTCTTACCAATGCTAGGATTACATTTTTTAAAAAAAATCTTAATTTTAAAGAGTGAAAAATTTATGTTGCTGCATTGTTATCAGCTTTATGTTTTGTTTTTTTTTTCTTAATCCTCACCCAAGAATATTTTTCCACTGATTTTTTTTTTTTTTTTTTTTTTAGGAAGGGAGAAGGGAAGACAGAAACATCAATGTGAGAGAAGTGGATCAATTGGTTGTCTCCTGCATAAGCCCTGATCAGGGTCTGGGTGGGGAGGAGCCTGCAACCGAGATATGTGCCTTTGGACCAGAATTGGGACCCTTTGGTCCACAGGTCAATACTATCCTCTGAGCCAAACCAGCTAGGGCTGTTACCAGCTTTTAAACCAGGTAAGCACAGTGCCTAAAACCACACTGAGAACTGTGAGACTAGGACAGCTTGAGACTGCTACCTACATAGTAGTATTTGGCAAAAACATATCATGAGCAGAAAGAAAGAACAATCACCTCTGAGGCAGAGGATTCGGGTAAACTCGCCCCTTGGCAGTTAAAGGCAGGCAGGCCTTCCAGGAGAGCATCTTCACCTGATGGATCGTGGACACATCTCCCTGCAGGTCCTTGAGGAGCTGATGGGGGACAGCATGGCACTGGAGGCTGAACAGGTCCAGAGAATGAACCAGCACACTCACCTGAGCTGGGAGAAGGAGCTGTCAGAAGCTGCCAGCCATATCCTAGAGTTGGAAGAAGAAAACCAGACCCTCCAGGGCATAGTTCAGGAATTGTGGGGTTCATCGGTGGCCCTGCAGGAATGCAGCATCAAGTGCACGGAGCTTCAGGAAGAGAACCAGCAGCTCTGGATGCAAATAGACAACTTGGATATGCAACTCCAGAAGGAAAAGGATAACAGTCAGCACTTGGTGACCATCAATAAAGTGCAGTACCAGGCCCTCATGGATAAGCACAGCTGCTACAAGACCCTGCTGCGTCGCTCCCTGGAAATGGAGAGCAAAGCATTCAGGCTTAGGGAGCAGGACCAGCTCCAACAAGAGGCAGCACTGTGGGAACTGAGGCAGGAGCTTCAGGAGCTGGACACTGAGGAAGGAGCTGGAGGAGCTGAATGCTGGGGGACAGCATGGCACTGGAGGCTGAACAGGTCCAGAGAATGAACCAGCACACCCACCTGAGATGGGAGATAGAGCAGCTATCAGAAGCCGCCACCTGTATCCTAGAGTTGGAACAAAAAAACCAGACCCTCCAGGGGACAGTACAGGTGTTGAGGGTGCCTCTGTGGCCCTACAGGAATGCAACATCAAGTGCACAGAGATGCAGAAGGAGAACCAGCAGCTCTGGATCCAGATAGAAAACCTGGAGATGCAACTCCAGAAGGAAAAAGACAACAGTCAGCACTTGGAGACCATCAATAAAGTGCAGTACCAGGCCCTCATGGATAAGCACAGCAGCTACAAGACCCTGCTGCGTCCCTCCCTGGAAATGGAGAGCAAAGCATTCAGGCTTAGGGAGCAGGACCAGCTCCAACAAAAGGCAGCACTGAGGGAGCTGAGGAAGGAGCTGTAGGAGCTGAATTCTGGGCGACAGCATGGCACTGGAGGCTGAACAGGTCCAGAGAATGAACCAGCACACCACCTGAGCTGGGAGACGGAGCAGCTATCAGAAGCCACCAGCAGTATCCTAGCATTGGAACAAAGAAAACCAGACCCTCCAGGGCACAGTCCAGGAGTTGTGGGTGTCTCCATGGCCCTGCAGGAATGCAGCATCAAGTGCACAGAGCTGCAGAAAGAGAACCAGCAGCTCTGGATGAGGATACAAAACTTGGAGATGCAACTCCAGAAGGAAAAAGACAACAGTCGGCACTTCGGAGGCTCTGAAGCAGGCACAGGAGGCGAATGCCCTGGCCACTCAATAGAAGCAGAGGCTTCAGCAGGAGATAAACAGAGTCACCTTCTGGAATCAGCTGAGGAAGGGACAGCAAAGGACCTCTTCACCCAGAGCAAAGAGATACAAACCTCCCTGAGGTCCTGCAGCAGGAAGTGAGGCTCTTGCAGGCGCAGTACGAAGGGGCCAAGGAGGACCTGCAGAGCCTGGAAGTCTCGCTGAAGAAGCTGAGCAGCCAGTGTGAGGTGCTCTCCCGGGAGAAGGAGAACTTCGAAGCGGAAAATCATAACCTCAGAAGGCAGAGCCAGACGTTGGTCAAGAAAAACAGGTAGCTTCTAAAAGAGAATGTAGAGGACACCATGGCTGACAACCAGACACCAAACCTTCAGGTATGCGCAGAGAGAAAAGAACCAGCATTTAGGAAAAGAAAGCACCAGCCAAGTGGCAGAAAATAACCAAAACCATCAAGACAAGAGACATATAAACACAGCCAGTAAGTGAGATACCCTCGCAATCACCTCAGGAAAGTCCAACTCCATCTCTGTTTTCTGGATTTGAATTGAAAAGTGTTGATCATGTTAAGAAAGTCCTGCATGAACAAGTAATGAAGGAGATTCCACTACAAGAAGAGGAAGAATCAGTACTTGGAATGGATATTCTTTCGAAAATCCTTGCCAGCTTGGATGAAATCAAGAAAGGTTTGGCAGTACTTCCATCAATGGTGAAACAGTTGAGAACTATAGACGCAACACTACAAGACTTGAACGTCAAGCTCTCACAAATTGTTTTTTCCAAGTTTGTTGGCACAAAGATAAATAGCGATGTTATTGACTTCAGGCTGGGCCTCCATCCACAACATCCACCTCCACAAGTCCAACAATAGTCCACTTCACAAAGCAAACAGGAGACTATAAATGAGCAGTATGCTGATTTCCTGAGAAAGCTAAGATCATTCAAATAAATAATATAAGAAAAATAAATAAAAGAGAATGTAGAAAAAGTAAATTTCTTACTGATAATAAAAGAGGAGGAGGAGAAGGAAACGTCATGGATTTCTGTGAGAACCAGATTCCTGTTCCTAGGAAGAAAAAGTAGTGGATTCGAGCCACAGCCTTCCATCAAATGTAAAAACAAAGGTTCTTGTCTACGGCCATACCACCCTGAACGTGTCCTGATCTTTTCTGATCTTGGAAGGTAAGCAGGGCTGGGCCTGGTTCATACTTGGATGGGAGACCACCTGGGAATACTAGGTGCTATAACGTTAACACACACAAAACCAAAAAACAAAAAGAACACAACAGTTCTAGGGAACCAGAGAAGCTGACCCCAGACAGCCCTCTCGAGCCACTGGAGGCCACCCCAATCATGCTCATTCTGAGTGGAAGAGCAAGAGGCCCCGAACGGGCTACCTCCAAAAGGTTATCTATCTGGGGATAACCATTTAGCTACTTGGTACAAAAAGAACAAAAGGAAGAACAAAGACAACCTTCCAGTGGCCGGCCTGGCATTGTTGAAACGCTTTCTGTCCTCTTTCTTGAATATTTCACCCCTTTTGTAAATAGGCTCTCCCTGTTCCAGACACTGGACATTCCTTTCCCATTACCAGTGTCTCCACCAAATACCCTCCCTCATTTATAAAACACACACAAGAAAATCCAAAAAGAAAACATTCTTTAAATCAGTTAAACTGGAAGAGGGGTGAAAATTCACTGAGTTGTCAGCTGTTAAAAAGTGCGTGTGCATTTCTTGGAACTCTACGTTCTATTCCAGTGGGAGTCATTCGCTTCCACCGGAGTCTCAAATGTGTGTATATTTGGGTTTGGTTGGGTGTCCTATACTTATATTCAAAAGACAGTCACTCTTTTCCTACGAGAGTTGATTTATTATTTGTTTCCACTGAGTGCACATTTTTTGGACCACCCTCTGTTTACATTCCATAAGGAGTCCAATTTTATCAGAAGTCTGACCCCTGTGTACCTTTTTGGGGGACACAGTATGCTTATGTTTTATAGGAAGTCATTTCTTTGTATTGGGGGGGGGGGTCTCACCTGCTGCTGTGTGTATTTGCCAGGTTCCTGACACATTGTTTCCTCTTGCTTACTAAAGGTTCTCATTGTGGGATGCACTAAACCTGGTGCTTTGGGTTTTATAAAGAACTTCTCTGCTTGAGCTTAAGTACTGGAAAAGAAATGTTAACATGGTTGATTTTCTGAGTGCATTGATTTGTGTATTAAATAGCATTGATTCTGGAACACAAGGACAGGCTTGTAATACAATGAGATGTTAATTAAAAAAAAGGGGGAGGGATAATGTGAGCTAATGTCAGTGAGAAGTCATCTTGGTCATTATTCATGGTGTAGAAAAGAAACATAAACCAGTAATGTTCTGGGTGAAAAGAAGTGAAGCATCAAACCTCTCTGCATTCAAGTTTAGCCAAACTCCTCCAGCATTTGGTATTTCTGTATTCTCTCTTTTTCTACCAGAGGAACTTATTTTAAATTGCCTTTCTAATTCTTTTTCAGACTGGAAGACAGTATCTGAAGAATCATTCCAAAACACAAGGGTAGAGATACCCTCTGGGAATCAGATCATAGGAACTGTGGACAGGGGAAGAGCTTCCATCTGCGACCAATACTTTCTCCACAACAGAGAGTTTCTCAAGAAGTGAGGTTCCTTAAAGGTGAAATACAAATGAAGAGCCTCAGGAGGAAATCAGACAGAATTCAGTCTCAGAGCAGAATCATACCCATGTAATGACTGGCAAAGACTTCTGTTACTGCTCTTCGCTTTCAGGGCATCAGAAGAGCCACACTGGATGCATGCAGAAAAAGATGGAGGAATTGGAACAGGAAAGGAAGCAGACACATGCCGCCTCTGGTTGCCATTAAAGCACAAGCCTCCCTAATCTTAAAAAAAAAAAAAAAAAAAAAGAACCATACTGGGGTGAAGCCCTATGAGTGCAATGAATATGGGAAAACCTTCAGCCAGAGCTCCTATTGTTTAGCACCAAAGGATTCACCCTGGAGAGAAACTGGACAAGTGCAGTGTGGGAAGACCTTCAGCCAAAGTACAAATCTTATAACCCACCAAAAGAGAAGCTATACAAATGTAACGACTGGGGAAAATTTCTCCGTGAGAGCTCAGCCCTCATTAGACATCATGTAATTCACACTGGAGAGAAGCCCTAAGAATGCAATGTGTAGCAAAGCATTTAACCAAAGTTCATGCCTTAGCATCAGAGAATTCATACTGGTGTGACACCCCACCAATATGGAGGGTGGGAAGGCCTTCAGGTGTAGGTCAGCTTTCATTAGACACCAGAGCCTCCATGCTAGAGAGTAACTGCAAACATGACCAATGTGGATGGGGACGTGATGGTTTGAAAGCCTCTGGAAACAGCTTTTGTACCTTTAATGGCTTTCATGTGGAAGGTCTCAGGAGCCCTTTTCTCTTTAACATCATCTGTCAACTACATAACCCAACTCAAATTAATAGTTTCCTGTATTCAGTGTGCCTAAGTGCTTTTTTTGTGTACCAAGCACTCCAGAAACCTTGGTTTATAAAGGTACGATCAAATCAATGGAAGACCTGGTTCCTACTTATATGCTAGGTATCTCAACAATGGTTATCCCTCCTTGAATGACTTGCAAGAAACCAAAAGAACCAAGAATTCTGGCTAGGAAAGAGCATTTCTCTGTAATGGGGTCAAAGTGTCTGATTTGAGAAAGTAATTTCAAGTAGGGAAGACTCTAGGGCCAACCATTTAATGCTACAATTTCAATGTGGGTATGTGATGAAGGATTCATACCTTAATGACAAGTATATGAAAACCTACAGGCCTGGCTGTTTTGGCTCAATGGATAGACTGTCAGCCTGTGGGCTGAGTGGTCTCAGGTTAGATTCCAGTCAAGGGCACATGCCTGGATTGTGGGCTTGATCCCCAGTGGGGGCTATCAGGAGGCAGCCAGTCAAGGATTCTCTCTCACATTGATGTTCCTCTTTCTCTCTCTCTCTCCTTCTCTCAAATCAATAAAAAAATTATATATAATCTATATAATAAAAAGCTAATATGCAAATCAACTTAACAGTGGAATGACAGGTTGCTATGATGTGTACTGACCACTAGGGGGTAGACACAACATAGGAGCTGCTCTCTGTTGGTCAGTGCGTTCTCACAGCAGGAACACCGCTTAGCCAGAAGCTGGGCTCACAGCTGGCGAGCACAGCAGTGGTGGCGGGAACCTTTCCCATTTCCCCGCAGTGCTAGGGATACCTCTGGGGATGCCTACCTGCCAACATAGGCTTGCTCTCTGTGGGCAGGAGGACATCCATTGAGGGGTCATGGATGAAGAAAGGGCTCAGCCTGTGCTGAGGGACTCCCCCAATCCCCAGTGCACAAATGTTGTGCATCAGGCTTCTAGTGTATGTGTGTGTGTGTGTGTGTGTGTGTGTGTGTGTCTACATAAACACAGGTGCAACTTGAGTAACACTGCAATACCCAATGTCCACTCTAGGAACTGACCTAGTGCTTGTTTCAGCTGTTAAGCCTTGTAAAGATAGAAGCTGAGGGTATCTGGGGGCTAAGTTACTGAAAGCTCTCCATCAGGCACCCCTTCACAGGGAGGGAGGGACCACCTGAAGAAGCCATGCTCTCCCTGGGTCAGAGGCAGGTGGCTTATCCCTGCTGTCCCCACTGGAGGACAGTTCCCTTTGCTTTTCCACTTTGCACCAACCTAGGTCCTATTGCTGCCATGTACACCAACTGGTGTGACCTATCTCAGCAGTTACAAGCCACTGTGTGCTCTTCCTGGTTTTGGTGAGGTATGTGTTTGACTTCAGGGACAGATTCCCCAGTGATGGCTGCCTGCTATAAGGGAAGCTTGTGTCAACTATTCTCACCCTTTATTTCCCCTCACCTTCCACTAAACAGAGTGTATTCTCCAACCCTGATAGCACCTGGGTAACTAAAAACCACCTCCTAAAAGGGCTGCTGACAAAATGTCTTGGTTAATCATCCCCAAGTGGTGTTTCAAGCTACTCAAGTGTAGCTTCTTTCAGTGCCCAGGTGGCCATGCATTGCTTGTCTAATAAAGGAAAAGTAAGTGGTAAGCTCTAAAGGTGACTAAAAGGAAGAGGAATGATGGGGGAAAAGGTGAAAACAGATTATCATCTGTTACTGGCTTAAAGCCAAGAGAATGTCAGGACTAGGCTGTAGCCAAACTTTAGAAGTATACTTGACCATCACTTTCACAGAAACTGAGATCAATCAAGGACACAGGTCAGGTTTCTCTGTTAACCAATCAGTTAACCCCAGCTGTGTGCTGGAATGGATATGGAAGTCTTGAATTGCAGGCCCTGGGCCCCAACCCACCCAATGATTTGGTCTAGGATGAAGAACTCCATCGCCCTGTAGTTAGGCTGCACTACAAGCTTTCCCTCTGGCCAAGAACTAGTTCTTATGAGGAGCTCCGGGACCGTCTACAAAACTAATGAGACGTCTTCTCCAGATGTCTTTCATGAGAGCTGCTGCCACAGAGGGCAGAAACCTGTGACTGCTGAGGTCACAGATGCCCAGATTGGTGCTTCCACAGGTTCCCCACCTGGTCCCACTGACCACCTGACACAAAGCACCGAGCTCCCAAGAAGGCCACATCAAAAAGTCCACTGCTTGTCCAAATGATCTCTGAGTCCTTTTCCTTTGTAGTTTTTAACTCTGTAGGAAAGAAGAAAGAAATCCTATCAATGATATGGAGAAAAGTCTCCTCAACCCCAATACTGACCAATTCTAAAACTCTCCAGCTTTCACACTGATTGATTTTAAGCAAACAAAATACAGAAGTCACTTACAGCCAGACATTCCACTGCACCACTGTTGATATCATCTATGATGTCATGAGGGTGGCGGCCATCAACATTGCACCCCACAGACTGGGCAGCCCCCAGGATCTCTTTAATGGTCCCTATAAGTAAAGACAATGTGGCATTAGGTGGGAAACGCCAGACCCTCACAATCCTCACACCACTGGGAACACCTATTTGAGTTCCACAGCAGACAGTGCCATAAAATATCAGAAATAAACACCCAACTCCCCTACCTGAGAGCTCTCATTTAGTTATGCAAGGCCTGAATGCCACATCTCCATGGGACCCTTGAGACCCAAATTAAATACATCTGGCCTCAAATCACCATGATCAATTGACAGAAAACACTATGCCTCAAATGTTGGGTCTTAAAGAATTAAGTTTCCTTTAAAATGGGAAAAAGCTGCCACTCCGTGAATATGCCCCATATTCTGAGATGGTTCCATATTGTCTTGCTCTTACTAGAGAGTTCTCTAGCTAAAAATCGGTGTCGCATCTGTCAGGCAATGCTGACAATCGCATCGAATGTGATATTAAGCACAGTGGAAATATCACATTCAATTGTTGTCACAATCCAAAGCCAGAGCGGACCATAATGTCCTCCCGCAGCCATTTCCTGGTTGTTCCCATGCTTTCGGCACAGAGTCATCCACATGAAGAATGACCCTGTTTCCTAAGCTGGGAGTTCCTTTCAGCTCACCACTGGAATGCACCAGCCAACAGGGAAGTGGTCAGGTGCAGGGGCAGATGACTAATGGCAAACTCAAATCTGTACCAATCCTCAAGTGTGCCTGTTTCAGAGATGAGAACAGGCAAGCTTCGGTTACTGGGGTTCATCTATTCAGAGTGTGACCCAGCTGAGAAGTGCTCTCTTAATTCACCCTTCTCGGTTGTTTCACCCCAATGGCACCTGCTGACACTGCCTGGCTATTTAGCAGCCTGCCATCAATCTCTGGGTCTGGTTAAAAGGAAAGCATGCAGCTAAGTATCGGGCGTTGTGCAGACACCACCACTCACAACCACTCAGTGACAGAAAGGCCACTCACTCTTTTTTGGTTTTGTTTGTTTGTTTGTTTGTTTTTGCTTCTTTCTGTCTCTTGGAGGTTCTTTGAGGGATTTGATGATCAGGGCAGAGGCAGAAGGCACTACTTCAATCTGCAGAAGAGATTCTCAATGAGTAAGCCCTACCCCATCCTCCAAGGAGGACATTACTGCCACTTCGCTTGGTTTCTTGGAGACCATGGGGCAGACACTGGACTTGTGGTCCATTGTCAAGTAATGTTCAAAATCCAAATCACGTCCTAGCCGAGGCAACATTACAGTGTTTGCCCAGCCCTGTGTCACACAGCGACAAGAGTTACTATGTGAGCACGTCTGACCTTGCTCCTGGGGAAAGCTTTCCCCACCCATAAAAGTGCTCTCACCACCAATGGTAGGTGGCCATGTCAGCAAAACCTTCCTCCCAGGAACCCCAGAGGGGAGCTACCCCTGCCCACCCTCAAACCAAGTACCTGGGCCTGTCTGTTCTGAATGGTCAGTTTCACTGTGATCCTCAGACCCTTCCAATCACCAGTTGCTTTGGCGATGTCATCACCAACCTTTTTTGGAGACTGTAGAAATAAAGGTTATGGAATCATATTGTGCCTCAACCTTAAGGGTCCTGAAAACCTATCCAGTCTTCCTCACTTGCCAATACACCAAATCTCCCTTATACAGCACACAGGAAACTGAACACCCAATCAAGGCAAGGCTCTCAGCCTAGTATAAACTGGAAACATTAAGCCAGGGGTGAGGTTTGTTCAGGGTTGTAAGCTGCAGGCCAAGGGCCACATGGGCCCAAATTACCTGTGTACCAACTCAGAAGGACCCATGTGATAACATAGGGAGAAAATTCCCACACTGGTTACATTCAGATCCTATGGGGCCCTTTCAAGGCATCAGGTTCCTGTGTCAGGCCAACCCAAGTCAGTCTATGGGGTGGAAGTCTGGCATTCGCTACTTTAGAATTTCCTAGTGACCACTAGAAAACATCACCTGTTAGTGCCAGCAGAGCTAAGGGCCAAGAAGGGTATTAAGACACTGGGTAATGTGAGCAAATAAGCATGACCAGTGGGCACAGACAGTGGGGGTTCGGGAGGAAGAGGACAATGGGGGAAAAGAGAACATATGTAAACCTTTCAACAGTAAAGAATTAAAAAAAGAAGACACTGGGTAAGCAAGACCAAGGTGTGAGGACACTTGGGACAAGAGACCACTGTGCGAGGAACAAAGGTCTCATATTTGGGGAAATCCAACTTCGGTGAAATGGGTGAAGTAGGGAACTAAGACTGGTCGGTCACATTAACCAGCCGGTTTGGAGCAGAATTGGAAACACCAGCTATTCTCATGTTCACCAGAATCTTCACCCAACATCCCAGTTAAGCCTCCTAACAGTGATATGCCCATCTCCCACACTAGAAAACATAGGCTAAGCCCTAACTGGTTTGGCTCATCAGACAGACCATCACAGCCTGTGGTCTAAAAAGTCCTGGTTCCATTCAGGTGAAGGGCACATGCCTGGGCTGGGGGCTCAATCCCCAGCATGGGGCGTGCGGGAGGCAGGCAATCAAGGATTCTCTCTCATCATTGATGTTTCTCTCTCCCTCGCCCTTCCTCTCTGAAATCAATAAAAATAAAGAAAACATAGGCTAAAAGCCACTAAACCAACTACCTTCAAAGCCCTCACGTGGCCCTCCCAGCCTCCCCCTCAGGTCCACTCCCACAGCCGTCAGGAGGCAGCGGAGAGGAAGCCACCGCTGGGTTCTATGCTCAGAGACAGCCTTTCTAATAGACCCAGTGGCAATTCGGTGCCCCAGAGGTCCGCTTGGGGTCAGGAAAGAAATCGCCAGCGCCCATGGCACCTCAGGCACAGCTGTGTTTGACAAGGCAGCACCCAACTGCTCCAAGTAAGAACACCCCCCTCCCCGCCCCCGCGAGGACTCACCAGGCCCAGGGGGCCGGTCTTGGGGGCCAGGGCAGCCGTTGGCACCCACTTCCCCGCCGGTGCACCTCAGGTATACTGGGAGGGAAAAAACCGGTAAGCGCTTCTGCAGAGTTCCAGCCTCAGCCCTCCCCTCATCGCTCCGGGCTGGCCTCGCCGCACTCGCCTCTTCTCCCAACAGCACCCAGAACCCCGGGGAGGAGCGAGGCGGGCACCCCTCCCTGGGCGCGGACGGTTCCAACTGCCACTAGGACGCGTGGCCTTCGGTTGGGTAACGGCTGAGGAGGCGCACCCCGGGGCGGGGCAGCGAGGGGGCAGCGACCCAGCCTGCGGGGACCTGGCCCTGAGCGTGCGGGCTGCTCAGTCCGCCCTCCCCGCTTGGCTTGCACGTGGGAAGCTGAGGCCCAGAAGGAGGAAGCGGCTTGGCTAGGACTTCGCAGCCCTGAACGCGCTCCGGAGAGGCCTCCGGGCAGCAGGTTAAAATCGCGGTGAAAGCAGTCATTGCGGAGGGGCCAAGAGACAGAAAGAAGAAAAAAAAACACACACCAAAAAACAGTGAGTGGCCTTTCTGTCACTGAGCGGTTGTGAGTGGCGGTGTCTGCACAACGCCTGATACTGAGCTGCATGCTCTCCTTTTAACCAGACCCAGAGATTGATGGCAGGCTGCTAAATAGCCAGGCAGTGTCAGGAGGTGCCATTGGGGTGAAACACTGAGAAGGGTGAATTAAGAGAGCACTTCTCAGCTGGGTGACACTGAATAGATGCACCCCAGTAACCGAAGCTTGCCTGTTCTCATCTCTGAAACAGGCACACGTGAGGATTGGTACAGATTTGAGTTTGCCATTAGCCACCCGCCACTGCACCTGACCACTGCCCTGTTGGCTGGTGCATTCCAGAGGTGAGCTGAGAGGAACCCCCAGCTTAGGAAACAGGGTCATTCTTCCTGTGGATGACTCTGTGCCGAAAGCATGGGAACAACCAGGAAGTGGCTGAGGGAGGACATTATGGTCCGCTCTGGCTTTGGGTTGTGACAAAGCTTTTGCTGTGTTTTCTTTTTTCTGCAGTTAAGCACAGTGGAAATATCACATTCGATGAGATTGTCAGCATTGCCCGACAGATGCGGCACCGATCTTTAGCTAGAGAACTCTCTGGTAAGAGCAGGACAACGTGGACCACCTAGTGACATGGGGCATATTCACTGAGTGACAGATTTCCCCCATTTTAAAGAAAACATAATTTTTTAAGACCCAACATTTGGGGTGTAGTCTTTTATGGGTTTGAAAAGTGTGGCTTGATCATGGTGATTTGGGGCCAGATGTATTTAATCTGGGTCTCAAGGGTCCCATGGAGTGGTGGCATTCAGGCCTTGCATAACTAAATGAGGGCTCTCAGGTAGGGGAGTCGGGTGTTTATTTCTGATATTTTATGGCACTGTCTGCTGTGGTACTCAAATGGGTGTTCCCAGTGGTGTGTGAGGATGGTGAGGGGCTGGCGTTTCCCACCTCATGCCACATTGTCTTTACTTATAGGGACCATTAAAGAGATCCTGGGGACTGCCCAGTCTGTGGGGTGCAATGTTGATGGCCGCCACCCTCATGACATCATAGATGATATCAACAGTGGTGAAGTGGAATGCCCGGCTGTAAGTGACTTCTGTATTTTGTTTGCTTAAAATCAATCAGGGTGAAAGCTGGAGAGTTTTAGAATTGGTCAGTAGTGGGGTTGAGGAGACTTTTCTCCATATCACTGATAGGATTCCATTCTTCTTTCCTACAGAGTTAAAAACTACAAAGGAAAAGGACTCAGAGATCATTGACAAGCAGTGGACTTTTTGATGTGGTCTTCTTGGGAGCTCGGTGCTTTGTGTCAGGTGGTCAGTGGGACTAAGTGGGGAACCTGTGGAAGCACCAATCTGGGCATCTGTGATCTCAGCAGTAACAGGTTTCTGCCCTCTGTGGCAGCAGCTCTCATGAAAGCCATTTGGAGAAGACAGTCCCGGAGCTCCTCATAAGAACTAGTTCTTGGCCAGAGGGAAAGCTTGTAGTGCAGCCTAACTACAGGGCGATGGAGTTCTTCATCCTAGACCAAATCATTGGGTGGGTTGGGGCCCAGGGCCTGCAATTCAAGACTTCCATAGCCATTCCAGCACACAGCTGGGGTTAACTGATTGGTTAACAGAGAAACCTGACCTGTGTCCCTGATTGATCTGAGTTTCTGTGAAAGTGAGGGTCAAGTATACTTCTAAAGTTTGGCTACAGCCTAGTCCTGACATTCTCTCGGTCTTAAGCCAGTAACAGATGATAATCTGTTTTCACCTTTTTCCTCATCATTCCTGTTTCTTTTAGTCACCTTTAGAGCTTACCACTCACTTTTCCTTTATTAGACAAGCAATGCATGGCCACCTGGGCACTAAAAGAAGCTACACTTGAGTAGCTTGAAACACCTCTTGGGAATGATTAATCCAAGACATTGATTAACAGCTGCCCTTTTAGTAGGTGGTTTTTAGTCACTCCAGGTGCAGTCAGGGTTGGAGAAAACACTATCTTTAGTAGAAGGTGATGGAAAAATAAGGGGTGAGAATAGTTGACACAAGCTTCCCTTATAGCAGGCAGCCATCACTGGGAAATCTGTCCCTGAAGTCAAACGCATACCTCACCAAAACCAGGAAGAGCACACAGTGGCTTGTAACTGCTGAGATAGGTCACACCAGTTGGTGTACATGGCAGCAATAGGACCCAGGTTGGTGCAAAGTGGAAAAGCAAAGGGAACTGTCCTCCAGTGGGGACAGCAGGGATAAGCCACCTGCCTCTGACCCAGGGAGAGCATGGCTTCTTCAGGTTGTCCCTCCCTCCCTGTGAGGGGGGGCTTTATGGAGAGATTTCAGTAACTTAGCTCCCAGACACCCTCAGCGTCTATCTTTACAAGGCTTAACAGCTGAAACAAGCACTAGGTCAGTTCCTAGAGTGGACATTGGGAATAGCAGTGTTACTTATGTTGCATCTGTGTGTATGTTGGGGTATATATGTGTGTGTATAATCAGCTAGGAAGGGAGAGGGAGAAAGAGAAACATCAATGGGGATCAAGCCCACAATCCAGGCATGTGCCCTTGACTGGAATTGTACCTGGGACCACTCAGCCCACAGGCTGATGCTCTATAAAGTACACCTTCACATAGAAGGTTTACCTTCATATATTTGGCATTAAGGCATGAATCCTTCATCACCTACCCTCAATGAAATTGTAGCATTAAATGATTGGCCCTAGAGTCTTCCCTACTTGAATTTACTTCCTCAAATCAGACACTTTGACCCCATTACAGAGAAATGCTCTTTCCTAGCCAGAATTCTTGGTTCTTTTGGTTTCTTGCAAGTCATTCAAGGAGGGATAACTATTGCTGAAATACCTAGCATATAAGTAGGAACCAGGTCTTCCATTGATTTGATCGTACCTTTATAGACCAAGGTTTCTGGAGTGCTTGGTACACAAAAAAAGCACTTAGGCACACTGAATACAGGAAACTATTAATTTGAGTTGGGTTATGTAGTTGACAGATGATGTTAAAGAGAAAAATGCTCCTGAGACCTTCCATATGAAAGTCATTTTATTAAAGGTACAAAAGCTGGTTCCAGAGGCTTTCAAACCATCATGTCCCTATCCACATTGGTCATGTTTGCAGTTACTCTCTAGCATGGAGGCTCTGGTGTCTAATGAAAGGTGACCTATATCTGAAGGCCTTCCCACCCTCCATATTGGTGGGGTGTCACACCAGTATGAATTCTCTGATGCTAAGGCATGAACTCGGGTTAAATGCTTTGCTACACATTGCATTCTTAGGGCTTCTCTCCAGTGTGAATTAGACATGACGTCTAATGAGGGCTGAGCTCTCATGGAGAAATTTTCCACAGCCAACATTTCATAGCCTCTTCCAGTGTGGGTCTTTAGTGTGGGTTATAAGATTTGTACTTTGGCTGAAGGCCTTCCTTCATTTGTATTTGGCTGTCTAGAACCAGCGGCCTGGTGGGGGCTGTCGTTTGCTCTGGAACAGTTGTTTTTACATTTGATGAAGGCTCTGGCTCGAATCCACCACACTTTCTTCCTAAGAACAGGAACTCACATGAATCCATAACTGTTACCTCCTCCTCCTCTTTTATTATTGGTAAGAAATTTACTTTTTCTACATTGTCTTTTAGAGGCTGCCTGTTCTTGACCAACGTCTGGCTCTGCCTTCTGAGGTTATGATTTTCCGCTTTGAAGTTCTCCTTCTCCCGGGAGAGCACCTCACACTGGCTGCTCAGCTTCTTCAGCGAGATTTCCATCCTCTGCAGGTCCTCCTTGGCCCCTTCGTACTGCGCCTGCAAGAGCCTCACTTCCTGATGCAGGACCTCCAGGGAGGTTTGCATCTCTTTGCTCTGGGTGAAGAGGTCCTTTTGCTGTCCCTTCCTCAGCTGATTCCAGAATGTGACTCTTTCTACCTCCTGTGGAAGCCTCTGCTTCTCTTGGGTGGCCAGGGCATTCGCCTCCTGTGCCTGCTTCAGAGTCTCCCTCTCAGTGTTCAGCTCCTGCAGATCCTTCCTCAGCTCCCGCAGTGCTGCCTCTTGTTGGAGCTGGTCCTGCTCCCTACGGCTGAATGCTTTGCTCTCCATTTCTAGAGAAATTCAATTAGGTCTGAATTCCTCCTGTTGCTCTTCATTTGTATTTCACATTTATGGAGTCTCACTTCTTGAGGAACTCTCTGTTGTGGAGAAAGGACTGGTTGCAGATGGAAGCTCTTCCCCTGTCCACAGTTCCTATGATCTGATTCCCCAGCGGGTATCTCTACGTTTTTGTTTTGGAATGATTCTTCAGGTACCGTCTTCCAATCTGCAAAAGATTTAGAAAGGCAATTTAAAATAAGTTCCTTTGATAGAAGAAGAGAGATATACTGAAATACAAAAAACTGGAGGAGTTTGGCTGAACTCGAATGCAGAGAGGTTTGATGCTTCACTTCTTTTCACCCAGAACATTACTGATTTATGTTTCTGATCTAGACCATGAATAATGACCAAGTTGGCTTCTCAGTGACATTAGCTCACATTAGTCTCAACTTTCCTCCTCCTTTTTTTTTTCTTTTTTAATTAACATCTCATTGTATTACAAGCCTGTCCTTGTGTTCCTGAATCAATGGCTATTTAATACACAAATCAATGCACTCAGAAAATCAACAATGTTAACATTTCTTTCTCAGTACTTTAGCTCAAGCAGAGAAGTTCTTTATAAAACCCAAAGCACCAGGTTTAGTGCATCCCACAATGAGCACCTTAGTATCAAGAGGAGACAATGTGTCACGAACCTGGCAAATACACACAGCAGGTGAGACACCCCCCCTCTCCCCAAACAAACAAATGACTTCCTATTGAATGTGAATGCAGAGTGTCCCCTACAATAGGTACACAGAGGTCAGACTTCTGATAAATTTGAATGATTCCCTACTGAGTGTAAATATAGGGTGGTCCAAAAAATGTGCACTCAGTGGAAACAAATGACTCTCGTAGGAAAAGAGTGACTTCCTTTCAAACATAAATATAGGGCACCCAAGCACCCCAAAATGTACACACAGTTGAGACTCTGGTGGAAGAGATTGACTCCCAGTGGAAGAGAATATAGAGTTCCAAGAAATGCGCACACACTTTAACAGCTGCTAACTCACTGAATTTTCACCCCTTTTCAGGTTTAACTGATTTGAAGAATGTGTTTTCTTTTTGGATTTTCTTGTTTGTTTTTCATAAATGAGGGAGGCCATTTGGTGGAGACACTGGTAATGGGAAAGGAATGTCCAGTGTCTGGAACAGGGAGAGCCTATTTATAAGGGGGTGAGATATTCAAGGAAGACAAGGACAGAAAGCGTTTCAACAATGCTGGGCCAGCCGCTGGAGGGTTGTCTTTGTTCTTCCTTTTATTCTTTTTGTACCAAGTAGCTAAATGGTTATCCCCAGATAGATAACCTTTTGGAGGTAGCCTGTTGGGGGCCTCTTGCTCTTCCACTCAGAATGAGCATGATTGGGGTGGCCCCCAGTGGCTTGAGAGGGCTGCCTGGGTTTGACTTTGCTGGTTCCCTAGAATCGGTGTGTTATTTTTTTTTGTTTGTTTGTGTGTGTGTCTTTTTTAACCCTATAGCAACTGGTATTCCCAGGTGGTCTCCCATCCAAGTATGAACCAGGCTCGACCCTGCTTAGCTTCTGAGATCAGACGATATTGTGCATGTTCAGGGTGGTAGGGCCGTAGACTAGAACCATTGTTTTTATGTTTGATGAAGGCTGTGGCTTGAATCCACCACTTTTTCTTCCTAGGAACAGGAACCTGGTTCTCGCAGGAATCCATGACGTTTCCTCCTCCTCCTCCTCTTTTATTATTGATAAGAAATTTACTTTCTCTACATTCTCTTTTAGAAGTTGCCTGTTCTTCTTGTCCAACGTCTGGCTCTGCCTTCTGAGGTTATGATTTTCCGCTTCGAAGTTCTCCTTCTCCCGGGAGAGCACCTCACACTGGCTGCTCAGCTTCTTCAGCGAGACTTCCAGGCTCTGCAGGTCCTCCTTGGCCCCTTCGTACTGCGCCCGCAGGAGCCTCACTTCTTGCTGCAGGACCTCCAGGGAGGTTTGTATCTCTTTGCTCTGGGTGAAGAGGTCCTTTGCTGTCCCTTCCTCAGCTGATTCCAGAAGGTGACTCTGTTTATCTCCTGCTGAAGCCTCTGCTTCTATTGAGTGGCCAGGGCATTCGCCTCCTGTGCCTGCTTCAGAGCCTCCAAAGTGCCGACTGTTGTCTTTTTCCTTCTGGAGTTGCATCTCCAAGTTTTGTATCTGCATCCAGAGCTGCTGGTTCTCCTTCTGCAGCTCCATGCACTTAACGTTGCATTCCTGCAGGGCCACGGAGGCACCCACAACTCTTGGACTGTGCCCTGGAGGGTCTGGTTTTCTTTGTTCCAATGCTAGGATACTGCTGGTGGCTTCTGATAGCTGCTCCGTCTCCCAGCTCGGTGGTGTGCTGGTTCATTCTCTGGACCTGTTCAGCCTCCAGTGCCATGCTGTCCCCCAGAATTCAGCTCCTACAGCTCCTCCCTCAGTGTTCAGCTCCTGAAGCTCCTTCCTCAGCTCCCGCAGAGCTGCGGGAGCTGGTTGGAGCTGGTCCTGCTCCCTAAGCCTGAATGCTTTGCTCTCCATTTCCAGGGAGGGACGCAGCAGGGTCTTGTAGCTGCTGTGCTTATCCATGAGGGCCTGGTACTGCACTTTATTGATGGTCTCCAAGTGCTGACTGTTGTCTTTTTCCTTCTGAAGTTGCATCTTCAAGGTGTCTATTTGCATTCAGAGCTGCTAGTTCTCCTCCTGCAGCTCCGTGCACTTAACGCTGCATTCCTGCAGGGCCACAGAGGCACCCCACAACTCCTGGACTCTGCCCTGGAGGGTCTGGTTTTCTTCTTCCAACTCTAGATATGGCTGGCAGCTTCTGATAGCTGCTCTGTCTCCCAGCTCAGGTGGGTGTGCTGGTTCATTCTCTGGACCTGTTCAGCCTCCAGTGCCATGCTGTCCCCCATCAGCTCCTCAAGGACCTGCAGGGGGATGTGTCCAAGATCCATCAGGTGAAGATGCTCTCCTGGAAGGCCGGCCAGTTTACTTGAATCCTCTGCCTCAGAGGTGATTGTTCTTTCTTTCTGCTCATGATCTGTTTTTGCCAAATACTACTATGTAGGTAGCAGTCTCAAGCTGTCCTAGTCTCACAGTTCTCAGTGTGGTTTTGGGCACTCTGCTTACCTGGTTTAAAAAGCTGGTAACAGCCCTAGCCGGTTTGGCTCAGTGGATAGTATTGATCTGAGGACCAAAGAGTCCCGATTCTGGTCCAAGGGCACATATCTCAATTGCAGGCTCCTCCCTGCCCAGGCCCTGATCAGGGCTTATGCAGGAGGCAACCAATTGATGTGCTTCTCTCACATTGATGTTTCTGTCTTCCCCTCTCCCTTCCTAAAAAAAAAAAAAAGAAAAAAAAAGAAAAAAAATCTATGTACAAATATTCTTGGGCCGATACCGGTTTGGCTCAGTGGATAGAGCGTTGGCCTGCGGACTGAAAGGTCCCAGGTTTGATTATGGTCAAGGGCATGTACATTAGTTGCGGGCACACCCCAGTAGGGGGTGTGCAAGAGGCAACTGATGAATATTCCTCTCTCATCGTTGTTTCTAACTTTCTATCCATCTCTCTTCCTAGCTATAAAAAAATCAATAAAATATATTTAAAAATATTCTTGGGTAAGGATTAACAAAAAAACAAACATAAAGCTGATAACAATGCAGCAACATAAATTTTTTCACTCTTTAAAATTAAGATTAAAAAAAAAATGTAATCCTAGCATTAGTAAGAATTTAGCACAAGGATATCTCATACACTGGTGGGGCTGCATACATTGGAACCTTTCCGGAAAACAATATGGTGGTATGTGCCAAGAGTCTTGAAAATCTAGGTATCACAATTCTACTTGAGCTTACCCTAAGCCACCACTGAGAACACACAGAGCTGTCCAATGAAAAGCCAACAGCTAAATGTTGAATAATGAGGGGGATGACCATAGCACAGCCAGCCAAGGGACACTTAGTGATTGCAAGTCATGTGTGAAATCTGCACTGTGATTCCTTTGGTAGAAAGGGGCTGGGAAGATATGTGAGTAGAAGCTGTATTGTCTTTGGGTTGTGGGGTTGGACAATTTTTGTTTCCTAGTGCTTATCTGTATTTTCTAATGTTCTCCACTAAGTGTTTTATTTTACAACTTATAAAAACCTTGCTTTAAAGAATATGCAGTGATAGAAACATGTTGTTGAGTGAAATAAAGCAATATGTAAGGTTACCTATTACTGAATTTTGTGATATGAAGACTGTGTGGTGGGATGATTGGATATCCTGAAAATTTGTACACCTGAATTCCCTTTTTCTGTCCCAAACTGATCTTCCTCCCCTTTAAACATGAGGTTTTGCTCTGTTTCATGTTGTTTGTTCATTTTTTTAAGATTTCATATATATGTGAAATCAACAGATATCTTCTTCTGTCTGACTTTTTTCACTTAACGTAATACTTTTTAGAAAAGTTCCATTAATGTTGTTGCAAATAGCTAGGTTTCATTTTCAGGGACGAGTAATATTCCATTGAATAAGATGTATTATATCTTTACTCATCACGGATAATTTTGCTGAAAATAGTGTTGGCTGGTACTTTCAATCAATGTTTGAATACCGGTATATCATTCCACTCACCTGGTGTGTAGGGTTACTGAGAAATCCTATGTAATAAAGAGGGAATATGCTAATTGCCTATCACTGCATCACAAAGATGGCTGCCCCCACAGGTGAGGCCAGGTTCTCAGAAGGAGCCTTAACAAGCAATTAGCAGGGACCTGAGGTTACACCCTCCCCCGCCCTCATGGGGCTTGACAGGACATCAGGCCAAATCCCTCACTCAGCAGGGTTTGATAGGGGACCTCAGGCCACGACCCTGTCAAGGCATCAGGCTGAGGGGACCTCAGGCTGTGTCCCCTGCCCAGGCGTCAGGCCAGGAGACCTGAGGCCATGCCTCCCTATCCAGCAAGGCTTGATGGGGGAACCTCAATCAGTCTACAGAATATACCATATTAATACAAAAAAAAAAAAAAACCCACATGATCCTCTCAAAACCAAAAAGATCATTTTAGAAAATATGACACCATTTTATGATGAACTAGGAACAGAAGAGAACTTCATTGCATTAGAGATGCTTTTCCAGAAGATGTCTGCCTTGCCACTTCCATTCCCTATTTTACTGGAAGTTGCAGTCAGGCCACGTAGGCAAGGGAAAAGAAAAAGGTATCCAGATTGGAAAGGAATTAAAACTTTATGATTTTCATGCATCAAGTCTTCAGGAAGCCACAAGCTATCAAAGGTAAGTTCAAGGTTGCAGGATACAAGGTGAATGTAAAGGGACAGCCTCTGTAAAATGGGCAAACGAGTGGAATAGCTGTCTCTCCAGGTGTATTTCTGGGTGTCAGCAATGAACAATCAAAAAGTGAAATTTAAAGCAATTCCATTTACAAGAGTATTAAAAGAATGAAATGCCTAGTAATAAAAGCAGGAAGTGTAGGCATGTACACTAAAAACTGCCATTGTTAAGTTGGTGCAATCCCTATCAAAATCCTAGCTGGCAGACATTCTTACAGAAAAAGAACCTAAAATTTTATGGAGATTTCAGAAACCCAGAACAGTCAATCTGGAAAATGAACTAAGTTGAAGGACTCATGTGTAACACCAAAAACAATAAAAAAATTGCTGTACTGGTACAAGGGCAGACATGAAGATAAAATGAAAAAAACTAAGTCCAAAAATAAATGCATTTGATGAAAAATTGATTTTCAGGAGCACTGGGAAATTAAATGGGATAAATATTCTTTTCAAAAGATGGTGCTGGGGCCACTGGACATCCACATAAAAATGTAGAGGCTCTGACTGCATAGCTCAGTTGGTTAGAGCAGGCTCCACCAACCATTTGGACCTCAAGGACCACTGGTTGGGGACTGCTGGGTGAGAGCATCATCTCTATATGCCAAGATTGCAAGTTTGATTCCAGGTCACGGCACATAGAAGAATCAACCAATAAATGTGCAAATAAGTGGAACAACAAATGGATATTCTGCCCTCTCTGAAAGTCAAAACAATGAAGTTAGACCAAGGGTGGGCAAACTTTTTGACTCGAGGGCCACAATGGGTTCTAAACTGGACCGGAGGGCCAGAACAAAAGCAACCTGACCATGCTGGCACTCTCATCTTGGGCTGCTGGTGAAAGAGTGGAGGGGAGAGCAAGAGAACCCTTAGCTCTTTCGGCTCCACAGGCCAGATAGAACAGCCGAACGGGCCGGATCCGGGTGCTAGTTTGCCCACAGCTGAGTTAGACCCTTACCTTGTACTGCTAATGAACTCAAAATGGACCAAAGAACTAACGTGAAAGCTAAAAGTCCCAGTTTCTTAGATATGGCACCAAAAGCATAAGCGACAACAATAAAAAAATTGGGTTTCATCAGAATTAAAACTGCTTCCAAGGACACTATTAAAAAATGTCAAAAGAGCCTTAGCTGATTTGACCTGTGAACTGAAGGGTAATAGGTTCAATTCCAGTCAAGGGCAATGCCTTGGTTTCAGGCTTGATCCCCAGGGTGTGGTGTGCAGGAGGCAGCTGATCAATGATTCTCATCATTGTTGTTTCTATCTCTTTTCCTCTCTGAAATCAACAAAAATATATATTTAAAAAGTCAAGAGATAATCACAGAATGTGGAAAAATATGTGCAAAATCATAAATTTAAGCGTCCAATATCCAGAATATATAAAGAATATATAAACAACAAAAAGATACTTCTCTGTCCCCCTCTCCCCCCAAAAAAGATAACCCAATTTCAAAATGAGCAGAGGATTTGTATATTTCTCCAAGGGACAGATATACTAATAGCCAAAAAGTACATGAAAAGATGCTCAAACCCTAACCAGTTTGGCTCATTGGATAGAGAGTTGGTCAAGGGCATGTACCATGGTTGTGGGCACATCCCCAGTAGGAGGTGTGCAGGAAACAGCTGATTGATGTTTCCCTCTCATCGATGTTTCTAACTATTTCTCTCTCTTTCTCTCTCTAAAAAATCAATAAAATATATTTTTTTAAAAAGATGCTCACCATAACTAAATCATAATGTACCACTTCACACACTGGATGGCTGAAATTTACAAGTGGAAAACAAGTGTTGATGTAGAGAAATTGGAACATTCATATGTTGCTACTGGGAATGTAAAATGGTGCAGCCACAGTGGAAAAGTTTGGCAGCTCCTTAGAAAGTTATACCACACAGCAATCACTTTTCCAGGCATACACCTGAGAGTAATGAAAACATGTCCACAAAAAACTTGCACACATGTTCACAGTATTATCTATTTACATAAAAGCCTAAGCAGTCGTCCAACCAGTACCTATGACACACAATGACCACCAGAGGGCAGATGTTCAGCACAGGAGCTGCCAAGCTGTGGTGACTTGGCAGCTGTGGTTCTCAGGCCAGCATGAAGCCGAGGGGTGGCCTTCAGGGGGGACCAGGAGTGAGTGGGGTCTAGTGGCTTGGCTTACAAAGTAGTCACCTCTGAGCAGGTGTCTTTGGGGCAGAAATGGGAGCAAAAGCTGACCACATAGGACAATAGAGAATGGGGAAGAGGAATAGACACAAGTCTTGCAAATAATTGTGCTTTGAAGAAAAAAGAGAGAGAGGATGAGAGATAGTCAGAGGAAGAAGAGAGGTCAAGGGTTTAAGAATGAAATGGTGTGGCTAACCCATGACGGCGCCTGGAATAAAAGGCCCTCTGCTTCTATGTGAATGCCTCCTTATGAGAGGGTCCAAACCACTGGACTTGTGTTTAGAGCTGGGAGCAGGTCAGGAACAGGGGAGCTGAAGTAATCTGGCCTTAATTGAATGCTGGCTCAGGGTCACCAGGCGATGCAGGCCTATGGCTTCAGCTTTTTCTAAAAAACCGTTGTTAGGAGGGGGCGTGTGGAGCTCTCACCACTAGTCCTGTGGGTGGGGCTCTCACCACTAGTCCTGAGGGGTGGGGCTCTCACCACCAGTCCTGTGGGGTGGGGCTCCGTGGGGGACCTGCCTCACAGGAGACTTCTGCATCCGAGGGCTGCCAGCAAGTGTCCCTTCTCTGCAGTCAGGCTGACCCATGTTCTCCCAATGGGACTGCTGAGACTTCCGACCACCTACTAGGTGTACCGGTTAATAATGGCAGATTTTGCCCTAACCCAGCCGTGGGCAAACTACGGACTGCTCAGGTATTCTATCTGGCCTGCGGAGCCGAAAGAGCGGAGGGTTCTCTTGCTCTCCCTCCGTTCCTTCACTAGCAGCCCAAGATGAGAGTGCCAGCATGGTCAGGTTGCTTTTGTTCTAGCCCTCCTGTCCAATTTAGAACCCATTGTGGCCCTCGAGTCAAAAAGTTTGCCCACCCCTGCCAAAACCAGATTGGCTCAGTGGATAGAGCATCTGCCTGTGGATCCAAGGTCTCAGGTTCGATTCCAGTCAAGGGCATGTACCTTGGTTGCAGGCACTCTTTGTGCAGGAGGCAGCTGAATTTATATTTCTCTCTTATCGCTGTTTCTGTCACTCTCCCTTCCTCTCTGTTAAAACTCAATAAAATATATTTAAAAATAATGGCAGATTTTGTAATCAAAGAAAATACAATAATTTCAAGAGAAACATCAAAAGTGCTTTATTCAGAGTAATGTCCATCACTAGCTACACATTTCCCCCATCTTTCAGGTAATTTGTGGATACCGTCCCATTAGAACTTTTCTTGTTTTGAGGCAAACCATTCAGAGACCCAATTTTCTACTTCTTTGTATGTTTTGAAGTGCTGCTCAGAAAGTGCGTGTGCATCGATGGAACAAGTGGCCATCTGAAGGAGCAGGTCTGGTGAATACAGCGGGCAGGTTAATACTTCCCAGGCAAGACCTTTTAACGTGTCTTTAACTGGTTTTGAAGTGTGTGATGGTGCGTTATCATGAAGCAAAATTACTTTGACATGTCTTTGTGCACATTCTGGTAGTTTCACAATCAAAGTGTAGTTCATATTGATTATTTGTTATTATAAGGTTCTCCCTCCTCCCAACTGGTAGGCGGAGTTATGACATTACTGGCACCTGCCAGAGACATCTCCAAGACATTGAACCATCAATCAGCACGTGTCAAAGTGTCCTGGAGCCCACCCCTTCCCGTTCTGCCCTGGGTCCCACCCTCTCCTGTTCCTGCCCTTAAAAGGACCCCCAGGCCAGCCACGTGCTGCTGCTCCTCCGTGTCCACGAGGCAGCCTGGCTGGGTCCATCTCCATCTCCCCTGTCCCCTCCCACCTCCTTCAATTCTGATTTCTCTACCTCCGTAATGAGTCCTGCTCATTACTGGGGAATAAACTTGACTTTAAAATTCCTTGGTGGTCCATTTCCTGCGCCCTTCAAACCTTACAGTTATCAGTAGTGATCAGTATTAACGGTTTCACCTGGCTTTAGAAGCTCATAATACACCACAGCTTCCTGATCCCACCAAAGGCAGAACATTGTCTTCTTTCCAAAGCGATTTGGCCTTGCAGTCAATGTTGATGGTGGACCTGGATCAACCCATGATTTTGTGCATGTGGGATTCTCCAAAGAAATCCACTTTTCATCGCCAGTCACAATTCAATGCAAAAAAAGACTTTCTTTCATGCCGTTGAAGCAACATTTTACTGATGACTTTTCCATTTTTCATTTGACTTTCATTCAGTTGATGTGGCACCCATTTCTTTCATGCCGTTGAAGCAACATTTTACTGATGACTTTTCCATTTTTCATTTGACTTTCATTCAGTTGATGTGGCACCCATTTTCCTTCCTTTAAGCTCTTTCCCATTGCTTGTAAATGACCGGAAATTGTTTGCTGAGCAGCGTTTAATCTTTCTGCAAGTTGTTTTTGAATTTGACATGCATATTCATCCAATAATGCTTGTAATTGTTGGTCTTCAAACTTTTTTGGTTGATATGGAGGTTCTTTGTCTTTCACATCGAAATCATCTCGTTTAAAGCGTTTAAACCAGTGTTCACAAGTATCCTGGGATGGAGCATGTTCACCATAAGCTTCATGAAGCTTTCAGCAGCACTTTCTTCAAAATAAAGTAATGAATTAAAACTTCCTGCAAATGCTCTTTTTTGGCATGAAATTCAACATTTTTAAGCGTAAAAATATCTATACTGTTAACACCTTCAGCAAATTTGACATATGAAGTTTTGAAGCTTGCTGTCAATACAACAAAATAGCATACATATCAAATCGCACATATACCAACATATGAGTAACTCCACCTATTGAAAAAAATCCACATTAACTGGTACCATAGTCCTTCACCTCTCCTCACCTCAATTTTCTCATCTGTAAAATGGGAGCGATAATAGCATCCACTTCAGAGGACCATACAGATGCAGTGGGATAGTGTTTTCACAGCTCAGAGCCTGGCTCCTGGTAAAGTCTCTCAAAGTGGCAGTTGTGGTTACTGCTGTGCTGCCCCTGGGAATCAGGCCTCGGGACTACATTCACACCAGCATTTGGGGTGCTATTCCTGTCATCTGCTTCTCATGTATCTAATCACAGTCATCTAAGTGTTGTGCCTAACAATGAGTCGCTGTTGTTTCATTGCAGACAGTTGCGTCTATAAAAAAGTGTGTCCGTTTAACGGGGGCACTTTTTTTGGTTTAACCGTGTGCGTCCGATTTCCAGTTCTGTTGGAACCAGGCTCCATACGCGGTTGGTCAGCAAGTCTCTCCCTGCATCTTCCCTTCATGTATCCGGGCCTGGCCAGGCCGGCCTCACAGACTCGCAGCTTCCGGCTAAATCGCCATGAGTCTGAGGAGGGTTCTCGGGTGTTTCTGTTGCCCTTTTAGGACTATTGTCTCCACGTTCCTCCAGTTCTGAGCACATGACCCTTTGAGATCAAGTCAATCTCAGCTTTTAGCATCCTTTTGTTTCTGGGCTCCACTCCCCTTGTCCTAACAGGCAAGGGCAGACCCAGACCCAGCACCTGGCTGCCGTGGGGCAGGGGGAGCTGTGCTTCTGGTGCCCATTCCTCTGGTTTCCAAGCTTGAAAGTCTAGAGCCACAGAAACTCGGGGCTTTGTCCCTCACTGGGACATCACACACGCATGGCGGTGCCTGTGTACGGGGTTCAAGACCCACAGCTGGGCTCGTGCCTGGTGAGAGTCATTTCTGAGCCAAGTTAGTCCTGTTTTCCTCAGAACAAAAGCATTTACTGAAGAGGTGGGCCTTCTAGGGACAGCGGGACAGCCGGGTAGCTGGCCCGGACACCGGAGGACCCGGCTGGCCAAGGACAGGTGGGTGTGGTAAAGAGGCAGCGATGCTGGCCAATGAGAGGTCGGTGTGGTAAAGAGGCAGGGACACTGGCCAATGAGAGGTCGATGTGGTAAAAAGGCAGGGATGCTGGCCAATGAGAGGTCGGTGTGGTAGAGGCAGGGACACTGGCCAATGAGAGGTCGGTGTGGTAGAGGCAGGGACACTGGCCAATGAGAGGTCGGGGTGGTAAAGAGGCAGGGACACTGGCCAATGAGAGGTCGGTGTGATAGAGGCAGGGAGGGCTGAGCTGGCTCTCAGGTTCTGAGCCACACCCTGGAGGTCACCTGAGAGGTGGCGCTGACAGGCTGTGTGGTAGAATGTGTCTGGTGAGCCAGGAAAGTGCAGGGTCACCAAGCAGAGCGCAAAGGGAGGGGCCAGTACAGAGGCCAGGGTGGGGTCCCTGGGCACCAGCGCAGTGGTGGCGTGTGGGAGCCATAAAGTATCAGGAAAACGATGTCAAGAAGAGGGGCGATCTCAAACTCCTGGACCAGGGGCGTAGTGAGGGACAGTGAGGGATCAGGCGTGGCCCCGCCCAGGCACACAGGACACAGGAGGATGTGGGTGACTGATGATGGGCTAGAGAAAAGGGGGGAGGGAGGGAAAGCGGCTGAGCTGACGCCCCGCTGCTTGGCAGTCTGTTTTCCGCACCTCCTGGAAGCTGGAAGAGGCAAGGAAGCAGATTCTCCCCTAGAGCCAATGGAAGGCATGGGGCCCTGCCAACACCTTGATTTTACCTCAGTGATATCCATCCCAGACTTCTGACCTCCAAAATTGTAAGCCCAAATTTCAGAAGCCGAAAGTAGGAATGGGCTTATCTTAAAGGGATCTGAGTGTGACTTGCCCAATGGAGTTAATCCAGTCAGATCCAGAGAGGACTCACCAAGTTAAGAGGATTATGTTGGCAAAAAAACAAAAAACAAAAAACAAAAAAAAAACAAAAAACAAACAAACAAAAAAAAACCACTCCAAAAAAAAAAACAAAACAAAAAAAAAAAAAACGCTACCAGCTGTGACTGAAAGGGGGTGAGACAGTACAACGTGGAAAGAGGCAGTAGGACCCCTACCCTCATTTCAAATCCCCAGGTAACGCATTCCCATCTTCTTTTTTTATTTAAAAAAATTTAAAAAATATATTTTATTGATTTTTTACAGAGAGGAAGGGAGAGGGATAGAAAGTTAGAAACATCAATGAGAGAGAAACATTGATTCAGCTGCCTCCTGCACACCCCGAACTGGGGATGTGCCCACAACCAAGGTACATGCCCTTGACAGGAATCGAACCTGGGATCCTTCAGTCGTAGGCCAACGCTCTATCCACTGAGCCAGAGTGGCTAGGGCGTATCCCCATCTTCTTATTCTCAAAATGCCTCTAAAATTAAATCGGAGAATTGCTTGGGTGGTGAAGAATTGTCATCAGTGCTCCGAGGAAGTCCGCTGAAATATCCCCTGACGCAGCAGGGAATCCTCCAAGGGACAGAAAGCTCAGGAATCTCCTTTTGCAACAGAGCTGATCAAACACTATCAAAGTGCGTTTCTGCCCCTGAAATTACTGAAGAGGTTCCCTCCTGCCCACGGATTTTATACTGGGAGAATTCCAGCCCCATTCACACGGAGAGGCTCAAGAGGACCGTGAGGATGTCTGGAGCTGGGCCTGAGTTGAAGGTCCGGGAAGGAGAAGAGCCTCTTCACCAGCTGCTCTGGGGACGTGGCCCCCTGAAAAAGCAGGAGTCCAGAGCCAGTGATGTGTTGTCTGCGCTGAAAGGACAACTCCCAGGGTGCTTAGCGCCAAGTCACTTCCTGTCTCAGAGGCCCCAGGCCTTGGATTCTGGTGGACCTGGAGAGCACGTGCCACACAGCATGATGGGAAATGGGTTCTGGGAGCGAGAACTGGCAGAAGCCTCGCTAGGCAGCACGACCAGGAGGCTGTGCGGGCACAAAGCTGGCACCCAGATAACAGGCCTTGAGCCGGGAGAGAGCACAGAGATTTCCGGGGGGGCGGGGAATAGAGGCTAGAGGGGTTGGAAGGCCAATGCGCATGAGCGGAAGTGATGCTGCTTATGACGCGTGTGCTTGGCGCTATAAGAGGAGCTGGCATTGGGCAGAAGTCGCAGTTTCTCAGTGGGGGCTCTCACTGCCGCTTACCTGCCTGCGACATTTTGAGGCCGTGTTTTGTTTGAGAGCGAGTCCCTAGCCGAGGCCTTGCTGTGGCTGGAGACAGTGATCCCGAAGCCCAGCTCCGCAGGCACAGACCGGGCCTGGAGGGAAGGCAGGAGGGAGGAGTCCCTGACCCTAACCTGCAGGGCGGCGCCCAGAGAACTGCTGGGGGCGCTGTCGTCCGGCGGTACCCACATGCTGGAGCCAGGTGAGTGTGGGAGGGAACGGTTTGCAGGTGCAGCCTCTGTCCCGGCTGGCCCACTATTGCTGCTGGGCGACGCGGCCCCAAGCCCTGCGGTTCTCCTTTGCACTTAGGGACCATCTTTTAATAAAGAATTCTGAGATCAAAACAGTGTGAGGAGCTCAGTCCTGAATAATCTGATTGCTCAGTCCTGGATAATCTGATTATCCAACCCCTCATCCCTGGGACGGGCTCAGGGTTTCCTCCATTGCTTCTGATTTCCCAGCTCTTGTGGCAGCCAAGGGTCCTAGGAACAGGAGACCATTGATCCACCAGAGTGAGGGCGGGTTGAACCCAGCTGGCTGTCAAGTTGTGGAAGGTACTGGGCATTTGGGATCAGAAATCCTGTTATCCTGTGTTTATTTAGGAAGGGTGAAATAGCATTGAGTCATTGTGTGTCCTGGGTACTGATCCGACGGCTGCTTAGGCTTTTATGTAAATAGGTAATACTGTGAACATGTGTGCAAAAGTTTTTGTGTGGACACGTTTTCATTACTCTCAGGTGTATGCCTGGGAAAGGGATTGCCGTGTGGTATAACTTTCTAAGGAGCTGCCAAACTTTTCCACTGTAGCGCCACTATTTTACATTCTCAGTAGCAATGTATGAATGTTCCAATTTCTCTACATCAACACTTGTTTTCCACCTGTAAATTTCAGCCATCCAGTGTGTGAAATGGTACATTATGATTTGATATGCATTTCTCCCATGATTGCATATGCATTTCTCCCATGTTGGGCATCTCTTTAAAATGCATATATTTTATTGATTTTTTTACAGAGAGGAAGAGAGCAGGATAGAGAGCTAGAATCATTGATGAGAGGGAAACATTGATCAGCTGCCTCATTTTCACCTCCAACTGGGGATGTGCCCGCCACCAAGGCCTTTGACCGGAATAGAATCTGGGACCTTTCAGTTCACAGACTGATGCTCTATCCACTGAGCAATACTGGTTAGGGCTTGAGCATCTTTTCATGTACTTTTGGCTACTATTAATATCTCTCCTTGGAGAAATATACAAATGCTCTGCTCATTTGTTTCCTCTTTCTTACTAAAGCTGCTCATTGTGGGATGCACTAAACCTGGTGCTTTGGGTTCCATAAAGAATTTCTGTGCTTGAGCAAAAGTACTGAGGAAGAAATGTTAACATGGTTGATTTTCTGAGTGCACTGATTTGTGTATTAAATAGCCATTGATTATGGAACAAAAGGACAAGTTTGTAATACAATGAGATGTTGTTAAATTTATTTTTAAAAAAGGGGGAGGGTGGAGGCTAATGTGAGCTAATGTCGCTGAGAAGCCATCTTGGTCATTATTCATGGTGCAGGACAGAAACATAAACCACTAATGTTCTGGGTGAAAAGAAGTGAAGCATCAAACCTCTCTGCATTCGAGTTCAGCCAAACTCCTCCCCTCCAGCCTATTGTATTTCAGTATATCTCTCTTCTGCTACCAAAGGAACTTATTTTAAATTGCCTTTCTCAATCTTTTGCAGAATCAAGACTGTATCTGAAAAATCATTCCAAAACACAAGAGTAGAGGTACCTCCTAGAGAATCAGATCATAGGAACTGTGGACAGGGAAAGAGCTTCCACCTGCGACCAGTCCTTTCTCCACAGCAGAGAGTTCCTCAAGAAGTGAGATTCCATAAACGTGAAATACAAATGAGGAGCCTCAGGAGGAATTCAGACATAAGTGAGTCTCACAGAGCAGAACCATACACATGTAATGACTGTGGCAAAGCCTTCTGTTACTGCTCTTCCCTTTCACAGCAACAGAAGAGCCACAATGGATGCGTGCAGAAAAGGATGGAGGATTCGGAACCCGAACGGAAGCGGGCTCGTACCGAAGAGGTGACTGCCTCCGGAAGCAGTTCCGAAGAGGACGACGAGGTCTACGTGCCCTACGTGCCATTGCGACAGCGTCGGCAGTGTCGACAGCTGCTGCTCCAGAAGCTGCTCCAGCGAAGACGCAAGGGAGCTGCAGAGGAGAAGCAGCAGGACAGCAGCAGTGACCATCGGGGAGATGAGGACGACATTCCTATGGGCCCTCAGGCCAATGTCAGCCTCCTGGATCAACACCAACACCTCAGAGACAAGGCTGAGGCCCGCAAGGACTCTGCCAAGGAAAAGCAGCTGGAGGAAGAGAAGAAGATCCTGGAGAGTGTGGCTGAGGGCCGGGCCTTGATGTCAGTGAAGGAGATGGCCAAGGGAATCACATATGAGGATCCAGTCAAAACCAGCTGGACACCGCCCCGCTATATCCTGAGCATGTCTGAAAACAGGCATGAACGTGTAAGGAAAAAATGCCACCTCCTGGTGGAAGGAGATGGTGTCCCACCACCCATCAAGAGCTTCAAGGAGATGAAATTCCCTGCAGCCATCCTGAGAGGCCTGAAGAAGAAGGGCATCCACCACCCAACGCCCATTCAGATCCAGGGCATCCCCACCATTCTATCGGGCCGCGACATGATAGGCATCGCCTTCACGGGTTCAGGCAAGACGCTGGTGTTCACGCTGCCCGTCCTCATGTTCTGCCTGGAACAAGAAACGAGATCCCCTTTCTCCAAGGGTGAAGGGCCCTATGGACTCATTATCTGTCCCTCCAGAGAGCTGGCCCGGCAGACCCACGGCATCCTGGAGTATTATTGCCGCTTGCTACAGGAGGACAGCCTGCCACTTCTGCGTTGCGCCCTTTGCATCGGGGGCACGTCTGTCAAAGAGCAGATGGAGACAGTCCGACGTGGTGTGCACGTGATGGTGGCCACCCCTGGGCGCCTCATGGATCTACTGCAAAAGAAGATGGTGAGCCTAGACATCTGTCGCTACCTGGCCCTAGACGAGGCTGACCGCATGATTGACATGGGTTTCGAGGGTGACATCCGCACCATCTTCTCCTACTTCAAGGGCCAGCGACAGACCCTACTCTTCAGTGCCACCATGCCTAAGAAGATACAGAACTTTGCCAAGAGTGCCCTGGTGAAGCCTGTCACCATCAATGTGGGACGTGCTGGGGCCGCCAGCCTGGATGTCATACAGGAGGTGGAGTATGTGAAGGAGGAGGCCAAGATGGTGTATCTGCTGGAGTGCCTGCAGAAGACACCCCCGCCCGTGCTCATCTTTGCAGAGAAGAAAGCAGATGTGGATGCCATCCATGAGTACCTGCTGCTCAAGGGGGTGGAGGCCGTGGCCATCCATGGGGGCAAAGGCCAGGAGGAACGGACCAAGGCCATTGAGGCATTCCGCTCGGCCAGGAAGGATGTTCTAGTGGCCACAGACGTGGCCTCCAAGGGCCTGGACTTCCCTGCCATCCAGCACGTCATCAATTATGACATGCCTGAGGACATCGAGAACTACGTGCACAGAATAGGCCGCACTGGGCGCTCAGGAAACACGGGCATCGCCACCACCTTCGTCAACAAGGCCTGTGATGACTCGGTGCTGATGGACCTCAAAGCCCTGCTGCTGGAGGCCAAGCAGAAGGTGCCACCTGTGCTGCAAGCGCTGCACTGTGGGGACGAGTCCATGCTGGAGATTGGAGGAGAGCGAGGCTGCGCTTTCTGTGGGGGCCTGGGCCATCGCATCACCCACTGCCCCAAACTTGAGGCCATGCAGACCAAACAGGTCAGCAGCATCGGCCGCAAGGACTACCTGGCCCACAGCTCCATGGACTTCTAGCCGTCTGTCATCCCTCTCCAAGCGGCCTCAGTCTCACTTCCTGTTGCCTCCCACACACAGGACCCTGGACAAGAAGCCAGTATCCTCGGCCCAGCTGGCTTGGGCTAGGATGGGCCTGGCTGCCTGCCCTCTATGCCTCTGGAATTACTATTATTGTTCCCCTTTATCCCAGTTGTTGTAAAGCACAGCCTCTCTAGTCCCAAAAATAAAAACAGACAAACAAAAAACAGAAGAGATATACTGTGGAGAAGCCCTATGAGTGCAATGAATGTGGGAAAGCCTTCAGTTAGAGCTCCTCTCTTGTTTAGTACCAAAGAATTCACACTGGACAGAAACCCTACAAGTGCAGTGAGTGTGGGAAGGCCTTCAGCCAAAGTACAAATCTTATAACCCACCAAAAGACCCACACCTGGGAGAACACATACAAATGTAAAGAATGTGGGAAATGTCTCTGTGAGGACTCAGCCCTCATTAGACATCATGGAATTCACACTGGAGAGAAGCCCTTAAAGCAGTTAACCAGAGTTCATTCCTTAGCATCAGAGAATTCATGGGAAGCCTTGAGGTGTAGGTCAGCTTTCGTTAGACACCAGAGCCTCCATGCTAGAGAGTAACTGCAAACATGACCAATGTGGATGGGGACCTGATGGTTTGAAAGCCTCTGGAAACAGCTTTTGTATCTTTAATAAAATTATTATGTCATGTGGAAGGTCTCAGGAGCTTTTTTCTCTTTAACAATGTTTCAGCAATGGTTATCCCTCCTTGAATGACTTGCAAGAAACCAAAAGAACCAAGAATTCTGGCTGGGATAGAGCATTTCTCTGTAATGGGGTCAAAGTGTCTGATTTGAGGAAGTAAATTCAAATAGGGAAGACTGTAAGGTGACCAGATCGTCCGCTTTTGGTGGGACAGTCCCGATTTCTAACAATTGTTCCCAAGTCCTGTGGAGTTTTTAAAAAGCGCCACGGGACTCAGGAAAAATTGTTAGAAATCGGATTGTCCTGCCAAAAGTGTGACGATCTGGTCACCTTGCTCTAGGACAGGCCTGGGCGAACTACGGCCCACAGGCCGGATCTGGCTAAATAAAACTATTGAAATAAAAATTAAAAAAAGACCGTAACCTTTTATGTAATGATGTTTACTTTGAATTTATATTAGCTCACACAAACGCTCCATGCATGCTTTTGTTCCGGCCCTCCGGTCCAATTTAAGAACCCATTGTGGCCCTCGAGTAAAAAAGTTTGCCCACCCCTGCCCTAGGGCCAACCGGTTAATGCTACAATTTCATTGAGAGTAGGTGATGGATTCATGCCTCAATGTCAAATATCTGTAAACCTACAGTGCTGGCTGGTTTGGCTCAGGGGATAGAGGGTCAGCCTGTGGGCTGAAGGGTCCCAGGTTTGATTTCAATCAAGGGTACATGCCCGGATGTGGGCTTGATCCCCAGTGGGGTGAATGCAGGAGACAGCCAGTCAAAGATTCTCTCTCATCAATGTTTATCTTTTTCCCTTCCTCTCTGAAATCAGTAATATATATATAAAACCTACATACACACAGGTACAACTTAAGTAACTCTGCTATATCCAATGTCCACTCTAGGAACTGACCTAGTGCTTGTTTCAGCTGCTAAGTCTTGGAAAGATAGAAGCTGAGGCTGTCTGGGAGCTAAGTTATAGAAATCTCTCCATAAAGCCCCCCCTCACAGGGAGGGAGGGACCACCTGAAGAAGCCATGCTCTCCCTGGGTCAGAGGCAGGTGGCTTCTCCCTGCTGTCCCCACTGGAGGACAGTTCCCTTTGCACCAACCTGGGTCCTATTGCTGCCATGTGCACCAACTGGTGTGACCTCATCTCAGCAGTTACAAGCCACTGTGTGCTCTCCCTGGTTTTGGTTAGGTATGTGTTTGACTTCAGGGACAGAATTCCCAGTGCTGGCTTCTGGGAACTTAAGGCAAGGCATCTGGGTCTTATCGCCACCCAGTGGCCACATGGAGAACTGCATCAACTGAAGCCAGAAGCACTGTGCTTCCTCCCTGGGGCCATGGTAGAAAACCCTCTGCTACCGCCTAGTGGCCAGTGTGGGGTTAGCACCTGACGGGCCTGTGGCTGCAGGCAGAACTGCACCAGGTGGAAGCAGTCAAAAGTCAAGGAATGTAGGCAGCCCCTGGAAGCTGGAAGAGGCAAGGAAGCAGATTCTCCCCCAGAGCCTCTGGAAGGCCTGGGGTCCTGCCAACACCTTGATTTTACCCCAGTGATATCCATCCCAGACTTCTGACCTCCAAAATTGTAAGCCCCAAATTTCAGAAGCCAAAAATAGAAAAGGGCTTATCTTAAAGGGATCTAGTATGACTTGCCTAGTGGAGTTAATCCAGTCAGATTAACTGACTCATCAAGTTAAGAGGGTTACGTTGGCAAAAACGCTACCAGCTGTGACTGAAAGGGGCGGAGACAATACAATGTGGAAAGAGGCCTTAGGACCCCTACCCTCATTTCCGCTCCCCAGGTAACGCATTCCCATCTTCTTATTGTTAAAATGCCTCTAAAATTAAATCGGAGAATTGCTTGGGTGGTAAAAAAAAAAAAAATTGTCATTAATGCTCTGAGGAAGTCTCGCTAGGCAGCATGACCACAAAGCTGGCACCCAGAGAACAGGCCTTGAGCCGGGAGAGAGCACAGAGATTTCTGGGGGAATAGAGGCTAGAGGGGCTGGAAGGCCAACGCGCATGACCGGAAGTGATGCTCTTTATCACGCGCGTGCTCCCTCGCAAAAAGAGGACCTTGCATTGGGCAGAAGCCAGTTTCTCAGTTGCAACCCGCACTACCAGTTACCTGCCTGCGACATTTTCTCGCTGTGTCTTGTTTGAGAGCGAGCTGTTGGCTGCGCCTCAGGCTCCCTAGCCGAGGCCTTGCTGTGGCTGGGAGACAGTGAAAGACCCGGCTGGACGGCCCCCACCGGAGGTCCCCCAGCTCCGCAGGCTCAGACCCGGCCTAGAGGGAAGGCCTGAAGGCGGAACCCCTAACTCTAACCTGCAGAGCGGGCCGCGCCCAGAGAACTGCTGGGAGGCGCTGTCGTCCCGCATACCCACATGCCGCAGCAAGGTGAGGGGGGGAGGGAACGGTTTGCAGGTGCAGCCTCTGTCCAGGCTGGCCCACTATTTAGCTGTGCGACGCTGCCCCGAGCCCTGCGGTTTTCCTTTGCACTTAGGGACCATCTTTTAATAAAGAATTCTGAGGTCAAAACAGTCTGAGGACCTCAGTCCTGGATAATCTGGTTATCCAACCCCTCACCCCTGGGACGAGCTCAGGGTTTCCTCCATTGCTTCTGATCTCCCAGCTCTTGTGGCAGCCAAGGGTCCTCGGAACAGGAGCCCGTTGACTCCACCTGAGTGAGGGCGGGGTGAACCCAGCTGACTGTAAAGTTATGGAAGGTACTGGGCATTTGGGATCAGAAATCCTGTTATCCTGTTATCCGAAGCTTGCATGTTCTCATCTCTGAAACTGGCACTCGTGAAGATTGGTACAGATTTGAGTTTGCCATTAGTCACCTGCCCCTGCACCTGACCACTGCCCTGTTGGCTGGTGCATTCCAGTGGTGAGCTGAGAGGAACCCCCAGCTTAGGAAACAGGGTCATTCTTCATGGGGATGACTCTGTGCCGAAAGCATGGGAACAACCAGGAAGTGGCTGCGGGAGGACATTATGGTCCGCTCTGGCTTTGGGTTGTGACAAAGCTTTTGCTGTGTTTTCTTTCTTCTGCAGTCCAGCACAGTGGAAATATCACATTCGATGAGATTGTCAGCATTGCCCGACAGATGCGGCACCGATCGTTAGCTAGAGAACTCTCTGGTAAGAGCAGGACAACGTGGACCACCTAGTGACATGGGGCGTATTTACTGAGTGGCAGCTTTCCCCCATTTTAAAGGAAACGTAATTCTTTAAGACACAACATTTGGGGCGTGGTCTTTTCTGAGTTTGAAAAGTGTGGCTTGATCATGGTGATTTGGGGCCAGATGTATTTAATCTGGGTCTCAAGGTCCTATTGAGACTTGACATTCAGGCCTTGCATAACTAAATGCGGGCTCTCAGGTAGGGGAGTCGGGTGTTTATTTCTGATATTTTATGGCACTGTCTGCTGTGGAGCTCAAATGGGTGTTCCCAGTGGTGTGTGAGGATGGTGAGGGGCTGGCGTTTCCCACCTAATGCCACATTGTCTTTACTTATAGGGACCATTAAAGAGATCCTGGGGACTGCCCAGTCTGTGGGGTGCAATGTTGATGGCTGCCACCCTCATGACATCATAGATGATATCAACAGTGGTGCAGTGGAATGTCCGGCTGTAAGTGACCTCTGTTTGCTTAAAATCAATCAGGGTGAAAGCTGAAGAGTTTCAGAATTGGTTAGTAGTGGGGTAGAGGAGATTTTTCCATATCACTGATAGGATTTCTTTCTTCTTTCCTACAGAGTTAAGATCTACAAAGGAAAAGGACTCAGAGATCATTGACAAGCAGTGGACTTTTTGATGTGGTCTTCTTGGGGGCTAGGTGCTTTTGTGTCAGGTGGTCAGTGGGACCAAGTGGGAACCTGTGGTTGCACCAATCTGGGCATCTGTGATCTCAGCAGTAACAGGTTTCTGCCCTCTGTGGCAGCAGCTCTCATGAAAGACATCTGGAGAAGACAGTCCCGGAGCTCCTCATAAGAAACAGTTCTTGGCCAGAGGGAAAGCTTGTAGTGCAGCCTAACTACAGGGCGATGGAGTTCTTCATCCTAGACCAAATCATTGGGTGGGTTGGGGCCCAGGGCCTGCAATTCAAGACTTCGATAGCCGTTCCAGCACACAGCTGGGGTTACTGATTGGTTAACAGAGAAACCTGACCTGTGTCCCTGATTGATCTGAGTTTCTGTGAAAGTGAGGGTCAAGTGTACTTCTAAAGTTTGGCTACAGCCTAGTCCTAACATTCTCCTGGCCTTAAGCCAGTAACAGATGATAATCTGTTTTCACCTTTTTCCTCATCATTCCTGTTTCTTTTAGTCACCTTTAGAGCTTACCGTTCACTTCTCCTTTTTTAAACAAGCAATGCATGGCCACCTGGGCACTGAGAGAAGCTACACTTGAGTAGCTTGAAAAACCACTTGGGGATGATTAATCCAAGACATTGATTAACAGCTGTCCTTTTAGTAGGTGGTTTTTAGTCACTCCAGGTGCAGTCAGGGTTGGAGAAAACACTATCTTTAGTAGAAGGTGATGGAAAAATAAGGTGTGAGAATAGTTGACAGAAGCTTATGAACAGCCGGGACCAGCGCACATGTGCCAGGCCTCAGCTGACACTCATTCCCTGGGGGGGGGGGGAGGGAGGAGCCAGCCCCCGACAACCCTATCCCCTATCCCTAGCCCAACCAATCCCTTATCCCCTATCCCTAACCCAACCAATGGGCCCCACCCCTGTCGGTTCCTGTGTTCTTTGTAGAAACGGAACCTCCACCTCCGACAGCTTGTGAGGGATCGAAAGAAGGGTAAGGAGACCTCTGGGGAAGGGAGGTGGAGACTGCAGAGGGATCAGTGTGCATACTGCAAGGAGATAGGGCATTGGGCTCGAGAATGTCCGAAGAGAGACAGAAGCCAGGCTGGGCGGCAGTGGGGAAACCGCCAAGACAGCCGGGCCCTTGGAGAAGCCAAGATGCCGGCTAGGGGCAAGAAGAGCAAAGGGAAGGACAAGAACAAAAGTGCAGTGGAAATCACAGAACTCTCTAGGATTGAGTATCGTGATAATTCCCTGAGACTTGCGAAAACTAATGAGGACTTAAAGAAGCAGCAGTATAAAATGGAGAAAGACACAATGAGTGTATTAAGCTACCTGAAGAAACAGGACCAGGAGAAAGATAATATGATTGAAAAACTAAAACAGCAATTGACTGAAACAAAGGAAAAAGCCCAAGAGGAGAAGGAGAAATTGGAACAAAAGTTATATTTTTCTTTAAGAGGGCTCCAGAGGGCGCATGAGGACGCCCCACCAGTACTGGCCTGGAGACTGGGTCTTTGTTAAAAGACACCGCCAGGAGACGCTTGAACCACGTTGGAAAGGACCATACATGGTGGTGCTGACTACGCCCACCGCTCTCAAAGTGGACGGCATTGCAACCTGGATCCACCACACCCATGTTCGTCCAGCTGGCAGTGTGTGCGCTCAGGAGGACGCATCTGGTGGACTCCTAATGCAAACGGTCCCATGATTGGGCCCGTTAAGTCTCAAGACAAGGGGGGAATGAACAGCCGGGACCAGCGCACATGTGCCAGGCCTCAGCTGACACTCATTCCCTGGGGGGGGGGAGGGAGGAGCCAGCCCCCGACAACCCTATCCCCTATCCCTAGCCCAACCAATCCCTTATCCCCTATCCCTAACCCAACCAATCAGGGTGATATGCCCCGGGTATAAAACCCATAGAAATGGGACTTTCGCCCTCTTTCTCGCCTCGCTGTTGCCGGCGTTGGTGGGACTGAGCTTGGGCTGGTCTGAAATAAATCCAGGCTTCCTGCAGTTACCTCGGATGTGGCTCCCTGATGGTCTTTGGTATTCAGGTACAGGGGCACAACACTTCCCTTATAGCAGGCAGCCAGCACTGGGAAATCTGTCCCTGAAGTCAAACGCATACCTAACCAAAACCAGGGAGAGCACACAGTGGCTTGTAACTGCTGAGATGAGGTCACACCAGTTGGTGTACTTGGCAGCAATAGGACCCAGGTTGGTGCAAAGGGAACTGTCCTCCAGTGGGGACAGCAGGGATAAGCCACCTGCCTCTGACCCAGGGAGAGCACGGCTTCTTCAGGTGGTACCTCTCTCCCTGTGAGGGGGGCCCTGATGGATAGATTTCTGTAACTTAGCTCCCAGACAGCCTCAGCGTCTATCTTTCTAAGACTTAACAGTTGAAACAAGCACTAGGTCAGTTCCTAGAGTGGACATTGGGAATAGCAGAGTTAAGATGCACCTGGGTGTAGGTTATTTTTATATCTATATCTATATATATCTATATCTGATTTCAGAGAAGGGTCAGGTAGAAAGAGAAACATCACTGATGGGAATCATTGACTGGCTGCCTCCTGGTGGCCCCGCATTGGGGATGGAGCCCACAATCTGGATATGTGCCCTTGACCGGAATCTAACCTGAGACCATTCAGCCCACAGGCTATCCACTGGACAAAACCAGGGCTGTGGGTTTATATATATTTGGCATTAAGGCATGAATCCTTCATCACCTACTCTCAATGAAATTGTAGCATTAAATGGTTGGCCCTAGAGTCTCCCCTACTTGAGTTTACTTCCTCAAATCAGACGCTTTGACCCCATTACAGAGAAATGCTCTTTCCTGGCCAGAATTCTTGGTTCTTTTGGTTTCTTGCAAGTCATTCAAGGAGGGATAACCATTGCTGAGATACCTAGTATTTAAGTAGGAACCAGGTCTTCCATTGATTTGATCATTCCTTTATAAACCAAGTTTTCTGGAGTGCTTGGTACACAAAAAAGCACTTGGGCACACTCAATATAGGTGTGATCTTAGTTGGGTTATGTAGTTGACAGATGATGTTAAAGAGAAAAAGGCTCCTGAGACCTTCCACATGTGTTATTTTATTAAAGGTACAAAAGCTGTTTCCAGAGGCTTTCAAACCATCAGTTCCCATCCACATTGGTCATGTTTGCAGTTACTCTCTAGCATGGAGGCTCTGGAGTCTAATGAAAGCTGACCTACACCTGAAGGCCTTCCTACCCTCCACATTGGTGGGGTGTCACACCAGTATGAATTCTCTGATGCTAAGGCATGAACTCTGGTTAAATGCTTTGCTACATATTGCATTGGTAGGGCTTCTCTCCAGTGTGAATTATATGATGTCTAATGAGGGCTGAGCTCTCAGGGAGAAATTTCCCACATTCATTACGTTTGTATGGCTTCTCCCCAGTTTGGGTCTTTTGGTGGGTTATAAGATTTGTACTTTGGCTGAAGGCCTTCCCACACTTGCTGCACTTGTAGGGTTTCTCTCCAGAGTATGTCCTCTGGTGGTTTGTGAGGTTGGCTCTCTGGCTGAAGGCCTTCTCACAGGTATAAAAGTGTGTTTGGATTTGTAAGATTTCTTTCCTCTATGGAGACTCTGGTATTGTATAAATGCTGCACAGTAACTGAAGGTCTTCCTCCATTCGCTGCACTTGTAGGGCTTTTCCCCTATGTGAGTTCTCAGGTGGTTTGTGAGGTTGGCGCTGTGAGAGAAGGCCTTTCCTAAGATGCTGCATTTGTAGGGTTTATTTCCAGTGTGAGTTCATTTGTGTTTTGTGAGGTTTGCATTCTTGTTGAAGGATCTTCCACAGGTTTCTTTGCAGTGTGAATCCTTTGGTGATGAGTCAGAGAGAGGAGCTCTGGCTGACAGCTTTCCCACATGCATTGCACTCATAGGGCTTCTCTCCAGTGTGGCTCTTCTTTTTTTATTTGTTGAGACTAGAGAGGCTTGTGCTTTAATGGCCACTGGGATAAAGGGGAACAATAATAGTAATTCCAGAGGCCTAGAGGGCAGGCAGCCAGGTCCATCCTAGCCCAAGCCAGCTGGGCCGAGGATACTGGCTTCTTGTCCAGGGTCCTGTGTGTGGGAGGCAACAGGAAGTGAGACTGAGGCCGCTTGGAGAGGGATGACAGACGGCTAGAAGTCCATGGAGCTGTGGGCCAGGTAGTCCTTGCGGCCGATGCTGCTGACCTGTTTGGTCTGCATGGCCTCAAGTTTGGGGCAGTGGGTGATGCGATGGCCCAGGCCCCCACAGAAAGCGCAGCCTCGCTCTCCTCCAATCTCCAGCATGGACTCGTCCTCACAGTGCAGCACTTGCAGCACAGGTGGCACCTTCTGCTTGGCCTCCAGCAGCAGGGCTTTGAGGTCCATCAGCACCGAGTCATCACAGGCCTTGTTGACGAAGGTGGTGGCGATGCCCGTGTTTCCTGAGCGCCCAGTGCGGCCTATTCTGTGCACGTAGTTCTCGATGTCCTCAGGCATGTCATAATTGATGACGTGCTGGATGGCAGGGATGTCCAGGCCCTTGGAGGCCACATCTGTGGCCACTAGAACATCCTTCCTGGCCTCGCGGAAAGCCTCAATGGCCTTGGTCCGTTCCTCCTGGCCTTTGCCCCCATGGATGGCCACGGCCTCCACCCCCTTGAGCAGCAGGTACTCATGGATGGCATCCACATCTGTTTTCTTCTCTTCCGGTCAAGGGCATGCACCTTGGTTATGGGCACATCCCCATTAGGAGGTGTGCAGGAGGCAGCTGATCGATGTTTTTCTGTCATTGATGTTTCTAACTATATCCCTTCCTCTCTGTAAAAAAAATCAATAAAATATATATATTTTAAAAAGATGCCCAACATAACTAATCATTGGAGAAATGCATATCAAACCATAATGTACCACTTCACACACTGGATGGCTGAAATTTACAGGTGGAAAACAGTGTTGGTGTAGAGAAATTGGAACATCAGACATTGCTACTGGGAAGGTAAAATGGTGCAGCCACAGTGGAAAAGTTTGGCAGCGCCTTAGAAAGTTATACCACACGGCAATCCCCTTTTCCAGGCATACACCTGAGAGTAATGAAAACGTGTCCACACAAAAACTTTTGCACACATGTTCACAGTATTATCTATTTACATAAAAGCCTAAGCAGCCATTGGACCAGTATCCATGACACACAATGACTCAATGCTATTTCACCCTTTCCTAAATAAACACGGGATAACAGGATTTCTGATCCCAAATGCCCAGTACCTTCCACAACTTTACAGCCAGCTGGGTTCAACCCGCCCTCACTCAGGTGGATCAATGGGCTCCTGTTCCGAGGACCCTTGGCTGCCACAAGAGCTGGGAGATCAGAAGCAATGGAACATTCTGAGGGATGAGGGGTTGGATAATAAGATTATCCAGGACTGAGCAATCAGATTATTCAGGACTGAGCTCCTCAGACTGTTTTGACCTCAGAAGATGGACCCTAAGTGCAAAGGACAACCACAGGGCTCGGTGCCGCGTTGCACAGCAGCAATAGTGGGCCAGCCGGGACATCTGCAAACCGTTCCCTGCCCCCCTCACCTGGCTCCAGCATGTGGGTATCCCAGACGACAGCGCCCCCAGCAGTTCTCTGGGCGCCGCTCTGCAGGTTAGGGTTAGGGACTCCTCCCTCCTGCCTTCCCTCCAGGCCCGGTCTGTGCCTGCGGAGCTGGGCTGCGGGATCACTGTCTCCCAGCCACAGCAAGGCCACAGCAAGGCCTCGCTCTCAAACAAAACACGACGTCAAAATGTCGGAAGCAGGTAACCTGGTGGTCCGGGCTCCAACTGAGAAACTGACATCTGCCCCAGGCCAGGTCCTTCTTTCGCGAGGCAGCACGCGTGATAAACAGCATCACTTCCGCTCATGCGCATTGGCCTTCCAGCCCCTCTAGCCTCTATTCCCCCGGAAATCTCTGTGCTCTCTTCCGGCTCAATGCCTGTTCTCTGGGTGCCAGCTTTGTGCCCGCACAGCCTCCTGGTCATGCTGCCTAGCGAGGCTTCTGCCAGTTCTCGCTCCCAGAACCCATTTCCCATCATGCTATGTGGCACGTGCTCTCCAGGTCCACCAGAATCCAAGGCCTGGGGCCTCTGAGACAGGAAGTGACTTGGCGCTAAGCACCCTGGGAGTTGTCCTTTCAGCGCAGACAACACATCACTGGCTCTGGACTCCTGCTTTTTCAGGGGGCCACGTCCCCAGAGCAGCTGGTGAGGAGGCTCTTCTCCTTCCCGGACCTTCACCTCAGGCCCAGCTCCAGACACCTTCACGGTCCTCTTGAGCCTCTCAGTGTGAATGGGGCTGGAGTTCTCCCAGTATAAAATCCATGGGCAGGGGGGAACCTCTTCAGTAATTTCAGGGGCAGAAACACACTTTGATAGTGTTTGATCAGCTCTGTTGCAAAAGGAGATTCCTGAACTTTCTGTCCCTTGGAGGATTCCCTGCTGCGTCAGGGGATATTTCAGTGGACTTCCTCAGAGCATTAATGACAATTCTTCACCACCCAAGCAATTCTCCGATTTAAGTAAGGTTAGCAGACGTCCTGCTTTTGGTGGGACATTCCCGATTTTTAACAATTAGTTCTGCGTCACATGGTGTTTTAAAAAAGTACAAAAGATTTGAAAGAATCTTTCCAAAAATCTGGACTTTTTAAAAACGCCACGGGATGCTGGACGAATTTTTTAAAATCGGGAATGTCCCGCCAAAAGCGGTACGTCTGGTCACCTTATTTTAGAGGTATTTTTACAATAAGATGGGAATGGGTTACCTGGGAAGCAGAAATGAGGGTAGGCCTCGTTCCATGTTGTACTGTCTCGGCCCCTTTCAGTCACAGCTGGTAGGTAGCATTTTTGCCAACATAACCCTCTTAACTTGGTGAGTCCTCTCACACTCAGATCCCTTTAAGATAAGCCCATTCCTACTTTCGGCTTGTGAAATTTGGGGCTTACAATTTTGGAGGTCAGAAGTCTGGGATGGATATCACTGGGGTAAAATCAAGGTGTTGGCAGGGTCCCATGCCTTTCAGAGGCTCTAGGGGAGAATCTGCTTCCTTGCCTCTTCCAGCTTCCAGGGGCTGCCTATATTCCTTGACTTTTGACTGCTTCCAGCTGGTGCAGTTCTGCCTGCAGCCACAGGCCCATCAGGTGCTTAACCCCACACTGGCCACTAGGCGGTAGCAGAGGGTTTTCTACCCATGGCCCCAGGGAGGAAGCCCAGAAATTCGGGCTTCAGTTGATGCAGTTCTCCATGTGGCCACTGGGTGGCGACAAGACCCAGATGCCTTGCCTTAGGTTCCCAGAAGTCAGGATTCTTTTGGATTGTTGGGTGGGAGAATGGGGAGCGGGATGAGATGGAGATGAAGTGACTCTTGGCAGGCAGTGCAGACTTCTACCGTTATCCAGTACAAAGACGGGTCTTATGTGGGCTGGGAGAACACAGCTTCTGCTGGGAATGCTTTAACCTGCTCCTCTTCTCTGTGGTCCTGTGTCTGACAGTGCTGGGCTGGGCTCATGGGGCAGATATTGGACCACCAGCTGGGCTGGTTCTTCCATCTTGTGCCCCAATGGGAAGGACTCAAGGCAGTCTCAGGGGACCTCTGAAGAGCAGATGGCGGCAAAAAGCCGAGCCCCTGAGTCGCGCACATTGCGCGCACAGAGGACAGACTGTTGTTTGGGCCGCGAGATTGCCCTGGCGGGAAGGAGACATAAGCTCCGGACTGTTCTTAACCCCACTTCCAACTGCTCTGAACCCCAGTTGTGGGCTTGTTGGGGGAGAGACTACACTATCTGGTAGCGGGCGAAGCTCTAGGGTGCCTTTCTCTCAGAGGTGCTTGCAGTGAGTACCAAAGGACACTGAGGAACACTGAGACTCAGGAACCTCCGAGGGCGGGGCTAACCGGAAGCCAAGGCTGTAGGCTCCACCCTGAAACTGCCCCATCCAAGCTGAACTCAGAGAGGCTTTTGCAGGTTTACAAATCTAGTGGAATAAGGTTGTCTCCTGGCATAGACACAGCTGATCCTCCCAACCTACCAACCCAGGGAAGCAGCGAAAATGTCGAAACGAGGAAACAGATCACAAACGAAAGAAATGGAGGACAAAAAGCGACTGGATATAGAGTTCAAAACCACGCTTATAAGGATGTTCAACAATCTCTTAGAAAAGGCTGATAAAATAAATGAGACCTATGAGGATATGAAAAGGGATCAACAAGAAATAATAAAGGTTCAACAAGAAATGATAAAGGATCAACAAGAAATGAAGAATACATTCTCTGAAATAAAAAATATTATGCAGAGTCCTAAAAACAGATTGGAAGATTGCAAGAATCAAGTCCAAGATTTGCAACACAAAGAGCCAGAGGACACTCCTCCACAGAAGCAAGAAGACAAGAGAATCCAGAAAGTTGAAGATAATATAAGAAACCTCTGGGACAACTTCAAGCGAACCAACATCAGAATTATGGGCATCCCAGAAGATGACAGAGAGCAAGATACCGAAAACATATTAAAAGAAATAGTGACAGAAAACTTCCCCCACCTGGTGAAAGAAATAGATTTACACGTCCAGGAAGCACACAGAACCCCAAACAAAAGGAATCCAAAAAGAACTACACCAAGACACATCATAATTAAAATTCCAAGAGCTAAAGACAAAGAGAGAATATTAAAAGCAGCAAGACAAAAGCAGGTAGTTACCTATAAAGGGGCACCCATAAGACTGTCAGCTGATTTCTCAACAGAAACCATGCAGGCCAGACGGGAATGGCAAGAAATATTCAAGGTGATGAATAACAAGAACCTACAGCCAAAAATACTCTACCCAGCAAAGCTATCACTCAGAATCGAAGGCCAGATAAAGAGCTTCACAAATAAATTTAAGCTAAAGGAGTTCATCACTGCCAAGCCAGAACTATATGAATTGCTAAAAGGGGTTCTTTAGGAAGAGGAAGAAAATAAAGATAAAAATTATGAACAAACATGTGACTCAACACGTGAGTCTAAAAACCAAGGGAAGTAAAAATCCTGATGAACAATATTAACTGGTGAATATAATAGATTCAGAGGTATGAAAGGGGAGTGGACTGATGATTCTTGGGGAAATGGGGAGTGGGGCGGGGCGGGAAGAGACTGAATATAAACTGCACCTATGGATCAGGACAATGGGGGATGGGGAAAGGGCAGAGAGTTGAATGGAAACTTGGTGGAGGGGAGCAATGGAGGGGGGGGGATGAGGAACAGTTGTAATAATATGAACAATAAAGATTTATTTAAAAAAAAAATAAAAATCAATTTTAAAACATAAAAAAAAAAAAAAAAAAAGAGCAGATGGGTCCACAGTCCTTGGTACCTATGAGCGGGTGCTGGTAGCAACCAGAAGGTGGTCTGGGTAGGAGTTGCTGAGGGAGCTGGGTAGGAAATGGAATACAGAGGGGAAAATGTGTAAACATTTCACATGTCCCTCTCAGAGGCCACCTTGACATCACACCAGCTTTGCTCCACCACACCCTCACCACCACCACCGGCTAACAGTAACCAAACACTTATTCTGCGACACCCTCAGTTCTAAGTGCTTGACATAATGATTTCATCCTCACAACAATCCCACGAGGGAGACAACATCTTTATGCCCATTTTACAGATGAATAAACTGAGACCGGAAGAGGTTAAGTGCTTGTGCAGGTCGCACAGTGAGTAGTGCAACTAGAACCGGAACCAAGTCCACTGGCTCTTGCCATGCTGCCATGGCTCCCGGCCCCTTGATTGGAGGAAAGAGGCCACAGCAGGACTGAAGCCATGAGGTTTTCTTGCCCACCAGTTTAATCACCTCCCTGCAGCCTGGGGGAGGGAGGTGTGAGCCAATCCCTGCCTTCCCGCTGGTCCTTTGCCAATCCGTTTGCAGAGGCGGGGGTGGCCAAGCAGGACCAGGAAGCAGCCTCTGCTTGACGTTCCAGGGCACAGTCCTGTCCTCCGTGAGGTGGCGGAGAGTGGGGCCTGTTATATTGAGTTGTCTCTGGTGCTGACTGACGGAGAGCAGATCTGAGAGGGTAGGGAGCAGGCCCCTGTCAGCAGGCCTATAACCCTCTGGGGTGCAGGACAAACAATAGCTTGAAGCGACCCCAGGAGAGCTGCAGGAGAGCGCCACGTGTGCAGGGGGGATTTCGACAGCTCTCTCTCAATAGCCAGGACAACAAGCGGACAGAAAGTTGGTCAGGATGTTGGAGACCCAACCCACGCTAAACAAGCTGGCATTTGTAGGACATTCGCTGCTATGACAATGCGGTTCTGTGGCCACATGCAGCACTAATGACAGTGCAGATGTGCAGTTATCCACACAGAAGATGAGCCCACACTTGGACGCGACCTTGCTTCTGGAAGGCACTAGGCATTTGGATTTTGCTAACGTTGAGAACTGTCCTGTGTATAACTTGTCTTATTTTAGGGAAATGAGAGAGCTGCTGCAGGATCTTCCAGAAACCCACCCCGTGTCCCGTCCCGTTCTCCCCACCGCTGTGCTCTGAACCAACGCCCAGCTCTCCCGCCCCATCACAGCCCAACAGACGGTGCCGAGGCCGCGCACACAGGGGCAGCACACCTGGAAGTGAGCACACCAGAATACGGAACGGGAAGTAACCCCCAGAGGTTCTCAGAGGGCGGGTATGGAACAGGAAACTGCCCTCCTCAAACTGCGGCTCACAGAGGCCGGGAGCTGACTTTCCGAGTCAAGTCTTTATTTGGCAAACAAATGCCTTCCCGGGAGGCCATGGCTGCCACCCGGCCTCCGGAAGCACCTCCTCCAGAAGGTGAGGCATCAAGCGTCCGTCCCCCTCCTCCACTGTCGCTTCATATCATGACGGGGGCACAGGAGGCCTGGCACAGGGCACTGAAGGCCCTCCGAGATGTCCCCTCCTCCCCAGTCTCAGGGCAACGCTGGGAACTGGGCCCAGCGACTGGGAACCCCATGTGTGGCTCGTGGGGCTGCAGGGAGCCGAGAGGAGGGAGGGCCCTGCAGGACGAGGCTGCGAGCAGCTGCGGTCCTGGCTCCTGGCTCCTGACTCCACGGGGGCGCAGGGGCTCTGGGCTCTGGCTGAGGCCCAGCTCGAAGTCACAGGCAGGCTCTGTCCCCTCCGGAGCCCAAACTCCTGGGAAGGGACTGTCATCGCCCCTCAAAATGGGCTGTGATTTGCTCCAAAGTCTTCCCTTTGGTCTCAGGGACACAGAGCCAGGTGAAGAGGACACTGCCGACGCAGAAGGCAGAGGCGAGCCAGAAAGCGCCGTAGGGCCTGAGCACCGCCTGCGGAGAGAGGGGAAGCCACAGTGACTGAGGAGGCAGCAGCCCTCACATGACCGCCCTCCCGAGCTGCCCCGGCGGGGCAGTGGAGGAGGCTGAGCACCGCCCACGGATGGCGGTGGGGGCTGAGGACACGGCGGCTCCCTGGGATAGAGCGGCTGCCCTATCCGGTGGCAGCTGGCTTCTCTCCGCGGTCTGACTCCAGTCTGCCCACACACCTTCCCTCTACACTTGGCGAAGGCCCTGCCCTCCAAGGTACCAGAGGGGACGGGTGAGCGAACAGCAGGGGAGATGGGCGGTGAGCACACAGACACTCAGGGAAGACAGCAGTTCCCTTGGGCAGAGCCTGTCCGTCCTCCCAGCCCAGAAGCACAGCCCCTCCTGGGCAGCTGCCTGAGGGCCCGACTCTGGACAGACTCCAGGCCGCCCTGGGCATCCCGGCCCCAGCCCAGCCTCCCGGCTCGTCTCCCACCACTGTCCACGGCTGTCCCAGCCCTAATCATACTACCCATCTCACTCCTGGCTCTGGCTCTGTGAACAGCCTGGAGCTAGTATGCACCGGGAGACCTGGGGAATGGGGGCGGGTGGCAGATGACTGAGCAAATGCTTGTCTGTCTGCTCTACCACCACCCCCACTGGCGGGGGAGCCCCTTGGGCAGGGCCGGGTCTGTGTCAGGTCTATCCATGAAAAGGTAGCAAAATGTTGAGCTGAACCGATGCTCCCGTCACCCCGAGAGGAAGGTGCAGCGCCCTCCTCCATGGCCAGCCAGGGCAGCCGGCTCAGAGGGCAGCGCACACCCAGCCCCTGAGCAGGGAAGGGGCCCAGGCAGAGTGGGGGCCAGGCCTGAGGACTCTAAAGCCAGAGTTTCCCCATCTAAAAGCACTTCTGTGCCGAGCGGAGCGGGAGGCTGCCAGGGCCTGGACTCACCATGAGGCTGCTGAACTCTTTGGTCACCAGAAAGGCCATGAGCCAGTTGGTGAGGACGCAGACGCCGGTGGCCACGCCCTTGGCATGCAGAGGGAAGATCTCAGACATGAGGAGCCAGGGGATGGGCCCCCAGCCCACAGCGAAGCCTGCGGAACAAGACGGTGTCGGAACCACAGGGGCCAGACCGCGGCTCCCAGCGGACCCGGGGCTGGTCTGGCCGGGCTGCCCACGTGGGCCGAGGGGCCTGGATGCCAGACTCGCTTTCCCTCTGTCTTCCCGCTGTGAGGTGGCGGGCCGGACCCCTGCTTCTTACACTCAGGAGAGCGATGGGGCCTACTCAATGCGTTGCCGGGGAGATTGAGAGAAGAGAAGGGCTTAGCTCGGCACTGGGCCCGTGGCCAGAGCTATGAACGCAGACCGGGGACCTCTGTGGACAGGTGGGACCGTAGGCCCGGCTTGCTGGGAGCCATCGGAATGCAGCAGCGACAAGGTGCACCCACCGGTCCCCCCCCCTCCCACAGGCGCCTCTCACCGGCAATGAAGAAGCACACGCTGCCCACCGCCAGCCAGGCCAGCCCTGCACTGGGGTCGGCAGGCTCCACGGAGACGGGCGCCAGGTCGACGTGGGAGGAGTTGCTGGGGCTGCCCTGCGTCAGCTTGAAGTAGGCGCCAAAGGCCCCGGTGCTGACCACCATGACCACACCTGCGGGGAGGGCGCGCTGGGCAGTGGCTCCCCGGGCGGGACTCAGCCCAGCGTGGCCTGGACACGCGGAGGGGGCAGCGGGCAGTACCCACTCGGCACGCAGTGCAGCCCCCAAGCCTCCCGATGGCCCTGTACCCCACTCAGAGGGAAACTGAGGTTCGGAAGGTCAAGTCCCTTGCCCCCAAACCCACGAGCTTCCAAGTCGCTTCCCCCCCTGGGCCGTTTCCTCACTGTCGGCGGGGCCAGTGAACCTTCCTTGCAGGTTCATCGCTAAGGTTACGGTGTGAGGCGGTGACGCCGTGAGTGCAGCCTGGCCTCCCGTTAAATCTCACACTTGTCCTCCTCACCCCACCACATGGTGGCCGCGGCAGAGACCCTCGAACCCGCAGTGGGGAGCCCGGCCGGGGCCTCACCTGACAAGGCCAGGAGCAGCCTGCGCCCCGCTCTGTCCATGACCAGGGCCGCTGCGGCCGTGAACAGCACCTGGATGACGCCCACAATGACGGAGGCCAGGCTGCTGTCCTGGGGAGGGGGCAGACGGGTCAGGCGGAGGCCTGGGCACGAGGCCGCACCCAAGTGGCATGAGCATGAGGCAGAGGCCTCTCACCTTGAACTTGGCCTCCTCAAAGATAGTCTCGGCGTAGAACATGACGGCATTGATCCCGGACAGCTGCTGGAAGACCATGAGGAAGACGCCGATGGCGAAGGGCTTGTAGATGCCGGGCCGCCGCAGCTGGGCCAGCTGGAAGCCCTGCGGGGCACAGGGGGCGTCAGAGTGCTCTGCCCGCCCCAGGCGCCTGCTCAGAGGAGGGCGGCAGCCTCAGCTTCTGCTGGGTCCGCAGACAGGTCTCTGCGTCACTACAGTCTCCCCGTCTGTAAGCGGAAGGTCCTCACTCTGTACATCCCTTCCTGATTGGTTTCAGTGTGTGTGTGTGTGTGTGTGTGTGTGTGTGTGTGTGTAACACAAAGAAAGCACATGGGCCAAGGGCCAGGGGCTCCAGAATCCCACCGGCCTCAGGCCCGGGCCCAAGTCCTCACCACCACCACCGGCCCCGCTGCAGCACGTGCTGACTCCTGTTTACATGAAACTATGGCTTGACAGTCACCGGCAGGTAAGTGGCAGAGACTCAATTTTCAACCCCCCCCCCCCCCTACACACATAACAAACCAAGTCCACAAGTCCGCCCTGTGCATCCCTGGGACCCAGCCAGGCCTTTCTCTTCAGGAAGACCAAGGCTCAGACTTTCCCGTGACCTTCCAGGCTTGGGCCCTCTTAGGAGCGGGGCTGGAGCAGGCACACAGGACAACACTGAGTGCGTGTGCGCGTGCATGTGCGTGCACTTACAACCTTGGGAGAGGCTCCGGCTGCAAAGGGGTGATACCCCCGACCCCTCCCCCAGCTCCCCCTTCCAGCCTCACCTGGTGCTCAGCCCTGACGGGGGGCTCTTCCCCGCCCTGCTCAGCGCCCCACAGGAAGCGCGCGGCAGCCAGGGCTTCCTGGCGCTTGTGCTGGGTGAGCAGGAAGCGCGGGGTCTCGGGCATGCAGCACATGAGCAGCAGCATGAAGGAGGGGGGCACGCAGCCCAGCACGGCCAGCCAGCGCCACTCCAGGATCCAGCCTGGATGGGGTCAGGGGTCAGAGGTCAGAGCCTGGGTGAGCCGGCCCGGGCTTTCTCGGCAAGTGCCTGCCCCTCACCAACCCAGGGGCTCAGCTTAAAGGGTGGGACCTACCTACCTCTGCAGTCTGTTACTGACCCTGTGGTTACCGTATAAATGCACAAGTGAGACGGGCCTTCATTATGCTACGTACGTAGCCCTTATACAAAGAATGAGGCCTGGCTCTGTGATGATGGCTAGGACGTGGCCATCTGCGTAACAGTTTGGGGGGAAGGACTGGGCCAGTCCTCGGAGCCCTCGTGCAGACCCTCTGGAAGGCCACCAGCGGCAGGCAAGGCTGGTCCGCCTGCAGCCGCAGCAGCACAGGCTGGGCACCTTCACTGAGCACCAGAGCACAGAAGTCCGGGAACGGCGATAGTTTGACCCCGTGTCTGTTCCACATGCCAGTGTGTGCACGCAGGGCTCTGGCACACGCCAGACTGCTGTCAGGACTCTGAGTTAGTCAGGATGGGAAGTGGGTGAAAAGAAAGACCACGGACCTGCCAATCACAGGGCACAGGCCAGGCCCCCCACACCCATCAGGCCCGGGAGCCCCAGCTCCCTGCCCTCACCATGCTCTCGGGCCAGCCCTAGGCACGCTCACTGGGCGCCTGCTGCCAGGCGCTTCTCGTGTGTCATTTCATTAAACCCTCAAAGCCTGGGACGAGGTGGGGTTTCCTCCGCCTAAAGACAGGGCAAGTCCAGCTCCCGGAGGCTGAGCAGGCCAAGGCCATGCGGCCAGTAGGGGCGAGGTCCTCCCAGGTGGGCACTGCCAGAGAGGGGCCCTGCCTCCCCCCCAGTTCTGGTGCAAACACGCTGTCTCTGACGCTGGCCCAGCTCTGGCCCTCAGGGTCCCCGGAACCCGCCTCCTTCACGCTGCAAATCCAGCACTGATGTTTCTGAGGGAGACGTGCTTGGGCCCAGGCTGAAGATTTCTGGGGTGCCCGGCTGCCCCTTGAATCCTGTCTGTCACTGCACAGAGGTGTGACCTAAGCAGCCAGCTCTCCCAGACCCTGGGAATGGGCTTCTGCCCAGGAGGATGAGCGCACACCTTCGTCAGCTCTTCCGGAACCGAGTCACATCCCACGCTTCCGGGTCTCAGGGAGGCGGTCTGGCAACTCAGCACCTCGGGCACTGGCTGTGTAACCTCGGCAACTCCTGTGACTCCCCCTGAACTTGAGCTTCCGTGGCTTTAAGGCGGCCAAGCGGCCGTGCACAGGGATCCAAAGAGAAGACGTGAAAGCTCTCACCTGCCAGGTAGGCCAGGAGGATGCCCGTGACGACCATCAGCTGCACACAGGAGCCCAGCAGCCCCCGCACTTCCGGGTAGGCGATCTCGGAGATGTAGACCTGTGAGCGGTGCAGGGGGGAGCTGCAGGCCCCGGGGCCCTCATGCGAGCCCCGGGTCAGAGCCTTCCTCACACCTCCGCTCCCACCCGTGATCTGCACAGGTGTTTAAAGGGGCGAGGCTATCTGTGCGGCTGCCGTGTGCAGGGTGATGGGTGGGCACAGAGCTGTGCATACTTTCCTTTAATTGTATCATTGCCCTGGGTAACAGCAGGCTGGGGCCGGAGTGTGGGTGGGGCCTGAGCGTCTGCCTTTCTAGCTCAGGTGTGTGCTGCTGGCATGGTGCCCTTGGAGTTCGAGCGGGAACTTTCACCTGAGTGGCTATCAGTGCCTGTGCTCTGAGGCCAGGGCCCGCCCTCACGCCTGGGTTACTCCACGCCCGTGCCCACGGCTGAGGAGTGTTTTTGCCCAGTAAAAGGCCCCAAACGTAAAACCCAACCCAGCTGCCCAGCACACCCAGGTGAAATGAGCGGCAGGTGCCAGGGGTGACCAGGGAGAAGCCCAAGCCCCTGCTTTCAGTCTCCATCAGGTTGGGGTGCGGGTGGCGGAGATCCCAGCCCATGGCCGGCGGCAGCTCCCTGGTCACCAGCAATCCCGGCAGCGGGATCAGGGTCCTTCATGAGCCGGGACAGGGCTGATGGGCCGTCTCTCCGATTCCTCGCCCGCTGCACGGGGTGACCTGCCACTCTCAGTTACAGGGGAGGGAGCTGGGGCCCAGAGGAGCTCTGTCCCCGGAGTGGCAGAGCCAGGATGCCGGCTTGGCTGTGCTGGGTCGGGAGCCGACAGAGAAGCAGGGGAGCCGCGGGAGCCTGGTGTGTGAGCAGGGAAGGGGAGCGGCAGGTGGCAGCAGCCTCTGCCCCAGGACAAACGGGGCAGGCGTTTCCTGCTGGCTGTCCTCAGTGGTCTGGATGACAGGGGGGAGCCAAGCCAAGCTGTGAGGCTCTGGTTGACATCCACAGATGCCATCTTATTTGTAGAGCAAAAGGGAGGCCACGTTAAGTGGCACACTCCTGGGTAATCGCTTCGCCACCGACTAGGTGAGTCTGGACAAAGGACTTGACTTTGGGGAACTTAACTTCATCTGCCCACGGGGCCGGTGTGGGGTAAGGGAGACAACGCAGATAAGGGCCGCCCAGGAGGCCCCTAGGTCTGCTCCTTGTCCTCGTTCCTCGGGCGGGCGGGCGGGCGGGAGGCTGGGGGACACTCACCGGGGCCACTAGCGAGGCGACGCCGCAGGCCAGGCCCGTGAGGAGGCGGCCCCCGAGCAGCATCCACACGTCCTGGGCGGCGGTGATGACGGCAAAGCCGGCCACGAAGGGGACGGTGCAGAGCAGGAGGCTCAGCTTGCGCCCGGCGCGGTCCACCAGCCAGCCTCCCAGCACGCCCCCCGCCGCCGCGCCCAGCGTCACGATGGCCTGGGGGGCGGGGGGGCGGGATCGCCGGCTGAGGAGGGGGCCCCCAACCTCGCCCCTGTCCCCACCACCCCAGCGGCCCCCGAGGGGAGGGACTGGGCGGCCGCTGGCAGGGGAAGCGGGACGAATCGGCGGAGGGTCCAGGGTCCGCCCCGGGCAGGGACGGGGAGGGTCCCAGGGTCCGCCCCGGGCAGGGTCCCAGGGTCCGCCCCGGGCAGGGACGGGGAGGGTCCAGGGTCCGCCCCGGGCAGGCACGGGGCGGGTCCCGGGGTCCGCCCCGGGCAGGGACGGGGAGGGTCCAGGGTCCGCCCCGGGCAGGGACGGGGAGGGTCCAGGGTCCGCCCCGGGCAGGCACGGGGAGGGTCCCGGGGTCCGCCCCGGGCAGGCACGGGGAGGGTCCCGGGGTCCGCCCCGGGCAGGCACGGGGAGGGTCCCGGGGTCCGCCCCGGGCAGGCACGGGGAGGGTCCCGGGGTCCGCCCCGGGCAGGGACGGGGCGGGTCCCACCGCGCGTCCCGGGGGTGGGCGTGGAGGGGCCCAGCCGGCGGCCTCACCCCGAACCAGGAGGCGGCGTCGTCGCCGAGGCGGGGGGCCGGGGGCGCGGCGCGGCGCAGGCTCGGGATGGCCGGGGAGCTGTATCCGAGCGCGAAGCCGAAGCTGAGCGGGCCCAGGGCGGCGGCGAAGGCGGCGAGGAAGACGCGGCGGCCGCGGGGAGCGCTGCGGGAGGGGCGGTCGGTGAGCGGCGCCGCCGGCTCGGACGCAGCGAGGGGGGCGAGGCCCCGCCCCGGGTTCCCCGCCCGCCCACCTGCCACCCGGCGGCCGCAGGAGCGGCTGGGTGTCCTCCGGGTCCTCGGGCGCCATGTCCGCGGGCGGCCAACGCCGGCAGGTCCCGGGGCAGACGCCGGCCTCTCCCGGGAGAGCCGGCCGAGGGGCCTTTCTGGGACGCCCGGGCCGGCCGCGGGCGTGGGTGTGAGAGCAGCCAATGGGAACGCAGGACACGGCAGCGTCGCCGTTGGATCCGCCCTACAGATCAGAGCAGACCAATGGGAGCAGAGATACGGTAGGCGGAGCGCTCTGGAACCGCCCCTCGGGCAGAGCTATCCAATGTATAGGAGGGGCGGGGTTCGTCATCCAATAGGAAGGTGGTGCGGGCAAGGCGGGGTCAAGGAGCTGCCCCACCCCCAGGACGTCCAGCCCTTTGCCGGGCAGCTGCCCTAGAGTTGCTGCCCATAGTCCGGTCTGCAGTTCCTGCTCCTCGTGGGAAGCCTGGCCCTGGCCCCTCCGCCTGGCCCCGCTCTGCCCCCTGAGAACTGCGGGGCTGGAGTTTCCTAATGACTGTCGCGTGTCACTCTCCTCCCAGACTCCGAGCCTGGTCCCGCTGGGCTGCAGGGGGCGGAGGCGTGGCCCTGCGCGCCCGCCACCTGCGGGTCACCCGTTCCGGCTGCAGAGCCCCCTGCCACTAGGACTAGGACCTCCGGCTGCTGGGGACCCGTGGTGGGCGGGGCCTCCATGCCGCCGGTGTGACTGATAAGGGCGTAAGCGGCGAGCTTCCTGCTCCCTGTTAAGTTCCACTCACTTCAAGGTAAACCTGACTTGAATATTCATCCAAATACCTGGCATCTTGCTGGGCGGCGTGGCTCAGGGGCTGAGCGTGAACCAGGAGGTCACGGTTCAATTCCCGGTCGGGGCACCTTCCCCGGGGTTGTGCCTTGATGGAGAGTGTAGCTTCTCATCTTCCTCTGGGCCTGTTTCCTCATCTCTAATGGAGACGAGGTCTGTCTTCCAAGAGTGTTGTGAGCAGGGGCAATGTACATAGACACCAAGCACACGCGTGGAAGCACTGCAGTGCTAGCCAGTGTGGTCGTGGTAGCTGCTTGCTCTGCAGTCATCTGACTGTACCGAAAGAACAGGCAACTTCCCCTCTGTGCTCACGTGGCATCTGGTGCTCGAGCTATAAACTCTTATCCCAGCACTTCTTACTGCTTTGTGATCATCTGTGTACTTGTCTCCCACCCCCATGCACCTGATCGTCTGCAGACAGCACCAGGTGTTTGCAGAGGGGATGGATGACTCACTCTCCATGGGCACACTGCTCTGACAGTTTGTTTTGTAACTCAGCCTGTGGGGTGTGTGGACAGACTTTTGCAGACAGGATACTCCAGTGAGTCCAGCTAGGTCAGCTCTGAGCCTACAGACCGGCTCCTGCCCCCTGGCTGTGGTCTCCCTCCTGTGAGAGTTCAGTTCTTGACCACGAAGCAGATATTGCTGCCAGAGCAGCCTCCGGCCCCCTTTATAGCAAAGCACCACCCGCCTGATTAGTAGGGTCCAATTCTTGCCCTTTCTACATCCATTCCTCAGATTTGTGACTTGAGTCAAGTCCTGGGGTGACTCTAATACTGCCCAATCTTTTGGAAAAATGGTCTAGAAAGCCCTTGGTTTTTCTATTCTAGGCTTAGAAGAACCATCAGGGGGGCCCTAACCGGTTTGGCTCCGTGGATAGAGCGTCGGTCTGCAGACTGAAGGGTCCTGGGTTTGATTCCGGTCAAGAGCAGGTACCTTGATTTAGGGCACACCCACAATAGAGGGTGTGGAGGATGCAGCTGATCCATCTCGATGTTTCTAACTCTCTATCCCTCTCCCCTTCTCTCTGTAAAAAATCAATAAAATATATATATTTTAAAAAGAACCATCAGCGGGAAAAATTAAGGGAAAACACCCATTTGAGTGTATAAAGCTCACAAATGAGTTTAACATGAACAGCACCAGCCTGGTCCAACTGACACCGTCACTCACCTGGCTCTGTGCGGCGGGCCCGGGAGAGAGCTCAGCTCTGGGCCAGAGAACTCACAGGTTCAAATCATTGCCCCTTTCTGAGCCTATTGTTCCTTATTTGAAAAGCAAACAGCAATAAAACCTAATTCACCAAACCTTTGGTGAGGTCGAGATACAGGATGTAGCGACTTTGTGTTTCCCGGATGTGACAAGGGCGTGACAAAACGCAAAGGAAGGACGGGCGTGCCGAAGGCTGCGGAGTCCTCGAGACGACGGGTGCGGCGGTAAGCGCCCCACGTGCTTCTGCATGAAAAGCACCATCTTTACTTCGTTACCAGTTTATTTCCTGACTCTGGCCTCCCGCCTTCTGCTGAAGGGACCCAGGCGGCCTTCAGCTTTGCATTTGCCATCGTGTCGAACCGTGCGTGCAGCAGGCAGGGAGGGGAGCAGTGTGCAAGGCCCACAAAGAGGCAGGTCATGATCACGGTCAGATCCAGGTCACGTCACACAGCTCTCTGCACTTAACAGGGGAAGTGATTCCAAGGGGCTTTTGATGTTTGATGGGTAGGATAGGCGAGAAAAGAGCTACTAAAACGGACTTGTCCGACAAATGCCAGAGGCAAATGACCTTCTTCACACATTAAACTTCACAACGTCAGGGGCACTAGCGTCCTCCTGTGAACTGTTCTGGCTGGAGGCTTACATTTCCCTGTTTGATTTGCACCCACATTCTCTTCTCGCTCGGAGGAGGGGATGGGGGAAGGCAGATAAGTAACAAGAGGACGGACAATCATTTGGTTCACGTGAAAGAGCAAATCGGACAAGTGAGAGGAAGGCACTTGAGAATGCTAGTTTTAATAACTGTCCTCCGGTTATATCATTTCAGAGGCACAATAAACCCAAACAAAATCATCTTGAGACTCTTCAGCTTCTCCCTATATCTTATTCTTTTTCATGAGACAAAAGGAAAGAGACACAGGTGCTTCTGAACCTAATCATCCAGCCCCTCTCAGGAGTCCACGGGCAGGTGGGGCTGGCCAGCCACAGGGGCCTGCAACAGCAACTGGCCAAAGGTGCAGAAAGAAAACTTATTTAAAACACAGCTAAAAGCTGAAACCGGTTTGGCTCAGTGGTAGAGCGTCGGTCTGTGGACTGAAAGGTCCCGGATTCGATTCCAGTCAAGGGCATGTACCTTGGTTGCGGGCACATCCCCGGTAGGGGGCGTGCAAGAGGCAGCTGGTCGATGTTTCTCTCTATTGACGTTTCTAGCTATCTCTCTCCCTTCCTCTCTGTAAAATAAATAAATAAATAAATATATATATATATATATATATATATCTATATCAATAAAATATATTTTAAAAAAATAAAATAAAATACATCTAAAAGGCAATGGCTTTTCTTTAGGAAAGAAACACATTATAGGACATCAAACGAATGAAAAAAGTAATTTTCCCACCTAAGTCTATAAAACAGAAGAGAAGGCTGCCATAAGAAAGAGTGAACATTTTTGATTTATTCAAAGTTTTAATCTAAAACCTCAATGAAATCTACCACCTGTATTACAAGGGGACTGATGCTTCCTGCACAGGAAGATACCGAGGTCGAGAGAGACGGCACTGGGCACTGAGACTGGCCCGGACTGGCGAGTGGCAGAGTTTGGTCCAATGGATCCGGACAGGCTAGACGCCGCGCTGTGTTGGGGAATGATGTCAGAACCGGTGAAAGTATAAACCTCCCTAAGAAAACGAAGGCGGGAAACTCGACTTGGACCCTGTTTACTTCAAGTCAATAATGTCTTCATCCGAGGAAGCCGCGAGCTGGAAGGGGCTGCCGCCCCACACGGGGCTGCCCTCTCTGTCTTCCCCGGGGTCCTGGTCTGAGCCCGTGGGGGCGCCCTGCCCCTCGGGATTGGCTTCGGCGGGAGAAGGACTCTCCAAGGAGCCGGATGTGATCCTGGAAGAGAAGAGTCGCTGTAAAGGATCGCTGCGGAGACCACTGCAGGGCCCGGTGTCTGGCAGTTTCCAGCTCCTAAGCCTGTCTTTCCCCACCCATTGGGGCAGTGGTGGGGACATGCAGGAGTCACCCGCCACCCTTACAGAGCTTGGGGCCTGCAGTCCGGCAGCCTCACCTCCTGGACTGGTGGGAGCTGAAAGGCCAGCGGTGACAGACACCTCGGAGGTGCTTGTGAGGCACGCTGCCTGCTTCAGTGCCCACATGATGCCATCACTCTGCCTCAGGCCCTCCCGTGGCTCCCTGGCCTGAGGCTAAGGCTAAAACTCCCACCCTCAGGGCCACAGGCCACAGGCCCTGCCCTGCTGACCCCTCTCTGTGTCTCCATGTCTCTCTTGCTCAGCTCAGTGCCACCTCCTCAAAGAAGCCTTCCTCCTACCCCCCAAAGTAGACCTAGCTACCCCACGCCCCTCACTTATGTCTTTTTAAAAATTCCTTATGGATACCCGCACTCCTCTGCACCCCCTGCCACCTCGGGTGCTGTCCATCTGGGTTGTCCTTGGTGGCTCTTCCCATAGGCCTGCGAAGCCCCTGTCCACCCATCTCCATGTCCCCACACCGGCTCGCTGCCAGGCCCTCCATGGGTGTGCGGGAGGAGTTATGGAGCACGCGTGGTGTCGAGTGAGGGACACAGAGGATCTTGGGGGACAAGCCAGTGGGTCCAACAGAGCGGGCGGCTGTCCACTCCCACCACAAGCACCGCAGACGCGCCTTTTCCCGTTACCCCTGCTGAGCCTTTTTGTTTAAAAAGATTATGTCAATAAATGTGGGAGCAAACTATAAACATGCCTGACGGTCTTTTAATGAGCATCTGTCAGATTGCTGTGGGGTTGCCCATCTGTCGGGGCGCCCCTGGCAGGCTGTGCTCTCTGGAGCCTCCAGCAGGAGCTCCCTCGTGGCTGGTCCCGGGGCGCCCACAGCACCCCGCCAGCAGACAGGCCTCCTGCCCGGGCTGCGACCGGAAGGCCACCCCGAGCAGGGCTGTGGGGCTGCTCCTTCTTTACCTGTCGCTGCTCGTTGACCTCATCGCCCCCGGCGTGGAAGCTCCGCGGCTGTCCTCGAACTGCTTCCGGGCCTTTGACTTAGGCTTCGGTGCTGCTTCTGACCTGGGGCTACCGTCGTCAGAGAGGCCTGGATTGCAGGGGAGAACCAGAGGTCAGAGGTCATCACCACAGAGCTGCCACAGAGACAGGAAATGCCCTTCTTGGTTGGGAATTGGTGCATTATTGGGATAGTCGGGTAGAAAGAAAATACGGGATATATTTTTATTTATTTAATATATATTTTTTAATTGCAGAGAGGAAGGGGGAAGGGGAGAGAGATAGAAACATCAAAGATGAGAGAGAATCATTGATCAGCTGCCTCCTGCACCCTTAAACTGGGAATTGAGCCTGCAACCTGCCCATGTGCCCTGACTGGAAATCAAACCACGACCTCCTGGTTCATAGGTTGATGCTCAATCACTGAGCAACACCGGCTGGACTCCAGTATATATATTTATCAGATTAGACACTATTTACAGATCGCATTTCCCCCTTAGCCATGACTGAGGCAGCTTTCCACAGCAAGGAATATAGATGGGGCTCGGTGGGGTAAACTGCATCGTATTCCTAGGCACAGGTGCACGTAACTTATTTACAAATTCCTGCCTAAAGGGACAGTTTCCTTTTAACACATTGTTTGTGAGGATGGTGACTATCCAAAGACAGAACAAACGGGGAAAACAAGTCATTGAGAGCCATTACCCAGCAGTTCCCGGCGGGTCCTGCTCGCTATCTCTTTAATCTCCATCCGGGACAGGGACAGGGAGTGCGTGACGGGAATGGCAGCGATGCCCACGCTGATGGAGGTGGGCGGGGTGATGACCTTGGGGACCAAAGGCGATTTCAGAGGTCGCTCGATGCTTCTGCCCACGAGGTTTCTGAGTGGAATCTTGTACAGAGTTTTTGACTGAATTTCACCTGAAAGTGATTTAGAAAGGAGCATCAGCACTTTAAGAGAAGTCATGTTATTGACGAGAGGGTAATCTCTGGGTTTCTCAACAGTTAGCAGGAGGGAGATTTCAGGCTCATCTCCCAAGTTCCCCACAGGAGCAAGGGGCCTGCGGCTGGTTCTCCAGGGCGCTGCTGTCATGGCAACGAGGATGAGGCGCGCCCACCGCTGGCTCTCTGCACAGGAGCGAGGGGCAGAGGAGACTTGCCAGCAGCTGTGGGGGAGCTGGGGCTTTAGGGTAACAAGGAGCGTACAGGGGCCTGATGTGGGGAGAAGCTGGGACCACCAGCAACCACCGAAAAGGCCTCTGGGATTCGAGGGCCAAGCCAGGTAGAGAGCGAGACCTGGTGTGCTGAGCTGCGTGTAGGCTTTGTGACCAAATCCTTTTAGCTGCAAAACCCGTCTGTTGTTCACATCCCAGAAGGCAAACTAGCTTCGCTTGGCCCATAATCCCCTAGCCCTCCCTGCTACTTTCTTTCTTTCTCTTTCTTTCTTTCTTTCTTTCTTTCTTTCTTTCTTTCTTTCTTTTTTAAAAATAATTCTTTATTGTTGGAAGTATTACGTATGTCCCCTTTTTCCCATTGACTCCCTCCAGCCCGCCCCATCCCCCTGTCCCAGGCCTCCAGCACCCCACTGTCCGTGGCCACGGGCCATGCATCTACACATACAAGGTACTTGGCTGATTACCTCCCACCACCCACCCTCCCCCACTGCCCTCCGAGACCCCGCACTCTGCTCCATGCATCCATGTCCCTGGATCCGCTGCGTCCATCAGTTTACTTTGTTCATTAGATTCCACGTGTGAGTGAGATCATGGGATTGTCGTCTCTCTCTGCCTGATTTATTTCACAGCACGATCCTCTCCGGGGCCCTCCGTGCTGTCTCAGCGGGAAGAGAGCCTTCTTTTTCCCGCTGCACAGTGTTGGCCGGGTAAACGCACCTCGGCGTTGTATCCACTCGTCCACTGACGGGCACTTGGGCTGTTTCCCCAATTTTCTTAAGAATGCAACCAGGGCATCCAGAATACAAGTTGTTATGGCTTTAAAGAGTGACTTCCTTGGGAGGTAGTCACGTGCTGATTTGATGATGAACGGACTAAGATGCCTCTGAACAAGACAGTGAAAACGGACCCACCTTCCCCCAGGGAGGCCGGGAACACCGGAGCCTCCCCGCCCGGGGGTGTCTGGGGGGAGGTGTGGGCACTGGCCCCCTTGGAGCTGCCTCCAGACAGGACCTCGCTCTCGGCCGCAGCTGCTGTGAAGTAGATGTCCGACTGCGAGGAGAGAGACAAGACAGGTTAGGTCCTCACTCGGCTCCTCGGTCAGCGCCTCCCAGGGCAGCTGTGCCGGTGCTGCGGGAGAGGCCGCTCAGCCCCTCACCCGCACCCACCACCTGCTCGGGACCGAGAGGAGCCTCTGAAGCCCACGGGCTGCCTGTGAAGACCCCACGGGGGGAGCGGGACCCGTTCAGGCCTCCGCATCGCCCCCTGGAGGCCTGACACACTGCGGCCCTGCCACTTCCCACTGACTGGCTGGGATCCCTGCCCGCCGGCCACGTCCTGGCGCTTGGGCCCCACCGCCCCTCGGATGGAAACAGTGGGCATCTGCTCACCCTGGAGGCCACGAGCTGCAGCTGCGGCACGACCGCCGTGTGGACCAGGTTCCCGTTCACCACCAGGCGGACCTCCATGGAGTCGGGGGTGAAGGCCAGGAGGTACGGGAAAGCACAGACTGCGAGGCAGCGGGTGTCAGCTCAGCGCCCCCCCCCAACTCCCGTGGCTTCCCCCTCACTTCTCAGAAGCTCCCGCCTCTCCCAGCGCTCCCGGCCTCTCCTCCTCCGTGGGGCCTGAGCCCCAATTCTAAGAGAGCCTCCACTGGTGGCCACGCTGTGCCTCTGGTAGGGGTGCGCTGTCTCTGTCTCCTTACCATCTCCCCTCCTGCTATGCTGGAACCCCATCTTCCAGAGGCTGTGCCCAGGCCCGGGGAGACCCCCCTACTGTCCACACCACAGCTGACACCCCTCACCCGCCTTCCTCCTCTCCAGTCCCTGTCATCTGTCACCTCCATCCTCCTGTGTCCTGTGTGCCTGGGCGGGGCCACGCCTGATCCCTCACTGTCCCTCACCGCGCCCCTGGTCCGGGAGTTTGAGATCGCCCCTCTTTTTGACATCGTTTTCCTGATACTTTATGGCTTCCACACGCCACCACTGCGCTGGTGCCCAGGGACCCCACCCTGGCCTCTGTACTGGCCCCTCCCTTTGCGCTCTGCCTGGTGACCCTGCACTTTCCTGGCTCACCCAGTCACGTTCTACCACACAGCCTCTCAGCGCCACCTCTCAGGTGACCTCCAGGGTGTGGCTCAGAACCTGAGAGCCAGCTCAGCCCTCCCTGCCTTTTTACCACACCGACCTCTCATTGGCCAGTGTCCCTGCCTCTACCACACCGACCTCTCATTGGCCAGTGTCCCTGCCTCTTTACCACACCCACCTCTCATTGGCCAGTGTCCCTGCCTCTTTACCACACCGACCTCTCATTGGCCAGTGTCCCTGCCTCTTTACCACACCCACCTCTCATTGGCCAGTGTCCCTGCCTCTTTACCACACCCACCTGTCATTGGCCAGTGTCCCTGCCTCTTTACCATACTGACCTCTCATTGGCCAGTGTCCCTGCCTCTTTACCACACCGACCTGTCATTGGCCAGTGACCTGCCTCTTTACCACACCGACCTGTCATTGGCCAGTGTCTCTGCCTCTTTACCACACCCACTTGTCATTGGCCAGCCGGGTCCTCCGGTATCCAGCCGCCTCCCCTGCTGTCCCGCTGTCCCTACAAGGCCCACCTCTCAGTAAATGCTTTTGTTCGGAGGAAAACAGGACTAACTTGGCTCGGATCTGACCCTCACCAGGCACGTGCCCAGCTGTGGGTCTTGAACCCCGTACAGGCACCGCCATGCGTGTGTGATGTCCCAGTGACGGACAAAGCCCCGAGTTTCTGTGGTTCTAGACTTTCAAGCTTGGAAACCAGAGGAATGGGTGCCGGAAGCACAGCTCCCCCTCCCCCACGGCAGCCAGGTGCTGGGTCTGGGTCTGCCCTTGCCTGTTAGGACAAGGGGAGTGGAGCCCAGAAACGAAAGGATGCTAAGAGCTGAGATTGACTTATCTCAAAGGGTCATGTGGTCAGAACTGGAGGAATGCGAGACAATAGTCCTAAAAGAGCAACAGAAACACCTGAGAACCCTCCTCAGACTTATGGCGATTTAGCCAGAAGCTGCGAGTCTGACAGGTCCGGGGACACACGAAGGGAAGATGCAGGGAGAGACTTGCTTACCAACCGCATACGGAGCCTGGTTCCAACAGAACTGGAAATCGGATGCAGACGGTTGAACCAAAAAAGTGCCCCCGTTAAATGGACACACTTTTTTATAGATGCAACTGTCTGCAACGAAACAACAGCGACTCATTATTGTTAGAGACAACACTTAGATGACTGTGATTAGATACATGAAAAGCAGACGACAGGAATAGCACCCCAAATCCTGGTGTGAATATTGTCCTGAGGCCAGATTCCCAGGGGTAGCACTGCATCTTTGGGAGACTTTACCAGGAACTAGGTTCTGAGTTTTGAAAACAGGACCCCATTGGATCTGCATGGTCCTCTGAAGTGGATGCTATCATTGTGCCCATTTTACAGATGAGAAAATTGAGGCGAGGAGAGGTGAAGAACTAGGGGTACCAGTTAATAATGTGGATTTTTTTCAATAGATGAAGTTACACATATGTTGATATATATGCGATTTGATATGTATGCTATTTTGTTGTATTGACAGCAAGCTTCAAAACTTCATGTCATCCTTGCTGGCTTGGCTCAGTGGATAGAGCATCGGCCTGTGGCTCAAGGGCCCCAGATTCAATTATGGTCAAGGGCATGTACCTTGGTTTCGGGGACATCCCCAATAGGGGTATGCAGGAGGCAGCTGATAGATCTTTCTCTCTCATCAATGTTTCTAATTCTCTTCCCCTTTCCCTTCTTCTCTGTAAAAAAATCAATAAAATATATTTTTAAAAAAACCCCTTCATGTATCAAATTTGCTGAAGGTGTTAACACCATAGATATTTTTATGCTTAAAAATATTAAATTTCATGCCAAAAATAGCATTGGCGGGAAGTTTTAACTCATTTTAATTACATTTTGAAGAAAAGTGCTGCTGAAAGTTAACGTATACTTCAGGAAGCTTATGGTGAACATGCTCCACTCAGGATACTTGTGAAAGTTGGTTTAAATGCTTTAAAAGTGATGATTTCGATGTAAAAGACAAAGAACGTCCAGGTCAACCGAAAAGTTTGAAGACCAACAGTTATAAGCATTATTGGATGAAGATTCGTGTCAAACTCTAAAACAACCTGCAGAAAGATTAAACGCTGCTCAGCAAACAATTTCCAGTTGTTTACAAGCAATGGGAAAGAGCTTAAAGGAAGGAAAATGGGTGCCATATCAACTGAATGAAAGACAAATGGAAAACAAAAAAGCCACCAGTAAAATATTGCTTGAATGGCAAGAAAGAAAGTCTTCTTCTTCTTTTTTTTTTTTTGCATTGAATTGTGAAAAGTGCATTTCTTTGGAGAATCCCAAATGCACGAAATCATGGGTTGATCCAGGTCAACCATCAACATGGACTGCAAGGCCAAATCGCTTCGGAAAGAAGACAATGTTTTGCATTTGGTGGGATCGGGAAGGTGTGGTGTATTATGAGCTTCTAAATCCAGGTGAAATCGTTAATACTGATAGCTACTGACAACAAATAATCAATATGAATCACACTTTGATTGTGAAATGACCAGAATATGCCAGAAGACACGGCAAAGTAATTTTGCTTCATGATAACGCACCATCACGTACTTCAAAACCAGTTAAAAACACGTTAAAAGATCTTGCCTGGGAAGTATTAACCCACCAGACCTGCTCCTTCAGATGACCATTTGTTCCGATCGATGGCACACATACTTTCTGAGCAGCACTTCAAAACGTACCAAGAAGTGGAAAATTGGATCTCTGAATGGTTTGCCTCAAAACAAGAAAAGTTCTATTGGGACGGTATCCACAAATTACCTGAAAGATGGGGAAATGTGTAGCTAGCCATGGACATTATCTTGAATAAAGCACTTTTGATGTTTTTGTTGAAATTATGTTTTCTTTGATTATAAAATCTGCCATTATTAACCGGTACACCTAGTAGGTGGTCGGAAGTCTCAGCAGTCCAATTGGGAGAACATGGGTCCGCCTGACTGCAGAGAAGGGACACTTGCTGGCAGCCCTCGGATGCAGAAGTCCCCTGCCAGGCAGGTCCCCCACGGAGCCCCACCCCGCAGGACTAGTGGTGAGAGCCCCACCCACAGGACTGGTGGTGAGAGCTCCACACGCCCCCTCCTCACAACAGTTTTTTTAGGAAAAGCTGAAGCCATAGGCCTGCATCACCTGGTGACCCTGAGCCAGCATTCAATTAAGGCCTAATTACTTCAGCTCCCCTGTTCCTGACCTGCTCCCAGCTCTAAACACAAGTCCAGTGGTTTGGACCCTCTCATAAGGAGGCGTTCACATAGAAGCAGAGGGCCTTTTATTCCAGGCGCCATCATGGGTTAGCCACACCATTTCATTCTTAAACCCTTGACCTCTCTTCTTCCTCTAACCATCACCCTCATCCTTTCTCTCTTTTTCCTTTGAAGCACAATTCTTTGCAAGTCTTGTCTCTATTCCTCTTCCTCATCCTCCAGTGTCCTATGTGGTCAGCGTCTGCTCCCACTTCTGCCCCAAAGACACCTGCTCAGAGGTGTCTCCACCTTGTAAAGCTGAGCCACTCAGACCCCACCCACTTCAGGTCCCCCTCCTGGCCACCCCACAACCCAGGCATGTGCCCTTGACCGCAATGGAACCGGGACCCTTCAGTTCACAGGCCAATGCTCTATCCACTGAGCCAAACCAGCTAGGGCTACTTCGCATGATCTGGAGAAAGGCAGTTCACTGCTCTCGGCCTCAGCTGCCTTTTCTCCAAACTACAGGTAATAGCAGCCCCTGAGAATTAAAGAGACGCCGACTCCAGCATACTGGGCTCAGCACACGGCATGCAGCAAGGGCTCTCTACGCGGAAGCTGTCACTCTAGCTGTCACCCCCACACCCTGGAGCCCGGGCCATGATCTATTGGTAGATGTAGCTGGGAATGCAATTTGTAGATGTTTCCTAGAGCACAGTTAGGCCACGGAATGAACCATTAGGCAAGTCTAAAGTTGTGTCCCTTCGAACTGCCCCCCAAAAGGGACGGTGGGTTTCAGCCGTGAGGACACGTGCGGCTCACTCACAGTTGTAGCACAGGAGCAGCCCGGCCTCCCCGTCTTCGTAAACATCAATGGCTGCAACGAAATGAACCTGCAACGGTGACGAGCGGGGTCGTGGGCAGGCGGGACGTGTCAGGGGCTCCGTCACCCTCCCAACAGCAGCCTCCCGTCCTTCGGGTGCCTGTATGCCACGCTGCCCTCAGCTGCCTGCCCTGCCCTCCCAGTGGGGGCTGGTGCCGCCCCCTGCACTCAGGGCAGCGGTTGGCATCAGGCAGGTCTAGGGGCTACGCCGGGACTGAGCTGACAGCTTGGCTGTGACCAGAGGTAGGCGTGGGGCAGGCCATCGCGGAGCCCCAGCGCGGCTGCGATCAGGGACAGAGCCCAGCTGGCACCTCCCCATGCCCTCCTGAGGCCGCCGCAGCCTGTCAGACCCTCAGTGGGCGAGCCCGCTTCATGCTTCCACCAGACCCCTGCCTCCATTTCTCCGGGCGAGGGCCCGGCAGGACCAGCCCCAGGACACCGTCTCTCCAGGTGAGGACACGAGAAAGCCAGAGACCCGGTCCCATTACCAGGTGCATCACCGAACACGTGTTCTCAATGACGGATTGATGAGTAGCTTTTTGACGCCTCAGTTCTTTTTTATTGGGAGAATGGAGCGGCAGGGGCTGTGGAACGGCTGAACGGGTAAGGCGACAGTTCTACCAGCCCAACTAGCACCGCACCTGATCCTGACACGGCCCAGACCCTGCTAACCGTGGCTTCACAGAGCTGGAAGCCACACCCCTGGCCACCTCCCACCCCCCCTGCCTGGGGCTGCCCACTCACCCTGCTGGCCTCCACGTGGTGCAGCCGGAAGGCCTCCCCCGTGCTCTCGTTCACCACGTCGAACTGGTGTCGATACGCCACGCAGATGAGATTGTCGCTCTCTTCCGTTGGCCCGTCGACCAAAGTCATCACCACGGGAGAATCGGTCAGACAGATCTCCTGTGTGGTGGATGACAGTGCAGGAGAAACGGTCAGGACACGGAGCAACCATCTTCGCATCAAGCACCACTGCCCGCCCCCTCCCAGGCCCTGCAGACCCTGCTCCGGACAGGGAGGCAGGGACAGCAAAGAGGGATGGAGCCCGCCCTCTCCCCCACACCCCGTCCTCAGGACCAGACCTCATCCATGGCACAGGGGCGGGGTCAGGGAATACTTTTACAAAAGTGATTCATCAGTGTGGTCCGAGTTAGGCCTTAGATAATCTGGACCTATCCTGTGATTTAATAATAATAATAATAATAATAATAATAACAACAACAACAACAACAATTGCTAGCTTTGTTGAGCATTTAACACAGTGCCAAGCAAGCACTATTCTTACTGCAGCCTTATGCCAACCTTATGAAGTAAGGTTATTATCCTACTTTACAGATGAGAAAACGGAGGCTCAAAGGTCATGTGACTTGCCTATAGTCATGTGGTTTATATGTGGCACAGCCAAGATCTGAACTCAGGAAATCTTATTTCAGAGTTCGATGCCCCATAAATGGACACACATATTCATTAAAATTGCTAACAACTGTATCAAGAAGACTAACACTGCCCTAGCTGGTTTGGCTCAGTAGATAGAGCGTCGACCTGCGGACTCAAGGGTCCCAGATTTGATTATGGTCAAGGGCGTGCACCTTGGTTGCAGGTACATCTCCAGTGGGGGGTGTGCAGGAGGCAGCTGAACAATGTTTCTCTCTCGTCAATGTTTCTAACTCTATCACTCTCCCTCTTTGTAAAAAAATCAATAAAATATTTTAAAAAATAAGACTAACACTGAATTAAAGAAGAAATTGAAATGCGTAACTCCAGGCAAAATAATCTCTCAACTTGCCTATAGGCATACTCTGCCTTGGCAGCCAATGCTTGACATAGTCCACACCTTAATGTACCACAGTTTTTATTTTTATTTTAAAAAAATATATTTTATTGATTTTTTACAGAGAGGAAGGGAGAGGGATAGAGAGCTAGAAACATCGATGAGAGAGAAACATTCATCAGCTGCCTCCTGCACACCTCCTACTGGGGATGTGCCAGCAACCATGGTACATGCCCCTGACCGGATTCGAACCCGGGACCTCTCAGTCCACAGGCCAATGCTCTATCCACTGAGCCAAACTGGTTAGGGCTACCACAGTTTTTAGAAAGTTAGAAGTGGTAAGATCAGGGAAGGAACCTGACCCTCAAAGAGGTTTCCCCTACAAGTTCCCCCGTCACCTGATTAGCAAATCCTGTGGCTAGTGGCCCAGGCTGCTCTGCCCACGGCTTCCTCCACCTCTGCAGCCGCCAACGCCACCACCGCCTCTTGCTGGGGCCTGCGGTGGCCCTTCAACAGGACGCCTTATCCCCACTCTTGGCCCCTGTGTTTGCCTCTACACAGTGGCCAGAGGAGGCTCTGCCTCCGTAAAACATGCAGTTCTGCCTGGCTGGTGTGGCTCAGTGGTTGACTTCAATCTATGAACCAGGAGGTCACAGTTCGATCCCCGGTCAGGACACATGCCCAGTTTGTGAGTTCGAATCCCAGTGCGGGATGTACAGAAGGCAGCAGATCAAAGATTCTCTCTCATCTTTGATGTTTCTCTCTCCCTCCCCGCTTCCTCTCTGAAATCAATAAAACTATATTTAAAAAATCAGGCCAGTTCTCTGCTTCAAACCTCCCAGAGCTTTCCCTTCACTCAGAGTCACATCCACAGCCCTGGGCAGCAGCCTGGTCCGCACCCTGGCCTCCTGCCTGTGTACTCAGCTCGGCACCGCCTCCTGCCTGAGCCTGGGCCAGGGTCTGAAATGCCTTCTCCCCTGACCTGCATCGCCCAGTGCCATATTGCATTTGGATCTCTGCTCAAGGTAACCTTTCCCGAGTGGGATTCTGGGGCGTCCTTCCTAGGATAGAGGCCGTCCACCACCCCTGCCCCATTGCCCTCTGCTGTTACCCCTACGTTGCTGTTATCCTCAGACTCACAGACCTTCTGCGTGTTCCTGTTACCCTGCAGCTAGCAAGCAATGGCTGGGAGAAGAGTGGCGTTTGCTCACTGCTGAGTCCCCAGTGCCCAGAACACCCCTTTGGTGGCCACGGGCCTGGGGTCTGGGTGAAGGGAAAGTCCCCGGGGGACAGGGCTTCAGGCGAAGGTTCCCTGGACGGGCCACGGCCTGTGGAACAACCCCAGGGGATGACGGACTCGGGTGGGAGGAGAGAGTAGCCTCGAGACACCCTGGCCCGGAGAGACCTACCCTGATGTACTGGAATTCTTCAACAGGGGACTCCGACAGGGGGGACAGTGGCGAGGGGCCGGGCACCCCTCTTAGCTTGTTGTGTTTCCTTGTGATCAGAAGCAGTTTGTTCCGGATGGCGACCACAACCCTCAGCTCTCTGCTGTGGTGAGTGTTAATGGCGTACAAGTGGCAGCCTGGGAAGAGAAATCGATGATGCCGATCACGTGACCAGAGGCTGACAGCCCTCAGGTTTTGACATTCCTAGGGGCCCCCCCCCCGAAATTAGGCATAACCCAGTGAAATGGCTCAGAAGGCTGCTGCCACCTGGCGGGTGGAGACCTGGAATAAAAACGGGGTTGAGTTACAGGAACATTAAGGACGGGAGAATCCCTTTATTGTAGAGTTTGTGGCCTCAGCTTCATATCGCAACACGATGTGAATTAAGTGAGGGTGACCAGAGCTCTGAACAAAAGTTTAAATGGTTAGGAGCCTTTTTCCGCAGGTTTGCTACCAGAGCTGGGCCCGCCCCCTGACCCGGCACACAGGCCTGGGACTCCCTCTGGTCCTCACCGGGTTCCCAGAGATGCTCTCTCTGTGACGTTTCCGAGTAAAAAGCAAACCAGTAAAAGCAAACTCCTACTCATTTCAATTTTCGGGGAAACCCGGGCAGCCAGACCCGAAACCAGCCGCGTGGCAGCTCACGTCACCTTTGGTTTTCTCCAGCTTGTTCTCCCGGCAGTCGCACCTGCTCCACGCGGCCTGCTTGCCCTCGATGCCCCTCTGCACGGCGCTCAGCCTGAAGACAAAGAGGCGGGCGTCTTTCCCTGGTGAGACGAAGCGGGCGGAGGAGGAGACGCATGGAAAAGTGAACAAGAACTCAGGGCAGGCTGGGTGGGAAGCCAGGGCCTGAGGGAGGGAGACCCCCACTGCCTTCACCTATCAATGCCCTTAAGGATGCTCTGCCCCACCTTCCCTCCTTCACTGTCCCCTCTTCTGAGAACCAACGGGCCACCCCCGAATCCTGAGCACCCGGAGCAGAGACAGTTGGCATGACCTATGCAGTCAGACCCCGTGAGCCTCGGTGCTGGCTGCAGAGGGCTGCACACTCCCCTTCCTCCTGGAGACCAGCACCCAGGAGGGGAGTATCACCAGAGGGGAGTACCACCCGCCGGGGAGCACCCCTCCCCCCCCAGGGAGCACACCTCTGTCTGCTCGGAGAATCAGGAGGTCCAGCGCCTCGAGCACATGCATCTGCTTCACGGGCAGAGTCCTGTCGAACACTGGCACTGCCGGGAGGTCACCTGGAAGAGGAAACCTGGTTACCAGCACGGCAGCCCGAGACGCTTGCCAGAACCCAGCGAGCACGCCTGGGGCCGCTCTGGAGGCCAGTCCTCGCCAGGCAAGGAAGGAGGCCAGCTCCCAGTGCTTCCATCGGCTGCACAGCAAGTTCAAGGCTAGTCTCCTCTCAGGTCGGGAAGAGGGGCTGACGTTCCTTCCCAGAGGCACTTAGACCCCCAGAGGGCCCGGGACGAGACCCGCTTCCTCAGCCTCCTCAGAGAAAAGTGGCCTCGCTCAGTCCCGGCTCTCCCGGGGGTCGCACCCTTAGTGTACACAAAACTCAGCCGTTCCTCTTAGTGTATGCAAAACTCAGCCATTCCTCTTATGTCATTTCTGATTTTTAGGTAATTTTTAAAAATTGTATTGTATCTCAGGTTATTTTATATTTCTCAAGAAAGCAAAATTAGCATTTCCTTGTATTTAAAATAAATACAAACAGCCTATTCCAAAATGCCCTCGTTCTATGAATAGTTTACCTATAAATTTTCAGCATTTCTCCATATAAGAATCTGAAATGTCCTTTTTAGACAAAAGCAAGAGAGAATGTATTAATTACATTGCAAGTACCAGGAAAAGTGAATTTCCGTGCATGTGCTCAGGAAGATGCCAGGTGAACGGGTGAGTGAAGGCCTGTCACTAGGGCGGGTTTGCTGTTAAGCTGACTTACGGGGTCTCCCATGGCTGGCGATGACTGTGCCCCCGGGGGCTGTGAAGGACAGACACCGGCTAAAAGGATTAGGCTGGTCCATAAGCAAAGGGTCTGTTCTGGGCCTGACCTGGAATCAGGCAGGCGATGGGGCCCGGGGGGTGTGATGGGTGGTGGTGGGGGCGGGGGTGTGTGGACATGGAGGCAGAAGTGGCAGTGTACTGCTCACCTGTGCTTGTCAGACACTTAGACCTTCAGGGGCTCTGTTGTGGAGTTAGGCTCGTCTGTCTAGTTATAATTTAGGTGCCAGGAGCCCTGAGCCTCTGCCTCTTCCAGAAACCTGATTGGGAGCCCATCCCTCCCCGGATGGTGGGAGAAGGGGCCGAGATTGTCATGCTCAGGATCCATGTCACCCTCACGGGGGAGGGACCGCCTGCTCCTGTGGGCCAGTGAGAGCGCCGATCCGGCAGACACCCTGTGAAGTCTCTGCTAGCATCAGCTTGTCTCTGGTTCCTCATAGGACGGACCAATTAAGTCCATGAGCCCGGGAAACCACTCTCCTTCCTCCTCTGCCCCAACAGGAATCGCTTCCCAAGCTCTCCGTGCTTCTGCTGGGCTGACTTGGTTTGTAAACATGGGATGGGCACCCTAGCACGCAGCGGCACCCGTGACTAAGGAGCAGGATCACCTCACTTCCTGAACACCGAGGGCTTCCTGCGTGCCAGGCCCTGATGCTAAGTGTCTCACAGGTCATTTCACTTAAATGCCCCCTGACGCTTAGGGGGACTGTAATCCTCCCCCTCAACAGCTGAGGAGTCTGCGGCTCAGAGTTGGGGGGCTACAGTATCGCCCTGTTTTAAATGCGAGATGCTAACCACGGTCACATCTTTGGCATGTGGAACCCAGTCTGTGCAATGGTGCGTCCCGGAAGCACAGGGCTGAAGGAGTTAGAAAGCCACAGACGCACACATCTCACGTGTAAACCAGGCGGTGCTGTGTAGCTGCCCACTCTGACAGAGCGCCTCGGAGCTCATGCTCCGCCAACCTTTCCCAGGGGCTGGCCGGTGGACACAGCGCACAGGAAGGGAGAGGAGGTAAGGGATGGGCAGGTGACTTTAGATTCCATAACAATTCTGCTCTTGTCATCTCCTTCTGAAGAAATCATCGTTCGGAGCTGGCTGTCCTATCACTGCAAAACCAAAACCCACGGTGACAGCATGCTCAATCAGTGCTTAGTCCCCCTTTACTACACTTAGAATGCGAGGGATCTTCCTTTCTTCAGAATGGCCGTGGAAAGAGCGGGCTGTCCAGGGGAAAACCCGGTGAGATGAAGCGGTGGCTAATGGGATGGAGGGGAACAGCCTAAACGGAAGGAGGGAGTCGCTCATGGAAACATTTCGTATCTGATGAAGCATAGACAAGAGAAAGGCAAACAAAGAAACCACAAGAGGACCATGGGTCACCGCACACAGGAGTGCAGGAAGGCCACCGTCTCTTCTCAGCAAAAGCTAACAAGGAAGCGAAGACTTTCCTGGCAAATCACAAAAGTGCTGTCAGCTGCCACCTCGTTAAAATCTGCGTCCGTAGAGATGAGCGCGTCAGGAAGGGACTGGGAAATCTTGGTTTGGATTTGGCATAGAAAAAAACAGAAACAACTCAAAAGGAATTTTTCCTGTGTTTAGGCAAGCCTTACAGATAGTCACTATGAGGCGCACTTTCTTTCCCACAAAGGCAGACAGGTAGAATTCAATCATTACGTTTCCTACAGCCATCTGCCCCGGGCTCTGTTTTTGGAGAGGAAATCTGTGTAAGGGGAAGATAATCACGTGGCGGAGTTTAATGTTAATACAACGCAGCTGGTTCAGTGCAAGACACCGGACTAGGAGCCGCCTGCGTGATCCTGGGCAGGCCACACCATCTCTGTAGGCCTCAGTTTCCTCATCTATAAATCAAGAGACGCCACTAAACCTCTAAGATGTGTGTTTAAAAAAAATAAATTCTTTTATTTGGCTATACTTTTAGCAGAATCTATGGACTTTGTTACCTTTTAGCAAGCTCACAAAGACATAGGAAAGGTAATAGCTGCTGTTTAATAAGTTACTACTATGTGCCAGACCCCGCTGTAAGCACTTAACATCCGTAGCAATAGAATCTCCGCAGTTTCCTCATTGTAGTTATGATCATCATCCCCATTTTGTTCATCTCATCATTTTTCATGATCATAAACACCTTTTTGGCCCCTTAAAAAACTGCCTCCACTTTAGAAAGGCCTGAAACTCAGCAAGGTTACATTTTCTCAAATCACAAAGACTTTCTGTCTTGTCATTTCTAAAATTAAATATCAAATTTAAATGATTAAATCATGAGTTTTAAATGATCTGCCTTTTGTGGGAGAAGGGCAGAGATTGCCTTTAGTAAATGAGCTACATATACAATTATATATGTACATACATTAAAAAATTATGTGATGGGCATGAAATGAAAACATGTGTGAAAAATAACAGAGAAGGTCACAAATAAGTCCATTCGGAAGCCTGGCCCACCTGTCCTGAGTTTACAGAGGCACCTAGCACAGATGCTGGGGCAGGGTCTGAGGAGGGAGGGGGTAAAGGTCATGGCCAGGGGTGGGACGATGCTGCAGTTTTAGGCCACTGCATCATCTCACAGCGTGACTTCCCAGGTTCTGGTGAAATGTCACTATGGTAACCGGAGCCCAGCGGCCTGCTCTCCTGCAGAGCAGAGGGTGTGCCCTGGGAAGATGCTATCCTTCTGCCGGGCTCTCTCACGCCCAGGAGACCCTGGCTGCCATTATTTGGCCCCTTTGACATTCATCTGGAAACCCCACAGGGCCCTCCTGCAGGAACGCACCACGGGGTCCCGGAGTCTAAACTAAACCCCCACCTGAAATTGAACTCCCTCCTCTGCCTCCTCACCAAGGACACGTGGGATTGGTGGCCGCTCTGTAGAGACAGGAGCTGACCCCAGGCAGGCTGGCCTGGAAGCTTGATTTTATATTGAATTGAAATCTGTCTTCCTGTCAAAACCCCTTTGTTTTTATATTAATCAGAAATGGATTATCTACGCTTCTTATTGTTGGTTTTGGACACCAAGTAACCAAGTACTTTCTGAATTAGAAATCTTAAACAAAAAAAAGGAGGCCTTTGAGAGAGAAAGAGCATGTCCCCGAGGGAGTGGCTCTCAATAAGGCGTCCTTGTGGATTTCAGGTGGATGTTGGAATCGGGGTCAGTATTGGCCGGAAAGGAGATTGTTTTTGCAGGTAGTCGATCCCCACAGACCACTGGGCGGTGCGGGCAGGGGATGGACTGCCGCGGAGGCTCACTCTCCGGCTTGCTGGCTCAGAAAACATCCTCTGCTGTCCTGGGAACCAGGGGTTCATCTCGAAAGGAAATGAAACTTGGCCAACCTCATCGCTGGGGACACGTTTACCTAAAGGGAGGTGGCTGGCGGTCACGCGTTTCAGAAGCACACGTCACACAAAGACAGCTGAAGGAGTGGCTACTCACTAACCATCCACTAGCAGGACGCCTGCGTCGGTGGAGACCAGCAAGGCCTGGCCCCAGGGGTCCGCGCACACGGCTTCGTGGGGGAAGTCGCTGCAGAAGCACTGGGGCTCCCAGGGCTGCGAGGGGACACAAGCATCCATCGTCAGTGCGCCGGGAAGAGCCAGGCCGGCCACCCGGGACCGCGCAGTCCACCGCCTGAACCAGCGACACCGGGCCCTCCGCCAGCGGGCTCGACGGGCTCTGCACTCAGTTCCCGTTCTTAAGGAGTCTCCTTGCTTTTCTTTTACTTTTTAAAAATATATTTTATTGATTTTTCACAGAGAGGAAGAGAGAGGGATAGAGAGTTAGAAACATCGATGAGAGAGAAACATCCATCAGCTGCCTCCTGCACACCCCCTACTGGGGATGTGCCCACAGCCAAGGTACATTTCCATCAGAACTGTTAACATTTCTCCAAAGCACCTGGCTTGGCCTCAAAAGAGAAAGATTTAGGAGAGTCTCAGGGACGAGTTGACGTCTTACCTCTTCACTCTCAGATGTCCCACCAGGCTGTGCATGGGCCGTGTGCATGTGAGGGTGTTCCGCTGAACACAGGCGCACACACTCAAAGCAGAGTGATGGCTCTGAGGTCACCTTCAAGGGTGTCATTTGCCAATTCTCCATGTATTATGGCTCTATTAGAAAAGTATACTTTCCCTTTAAGGACCACAGGACTCCAAATGAACATCTGATCGCTAAGAGAAGGCCTAGACTGTTCTAAAGAGTTGTGCAAAGACTGAAGACATTTTATAACCCAAAAAGGGCTACTCGAGAGCAGGTCAGTCACTGGAATGGCATTTTCCTAAGACGGTTTCTGGAAGTTCTGGGTTTGTGACTTACAGAAAGCAAATATCAAGGCCACGTGAGAGGCAGATGGGGACATCAGAACACTACGTGACACTGAGGTGGAAACCAAGTCCAAGAACATGACTCCCTCAGCCGAGGACTCAATTGGGAACACCTGTGCAGAACAGGGTTCCTGACTCAGAAGATCTAAGGGCCTCAGACCCAGGGAGGGCGCGAGGTCTGTGGAACCCTGAGCCTGCAGGCACAGTGCCGTGTAGATGCGCTGTTTGTACATTGTGATGGGCGTGTGTGTGTTCACCCACTGCTTTCATGAGTTCTCAAAGGGGCCGGGACTCCACAACATGGGTCATCATGGATGAGGTGTCGCAGACACAGAGGCTCTGGTCTGAGGGCGGATGACCTTTGCCTTTTCTCTGGTCTCCCCTCTGCCACGAGGGCGAGCACAGGCTGAATGTGGCCCTAGGCCCTCCTGCCTCAGCACAGGCCTGACCTCGCTCCCTCTAAGAGCTCTGGAACCATGGATGCCTGCGAGGTTGGGAAAGCCCATTCCCTGGAGAGAGAACAGTCTTGGGGCCGCATGTGTATCTCTGGCCTCTGTGTGGCCAGCTGGACAGGAGCCCGGGGGGCCCTGAGCACAAGGCTGCTGACGGCCTGGGCCCCCTAGGGCTCGGGGCTGCTCAAGCGATGGAAGTCGTGCTTTGCTGGTCGCTGGTGAACACGTTACCACTGCACAGGCTCTTCTCCTGCCCCACGGACCTCCTCCTAAGAATCTGAGCAACGTCACGGAGGACGAGGACATTCAGAGATGAACCTGAAAGTATCATCAACTCACCTCTTTCTTACAGATCCCCGAGGCCACCAAGCCGGATGGGGCGTCCACTCTCACAATGGACTTCAGCTTTAGTGCCTTAGGGAACAGAGAGCTCTTTAGTGTTTGGTACCAGGCAGTAAGGACAGAGGGTCAACAATTAGGGTTTGAAAAATTTAAAAACATGAAACAGGAGCAATTTCAGGTCGCAGCCCAGGTTCCCGCACTGCCCCCGCGTTGTAGATAAGAAGGTAGCCTGATATAGCGAAGCCTAATGACAATGTCCCAACCCAAGGACCCAAATGCAGCCTATCATCTCCACCAATCAATAATCAATAATGATTTCCAAACCGTGAGTACCAAAAACAATTCCGGCCTCCTGGAACCGGGTGAGCAGGTGTCTCTGAGGGTAGACTGAAATCTTTAACCAAAACCACGTGGGGGCCTGCACTGCATCTGCCAGGGGAACGGGGCCTCTGCTCTCAGCTCTGCTCTGAGAACCTCGAAGCTGGCCTCCTCTGCTGTGACGTGGGCCAGCGAAGCACTGCCACCTCCCAGGACTGAGAAATACTGGTGGCCGAGGGGGGACTTCCTCCAGAATCTGGAACAAGGTGAGGACTGAGGGCCACCTGACTTCGGAGCAGTCGGGGGGGGGGAACTCTGTGAGGTCACTGCCACCCTGCTCACCCCTGCCAGGGAGGGGTTCAGGGTGCTTTTCCAAAATAGGCTGCCCACTCTTCAGAAAACTCGGGGGAGGCGGGCAAAGGGGACGCGCTCCCTTGAGCAGAGGGGCCCTGCTGGGCACTGTGGCCTCTCTCTTTCCTCTGCAGGGTTTCCTCTGCACATTGCCCTGCTCTCACTCACGCCCACACAGAGCCATGCCCACCCAGAGCCATGCCCACATGGAGCCGGACCCACACGGAGCCACGCCCACACAGAGCTGGGCCCACACAGAGCCATGCCCACACAGAGCCATGCCCACACGGAGCCACGCCCACACAGAGCCATGCCCACACAGAGCCATGCCCACACAGAGCCATGCCCACACAGAGCCATGCCCACATGGAGCCGGACCCACACGGAGCCGGCCCACACAGAGCCGGACCCACACGGAGCCATGCCCACACAGAGCCGGGCCCACACAGAGCCATGCCCACACAGAGCCATGCCCACATGGAGCCGGGCCCACACGGAGCCACACCCACACAGAGCCATGCCCACATAGAGCCATGCCCACACAGAGCCATGCCCACACGGAGCCGGGCTCACACAGAGCCATGCCCACATGGAGCCGGGCCCACACAGAGCCGGGCCCACACAGAGCCATGCCCACATAGAGCCAGGCCCACACGGAGCCGGCCCACACGGAGCCACGCCCACACAGAGCCACGCCTGCAGGCTTCACACCACTCTCCCTCCGGGCTTCCGGTCCCCCTGGGAGAAAGCGCAGGCTCCCAGGAGTGTGCGAACTGACATTTTTTTTTTTTGCGGGCCGGGTGGGATCACAGCTGCACACCCTCTGAAAGACCCACCTGCCCTATTCTCACAAACTCCGCCTGGCGGGCCTCTTCCTTCTTCCGCGCGGACTTGGGCGACTCCGGTAAGACGTCACTGAAAGATCGTCTGTTGAGCATGTTCTGAAAGGGAGACACACGGCAGAGTTCCCCAGAGCATCTGGGGAGCCCCACGTGTGGCAGGGCCTGTGATGAATGCCGGGGATAGAAGAGCGGGCAGGTGGAGAGCCAGCAGGTGCAGGCTGAGGGCAGCCAGCCAACCAGCAGCTCCAGAAAAACCTTCCAAGCACCCAGGCTCTCTCCACGCCCCGCTCCCTGCCCACCAGCACGATGGCCCTGGCCATGTGAGTAATGCCACCGAGGCAGCCCCCCCCCAAGCCCCTCCAATGCTCCAGGGCTGCTCTTCGGCCTGGACACGCCTGCCCCAGCCTGCACCTCCATTCCCACGCCCTGGCTTTGTGAAACCATGTTTCTGTGTGGGGACAGTCACCATCCTCCTTGTCGTGGGAACCACGAGAGGACACCAGCCCGGGGCCACGGAGCCACGGGCCTGTCCTGACAGCAGGATCCAGGCGCGTCCTTTGCACGTCTACCCGGGACTCATGGCGGGGACTGTGTTCCCAGCTCAGACCCGCACGAAGGAAAGGGACCGGGTTACCTTGTGCAAGTCTGGCATCAAGTCCTGGTGCAGAGACCGAATCAGCATGTCCAGAGTGCGCCGGCGCTTCTGGGCAAAGGTCGGGGTTTCCAAAGTGGCCTTTTCTCCGTTAATTACTAAAATAAACAAGTTACAAAGGGCGCTATGAATGCAAACGTGCTATCGAGGGATGTCCTTCTCAGGGACACGCCTCACAGAGACACCACCCACTTTCCTAATACAGTATGACCACTGGTAACTCCCTCATGAAGCTCGCTCAGAACGCCCACTTTCTTTACGCAAACCGAGTCCCCAGACTGCAAGCGGGTGAATGTAATCACCTGAAGACCTACACACCCAGCCTGCCCCACCGCCTTTCCATCCATCCACCCACCCATTCTTCCATCCCAACAACCTCCACCCCTCCATCTACTCATTCATCCACCCCTCCATCCACCCATCCGCTCATCCCTCCATCCACCCATCCACCCACCCATCCTTCCATCCCACCCACCCATCCCTCCATCTACCCATCCACCCACTCATCCAACAGGATGCCATTCCATGGGATTAAAGATTTATATTTGCTACCTTTTGTTAGAAAAAAAAATAACAGTTGACTTAGCCTAATGGCAGTTTCTTCTGGGGAAAGGAAGCTAGTGTTTTCGTGGACTAGACACTGAAGTTACTACAGGGGCTGCCAGCGATGCGTCGGGGCACAGAAAAATGGGGCGAGGAGTCTGGGGGAAGACAGCGGTGGGTCTGCACGCCATTGTACATTCTTAGCAAATGGTGTCGCTGTGTGGGCCTCAGTTTTCTACCTTGTAAAATGGGTATAACTATTTCCTTGTAAGGGTTGTTGTACATTTTTACATGACTTAATACATAGAGAGAGTTAGCACAGTGCTAGGCACATCAAACTGAGTGAGTGAGCCATTATTAACAGTTCTCTTTCTCAGATGGAGGGCCGAAGGCAGGATGGCGCTCACAGGCCAGACAGTGAACGCCCTGCCACAGGCCGCTCCTGGGTAAGGCCTGTGCGCTGGGAATAGCGGGTTCACTACTGGCAAGACATTGCTTAAGAATTTTAAACTGAATGTCTCACAATTCCTCTCATTCTGTGACTGGGAATTGTTTTTGTTTGACACTACTTTTTCCTTAGTATCCCAGAAATATCCATCTTAAATGACTTGTTTTAGCTGAATAAGTAGAAAAGTTCCTTTTCCTCTTTCTTTCTTTCTTTCTTTCTTTCTTTCTTTCTTTCTTTTCTGAAATGCCACTTCCTGTTATCTAGAGTTTTCTACCTGGCCCACTCCTTCCCTCCCTCCCGATAAATCCACGTCCAGTTCAGAGTCCTCTGATCATTGGCTTCTACCTTTTCTCTCAGTCCACCAACCCCTCTGTCTTGCTGGCTCCCTCCTCTGTGCCGTCAACACCCTTTCCATAATCTCTGGCCTGTGTTCTTCCGTGGGCCCCCACTGCAAACCTTCACCTGACCTTTATGACCTCCTACCCCAAGCTTCTGAGGGGCTGAAGAAGTCTCCCTGCTGACTGGCTCCATCACACACACACACACACACACACACACACACACACCGAGGGCCAGGTTATTAAGATCTCTGAATGCATAATAAAATGATCCAGCCACTCACTATATATATATTTTAGAGGCCGGGTGCATGAATTCGTGCCTGGGTGGGGTCCGATCAGCCTGGCCAGCAGGAGGGGTCATGGGTGGTTGGCCTGCCTGCCTGCTGGTCAAACTCCTGGTCGAGGGGACAGTTTGCATATTAGCCTTTTATTATATTGGTTATACACTGAGTGGCCAGATTATTATGCATTCAGAGATCATAATAACCTGGCCACTACGTGTATATATACTTTTCATTGATTTCAGACAGGAAGGGAGAAGGAGAGAGATAGAAACATCGATGGGCTGCCTCCTGCACTCCCCCTACTGGGGATCAAGCCTGATGGAATCCAATGAGCAACCTCTTGATCATGGCTCAACACTTAACCACTGAGCAACACCGGCCAGGCGGCTGGCTCCATTTAAAGCCAAGGATAACCTGAGTCCTGTGCTGCTGAACGATCTCTAATCCCCAGCAAAAGGACTACAAGCCTGTGGTGGCTCCCTCCCTGAGCCCGCACTCCACAAACACGGCTCACCCCCACACCCACGTCTCAGGACACTTCCTCTCAGGTGAGGGGCGGAGGCAGGAACACAGAGGACACCGGGGAAGCCGCACACCCCTCAGGAAACAAAGACACTTCCCACGGAGCATGACACGCAATCAGTGCCCGAGCAACACACTGTCCTGCCCAGCCTCCCGAGAACCTGGGGAAATGTGTTCTGACGCAGAACAAGTGGCAGAAAACATTTCAAAACAGCACTTACGTTTCACCAGCAGGAAGTCCCTGAACTCCTGGTGGTCCGCGAACACGGGCGGGGATGGCAGGGGCGGGCCGAAGAGTGGCACGCTTTCTTCCGAGAAGATTTTCAGCCTGCGGAGAGGAGGCGCAGCGTTACCGGCCTCTTCCTCCGAGACCACCGGCCCCCGGACCTTGAATGTGCCCAGCTGCCCACGTGATGGGCAGGGACATTCACGCCCCAGAAGGTGCCTTCCTGGGGCTGCCAGTGCCGGGCACTGCTCTCCCTGGGTCCCTTGTGGCCCGGCCCAGCAGCTGGGCAAGGTCGGGCGGCCCAGCAGTCGCAGCTAAGGCCGCCATGGGCACCCTCTGCATACCAGTGAGCACACTTGGGATTTGAAGACACATCACCAGTGGATTCTCACCAACTTGCCAAGGTGGTGTTACCCCATCCTGTCATCACCTGAGGCTTACAGACGACAGGTGCTTTTTTCAAAGTCTCCACGCTAATAAGTTACAGTGGGGATTCCAACCCAATCTATTTGGTCCAAAGTTCATGCTCTTTTCACGACATCATGATGCCCTCAACAGAGGAGGGGTATAGCCTCAGAAAGGGGGTGCTCTTGTCAGGAGCAGATACACCCCTCTGTGCCCACTGCAGAGGGCCATCAAGCCCCAATGCACCTGGGCCCTCGGTCTCCTGCATGGAGCAACGTCACATGGAACACGTTTTCCCCAAGGAGAGGGTGGCCTTCACGAAAGTTCTCTACGGGGAGGCCACATAAACTCAGTAGGGAAATATCTATACCAAGAGTCTCACCTCATGAACACAAATTAGCCTGCAAACGTGAGAATCAGAACCAGGGGGTGAGGACAAAGTCGGTACCTACCTGTAGCTGTCGTTGTGTGGGTCATACCTCACTAAGGCAAATATATCTGTGGCGATGGTTAAGAAAATGAGTCAGCAGCCCCGATGCTCACAGCCCTCGGCTTGTGCCTTGAAAATCCCTCTGGGGAGTCACCCCCCACCCGCCCTCTGTGGGCAGGGCGCCTGTCGCCTTGGAGGACTGCTTTGAAGGAGACACCCAGGAAGACGTAGGCTCAACCCGAGTGTCCATCCTCTGGGGAAAGAGCTAACCCTCCAAATGTGTCGGGAGGGCGACATGAAGAAAGCTACTAAGCAAGGAGGACGCCAGCAAAGCAAAAAGAGCAACGCCGTTGCCTGGGATGCAGATCCCAACAGAACTAGTCATAGGTTTCATCTGGCACATTCTGAAGAGAAAAGCAATTCCCCCTCTCCTTCTGCTTTGGTAGAACAAACAAACCCAAACAAGCCCGTGCAGCTGGTGGCAGCCTCTGGGAGCCTCGGCTGGGCTTGTGCTGGTGCGCTGAGCTGAAGTAGCACCAACCTCCAGGCAGCCCCCCCCCCCCCCCCCCCCCCCCCCGCTCCCATTGCTTCCGCTTGCCTTAGCTCGGGCCACAAAGCCATCAGTTCCTCAGAGTGCTTCCCCATCTAGCCTCAGAGGAGGGAGCCTGCACCCACCTTCCAGACACAAATGCTCCCCAAGCAAAATGTGTAACTAAAGGAAATTCTATAAAGAATGAGCACCCCTGCGTCACTCACAGCCACACCTCCCGTCTCGCCCTGGACCGGAGATGCTCCGTGGGCGCAGGGCTGGGTCCTGCCTCCCAGCGAGCGCAGCGCCGTCCCAGCACCAGCCCAGCCAGCAGGAACAAACCCCAGGGAGGTGCAGGTGCATGCATTTTATAAACTCCCCTGCTATACTGTTAGGTGACACGGAACAACTCAGTGTGCAGAGCAACCTACTTCTGAAGCAACCAGTCACTGGGTCCTGTCCCCTAGCATTCTTACCGGAGTCTCCCCAAAAGCCCATCAGTTGCCTTTTTGTAATTACGCATGACAAACAGAGGTCCCATCTTTGGGTCTTGCTGGCATGGCCCGTGACCGCATCTGTCTGCCAGAGCTGCGCTCGGACAGGACAGAGACCTGCAGCGGGCCTGTGCTGGCCACATGACTACACAGAAATGAGAGGAAGCAAATAAAAACGTGATGGATTCTACCATTTCTCAAATTTTAAGAGATGACAATACAGCAGCTATTATGAGGGCTTAGAATCAACAAAGAAATAGTATTTTGGCCCTAGCTGGTTTAGCTCAGTGGATAGAGCATCGGCCTGCGGACTGAAGGGTCCCAGGTTCAATTCCGGTCAAGGGCTTGTACCTTGGTTGCAGGCACATCCCCAGTAGGGGGTGTGCAGAAGGCAGCTGACCGATGTTTCTCTCTCATCAATGTTTCTAATTCTATATTTCTCTCCCTTCTTCTCCGTAAAAAATCAATATATATATTAGAAAATAGAAAAGAAATAGTATTTTGGCTTTTTTAAAATCCTCACTTTAAGTTTTTATATCCAAAGCAAATTTCTCAGAGGATCATAGGATTCACTAGAATTCTTCTAATTCAGTTCTTATCGATCGACAGTAGGAAGTTTCTCTCATTTCAGAGACTACCTGAAAGAAGGGAAGAGATTTCAGAAGTCAAGAATTATCTGGAAATTAATCCATCAATGACTCCAAGGGATGGAGAGAAAAGAGAGAAAGATGCTGAGGGAAAATCCCAAATGGCAGGTGTAAGAATCTATCAACACAAAACAATGATAACATGCAAGTCAATGATAACTCTTGGCGGGAGGGCCATTTCCGTCCCCCGAGGCTGAGTGATAGCCCACCGAACCAGAGCAGTCACAAGGCCCAGGATACGTGTAAAATGGGAGCGGATCATGGAAGGCTTAAAGGCAGGACAGGGCTCCTCTCCTTCCTGGAACACAATGGTGACGATGTCGTTCCCGATGTGGCGCTTCCTTTCCACCTGGATGTGAGCATAAATAACGTCACTGAGGAGGTCGCTCAGACCTAGCTCAGAGCTGAAAAAGCAGCACAGTTCGACGGCCACACGATCACAGAGCCCAAGCCTTGGCCGGCTTTCACTCCTTGCCTCCCAGGTTTTACCAGCCGGCTCCCGGCTCTGTTGTCCCTACTGTCCGTCTCCCTCGCCCCTCCCGATCCAGGCCCCATGTCCTCGTCCAGCCCCTGCAGAAGCCTCCTATCCAGCCGCCTTGCCTACATGCTCTCCCATTTTACTTTTCTGATCCTGTTCCCCTTCATTCATCACTGCCTCCGCCCAGCATCCAAGGCGCCCAAACAAGAGGCATTGCATCCGAATTCCCTGGGGACGGGGCTCAGCGGGTGGATTTTTAGTTCTGATGCAGATACTTGGTTAGAACAAGGCCCTATCTAATCTGACCCCAGCTGACCTTTCCAAAATGATCTCCTAGACTGTGGTCAATGGTCTTTTTTCTGTAAAGGGCCAGACAGAAAATATTTTCAGTCTTATAGATCATACTAGTGACCCGGTGCACATTAAAAGGGAATTAATTAGAGGAAATAGTTAATATTGCTATTTGCCCTTCCTCTATAATAGAAGTGTCAGAGATGAAAGAACATTAGTAAAATGTATGTGAAAATGTCAGAGTCGGGGGCGCACTGTAGGACCCAGAGTCAAGTGACCACCCACCTGTGCGTGCCTCGAAATCGCGTGTGACCCATATCTGGCTGGCCCCACCCCCACTGGGCAAGATCCAGACCTGGCCAGCCCCACCCCCATAAAGCCTTGCTGGGTGGGGGACACAGCCTCAGGTCCCCCGTCAAGCCCTTCTGGGCATGGGGTGCAGTCTCAGGTCCCTCGGTGCATGTGGGGTGGGGGGCATAGCCTCAGGTCTCCGGGCCCAGCACCGGGATGGGGGGCGACCCTTGAGGTCCGCTGTCAAGCCCCACCAGGCAGGGGTATGGCATGAGGTCCCCAGTCAAGCTCTGCTGTGCAGGGGGCGCAGCCTCAAGCCCCTGCTAATCGCTCGTTATGGAAACCCTGCCTCCGCTGTGGGCACAGCCATCTTGTGACAGCGTGAGAGTTAATTTGCATACTACCTCTTTATTACATAGGATTATCTTTTTGCAAACATTCATCAGCCATTACTCAGAATGTATTTATTTTAGGTCCCAGATAAGACACAAGGCCCACTGAGAGGAGTCACGGGGAAAGGCAACATAAATGCAAAACAGCCTTTTAGGAGTCACAGACCACTCACACACACGCAGATACATGCACATTCACACACACAGATACACATATCCACACGTGAAGATACACATATGCTCACATACAGACACACACAGATATACAAGCTCATACATCCACACGTGAAGATACATATGTGCTCACATGCAGATAAACACAATCACACACAAATACACACGCTCATACACAGATATACATAGACACACACAGATGCATATGCTCACACATGCAGATACACACATCCACACATAAAGATACACACGCAGATACACATTCACACACAGATACACACATTCACACAAGTTCTCACACACAGATGCACAAACTCTCACACAGACAGGCGCGTGCACTGCTCCCTCTGACTCTTCATTACTTTCCAGCGAAGGCGCCAGTGAGGGGGTTCTCCCTAAGGCTGTGGAAGGTTCCAGCACAGCGACTGCAACCAGCACCCTGGCCTGGGGCCTGAAGCTCTGCTCCTCTGTTAGCACCAAAGTCTGACTCCAGGAAGCGGGCGGAGCTCTCTGCTGTCAGTCACGTGTGCAGGTCCGCACCCACCTGCTGCTTGTTCTCTTTGGAGTAGGGCAGCATGGTGGACACGTGGAACATGATCTCGTGGCCTTGGTAGAGAGTATAGACCGAGTGGATCCCCGTGGTGTCATCTGTAAAACACGAGCACGCACTGAGCGGGCGCAGCGCAGCTAACACGGCGGAGCAAGGGCCTCCGTGTGAGACAGACGAGGGGCTGCATACAAGCGGATGGTCCTAAGGTTCCTCTGGACTGTCCCCCTGCGGGGAGCAGCAGTGGACAGACCTCCCCCCTCTCCGCTCGCTTGCTGACAGGTTGGTGCCTCGCCTCGGAGTCAGGACGGCGTGAGAAGCCTGGGCTGGGGGAAGGTGCGGTCACTCCTAGCCCCCCAGTGACTGCCAGTGGCCGGGACGAAAGTAACACGAGATGACACACAGATACCGATCCTGTGTCCACAGACACGGGCAGAGCTGCACAGCGACCGTGCCTGTCTAGATGTGGAGCTCGAATCCCCCCTCCCTCTTCCCCCCACGCGGGTACAAATTCAGTAGCCACCAGGCTGGGGCGGAGGCCCAAACGCCACGGAGTGGTCCGAGGGGAGCTTACTTTTGGTGTCCAGACCGCCGCGGTAGCCCGTCCAGCCCTTGAGAGTGACAGTGTCGCCCAGCAGGTGCAAAAATTTCTGAAAAGCGTCACTTCCGACTTCTGTGGGAAAGGGAAGGGGTGAGGAGGGGCGACAGCCAGTCCTGCTCTCTAGCTGGAGCCGCGGAAGAGCCAGCTCTGCACATGGCGCGGCAGGAAAGGGAGCGGCCGGCAGCAGGGCCCCGGGCTCCCGGGGGCCACGGGAAGGAAGCCTCAGCACCAGACTAACCAGCCGCCGCTGCCAGCGGGGCCACAGGGGGCCGCACTGCGAGGTAAAACATAGGACCGTTTCCACGAGTAATAGAAGGTACTGAGCAGGAAAAGTGCTAAGGGACAGGAGATGACACCATCTCACAGTCTCCAGCCCTGACTCCCCAGACAAGAGCCCTCCTCTGCTCCCGATTATGCAGAACCAGCTTCTTCCCACCCACGTCATTTCCCACGAGTCCTGGGGCAGGTTAAGTGGCCGGTAAGTATTTATCAAACGGGAGCTGGGCAACATCTGCCCTACCAAATTTACCCCACAATTTCCCAAAACAGTGGTCGGCAAACTCATTAGTCAACAGATCCAAATATCAGCAGCACAACAATTGAAATTTCTTTTGAGAGCCAAATTTTTTAAACTTAAACTTCTTCTAACGCCACTTCTTCAAAATAGACTCGCCCAGGCCGTGGTATTTTGTGGAAGAGCCACACTCAAGGGGCCAGAGAGCTGCGTGTGGCTCGCGGAGCTGCAGTTTGCCGACAGCTGTCCTAAAACTACCGGCGGTTTCTCTGCATTAGAGGCTCCAACTCCACCGGCAAGTGGCCGTCAGAGCTGCCACGAGAGGAGGGGTCTCCTGTCAGCTGGGGAGACACTCACCGTTGCTGAACATCTCGTCATCAGTGAGCTGCCCGTCTTTGGCAAAAAGAACCCCGAACTTGAAGTTCACAGAGCCCTTCAATGAGACAACAAAAGGTGGTGAATTTAATCTCAACAGAGCACGCCTTGTTATGTGACATCGTTACCCAGTTATGTGACGCCATGACTGGACCCTGGGGGATTGCTTCCTCCCCTCTATCTCAGTTTTGACCAACACGAAGAACAATCGCGCCTTCCTTTTTGTGGATGCTGAGTGTACAGGTGAAACTCTGCTTTTATGAGTCATATTCATTTGTAATGTCATTACTAACGGCGCCTGTAGGCGGCCAGGCCCATGGAGGTAAGTGGCTTCCAGGACCCACAGGCTGGTACCATCTCCTCCCAACCCACCCGCAGGGCCCAGACCGCAGGCAGCACAGGGGAGCTTCATGCAATCAGAGCTCAATACGACAGTCCGAGGCTGAAACCTGTGGACTCTTAGAAGTAGAAATGGAAACTGTAGCTCATTTCCCCCAATTTCTAAAGACATTTAATCTCGAGAAGTCACAAACAGATATGGGGGGAAGGCAATCTAGAGGGAGCTGGAACAGAGAAAGACAAGTTCCAAACCATTTTACTTACTGGTATATGTGGAATCTAATGAACAAAATAAGCAAACAAACAAAATAGAAACAAAGTCATAGGTACAGAGAACAGACTGACGCACACAGATACATATGGTAAGAAAGGTGAAGGGATTCCAGGGTGGGGAACATCTGGCCCACAGGCCCTATAAGGTCCTCCAAATCATTTGGCCTGGCCTTGCCAAGGCATTAGAGGCGAGTTACTGAAATGTTTGACCAAATATAGCAGGCTAATTTTTAAGTTGATAATTTCGTATGGCTCACAAATCACATTATTTGTGGGCATACAAATGGCCCTTGGGAGAAAATGGTTCCCCACCTCTGGAATCATTAAGCAAAACAAAACAAAACATAAAAACTCATTGGCACAGACAACAGTATGGGGATTCTAGAGGGAAAGTGGGATGGGGCAGGCAGAAGAGGGTAAAGGGGGGAAATGGTGATGGAAGGAGACTTGACTTGGGATGGTGAACAGACACGTATTATAGAATCAGACACCTAAGACATATAATTTTATTAACCAATGCCACCCCAATAAATTCAATAAAAAACAAGTAGCTAGTACAAATGTTCAGTCCACCATCCTCTACTTTAAACAATGGACTAAAATCAGGCCCTGCAGGAATGATACCTAATGCAAGGTCATAGCTTCTACAGAAGAGGAATGAGGTCAGATAACTCAGCGTATTTCAGAGAAGAAGGGAGAGATAGAAACATCAATGATGAGAGAGAATTATTGATTAGCTGCCTCCTGCATGCTCCACACTGGGGATCGAGCCCGAAACCTGGGCATGTGTCCTAACTGGGAACTGAACTGTGACCTCCTGGTTCATAGGTCAATGCTCAACCACTGAGCCACGCTGGCTGGGTGAGCTCAGTGTATTTAAAAAAATATATATTTCATTGATTAGAGAGGAAGGGGAAGGGATAAAGAGTTAAGATCATTGATGAGAGAGAAACATCAACCAGCTGCCTCCTGCACACCCCCTACTGGGGATGTGCCCGCAACCACGGTACACGACCTTGACCTGAATCAAACCTGGGCACCTTCAGTCCAAAGGCCGACTCTCTATCCACTGAGCCAAACTGGTCAAGGCGCTCAGTATATTTTTAATAGTTTTTTCCCCCTTTAAGCCACAGATGAGTTTATAGGTCTTCATTATATTAGCCTCTATACTTTGTTTTTATACTTCTTGAAGTATTTCCTAATAGAGTAAAATCTAGGTTGGAAAAGAATTAACCTTTACAAGGCTATTTGACCCCCCACTTGCTGGGGGAATTTTTGTGGTCCGTTAGGGGCAGACCAGAATCGGAGGTATTAAAAGCACTGTCCGTGGGGCAGAGGTGGGAGGATCAGGGCACAATGCCAGGCATCAGGACAGCTACATGCTGGAGCCAAGACGAGGAATGTCTAAAGGTCTCAGACAGTTTGTCCCCTAACCGTAGTTTCCCACGCAGTGATTTTCTCTGTGGAGGAGGGGCAGGGAGGGGCAGTGATTTTCTATGAGGAGGAGGGGCAGGCAGGGAGGGGCAGGGATTTTCTCTGTGGAGGAGGGGCAGTGATTTTCTCTGTGGAGGGGGGGGGCAGGGAGGACGCCCACACTGGCCCTCCACCCGCAGCCCTTCCTCAGCTCCTTCCACGGGGCCAGTCCCATCACGCGGTCTCAGCTCACTGCCCACTCCAGGGGGGCCTTCCCTGATCTCCCCAAGTAGCCGCCCTCCCCAGCGTCCCTCCCCATCACAGCACCTTGCTTGTTTTTCTGAGAGCACCGTTCACACGCTGAAGCTCTTATTGAACTTGCGTGTTTGTCTGTCCTACCACTGGAACCTCAGTCCTGGGAAGGAGGGATCATACAGGTGTCACTTTCCGCTGACTCTGTAGGCCCACCGCAGTGCCGGGTGCCCTGAGAGGGCATACAGAGACTCCCGGCCTAACTGTGCAGAATGTACGAGAAAGAAGCAAACCGGTCAGATACAGCTTCTTTTTCACAGGCTGCTCCCCGTGTGGGGTGAACTCTCAGCGTGCTGTCGGGATCTCTGTGTCAGGGTTCTACACTCTGCCTCCCTCCTCTGGCGATGCTGCCAGTGAGCGCACGGCTCCCGGCCTCCGGCACCTCCTCCTCTACTCTCACTGGTCTCTTCAAAAGCACCCACAGTGGCGTGGGGTCCAGAGAGGCTTGGGGTTCTCAGAAGAAAAGTGCAGAGACTAAAGCAGAGGTTCTCACACCTGACCAGGTGTCGGAATCACCTTGTTGGCTTGTTAAAATAGAGTGCCAGCCGGCTGGTGTGGCTCAGTGGTTGAGTGTCAACCCATGAACCACGGTTCCATTCCGGGTCAGGGCACATGTCTGTTGCGGGCTCGGTCCCCAGGAGGGGACGAGCAGGAGGCAGCTGATCAATGATGTTTCTATCTCTACCTTTCTCTCTGAAACCAATAAAAATATATTAAAAATAGAGTGCCAGGCTCCACTCCCGGAATTTTCAAGTCACTTCTGGAGTTGGGCCCAAGAAGAGTATCTCTGACAAGCCCCCCCCCCCCCCCCCCCCGTGATGCTGAGGCTGTGGTCCAGGGACCCACTTGGAGAACCACTGGACCACGGGAGCTAGCCAGCGGACTGCCAGGAGGCCTGGGACCGGGTGCAGCTGACCTGCCAGCTGGCTAGCCGATGGCAGAAGGTCTGGGTCAATGGCCAGAGCACTGAGCTATGAACTGACAGCCTGTTAGAACCAGAGTGGATCCCGAGGTCCACCAGATCCACTTCCATTGTACAGACAGGACAGCGGGAGCCCGGGGAAGGCGAGGCTGCCCGCGGCCGGTACCAGGTGAGCGGTGGGACCGGAGCGGGAAGCCGGGCCTCCCTGCTCTTGCCAGTCCCACGCCAGTCTTCTCGGGAGGCTGGGACCTGAGTGAAGCCGAGTTGGATGCAGAAATGAGACCCTCTGCTGACTGACCAGAGGCCTCAGCTTCTACGGGGCTGCCTGTACTGCCCCTGCCACCAGGACCCTGCGGAGGACCCTCCCCCTCGGGGCGCTCCGGAGACTGGCTGGGAAGCTGGCAGGATTAAAGGAAGGAGCGGATGGGCGTGGTGGCAGAGGAGGCCTGAGAACTGTGTGGATGGGGGACTGCCTGGAAGCAGTGTCAGCAGGATGTCCTGATGGGTCAGACACGGGCTGAGAGAGAGAGAGAGAGAGAGAGAGAGAAAGAGAGAGAGAGAGAGAGAGAGAGGCGCTAGGATTTTCCCAAGTTTGGCCTGAGCAACAGGACAAATGATAGGACCACGTACCGAGAGGCATAGTATGCACAAGGGTAATTTATTTACTCAGACTGCCCATTTGTAATATTTTAGGTATTTCTCTGTTAGTGATACACTTAGAAACCATTTTTAAAAGTGGGGCACAGGGCCTGGGACCACACAAACGTGTATGGCGTTCCATAGCCGAGTGTGTGATAAAGCGCCTACTTCAACTGGACGAAAATTAAAGTCTCGCACCTGAGCGATCCTGAGCTTACACGTGAACATCCCAAGCAGATTTCAGGAGCTTGGCTGTTTGCATCTCTATCGTGGCTGCACAGAAACCCCTGAGCCACCCAAGAAACCGGGTCAGGAAGAGGACTCACACTCGAGTCCGTGGAGAGGAGGGCCCGAGAGGAGAGCGCGGTCACACCCACGGACGCCGAGCACAGAGGGACAGAGGGACAGACGGCTCAGCAAAGTACTTACCTCCTGTTCTTCGAGAACCAGCAGGTCCTGTCAAACAAAGTTTCAAAAGTTATGTCTGTGCTTAGCAGATCATTATATTTCGACTTCCTATGAAAGCTGAGCTTTAATTCACTTTAGTTTATACCACCCACCCAGAAATGCTTTAAACATTCACATTTAGCTCCAGAGAGTTTTACAAAATACCTGGTCATTTCAGAAAGTCACATTATGTGGAAACAGACGGGGCACGGCGGTGGGAAGGAAGACACGGACCCCAGGTCCCTGTGCATCTACAGCCGGCCTTGCGCACTGCCTCCCGGAAGGTTCCGGCCCAGAAAAAAGCAGCTGGAAACGGACAAATCTCATTTCCAAGCAGCAGCCACTTGGCGGAAAGAGGCCTTCTTCCTAATGCAGGCGGCTTAGTTCTATTGACTTCTTGGATCCAGGGATTTGTAAGAACTCTTTCCCCTAAACCCAAAGCTGCTGCTCACGGCTGCCTACGGGAACCAAGTCTGCAGACACCTGGTGAGAGCCGGGGAATCAGTGCTGCCAAGCCGCACACTCATGTCCACACACACACACACACACTGGGCAAGCTGCTAGGAATAGTTCCTTGTAAGGGGAAGAGAGCTGGACCATGAATGCGGGGACAGCATGAACGTCCTTGCTGTGCTATCAACAGCAGAGGCTGCTGTATCTCGCTTTTTGTGGAGGGTGAGCAGGCAGGGGCGACTGGGCAGAGAGAGCTCAGCTGCAGCCACGGGAAGAGGCACCGGTGCGCTCCGTGGGTTTTGGGGCTCAGTGTCTGGGGGTCACATCCCGCCCCGAGAAGGAAAGGGTTGATAAGCTATACGGTGACGTACCAGAGGCACACCGACTTACAGTTCTAACCGTTCTCACGTTTGCTTTGAAAGGAGCACCTGCAGCCCTTTCAAAATTCCCTCCCAGCGTAACAGGGCTTACTGTGCTTCCAGCGGGACCTCACACCCTGCTGTGCCTGTCCCCTCTGGCCCCAGCCCAGCATCCTACCTGCATCGCAGCTCAGCAAGCACATTTTGTACTTATTTACTTATTTTTAAAATACATTTTTATTGATTTCAGACAGGAAGGGAAGAGGGAGAGAGAGAGAATGAAACATTAACGATGAGAGAGAACCCTACACGCCCCCCATTGGGGATCGAGCCCGAAACCTTGGCATGTGCTCTTGACTGGAATCGAACCTGGGACCCTTCAGTCCCCAGGTCAATGCTCCATCCCCTGAGCCAAACTGGCCAGGGCCACATTTTGTATTTATTACTTAAAAGAAAACCCTCCAATTCCACATAACTCTACATCACTCAGGACAGGAGGGGCTCTCAGGCCAGTAAGATCCTTCTGGACACGCCCCTCCCGGTTCAGGGTGGAGGAGCCTGTCGCCAGCGGGTTCCGTGCTGAGAACACAGACTCCCGGCCTGCCCCCCAGGCCTGGCCCACCAGAACCTCAGTGTGAGTTCTCCAGGACCTAAGATGGTTCAGAGCGGGTCAATTATGAAGCAGAAAGTTCTGTTACCTTCTGTATCTCAGGATGAAAGATTTCCCTGGGGCCTTTCTCAAATTTGTCCAGATTCATGGCACTGAAACAGAACAGAGAGCGTGAGGCAGGAACAGAACCAGTGAGCAGATCTCGGCTCCTTGGGGAAGCCAGAGAGCACTCCTGGGGAATTATGGGAGGCCTGGCCCACAGGGACAGACCAGCGAGGGAGGGACCCAGGAGTGACTCGTGAACGCAGGACGTGACCACACACCATACTGCTCTCTCTGTATGTACCGTATTTGCCGGCGTATAAGACGACTTTTTGGCCCTGAAAAATATGCCTCCAAGTGGGGGGTAGTCTTATATGGCGAGTATATAACAAACTCTGTATTTTTAGTGGAAATGTTAGGGGGTCGTCTTATACGCCGGCAAATACGGTAACTGTCCCCCAGTGACACTGCGGCGGTAAGAGAGGGAGTGAGGAATCGAGAGCGTTTCTTTGGGCGACCTTGACTAATCTTCAGGACTCTTACTTTTATTTCCTGAAGGAGTGACTCACTGGCATTTACTGAGTGAGTCATGACAAGCTGAGACGTGATGAGGATGACCTGCTACTTCTTTCTTCCTTTGGGAATTCCTCTGCCTCTAAAGGCAAAAGGCCCTCCCAAACAAGGTTGTTCTTGGTTTTACTTTGGACAAGCAGCGCGCATTCCTTCTGCCCACGCCCCCGAGAGGAAAAACAAGCCATTGGCCAGGTGACCTCGGAGGCCCCTCTGCTCGCAAATGACAGGCAAACACAAGAGCCAATGTTAAGGCGTGCACTCGCTCCAGGTTCCCTGCTAAGTGCTTTACCCGGACTGTCCCATTTAGTCTCTGTGAGGCAAGTGCTAGTTTATCCCCGTTTTAAAGATGAGGAAACTGAGGCGTAGTCTCGGATAACAAAGCTGTTACATAGTAGAGTCAAGTTTTGAACTAAGGCGTTTCTGACTCCATAGTATTTATATTTTAATTTTCTTTTAAGTTTTCAAGTTCATGATTGCAACAAATAAAGGTAAACTCTTTTTTTTTTTTTCAATTGGTAGAAACTGTAGAAGTTTTCCGTTTTCACATCTTTAAAAATACTTTCTTGCCAAAGCTTGCTCTGGCTGAGTGGACTGAGAGGGGAGGGTCCTCCTCATGTGACTAAATAAAATTATAACTGCATGAGACCCCTTTAAATATAAAGAAGGTGCCGAGTCACTTATTTTTAGAAAAAAGAAAAAAAAAGATTCACAACAATCTTAAGCCACTATGATTCAAAGCGCTCCTTTCAAAGCAAGTTAAGATTCAGAACCAGCCAGATACTTCCGAGCGCAACAACAATGCCAGCCTCTCTCTCCCCCGCTCTCTTCACCGGAGCTCCAGGTTGAGGAGATCAAGCTTGAAAATGAGATAGGAAACTCTTATTTTTAAAAATACTTTTTTATTTATTTCAGAGGGTTAGAGAGAGGGAGAGGATAGAGACTAATGATGAGAAAGAATCATGGATCGCTGCCTCCTGCACGCCCCACACTGTGGATGGAGCCTGCAACCTGGGCGTGTGCCCTGACCTGGAATCAAACTGTGGCCTCCTGGTTCACAGGTCAACACTCAACCACCGAGCAGTAGCGGCCAGGGGACAGTTTTCACTTCGTATCTCAGGGCCGTCCTGCCAGGGGCAGTCCTAGCGCTGATGGAGCCTGCGCCCTAAGGATCCCCGGGCAGCTGGGAGCTGAGGCTGGGACACTGCCAACTCCACCTCGCCCCGCACCCAGGCTGCCGCCGGAGGAGGAGTGGCTGGAGGCCCCTGGAAAGGCCGCCACATCCCCGCTGGGACAGCAGTGGTCACAGCCACGCCCAGAGCCACGTGGCCCTGGGCTTCCATCCCAGCTCTGTGGTCCCTGAGCCGAGATCTCTGTCCAACCCCCGCACCTCTCTGCGGCGGGGACCCCTCTCCCGCAGCGCAGACGGGGAGTCTCCTGCGGAGCAGGTTCCAGAGGGACCGAGAGATGCTGTACAGCACTTAGCACAGCGCCCGGCTGACAGGCCGCTGGCACCGCGGCTGCTGACAAAGCGGCAGGCCCAGCTGAGCGGGATATTCTCCGGGGACTGCCACCCGACAGGACTCGGGAGGGACCGACAGGGAGGGGGGCGGCTGGGCGGGGAGCAGCTCCATGCTCCATCCACTCACCTTTCTGTTCGGTGAAGAAAAAGAACATTCTTCCCCGAGAAGCATTTGCTGACCTACGAGTTTCTATTTCAGAGCAGACACATGGATGGCAAAACATTTCCCGATTTTCTTTACGAAACCACACTACCTGTGTGCATGCGAGGGGCAGGAAGCAGGCAGCCAAAGCGATCCTGGGTGCTAAGAGTGACACTGGAAGTCGGGACCAGTGAGTGCCAGCCGGCTCCGGGCCTCCACTTGCTCCTCTGTGCAATGGGGACAGGAGCAGCTGCCGGAGGGCGGCCTGAGGACCGCATGAGCTGGTGCGGGGCAGACTGAGAACAGCACACAGCCACGGCTCAGGAAGACACGGCTGGCAGGGTGACCCCGGAAAACCACGCCTACAGGCTCCCGGGTTGGGGTTCCACTCGGCGGCACTCACCTTAAGATGGACTTCACAGAGAGCGTCTTGGTAGGGCTGTAGGGAAGGCATATTTTCTGGGTGCCCTGCAAAGTCCAAACGCCCAGTCAGTGAGAAGCCTGGTCGTGCCCATCTCTGAGGGCGCCCTCCCTGGTCGCTTAAAGGAGCCCCACCCGCCTTTCCCCTTGCCCTGCCGCGGCTTGTCTGAGTAAAGACATCGTATGACGCAGAATCCTGCTCAGCCTGGGCAGCGACCGCCCTCCCCCGGCCCAGCTCCTGGGTCTCGGAATTCCGGACTCTCCCACGGACGGACTGACGGGTCCCTGGCCTTCGGTGTTGTGAGCAGATGGGCCGCCTGCGCCAGCCGAGAAGGGGGTTTGGTCTCTGAGCCAAGGGTCAGGCCAGCCTTGAAGATCATGAAAAGAAGCAGGCCCCCAATATGGTGGCCCCCAAGCCCAAGACTCAAAGGAGAAATGGCCGACTCCTGCGGAAGGCCTGTGACCTGTGCTGTGTGCTGCTGGGAGCCGCTTCCTCCCGCTAAACGAGCACCCCCTGTGCCTAAGGCAGGGAAAGGACCCCAGGAGGCTGGGGCCTGGAGGGGAACGAATGAGGGTCCACATCGTTCGCGTGAGGGAAACGTAAACGGCCAATCCTAGGGGCCGGGCTCCCCTCCCCGTGGGCAGGTCACCAAGAGCCGCAGGGGCTGGACCCCCTTCCACATCCGCCTCCATCTCCCTCGGCTTCTCTACAAAAGTGCCTCTCCAGCAGACCGCTACCTTACACTGCCCCCAAACGAGACATTTCTGCCCGGGACGTGGACGGTGACGTGAGCAGCAGACAGCACACGGGATTGGGGGGCTGAACCTCCAGCCCACGCCGCTGCCTACCGTTTTCCTCCAGAGGATTGCGCGGTACTGAGGGACCCGCTGGTTGTTCTGGTCGGAAAGGGTCACGGACAGGAAGAAGGGGCTCTTCTCGGCGTCGTTCCCGATGTAGTTCTGGTGGACTGGGGGGGAGACGGGCTCAGGGCAGTGACAGCGCCATGGATTCCCCGGTCCCGGCGGTGCCAGCCCTCCGCACGTGGTGGGGAGCAGCAGTCCCACACCCACTGGAGACAGAGCCTGGCCACTCTCTGGAATCACGCACTGCCAGCCCCCAGCCGGGGACTGGTGCTGGGAGGAGCTCATGGCCCCAGTCTGGCCAATGAGACCGGAGGAGAAAGGCGCCAGAGGCTTCTGGAAAGGCGTCCTCACTCTTGAAGATGGCCTTCCGGGGGAACTCTGCGTGGAGGTGTTGCAGTGAATTCTGGAATCGCTGCACCCATTTGTGACCCCGAGGAAGCCGGGCCCTGATGACGTCACAGAGCCTGGGGCTCCCCTCTCTCCCCCGGAGCCTGGCCTCCCTCTGGATTTCTCATTAGACTCCTTACTGCTTCAGCCACACCCTCTTCTGCCCGTCGTCACTGCCCCGGGACTGTTTTGCGAGCATTTGGGAGGCTGACCACTCTCCACGAATGTCTTTCTTTAAGACAGAGTATGCCTGGCCACGTACGTGGGCCTCTCAGCACAGTACAGGACCAAGTGGTTTAAAAAGACGCCTTTTGGGTCTGGTCACTCATTTTATAGTTCACACATTACATCTCCTACAAACAGACGTACCAGTCTGGTAAGAAATGTGTCCAACTCAGTTCCAGTCCCACAGCAGCGACCGTTCTTCCGTTTCTCCCGCTGTGAGCCTCACTCCTGCCTTCCACCTTTCCCGAATGTTCGCAGAGCCCGTCACCGTGCCTGTGCGGCACCCGGCATGACGGAGCTCCCGCCGCCTGCCAGGCACGAGGCTCAGGGCTTTTCCTGTCTGTCCCACTGCAACGTCTGTGCAGACCTACTACATGTGTACTGGCAACACCCCACTTCGCAGATAAGGAAACTGACTCTCAGAAGAGCCGAGAGGAACAGGTGTAAGGTCCTCTGGTGAGGGAGGAACAGTGGAGCCAGGATTCGAACCCACAAAGGCAGGGGCTCTGCTGCCTCTGCCAGCTCCACATTGGCCTGGAGCTCAGGGACCCATTTCTCTCCCTCACTGCCTGGAGCTGGTTCAAACCCACCACAGACAGGGCACCTGCCTTGTTAAATCTAAAGTTGCTTTCCACCCTGCAAATTCCTCTGTGTCTCAATCACTCATTCGGAGGATCTGATCCCCTTTATTTCCCAGGGACAAAAACGACTGCCCCCTCAAAAAACCTAGTGCCCTCAAACCAGTCAGTGTCACTGAGACAGGGCACTTGCAAACCACACCAACACCGGTTATCATTTTGAATGCCCTTCCGTCCCAGCCACCGGGATGGCACACTTACCTTGTCCTAAAAAATACTTGAAGTACCATCTGGTGTGGTATTCCGGGTTCTCTAAGTGCACGGCTGTTCGCCAGGTCCCTGGCAGAGCGGTGGCATTCTGCAACAGAACAACATTGTGCCATGAGGAGGCTTCTTTAGAAGGTAAACAAGAAGCTGACAATGAACCAGAGGCCACACAGCCAGAAAAGTCACGGTTAAAAGCATATGACCAGCCCTGGCCAGTGTAGCTCAGCAGACAGAGCGCCGCCGGGCTAGGACGGAAGGGTCCCGGTTGGACTCCTGCAAAGGCATGCACCTCACTGGCAGGCTCAATCCCGGCCCTGGCGGTGACGTGTGCAGGAGGCAACCAATCGATGTGTCTCTCCCTCCCTTCCACTCGCTCTAGAAACTGATGGGAAAATATCTTCGGGTGAGGATTAACAGCAAGAAGCATACAGACTGGGCTGTGTCCATGCTGTCGTTAGAAAGGACACCCAGTCTAAATGACATCACTGGAGCATCAAGGGGCGTGGGGAAAAGGGTCCAAAGCGACCCAGTGGGCTTTAGTTTCTCTCCTTTCTGGTCCGAAGCTTCCACAACACTTGGGAGCTGGTGCCCCCTAGAGGCACACCCTGGAAGCACATTTCACCGGGAAGATAGCTCTCTAGCATCTTGAGTTCATATTCTTTGTTGAATTTTAAAAATTTATCATAAAAATTACTCAATTAATATGGAAAATATGAACAATCATAATAAGTAACTGGAATCCTCGGTCCAAAGATAATCGCTATTCACGATTTGGTATCATTCCTGTAATGCTTTTCCTATGTGTGCAAACATATGTCATTTGCCCCAATGGAATCATAATGAATATACAGTTTAAAAGTCCTTTGGTGTCTACACTGTGCCATGTGTATAGACAGACTGCAGGAACATGCTTTTCTTTTTTTAAGATTTTAAAATAGATTTTGAGAGAGAAAGAGAAAGAGAGAGAGAGAGAGAGAGAGCACCATTAAATGGCTGCCTCCTGCACACCCTCTACTGGGGATTGAGCCTGCAACTGGGCATGTGCCCTGACTGGGGTTGAACCCACAACCTTTGAGAGCATGGATGACGCCCAGTCAGCTGAGCCACGCTGGCCAGGGCTGGCACAGACTTTTCTGGCTCGGACCTGTCTTAGTGATTTCCTGGCTGTCTGTGGTCAGTTGCTTTATCACGCTGAAGTTCCCTTCAAATCCAAGTTTACAAAGAGGCTCTTGTCAGGAACAACTATTGAACTTTACGGGAAGCCTTTTGGGTGACCAGTGAGAGGACAGGTTGAGTGAGGGAAACCTCAGTGGTGCAGTGAATTACACCACTGGCTCCTCAGGGCCGAGAGGTTCTTAGACTTCTGGAATGCGTCCGCTCGGCCCGGGGCGCAGGACGCTCCCGATGCTGCTGGCTTAAGGCACCCGCCGGTGTGTCCTGCGTGTCAGGAGCCGGAGCTGCGGGGTCCTCTCCACATGTGTCTCTGCGGTGCTGTCAGGCGGCCGTTACTGTATAAGGTGGACGGGATGCCGCTGTCTCTCTCAGGGCTCAGGAGGCGCGGACACTCAGTGAGCGAGCTCCGCGTCCCAGGCACCAGGCCGGCCTTCCTAAGAACCAGCCCCCGGCGTCTCCACCAGCGTCCCGAGGGCTGGAGAGCGGCCACCCGTGGGCTCCGGCGGCAGAGGGTGTGCCGGGGGTGGAAACAGAAGCCGGGCCCTGTTCCCGAGATGTCTTTCCATTTTAGAAGTCTCAACCTTACGTCATCTTCTGTGTCCTTCTTAATGTTCTGCCTTTTTAATCCATCAGGGAGAGAAAAAGTACGTTAACGTATCTTAGTATTATTGTGCTTTTTATTGAATTTTCTTGAACTTCAAAAATTCAGCCATTGATGTGGACATATAAAGGCCACGAGACTTGGAAGAGCACACGTGTGTGCCCTTTACCGGGCCCACCTGCTGTTAACACTGTATTCACGGATTCATCTGTTCCCCTCTCCTCCCTTTCTCTCTCTCTCTCTCTCTCTCTCTCCACACACACACACACACACACACACACACACACACACACACACGTTCCTCGGTCCCTTTAGAATAAGCTGCCTAAAGAACAGCCCTATGTTCCCAAAGGCTTCAGGGTGCTCCTCCCAAGAAGCGATGGCTCTCACACACGCACAGCTGGCTTCATCAACTTTTAGGCACCCAGAAGGTTTGCCTGCAGCACTTCCGGGCCACAGAGCATGGGCACACCGACACGGAAAGCAGGGGAAATATTCTGATGAGGATGTTTTCTAGGCAACTGAAGTTTTAACACTTCAAACACCCACACTTACTTCCTGGCACTTTATTTTATTTTAAAAATATATTTTTCTAGATTTCAGAGAGGCAGGGAGAGAGAGAGGGAGGGAGGGAGAGAAACATCAATGATGAGAGAGAATCATTGATCAGCGGCCTCCTGCACACCGCACACTAGGGACTGAGCCCACAGTCGGGCATGTGCCCTGACCAGGAATCGAACTGTTACCTCCTGGTGCAGAGGTTGATGCTGAACCACTGAGCCATGCCGACAGGGCTCACGCAGTCTTAGATAATCGTTTGCTGTGAGGGATTATGAAATCAGGATGCTGAAATCTGTGCTGCAGCCAGGCCTGGGTGCGCCCACGTGCCCAGGGAGCCACGAGACTAAGCACCGCACACGTGTGTGCCAGGGCCCACAGCCCACAGCGCTCCCACTGCCTTCCTTGTCTCTCACCCCCTGGGCAGACACTGCGTCTGGCCAAGACATTCTGAACTCAGTGGAAGTCCACACAGTACACCCTCCTGGAATCCGCAGGCCCCTCAATGCCTGCCTCTAAGCAGAGAGTCCGCACCCTCACCCCACAAATTCGATCTGGCTCATCGAAGGCCGGTGGGTTTTCAGTCTCCTCTACAGTGAGCGCGGAGAGCGAGCGCACCACTGAAACTGCCTTTACCTCCGCTTCTAGGTTACATTGCTGAGAGGACACCGGCAGGAAAGGAGATGGCTTTAAAAAAACAGACTAAAATTTTCTAAATTGCAAATACAAATATAAGCTACTTAAAAAGAGTGAAACCACACAAAAATTAAAATCCTTTTCTGTTCCCAACGCTCCATGCCCAGTCCGCTTCCTCCCCCTATATGCCCCGCTACCAGATTGTGCCGATAGTCCCAGATCTCTCTGTGTTTACAAAGATGTGCTTACTTTATACATAAATACACACATAACAGCCACATTCACACACACCTGTATACATGCATGTATACATACACGTATACATGTACATATCTACACATACCGTTTGTTTTCATGAATGAGACAGTATCATAGATATTATACTAAAACATGTTTTTTCCACTAAAGAAAATACCTTAGAAATATTGCCATGTCAGTACATATGGATCTACCCTGTCTTTTTTAACAACTATTCAGATTCTTTTGAGAAATCAAACACTTCAGTTGCGTTTCTATGTATACGGTAAAATATGTAAAGAGCAGAAAAGGGTCTCAGGGGGGAAGTTAAGGTCCCCAACTCCCTCTGACCTCCCGTTTTCATTCTCCACAGGAAATGGCTATCAAACTCGGAGGTGTCTTTCCGGAACTTTCTTGCATACTGACAAGCATATTTATCTTTTTTTGCTGTTTTGAGGAAATGAGGCGCTATTGTACGAATCATTCTGGAACTCGCTTTTCTGTCTAACACTGTGCGCGAGGCATTTTCCTATGGTGTTACGTATCCCCACGTCGCCTTCCCAGCAGCTGGGAAGCATTGCATTGTTCAAATGGATCATTTCTATAATCACTCCTCCACTGATGGCAATTGAGGGAGTTCCCAGGTGTGGGTGTTTTTCTGTTTTAAATAATGCTACGATACACGTCCTCACAATAGAGCTGTGCTAAATGCGTGTGCATCTTTAATGACTGCCAATGGCCCTCCCAGAAGACTGTAGCACGCACACCCCCCTCACAGCCTCGGAGACTCCGCCCGTGCCAGGAGGACAGACCCGAAGGAGCTGAAAGTCCGCCCTGCCCCGCCAGGTCCTAATTGACATCCAAGGAGCTGTCAGCGAGGCCCCCAGGGCGCCACCCGGGGTCCCGCTCATTCAATTAGCAGTCAGAGGAGCGCAGATGGCAGGGGAAGCACCAGGTAACCAACGCCTAGGGGGGGGGGGGTAACAGGCAGGTGACAGAATCAAGATGTCGAGGAAACTCCTGACAAGCAGCAATTATAGACTCTGCTGAGATTCGATTCAGGGGACAAGGCAAAAGCCCACACTGAGGTCAAATACAAACCGCAGGTGCAACGTACAGGCGGGGCCGCTGCTGGGGGCAGGCGCTGTCCCCACTCCACCCCCGAGGAAGCGGAGGCTCACAGGCGTCGTCATAAACTGGCAGGTGATAGAGCTGAGGGCTGAACCCAGGTTCCTTTGGCTCCAAAACGGTCCCCGCTACACATGATGACGCCTCAGCCATTAACAGCTCGGTGGGGGAGGGTGCTGTGGCTCCCCAAGAGGCATCAGGTTCATACAAAGGAGAGGACTGGCCTGCTCCACTAGTGCCGGGGAGGGCGGGGAGGGGGGGGAGGGCTGAGTTCAGATGTGAGCACTTCAATTTAAACACTCACCCAGGGAGCACAGAGAGGGAGGTGAGGAGGGGAGCTGAGGCCCAGGGAGCACATAGAGGGAGGTGAGGAGGGGAGCGAGGCCCAGGGAGCACGAGAGGGAGGGGAGGAGGGGAGCGAGGCCCAGGGAGCACGAGAGGGAGGGGAGGAGGGGAGCCCAGGCCCAGGGAGCACAGAGAGGGAGGGGAGGAGGGGAGCGAGGCCCAGGGAGCACAGAGAGGGAGGGGAGGAGGGGAGCCGAGGCCCAGGGAGCACAGAGAGGGAGGTGAGGAGGGGAGCCCAGGCCCAGGGAGCACAGAGAGGGAGGTGAGGAGGGGAGCGAGGCCCAGGGAGCACAGAGAGGGAGAGGAGGAGGGGAGCCCAGGCCCAGGGAGCACAAAGAGGGAGGGGAGGAGGGGAGTGAGGCCCAGGGAGCACAGAGAGGGAGGGGAGGAGGGGAGCCCAGGCCCAGGGAGCACAGAGAGGGAGGGGAGGAGGGGAGCGAGGCCCAGGGAGCACAGAGAGGGAGGTGAGGAGGGGAGCCCAGGCCCAGGGAGCACAGAGAGGGAGGGGAGGAGGGGAGCGAGGCCCAGGGAGCACAGAGAGGGAGGTGAGGAGGGGAGCCCAGGCCCAGGGAGCACAGAGAGGGAGGGGAGGAGGGGAGCGAGGCCCAGAGAGCACAGAGAGGGAGGGGAGGAGGGGAGCCCAGGCCCAGGGAGCACAGAGAGGGAGGGGAGGAGGGAAGCCCAGGCCCAGAGAGCACAGAGAGGGAGGGGAGGAGGGGAGCTGAGGCCCAGAGAGCACAGAGAGGGAGTGAAGCCCAGGCCCAGGGAGCATAGAGAGGGAGGGGAGGAGGGGAGCGAGGCCCAGGGAGCACAGAGAGGGAGGGGAGCTGAGGCCAGGTCTCGGAGGAAAGGGGCAGGTGTCCTGGAATGCCCGGAGGCAGCAGGATGAGGAGGGCTCAGCCTTATACTACAGCTACAGAGAATGCAAATGGACTCTTTGAATGCATTACACAGACATGAATTCTGTTCACTTAAAGCAGTGGTTCTCAACCTTTCTAATGCTGCGACCCTTTAGTACAGCTCCTCATGTTGTGGTGACCCCCAACCATAAAATTATTTTCGTTGCTACTTCATAACTGTAATTTTGCTACTGTTATGAATCGTAACGTAAATATCTGTGTTTTCCAATGGTCTTAGGTGACCCTGCTAGGGGTTCTCAATCTGTGGGTCGTTGCTGTAGAGCCTAAGACCATTGGAAAACTGGGACCCAAAGGGCTACACATTGGAGGAGAGGGGGAACCAGAAGAGACCGCTGCCCCCAAAGCTGGGCAGGGTGTCCGGGAAAGGGAGACAGGGGGCCGTCCTCCAGGTAAATTTACAGCCCCCCCTCCACCTCGTGGGTGGTTAAAAAAAGTTCCAAGCTGGGAATTTAAAGGTGTCTGGAGAAAGCGAGTGTGAACCCGCCCTCCGGTCCTGACACCAATTCTGGTGTGTGCTTCCCCCGCCTGGCCAGGCAGCTCTCCGGCATCCGAACCACCACCGGCACAGGAGAACGGCACCGTGGGCACCACGGCCACACTCTGGAGCACCAGCCACGGCGGTGAAGACGTACCCACAATGGTGAAAAATAAAAGGCAAGTTTAACACTTTACGGTGATGTCCACCGAAACTGTAAAAATCGACCAACCGGCCTTGGGTTAGGCAATGGTTTCTGAGCTGTGACATGAAAAACACAGGCAACAACAGAAAGACAGATGGAGAGGACAGCGTCACATTAAAAACGTGTGTGCTTCACAGGACACAGTCCAGGAAGGAAGGAGACATCCTACACAATGAGAGAAAATGCCTGCAAATCACACATCAGACACAGTATCCGCTCTGCAGAGAGCATCCTTAAAATCTGCAATAATAAAAGCGTAATATGCTAATTAGACCAGATGACTTTCCAGACGAAGCCAGGGCTGCGAGGGCTGAGGCAAGCGGCTTGTGCGAATTTTGTGCACCGGGCCTCTAGTTCAATAATGAAAGGAAAAGCAGCCCCACGCTGCAGTGGTTTGCCATGGGTTTGCCATGGGTTTGGTCGTGGGTTTGGACGTTTTTAGGCAGCGACATGGAGCTCCGGGCCCTGCCTGTCCCTCTGACTCAGCCGCAGCCCTGCCTCTTGTTTGTTTTCCCAGAGTCTCCGACCCTCAGTCTCCTGCCAGGCTGGGCGGTGACTCCGGCCAGAAGCTTTCCCTGAGACCATCGATACAAACCACGGCAACCATCTGTAGGAAGTGCTCATGCTCAGTGTCTTTTTAGAAACAAGATCTGAGAGCACATTCGAGCCCGGCTATCGTCTTTCCCAGGAGCAATCGGGGACGGGCCTGAGTTTGGGATACAACCACCACAGTGATTTGTGAAATCGATCCTTTCAGCAAACGGTTCCAAAGACCTGAGGGAGCTGCCCACACCATGCCGCCGGCAAGTGTGGAGCCACGGGGGCCTGGCAGGCTGGCTTGGGTCACTGCTGCCCAGCACGCCCCAGAAGCGATTTCGGGTGGTCTCCGGCATGTGTCAGGACAGGGGACATTCCCGGGCGAGGACTGTGTGATGATCCAAGCGAGGTGAGCCCAGACCCATGTGGAGGCTCTGTGTCTATCCTGGGAGGCGTGGCTTTGCTCTGGCCCAGGTGCTGGCGGGAAAGCCCGGGAAGGTTGTTCTTTTGGGCTGGGCTGACGTTTCGCCCAACTCTGGCAGCAGAAGGACTTGGAGGTGAGCCACCTCGGAGGTCTCCGGTGCTGGGTTCTCAAAGCAGCAGCTCAGCGTGGCGGGTGCTGGCGCCCTGAGCACTAGAAACGGAGGGTTCGTCCTTCTGCTCCTGACCTAGCGGCCGGGGCACCCCGGGTGCCTGAGCTGTGGGGACAGGACTGTCACCTCAGCAGCCGGCCCTTCGGGGAGCACATTCCCCTGGGAGCCCCTTCTCGGTGTGGGTCAGCGGGCACCGCTCTGGACAAGGAGCACGCGGACACCTATTCAGAGGCCCAGCCCGAGACGGGACAAGGCTGGAGTGGGGCTGGGAAGTGGGAGTGCCCTGTGAGGGCGAAGGTGAAGATGGGCAACAGCATCCAGACGCCGTGGCCTTGAGGCCTCTCCGGGTCTTCGCCAGGGACTGGGGGCAGGGCGCTCAGCAGGGCGAGGCTGCCCTCAGGCGCGGTGACCGTGACAGCTGTCACGTGCTGAGTGAGCGCCCTGTGCCGGGCACCGTGCCAGCAGCTCCCAGCTCAGCTCACAGAGTCCTCTCCATCGTCCCAAGGCAGTTCCCGCTGCAGATGAGGAAGCCGAGGCTCGGGAAGGCTGGGTAGTGCGCAGGGACCTGAGGCGGGAGCGGGGCCCGGGCAGGCCGGTTGGCCCCAGAGCTGGGTCTGCTGACACACGGTGAGGGCAGCCTCTCCGGCAGGCAGCGAAGAAGAGAATGGGGCACTTACTGGCCTCTGCGGTTCTGGGGGAGGCCCCCAGGGGCAGAGCGGGCAGTGGAAGTTTGAAAGAAGAAAGCAAAGCACCTGAGAGCCCAGCTTGAGGGCCTAGTCCCTCTGTCTGTATCTGACCCTCTGTCTGTATCCGATCATGAAAGGGTCCGTCTCCCCCATCATAGCACCTTCCACACAAAGAGTACCTGCCACTCCCCTCAGCTCCGCTTCAGGCAGCGGTTCCCTTTGGGCAAGACTTCTGGGTAGCGAGGACCCCGCCTGCCCAGTGCGCTCACAAGCCCTGCACGTGGTGAGGTGCCAGCCGGAGCTTCCTTACCTCGTCCGAAGAGCCGTTCTCCACTCTGAACCGCCCGGCCCTCTGGATGGCTCCATCGGCGTCGCTGGAAATGAGCTGGGACAGGAGAGCGCTCGGTTAGGTAGCTGCTCAGCACGGCAACGTCCCTCTGTCTGTATCCGACCCTCTGTCTGTATCCGTCCCTCTGTCTGTATCCATCCTATGAACGAGCCAGATCCCACCCGACCTGGGCCTGCCTAGCAGCTAGCGGTCTGTCTGAAGCCCCGTCGGCCAGGTCCTCAGAGGCCCAGGTCCTCAGACAGCTGGCCCAGCCTTCAGGCGCTGAAGCGAGGGACACACCTAACCCGCAGGAGTGGAGACAACAGCATCAACTCTAAACATGAACATATTCTAAGATGGAAAAGTATGAAGGCAATGCTCCCTGGAAAGAAAATATTATATATATATATATATATATATATATATATATATATATATATATATATATATATATATTTTTTTTTTTTTTTTCCCAGAGAAGAAGGGAGAGGGAAGCGGGAGAGAGAACTAGAACCATCAATGAGGAGAGGTATCACTGATCAGCTGCCTCCTGCACGCCCTCCCACTAGGGATGGAGCCCACAACCAGGGCACGTGCCTTGACCGGGAACCAAACTGTAACCTCCTGGTTCATAGGTCAACACTCAGCCACTGGACTGAGCCACACCATCTGGGCCAAGTCCAGTTTTTATGCCTAATCTTTATCTTGCAAAATATTTTTTAAAGCAAATAAAAAGATTCTTATGTGTGCTTCCTCTGTTTCCATAGTCCATAGATCTCCTGGACGGGATCATCACTCTGCTGGTGTCTGAAGGCGGGGAAGAGGCCATGCAGAGAGAATGTAACCTCGCCAAGGAGAGGTGCCTGTGCCCTCAGCTCCGGTGACCCAGAAGCCTGTTCGCCACTCTGCGTCACATGGACACGACATCCTTTGTAACGGGGGCTGTGGGTCACATGGTGTCAGGTCTGCCTCTGGTCACCAAGACTCAAGTGAGCTCCCCTGGTTGGCAACACCCCATGGGTCGTTACTGGGAGGGTTACCGTGTCCTCACCCTCGGGGTGGGCCCTGCACTGGGCAGTTCTCCCGCCCTCTGTCAGTCCCTTGACTGATTCTAATCGGGCCCTTTCACTGTGATGAGCCACAGTGAGCTCACAGTGTTCAGGAAGTGCTGGGCCTCTCAGCATTGTGGAACCCGAGAGCGGCTGGGGACCCCAAGTTTCCTAACTTGCAGAGGAGGATTCTAAAGCACCAGAGCCAGACGAGCCGAGGGTTCCGGGGGTGGCTGCCATTCTCACAGGGAAGCAGAGAGGACCAGTGCTAGCTTCTTCGTCCTTGTGAGCTGCCACTCACGGTTCAAATGGAGGGACTAGCAAATAGGTTTCAAGTCCAGTGTCATTGGCATAGGCTGCCTAGGGGTATTGGGGGAAGCATTCTGAGGTCACATCTGGAGAAAAAGAGCTACAATCGATTAGTAGTGCCTGACACCGGACTCTGGGGAGACCGGAGATTGGGAGATCTGGTCCCCACAGGCCAGCCCCACCCAGGACCCGAGCTTGGAAGGGGAGCTGAGAGCCATGCAGTGATTCGCTCATTCGTTCACGGGAGACGTAACCTCAGTGTGGACACCGCCGGGCACAGCATAACGCCCTTTCCTTGGCTGAGGTTGGAAAGAAAAGCTTACTGCTCATCTTGTTTAAAAGGTTCAAGAAGAAAGGAAGGACTTGTTTAATGATCAGATGCTTAGAAGGTACTTAGCTCCCTCTGAACTTCTAATCATAAAACCCACAGACACTGAACTCAAACCTCAAGCTGACCAGTTTAACTCTGTCACCTCTCCCTCTCCCCAGCCACCTTCATCCACCCGTCACCTCTCACCCGATGCCCGCAACCGCCCCCTAACCAGTGCCCGCAGCCACCCTCCATTGCTTCCCCCCCCACCCCCCGCCCACTCCTCACACTGCAGCCTGGTGGTTTCAGAAAACTGCAGGTCGGATCGCCCCACAACCCTGCCCATCCCAGCACCCCACTCCGTCCACCGAGGACGGGCACGCGTCACTCCCTCGCCTGGGACGCCTCCTCTCGCAGCCTCCCCTCTGACCGCCGCCTCCTCCTCCTCCTCCTCCTCCTCCTCCTCCTCCTCCTCCTCGCTCAGTGTCCCTCTGGGGCCTTCCCTGGCCCGGCGCCTGGGAAACAGTCCGCAGCTCAGAGCTGTGACCCCATTTCTTTGTGGACGGCTCCCGTCACGCCGTCTCTCCTCACCACTCCCTCGGCCCCCGGGGACTAGCTTCCTTCTCACCGCTGCACCCCCCAAGCTAAGTATTGCTTGGTAAGTCACGAAATACTTATCAAACAAGAACTATGGAAACAGAGGAAGGCCAAATTCCTACGGAAATGACCAGAGGAAAGCAGAACTGGGGGGAGGTCTATGCCAGCCCTGGACACCAGGGAATTCGTGACGCAAGAAACAAGGGGAAGGCGGGGCCAAGGAATCCGGATCAGGGTGCGAGGGGGAGGTAACTTAATCAGACCCGCAGCCCGGGGCTCATGCTCGCAGAGCCTGCGGCCCTGCGGTGTGTGTGTGTGTGTGTGTGTGTGTGTGTGTGTGTGTGTGTGTGTGTTGGGGGCGGGGGGGTCAGGGCAGCAGTGGGAAGGCCCCGGTGTGTGTGTGTGTGTGTGTGTGTGTGTGTGTGTGTGTGTTGGGGGCGGGGGGGTCAGGGCCGCAGTGGGAAGGCCCCCCCAGCCGCCCCGGGAGATGGTCCGGGCTGGCATGTAGAACGGCAGCCCCAGTCTGCGGCCGGCGCGGGCCGCTGGCTTCACAGAGGGGGTGCCAGGCTGGTGCCTGGCGAGGGCTGGCACAGCCGCTGACGTGAAGAGACAGTGTTCCAGGGAGCGAGGAGACCAACAACAACAGGGAAACCCTTTCACCACAGCAGAGACGCTGTTTCTATCAGCCGTTTCCTTCCGTGATTCTCATAGCCCTCTGACCTTAAACCCTACACACCTGGAAACGCTCCCCTCGCTGGGAGGAGGCCTGGCGAGGCATGGAGCAGCGCCCCCTGGAGGCCATCGCAGCGCCAGGCCCCGTACCTAGAACCTTCTCCCCCAACGCTTTCCACGTGGTACAGCGTTCTGACTGCCACCAAATCCACGGCCGCCACGTCCCACAGAAACAGAACTGCAGCCAGACCCGTGGCTGGGCCCCATTTCCCTCCCGGTGGCCGTGGGCTTCATCCCTCCACCTGCAGGCGGGTCAGAGGCCCAGTGGCTGCCTCTCCCACCCCCTCCCTTCCCTCCACGGGCCAGGGCCTCGAGGACCGAGAGGCCTTGATGTCCACAGTGAGGACAGCGGGTTGACGTGAGCCTGCACGTGTGGGGCAGGGCCGGCCCCTGACTCAGAATGTGGGGTGGATGTGACCGTGAACACACTTGCTCTAAACTGCAATCTGCTGTTCTAAGGCGACTAATCCCCCTACAAGGAAGAACAAAGCAACAAAAATCCCTGAACCTATGACAAGCCCATAATTTAAAACGTGGGAACAGCTGAGGTATCGGGGCAGATGTTCCCTGAAACAAATTTACTGCAAAAGCATGAGGAAGTCTCGGCGGTGGCTCATCACCTCACAATCTGGGAGGAGTGGCTCCATGATAAGCAACAATCTGTGATCAGCTTTCAAGATGCAAAGCAGTTTCTGAATTTTGAAATGCAGAGCACATATCAGTGAACAAAAATTAGACAGTCGGAGAAAATGCCCCAGAAGAGTGGATGAGAATGTCAGCTTGGCCCGGCCGGTGCGGCTCAGGGGCTGAGTCAGCCTGTGAGGCGGGAGGTCACAGTTGGATTCGCAGTCAGGGCACACGCCTGGGTTGCGGGTTCGATCCAATCACTGATTCTCTATCATCATTGATGTTTCTATCTCTCTCTCCCTCTCCCTTCCTCTCTGAAATCAATAAAACAAATATTTTTAAAAAGGAAAAGAACGTCAGTTTGTAGGCTGGCCCAAAGGGTTTAGAAACAAAATGAAGAGCAAGGCAGCGAGACCCTCCCGGTCGGAAGCCGCAGAGCCGGCAGAGCTGGGAGAAGAGGCCAGAAGGACATTCCACATGTGCTCTGCCCTTCAAGCCGCCCACCTGGAGTTCAGGAGGATGCGCTCTGATCCCCTCAGTCGGATCTGCACTCTGAGGGGGGGAGGGAGGGAGGAGGCAGAGGATGATGATGAGGGGAACCTGGCACTGCCCTTCCTGGAGGTCACCAGGGGAGCAGCACAGACATGTCAATAAACGTGAATGGCTACACCCCATTAGAGGGAAACAAGACTCAAAGATTAGGAGCATAATTGAAATCCAGCTACCAGCAAGAGACAGATTAAAATCAATGAAACAATTGTGAAAGAGGAAGAAAAGACAAAATATTCATGTGGGGTGGAAAAAAGAAAAGGAAATGATGAGGGAATGATAAAGTCAGATGGTAGAACTTAAAAAATACCAAATTTAAAAAAGTCATAGTACATGGACAAGTAAATCCATCTACTCTCAAAGCGTAGCAATTACAGACTTACTATGAAACAACAACTATTATAAACAGAGTATAAAACCATAATGGGAAATTTCAGTATGTTTCCTGATGGGTCAAGGCAAACACTAGTAAGAATTTATAGAGGAATAAAATTTTTAAGCATAATTAATAGACAAAAACTTAATTTATCAAGGTACAAATAGAGGATACATACCTTTTAAGAACATTGACTAAACTCTTAAAAACCATCAAGTATTGGATAGAAAGCAAACATGAATAAATCCTATAAAACAGAAACGGTACTAACCATTTTTTAGCACGCTGCCACTGAATGAGAAATTCATATCAAAAGATAAAAAAATTGGGAATTAAAAAATATACATTTGAAAAAACTCTTGGGTCAAACAGGAAAACTAAAATTGGACACTATTCAGAAACCAACAATGAGAATAGTACATATTAAAACAGATAATGCAACGAATGCTACATTTACAGGAAAATTCATAACCTAAAATGCTTTTGTTATTAAACCAGAAAGAACAAACATGTGAACTGTGCATTAAGCTCCAGCAGACACAGAGAGAACAACGGAATGAACGAAGGAGAGCAGGGGAAGAATCAGAAATGGTAGGTTTAGAAAGAGAGTGGGATTGGTAAACACATGTGAGAGATCATCGGCAAGTCTGATTTTAAAGACAAAGAACAAACACACACACACAGAGGATGATAATAAGAAAACACAACCACTAAGAAGAGAGAGATTTTTAAATGATGAGAGAATGTTACATGAAACTCTGCAAATTACCCCAAACTGCAATGAAATGGAAATTTTCTAGAAAAATATAATGAAAATGATTTTAAGAAGAGAAAGGAACCTGAACATGCCAACAAGGGTTTGCAGAATGGACCAAGGTGTCGGGCACTACCCACAGGGCCGCCCTGGCTTAGAGGTTTCCTGAGGGGGCCAGGCTGTCCCCGACAGCCTTACTCACTCACAAGCAAGCAGAGAGAGAAGAAGGGAGGACAATTCTCTTTAAGAAATATATATTTTTATAGATTTCAGAGATGAAGGGAGAGGGAGAGAGAGAGATAGAAGCATGGGTGATGAGAAAGAATCTTTGATCGGCTGCCTCATGCACTCCTCATACTGGGGATGGAGCCCGCAGCCTGGGCATGTGCCCTGACCGGAAATGGAGCTGTGATCTCCTGGTCGACGCTCAACTGCTGAGCCACGCTGGGCTGGGCAGGTGCAGAATTCTCTTATATTCGTTTTGGTGCAGAAGTTCAGGGGTATTAGCATGTATTTAAGGTCAGCAATGCTAAGAAAAGAAGACACGATTTTCATTTTATTTTACTTAATTTTGTCTTACATCGGATTTGGTCAGGCACCAAGAGAGGAAGGTATTAGATGGTTTGTTTCTGGGAGAAAGTAACATGCAAGCAGTAATATCTATTTGTACCATTTAACTAATTAACTTAAAAGAAAACATAAGAAACAGGAAGCACAAAATGTTATTCATTAACTAATATAAATGAAAGTATTCCTGGTTTAATATTATAGGCAATTAACTGAGACTGTTTCCTAAACCAGTACAGATGCATCCTTTTTCAAAAACAAAGGCTCCCTCCTCTGCACAATGGCCCGGCAGCTGTGGGTCGCTGTCAGTTTCCATCCCAAAGCGGGGCTGGGCCTCCCCGTAGCCTCTGCTCTGTGCACGTGACAGCAGGTACAGAAATCACAGAAATGGTACTTTAACCCAGAATAAAGTCTCCGAAAGTGTACGTTACGTATGTCTTTAAAATAATATTTCAGATCCGCCCCCACCACCCATCTCCTTCCTCTGAAATGAGTGGTTACGTCTATGGGTTTTGGTATTCAACTGATCAGGTTCAAACGTCAGTTCCACACCTATTAGCTGCGTGATCCTGGGCAAACCCCTTCATTTTTCCTTCCTAAAGGCGAGTTTCCCTATCTTTACAATGGGGTCAGCGAGTGCAGCCACTTTTGGGCCTGTGGAGAGGATTCGACCCAATAAAGCATACAATGAGCCTAGAACAGTGCCGGGGCTTAGGAAGCGCTCCACAAATGCTAAACAACACACGTGACAATATCATTAACAGGAAATGCCCTGCTTGTCTGTGGTCAGTGTAGCTAAGCCACGGTAATGCTGCCTGTACACACTCAGAAGCTCTGCTTAAACACTTGTCTGTCCTGCAAACCTGATCGAGAACCTCTCTTTCAGGGCCCGTGCTAACTGCTGGGCTTATAAAGACAAATGCAACACGATCCCTGGCCTGGAGCACGCAGACCAGTGGGAGCGAGAGACATAAACAGATAAATCACCGCGCAACCTGGTTAGATGCCACAACAGAAGCACGGATGGGTGCTGGGGGAGGTCAGGGGCCGGACAGCCAACGCTGCCTCGGGGAACTGGGGAAGGTTTCATCGCTGTAATGCAATTTATTCTGGAAGATGTATGGGACCTTTGAGAGATGATTTCCAACATAAGCAGATTAAGAAAATACACATACTGGTCAAGAAGACCCATTTGACCCTATATATGCAGAACACACACACACGCACACACACACACACACACACACATCCCTGAATTAGAAAGTCCTGTTCAGAGGGATGCAAGAAAGTTTCATATTTCCATTTAGAAAAGTGTGTGTGTGGTGGGGGATCATGGTCTAAAAGTGGGTGTAATGAGCCACCCATGAACCATCCCCAACGGTGAGTGCTGCTCCGGGTCCCAGTCACCCTCCCGCACGTCCAGCACCTTCCTTCAGGGAGAGGCCGGGGTGCAGAGTGCAGGGACCAGAGGAGACATTCGCCTCTTGACCCTATCCAGCTTGTGCCATGGGACAGGGGAAATATTTGGGGGGTCAGGCTGCTGAGGCGCTGAGCACCGGCGCCTGTGAGGCACCGGGAGGCGAGAAGACCCTCCCCAGCGGGGGAACGAATGCCGGCTGAAGGAGGACCACCCAGGCCCCGATCTGGGCGCGGATTTTTTTTTATCATCATCGGTCTTTGGCCCCCGTCCGCAGCAAACTCTGAGTCCGCCACAATGAGTGATCTGGCGTTCGGGGCGCAGGGCCTTCTGCTTTGTCTGATCTAATCACTCCAGTTGGCTGCACGGCTCTGGCGCCCACTACGAACGCCCCAATCACGCTCCGCTCCCCAGCGCGGCCTCGTCCGGACAGCACCGTGCTGGCTGGCTCCCTTGGTGCATGTGCTACCTGGGGCATCTGTGCTACCTGGGGCATCTGTGCTAGCTGGGGCATCTGTTCTAGCTGGGGCATTTGTGATTAATCACCCCAACGCTGCCCTGACCCACACGGATCTCGGGTACAGCTGACTTCTCCTGCCCACCGAGCCCAGCACCAGCCCCAGCTCCCAACCTCCCTTTCCCTTTCTCTCTCTCTCCCTCTCCCTCTCCCTCGTCTGTGCTCGGAGACAAAAGCTCCCGTGGCACCAGGCCCACCACCAGCTGGTGCTCTGACCAGGGCCATCGTCACTTCCTTCATCCACCCTTCCTCTCTTCGCATGGCATCTCCCTCCTTGCCCTCGACTTGTCGGTCACACCCAGGTGGCCTTCCTCCTATTTTACTGGGCAATGTGAGGCCGGTCGGGATGAGTCCTGGCACCTAACCTCCATTTCAAGATGTATCTGCCCTGGAGTCCTCATAAAGGTAACGCCTGACGGGCACTTTGCAGTAAAATACCTGTGAAGATGCAGCAAAAAAGGTGACAATTCATGGCCAAATACTGGGCATTTCTGCTTCCTCTCGGGGCAGTGAAGAAGAACTGAAAAACATCGGTGGTCACCGACTTTTTGCCAGCACAGGAAGCTGGAGGGCAGTTTGTCCTTCCCTCTGCCACCTCACTTTGGCTAGGAGGTACTGGGGTTGTATAGAGTCACAGTAGCCTGGCCAGTGTGGTTCGGGGTTGAGCATCCACCCATGAACCAGGAGTTCAGGTTTGATTCCTAGTCAGGGCACACGACTGGGCTGTGGGCTCCATCCCCAGTAGGGGGTGTGCAGGAGGCAGCCGATCCATGATTCTCTCTCATCACTGATGTCTCTCTCTCTCTCTCTTAAATCTATCTATCTATCATCTATCTATCTATCTATCTATCTATCTATCTATCTATCTATCTATCGAGTCTAGTAAAGCCCTGGGAGTCACCCTTGTACTGCATTGCCTTCTGAGGCAGCCGCAGCCTCACCAGCACCTCTCCGAGGAAACTCGGGGCAGGAAGAAGGAGGGAGGAAGGGAAGCCCATTTTAGAAAGTGCAGTCTGCACAGGCGGGAGGAGGGCAGGGCGCCCTACAGAGCAGCGGCCACCCGAGGGGGGGGAGGGGAGAGACTGCCCCTCTTCATGATCTCCATCGAGCTCTTTAATCCACCGACACCATTTTCTCGAGCACATGTGAAGAGCCGAGCAAACACTGCCTCAGCACTCCTCTCCTCTCCTCTCCCGACCAGCTGCCGGGAGCCCCGGCCCGTGCTGCGCTGCACGTCCTGCAGCCCCTGGCCCGGAGCGGCCACGGGCCGAGCGGCCTCCCATCTCCCCGCAGGCCCTACAGGATGAGTCCCATCTCCCCGCAGGCCCTACAGGATGAGTCCCATCTCCCCGCAGGCCCTACAGGCTGAGCGCCAGCCAGGCCCCAAAGTGGCCGGCAGCCCTGCACCCTCAGCGGCCACCCAGCTGCTCAGCCCATGCGGCAGCCCCTCAGAGGACAATGAGGGCCGTTACACAGCCTGTCCACTGTCCACAAGGTCTCAACAGCTCTCTTTGTTGGAAGATTTTGTAAAAAGAAAAAGACACATAGCTGTGGAAGAAACGCTACATGCGATCCAGAAAACTGAAGGATGTATAGCATGTTTTACTGTGAAACCAAAATGAAATTTTAGAAAATTTTAAAAAGACACAAGTCGTGCACTTCAGCACCAGTGCACAAGCCTGTGCCGTGGGAAGAGAAAGAAGGGAGGGCCCGAAGGATCCAGTGTCAGCTGCAGCAGTCACGCCGCCGCCCGTGTCTGTCAGGGCTAAACTGGCAAACGCGCCAAAGGCGTTTATCTCAGTGACTGCGCAGTGAGCACTCCATAAATGTGGAAGCTAATAATAGCAATAACGCAATAATAATAGTAATGAAAGATTCCTGGTCCATTCTAATGCGTACGTAATTACATGGTTAAGGCCTCCAACTTCCACCTCACCAAAATGGTCGCAATAATGTTAGCCTTGGAAAAGGTTCAAAATGAGCATTCCCATCACCCACGGAGGCATCAAGAATGCCCCCGAGTGCCCACAGCTTCACACCAGGTTAACTCCCTCGCTCTAGATGAATGCTGTGGTGCCCGGTGAGTTAGCCCGCTCTGAAAGACGGAGCCAAGCCAGTTAAACACCGAGAACAGCTGTCAACATTGCGATCGTAGCTGTGGACTACAGAAGCTCTGATGTTCCCGAGGGAAATATACGGGTACTTTCACTAATCTCTCAATTTGGCAAACCACATGGAATATAATTTCTCCCATCAAATACCCATGAAAACAAAAAAAGCCTCCTCGGCCCTGCTCGGAGAGAACAAACCGCGCTGAGTGAGGGCTGCTGGACAGGCAGCTCAAGCCCCGTTGGCCGAGTCTTCCTGCAGATGCCGAGAGAGTCCACCACAAGCCCTTCTTTTGATAATTAAATAGCACAGACCAATATCCTGAGGTCCCCCCCACAACCCCCTACCCCCACCCCAGTCCGGAACAACAAAACCAAGCCTTCCCTCCCACAGGGCAGGGGGGGGGCAGCGTCCAGTGCAGGCCCCAGTCCTCAGGTTCAGGAGGGAAGGGGAGGGGAGGGACGATGCAGCACCTGCTACCCTGGCCCGAAGTCACTCAGACTGACTTCCCGGAAGCGTCAGGGTGTAGGCGGGGAGAGGTCTATGCTGTGCCCATGCCGTGTTTCCTTCCTGACACACTCTCGTCTTACTAGTGTCTACTGAGTCAGAGGCCAAGAAGAGATCAACAACAGCTTCCAACAATCCTATGCTTTTTCTGTCAGATTTCAGTATAGGTGATGAAGATCGGTCGGTGGTGTAACAGCTGTCCTGGCGTAGAATGCTGCCACAGGAGACGAGACATTCAATTCATCGAGAAGAAGACTGGCTCCATTTGGGACGGAAAGCGCCCCAAGCTAATGAGCCTAGTGCAGGCATGGGCAAACTACGGCCCGCGGGCCGGATGGCTGTTCTAAACTATTGAAATAATAATAATAAAAAAGACCATACCCTTTTATGTAATGATGTTTACTTTGAATTTATATTAGTTCACACAAACACTCCATCCATGCTTTTTTGGCCCTCCGGTCCAGTTTAAGAACCCATTGTGGCCCTCGAGTCAAAAAGTTTGCCCACCCCTGGCCTAGTGTGTCTTGGGGAGGGGGAATCAAAGAGGCTCGTTTTCCTTCCCTCCATATACTTTCTGATGGGTTAGGCTACTCTTTAATTTCAACCGAATTGAACCATTTACTCATCCAACCCGCATTTACTAAGTAACCAGGGTATAATACCATTTCTCCAGAGAAGACACACCAATGGCCACTCAGCACAGGAAAGATGCTCAGCATCATTACTCGTTAGTGAAACACCGATGAGATGCCACCTCACACCAGCGGTGTGGCTATGGACAGAGAAAGTAACAAGTGTTGGTGGGAATGTGCAGGAACCGGAACCCTGGTGTTGCTGGTGGAAATGTGAAACGTGCATTGCACTCCTTGCTAATATACCCAAAGAACCGAGTGCAGGGACGTGAGCACCTACTTGCACACCCATGTGCATAGCACTACTATTCACACTAGCTAAAAAGTGCAAAAATCCAAGCATCCATCCATAGATAATAGATAAACTGTGGTATATGCACTCAGTGAAATATTATTCAGCCATAAAAAGCAAAGAATCACGGATACCTGCTCTGATGAAGATGGACCTTGAAAATACTATGCTAAGTGAAATAAACCAGACACAGAAGGACAGATATATGATATAATTCCACTTACATGTGGCTCCTAGAACAGACAAATAATTCCTAGAGACAGAAAATAAAGCAGAGGTTCCTGGGGGCTGGGGAGGGGAATACGGGGTCACTGTGTAATGGGGATGGTGTCTGCTCGGGACGATGGAGGACGGCACGATGGTTGCTAACATTGCGGATGTACCTACTGCGCCCTTAACGATGGCCAACTTCAGGCTGTGTCTGTTCTCCCACAGCCGAGAACGCTGTGCTGCTGGGAGAAACGGCTGAGAGCGCGGCCGTCGGGGAAGCTGGGCTGCAGAGAGGCGCGGGGGGAAGAGGCCCAGAAACCAGGGGCCAGAGAGAAAGGGGGTGGGGGGGCTCTGGGGCCAGAGAGAAGGCGGGGTGGGGTGGGGTGGGGTGAGGGGCTCTGGTGGCTTCCTGCACTCCCGTCGCGCATTTCTTTCTCCAGCAGGTGGAGCGGGCGGGCGGATGGATCTCTGTCCCGGCAGTGAATGGTCCCCGGTGAAGGCAGGGAACATGCCGGGAGCTGAAAGTTCGAGGGCTTGGTTTCCAAAGCCAGACTACGGCTCCACGAGAGTAGAGCACCTTTTCTCCTCCTCCGGGTGCCTGGCACGGTGCCCGGCTCACGGTGCAGGCCTTCAATAACGTTACCGAGTGAGGCTGAGGCTCCATGGTCTGCAGAGACTGAGCGCCATGTTCTCACCAGACTGACAGCGGGTTAAAGCTAGGCCCCTCCGTCAGCCCCAGACTGAACGGCCCAGCGCGGTTCCTCACAGACCTCCTCCTGCTCTGTTCAAGGTCAGAGGTAGATGCTAAAATCTCAATTGTACAGGATCCTGGCGCGCCCCCCCCCCCAACATTTGCGTTCCAGGATGCCCAAGATTATTCCTCCAAATGTCCATCAAACCAGGTATTAGAAAAGTTGACTTCGCTTTGTCATAAACACAGAACACACACCGGGGTTCAAGTTAGTAATCCTCCGTGTCCGCAGGTGAAAGGCTGCAGGCAGGACTTTAAGAGATTCTTAGACAGCAAACTTGGGGCTTCACTGTCATCTCCCCACCATCCCAGCTCCACCGCCTGTCATCTCTAACCTGGGAAACTAGAGACAACCCAATTGCACAAGAGGAGGGAAGCTGTTACAGAGCTGTGTCACCGTGCTGGGCTCGCGTGCGCCCATCAGACGCTGACACTGAAGACCACACGGCGAGAGGAAGGTATTTACAAGAGGCAGAAGTCATAATTTGAAGAAATGACATTTGTAGCCACAAAGACCGGAAGGAACCAAAGGGGATGAAAACATTTGCTGCAAGGTAGTGACATCATGCATGGAACTGAAAGATGTATCTAAAATTTACTTTATAATATTTTAAAAGGTTGATTACACACACACACAACACACACACACACACACACACACACACACACACACACACACACTCATGGCTCCAGAATGAAAACCTGGACAAACGGATGGAGACCTTTTGGGAGAGGATGACTAGGGATTCTCCGAAGGCAGGGTTTCCCCCAGGGTGGGCCTGGGAACAGCGGCATCAGCACCTTCCAGGCACTTGTAGAAATGCAAGCACTGTGGAAACCCCAGACCTCCTGGAGCGGAAACTCCAGGTCATTCTGATGCCTGTTCCAGTGTGAAACACTGCTCTCCAGAACCTTCCCATGAGTTTATAAGGGTCCATTTTTCCTCCTGTATGCTCTCACCAACAAGCCTCTCACTGCTTACAAGAGTCCATGCTACTCATTAGATCGGGTTCAAAGTCTTCACCTGAGGTCAGGGATCTACTTTTGCTATCACATTTCAGCTTTACTACAACAGCTAGTTAACATGGGCTGTGCTTCTGTGCATTAATCATCTAACAACTCTATAAGGTAGATAATTTAATATCCCCATTTCATAGATGAAAACACTGAGGCCAAATTAGTCCAAGATCATACGCTAGTAAGTGCTGAAACCAGGATGATTTCAGAGCACAAGGCCTTCCGCACCACTGAGGTTCAGAGGAGTCCGGAGAGATAACAAGTACTGGAGCTGGTTCTTGAACCCGGGCCTTCCAGATTCCCAGGCTGACTTGCCTTCTGCTGCCTTACACTCTGCTGGGCAGAACCAATAGCTCACTGCCCTTCGAATACACCACTGCCCCACATCATGACGCTGGCAGATATCTACTGCCTTGTCTCCTTTGCCACCAAACCACATCCTTCAGCCTCCCTGAGGCCTTCCAGGCTGCTTCTCCTAGATCCCGGGCTAGAAGGGGCTGCCCCCTTCCTTCTCTCAGTCTCCGCCAGGACCTACTGTATACCTCTCACAACGCTTACCAGCTCTAACCCGGAATTACAGTTACCCCCACACTCCTTCGGGGGGTGTGTGTGGCCTGTGCTGGGTTTGGAGTCTGGCATTGATTGAGTTAATCAATGTGTCTTTTATGGAACTAAATTCATTCTTTATATATTTTATGTATATGATAGCCCAGCTGGAAGACAGCAAGATCCTTAGGAACAAGGACTAAATATTTTACTTATTTTATATTTTCAAGAATATTCAGTCCAGGGCCAAGTACACAGTCGAGCCGGTAATATATGCTTGACTTCAAGTAGAATGCGATGGTACACAACTCTGGGGTCCATTTCCCCACTAATGAAGCCCTGTTATAATGGAGCTTATATTAATGGAGCTAATCAGCTCATTTCTTTATAAGTAGAGAGAATACACTTAATGTTTTTTAATAATGTTAATAACCAAGAGAATTTTATGAGCACATTTTCCTGAAAATTAGTTCAAATTTCTATGCAATTAGAAAAAAAAATCACAATTCTATCTTTTTAAAAATTTGAGGCTATTACATGCCCTCATTATGCCCCCTTGAAAATGAAAGCACACTGTTTTTTTTTTAAAGCACAAAACACAAACCCCAATGTCCCTCATTAAGGAAAAATGTATTTTCATTCCAAATATTGATCATCCATTACAGTCCTCTAGTCCAAGAGATATGCTTTTAACAGGAAATAAAAAAGATCTCATAAATATCCCAACTCCTATCACATACCCAGAGAGCAAAGACACACCATAATAAAAAACATGTATTTCAATAATATTCAAACCTCAAAAACTAGCTTTATAAACTTCCAGGGAGCAAGATAATATAACATCCAAATGCTCCCCTGCTCCATGAATCATTTTGTAGATGATCTATGTCAATAACAGAGGAAAAGACCAAGCCACATGTTTTAACAAACTGAAAGACACAGATGGGATGCATGTAACAACAGAAACGGATGCGATGGTCATTTGTTGGCGTCCTGTCCTTACACTGTCCTCACATGGTCTAACGGTAAACATTCAGCAATCGATCCGGTGAGCTTGGCCCGCCTCTACATCCAAATCAATGCACCACCCCTGCACAGGCAGCGGACACTTACCAGCTCCACAGATCCGTAATGTTTCCTACTGAAATCCCCACGTCTACAGCCTAGGTCTTCCGAGACAGAGCTGGAACAAAAATGCTTCATCAGTATTACACATAGCGATCTGCTCACCAACCTTCTGCAAAAAAATCCACCGCCACTGTTCGCAGCGAGGCGAGGGCAGCGGGGCGAGCAGCGGCAGGCTGGCCGGCTCACTGCAGGGGAGCCTGCTCGCCGCGGCCCCGGCCCCGGCCCCGGCCCCGGGCCTCAGCAGCCACGGCAGAGCCCGGCTGGCTCTCCGGGAGCCCTCCGTGGAAAGCAAAACACCCGAGTCATCCCTGGAAGTCTCGGCAGTGATTGAATTAAATATTTAGTCATTGGCCACCGATTGACATCTCCAAGGCTACTGGTGGTTTATAATTTCATTTCTGTGGAAGCCGGGGGGAGAGAGACCGTGCAGGAAACTTGAGGCCGGGAACAAAGCTTGCAATTATCTTTCATTAAGAGCCTCTTTGTCCCAGAGAGTCCACTTAAAAACAACCAGCATTTTTTGGATGCTATGCAGGAGAAACAAAACTTGGAGGGGAAAAAAATCTTCAAAATCCTGGTGGTCCCCCTCCCCCGCCCTCACCTCTAATTTATGACAACATAAAAAAGACCAGACTAAAAAAAAATTTTTTTTAAATATCTAACTTCCAAGTATATTCTATTTTTTATATATCAGTAGCTAATACTCCCCCCCTCCCCTCAAAGAAGACTTAATTAAATCAGATGAGAAAAATCACATGAGTTATTGAAGAAGAGCAATTAAAACAAGGACAAAATTGTTCCTGCATTTGCATCTTGAATACATATTACACACTCAAAAGACACACAGCTTATCGGCTAGCTCGGCCCCAGACAGCACCCATGAAAACATCCGAGACCCACAAATACAAACAGTTTTTATAAGTTTTATTCTAAGATGTCATGCAGACAAGTCTAACAAAACACAGACACTAAAATGACGCGGGCATTACGTGGTTAAGGAAGCCAAACCATCTGGGATCTGACATGCAGGGAGAGGTGCGGTGGGTACCTTTTCATCTTCCTTAAGAGGTGGGGGGCTACATTTCCCAAACGCCTCGTGGCGGTCGGAGAGACGCCTGACGCTCACATCCGCGGCCCTGCCTCCCTGCCAGGCCCCGCCTGATAGGCTCCGGGAAGACAGCGTGAGAGAAATGAGAGCAGACAGTCTAATGGTATTCTGCGCCCACCATTTCACAGAGAGGCTGAATTCATCTTATTTGAGAAACTTAACCTTTTGTGGTTCTCACTTCCTTAGCTGAAACTGTGCAGCGGGTTAGCGGATGCAGCTTGGAAGGGTGTCCTGGATATTATCTTCCTGCTTTAGGGACACGATTTTCTACCAAAAAAATCTCTGAACCAAATTTAAAAACTCCCCTCCGTGGAGGTCTGGTCCGTGTTAAATATATCCTCTCAGTCAGTGTTAAATATGTCCTCTCTGTCCCTCCACTCAGCTCCTTCTGAAAACCAGAATTGATGGACACAGAGGAGGATGCTGGCACTGCCCTCGGCAACCTCTCCGGTCGTCGCCGGGTCCGCTGTGCAGTCAGCCCTGCAGCAGCTTCTAGCACGAGGTTCCAGGGACGGAAAGAGCAAAGAGCAGGCTGAGCTTGGGCCCCGCCCTGCGCTGCCCTCAGCACCACCCAGGGGTTCTAGGACACAGTGCCGGAGACAGACACCGAACGGATGACAGCCCTGCGTCCCAGGGCAACCTGAGAGGGAAAACAGGGTCCTAGGAGAAAACCAAGCCCTGGCTGGTGTGGCTCAGTGGATAGAGCATGGGTGTGCAGACCGAAGGGTTCCAGATTCGATTCTGGTCAAGGGCACACGTGACCTAGGTTGCAGGCTCCATCCCTGGCCCTGGCCAGAGCACATGCAAGGAGGCAACCAATCGATGTGTCTCTCTCACATCAATGTTTCTCTCTCTCTTTCCCCCTCCCTTCCACACTCTCTAAAAATCAATGGAAAAATATCATTGGGTGAGGATTATCCTCCCTTCCACTCTCTCTAAAAAAAGAAAGAAAGAAAGAAAGAACCGAGACAGATACAGACAGAACATCTGCTCTCAGCAGCCCTCCCTCTAACCGCCCTTCATCCGGCAGGCTGGGAGACCGCGTGCTGACGGCGGGGCCAGGCTGAACTCACGGGCGAGCTCCGGGGCTGCGGGAGCACTCGAGCAGCCATATTAAAGCCTTCCCCCCACTCCCCAGACTCCCTGGTTCCTGGGTCCAGCACAAAGGGTGTGATGAGAGGGGATCCCCCAGCCCCAAGGGGAGTTTGTTCTCCTCCAGCCCCGTGTCGGCCCACTGCCCGGACAGGTGGACCTGCAGTAAACATGTGCGCGTTAATGAAGATAGCGCCCATGTGTGGATCTCACTAGCTACTGCCCGATGGCATCCTCATGTGCCATTGTCCCCGGTAAGTCCCTGGTGTCATTCCATAGGCAGACAGTGCTGGCCCAAGAGGCGGACCTGCTTTGTGCACCCCAAAAGCTGTTCCTTTCCTCTGGGGCTGTGGCCAGACGACATCTCCTGGCCCCTCTGGTGGGAAGCATGGCCATGTGACTCCATCTTAGCCAAGTGAATGTGGGCAGCAGTGACAGGGGCCACTTCCAGGCACATCCCAGGGGCACGTCCTCTCCCTCCCCAGGGCCAGCAGGTGGGGAGGACTCCAAGGACCCACAAAGAGGCGGAGCTTCAAGATGGAGAAAACCTGGGCCTCTGGATGATGGCGTGGAAGCCCGCACTCCCAAGAACATCTGTGCTAGACTATGATGTGAGCAAGAAACAAACATTCAGTTAAGCACATAGAATTCAGGTTTACCTCTTAAAGCCGATGTGCTACCTGAACTAATACAGAAGTTGGTATCTTGCAGTGGGGTACTGCCATAGTAACCATAGCAACCACCTAACACATGTGGCACCGGTTTAGCAGGCAGACAGCAGCCCGTGCGGAAACTGGTGCAGCTGGTGCGGTGCGGAAGTGGAGCTCAGAGGTGAAAGGTGGGAATCTACGTTATAAAGTAGGAAAGATGTAGCAAAACGTACACCTACGGTGATGCAGGTGGAACGGTGCCTTCAGAGCCGGTAGCGCTACCGAAAGAGGCTGGACAGGTCAGAGCGACGCTGGCTCGCTGGCTGACCTCAGCACGGCTTTGGACAAGGAAGAGATGAGCCCAGGCAAGAACTGGACGGTGCCAAGCAAAGGCAGAAGGGAACAGAGACAGTCTCGAGACGAAGTGCCTCTTAGACTTGAGAAATCGCTCTGTTTCTGGACCCCACACAGTAGCATCTGGCCAATGAAACGTGGGTTGAAATGATGGGCACATCTTGCAGACTTAGCGCATCGATTTCCCATGAATCATCCCTGCTCTCCTGGCCCAGCCACTGGCTGAACGGACAGGGCTTGTGAAGACCAAGAAGATGTGCCAAGGATGAGCCTAGGTCCCTAAATGATCCCACAGAAGATCCCAAGTAGAAATACCCTCACTGGGCTATAATATAGCGAGAAATGACTTTTATTGTTTAAGTCACTAAGATTCAGAGTATATAACAGGTGATTTTATCTTTTGTTGTTGTTGTTATTGTTTTAATCCTCACCCAAGGATATTTTCCCCCATTAATCTTTAGAGAGAGAGTGGAAGGGATGGAGGAGGGGAGACAGAGAGAGTAAAACACCAATGTGAGAGAGACACATTGACTGGCTGCCTCCTGCACATACCCCTACCAGGACCGGGAATCAAACCTGCAAGTCAGGTATGTGCCCTTGACCAGAAAATGAACTTATGACCCTTTTGGTCCTCAGGCTGATGCTCTAACCAATAAGAAAACCAGCCAGAGAGATGATGTTTATCTTTTTAAAAATTTTTTATTGATTGATTTTAGAGAGAGGAAGAGAAGGAGAGGGAAAAGGAAAGGGAGGGACAGAGGGGCGGGAAGATGAAGGGAGGGAATGTAGGGAGGGAGGAAAAGAGAAAGAGAGAAAGAGAGAGAGAGAGAGATTTGTTGTTCCACTTATTTATGATTCATTGATTGATTGATTGATTGATTCTTGTATGTACCCTGAGTGGGGATCAAACCCCCAGCCTTGGTGCACTGGGACATGTTCTATCCAACGGAGCCATCCAGCCGGGCGGTGCTTATCCCAGAGAGAGTCGGAAAGCAGTGTGAGGATGACTGCCACCGACAGGGGTCCTCAGAGGCTGGAGGCCCGGATGACACTCACTCTCAAGGGGCAGCAAGCTGCCTTGGCAAGGCCTGTTTTAGAAAACAAGGCTTTACTGGGAGACGGCCCTGCCCCGGCCACCAGTCTGTGCGGCCTCTGTTACACGGCGAGTGAACAGTCGCAGCAGGGACCTGCGTGGTCCCCCTGCCCTGCAGCCTCTCCATCCCTCTGTTGGCTTCAGGCCCACCCTTAACACATGAATAGTATGCGCCCCCCAAAAATACTGGACTAAAAATGCATGTTCCCTGGCCCTATTCCCAGAGGCTGCGGTCTGACAGCAGCTGGGGACTCGGTGCGGACTGTCCACAGGAATGTTCTGGAAAGCGCTGCTCTTCCGGTGACTCTGCGATCTGGGAAACCTGTCGCCACCCTGCAGCCTGTTCACGGGACAGGGCAGGCCTTGCTCCCGGTCTGTGAGGGCGGAGGAGGGAGCGCTCAGTCAGCCGGGGTTTGAGCCGCTCGGGTCTTCATTCCCTTGTGAGTAAATGTGGTGATGTGCTCAATAAACGTTCATATTATTATTACCCTTACTATTAGCAGGAATTCTTCCCAGGTTGCTAGAGAGCCCTGGGAAGGGGAGTTCTACATAAAAGACCACTAACTTTTTTAGAGTTTTAAACCTGGTGCCTTCCTCTTTCCCCGCAGCGGGCCTCCGGGGCAGGACGAGGCAGCTCCGCGGCCATCTCCTCCCTAAAGGGCTGGCCCGGGAAAATGCCTGGGCCGAGAGTGTCACCAGCACGAAGCAGGTGCCAAATGCACCGGAGGCCCAGGTGCTCCCACGCAGTGTGGTCTGGGTTCTAAATACAGACGCCTCGGCGTTAGTACATCGATGCGCTCCACCTGCAGGAACAGAGCGGAGGACCTCCGAGAAGACTCTCTAAACGTGGCCCAGGATGAAAGCGAAGCTGTCCGGCTCCACGCAGAGCTGGAAAAATTGCCATTATGTAATAAGCGGATTCCTGGAAAGAGGGCCAACCCCATCAGAGAGTCAAAGACAGGGAACCGAATAAGGAAAAAGAAGGAAGCGGAAGCTCAGCACCGGCCCTTCCGGACTCACCCACAGATCAGTGACCGAGCCCACGGACTGGCCAGACCCCGTCACGCAGCCTCCGTCCCCAGCCCCGCAGGGAGCCCACAGAAGGACCGGGACTCTTCCCGCACCTGCAGAGACGCCGAGAACATCAGGCGGTTTTCCGAAGCTCCTGGCAGCACAGCTCCACGTCCCAGGCCATGACCATGCCCTGCACCCCGACCAGCAGGTAGTGACAGAGGGAAGGTCCCCCCATGTGAGGGACAGAGAAGGTATCAGAGGCACCAGACTACAGCTTCCGGTTCAGAGGGACCCAGCACCTCCTGACACCAGGCTTGAGGTAGCTGATTGCTCAAGAGGAGTTGCTGTCTCTCCTGAAGGTAAGCGACACGGAAAAGCAGAGATGCTAGGAATTTTTAGTTGGGGAATGGAAGGTTCCTGACCCCTCCTGAAGAATCTAGGGCACCAGCTTTTAGAGCGGAGAAGTGGGCGGGCAGGAAGGGTTTCAGAGCCAGGATCCCTTCCTGCAGTCACCACGGGACCCAGCAATGGTACCCCAGGCATGTATCCCAGAGAAATGAAAACCATATTCGCAGAAGCCTCCACGTGGCTCACGGCAGCTTTATTCACACTAGCCCCAAACTGGAAAAGGCCTGGGTGTCCTGCAGAGGGCGAGCAGTCAAATCGTGGTGCATCCACACCAGCTCCTGACAGTCCCAGGTGTTGGCTGGGATATGGAGCACGTAGGACTCACACGCTGCTGATGGGCTGAGTTGGTACACAGTGACTCCTCGCTTGGCATAGTCCTCAGCCATTTAAAGGAACCACCTACCGATACACGCAACGCCTTGGATAAATCTCCAGGGGATGATGCGGAGTGAAAAAAGCCAGCCCTGAAAGGCTGCACAGTGTATGACTCCACGTAGGTAACCTTCCTGAAGTGACGGCATTATAGGGGAAGAGGGATGGGCTGTGGCTATAAAAGCGGGTGGAGATGGAGCCATTCTGTGTCTTGTCTGTGATGGCGGATGAATGAAGTTACGAGTAAGCCAATGGCATGTACAATGGGAAACCTAAGACAAATGGGTGTACCAATGAGGTTACATTGGGAGACACTGGGTAGGACACATGGGATGTCTGTGCTATTTCTTGTAACTGCCTACGAATCTTGGTTCTCGCAAAATAAAATGTTTGACTTAAAAAACTGTCCAAGTCAAAATCCTTTCAGTCCCTCAATAAGCAGTTACTGGACCCCTGGGGCGCCAGGTGTGACGCTGAGGCGTGGCCCCTGCCAGAGCACTTGGAGTGCGGAGAGGACATAGAAAGCGCCCAGGACTTCTAGGAACAAAAGCAGAGAACACTGTGTACAGCCGATCCGGTCCAGTGTCCAGCAGCTGCTCGGTCCTGCCTTCATAGGTAGTATATTTGGTCGTGGGGGGGGGGGAGGGGAGGAAGGGGTGCCCGAAACAGAAGCCTGGGAGGTCTGCCACTCTCTTTTCAGCTCAAGACCCATCCAGAACGCTGGCAGCCAGCATCTACAAAAGACGCCTGCGAAATGCAGTGTGTGCAATCTGCTCCCTCTTCCCCGCTCCGCGGGGACGGGCCTGTCCTCTCGGTGAGGTCAGGTGAGGGGTTTCCAGCTCAGAGAACATCTGGTTTGGGAGCAGTGCCCACAGGGAGCTCTCCTTGCAAGACCACAAAGTGCTCAGCAGAAACGTGTTGGGGGGGGGGGGCGAAATAGACACACAGCATACGTTGCTGCCTTCTCCCCCCACGGGCTGATTTCACTTCTTGGGGGAAATCCTTCCCAAGCCGGTCTCCCAGGTCCTCAGAACACCCCCCCCCCCCCACTGAGATTCATTCGCAAGTTTTGCTCCAACTGCACCAGAGGGGGCTTCTGAATCACACCCCCACACCGGGCAGCAAGAACCCTAGAGAACACAAGTTCACTCTGGCCTTGCTGGTGAGTGTGGGCCTTGAACCTGAGCTGTTAGAAATGCAGGCGCTCAGGCCCAGGCCGAGACCCAATGAAACCGAACCAGCCCTTTAACAAGATCCCCCAGGATTCAAGTGCTCATTGGGGTCTGAGCAGCTCTGCTTCTCGACCTCGCTATATATCAGAACCACCTGGATTTTTCTCTATTCATTTTACTGTGAAATATTTCAAGACGGAAAAATAAAGAATAACATAATGAACATTGTAACTCGAAACTCCTGTGTACCTCAACCCTGCAACAATTAGTAAATAATTTAGTTTATACTTCCTGCTTATGTTTTTATGTTTGTACTGATTCAAAACAATACACAGTACTGCTTGGAATGTTTTAAACTTTCACACAAGAGAATACCATGCCGTGCCGACCTTCCAGCACCGGCTTCTCTGGCTAAACAGTTTGTTTCTGCGATTTGTACATGTCGATACCTGTGGCTCCAATTCTTTCCCTTACAGTGCTGTTTCCTATGGTGTCAGCTCCCACTGCCCCCTCCTGTGGCTGGACATTTCAGTGGCTTCCAGTTCCAAACATGTCTCCTTGAACACAAGGGCCATCACTTCCCGAGATCCACGCCCAGGAGGGCATCTAGGTCATGACATGTGCAGCTATATTTTTCTACATAGAGCCAATCTGCTTTCCCAAGGGAATAGAGCCGGTCCTCAAATAAGGTCGTTCTATTCCACGTTGATGAGATGCTGTAGGAACTCCACCCGTTTATATCAACTAGCCTATGGTAGAACTGGCTTCATTGTATGTCATCTCACTGTTCTACCATCTCACTATGGTAGAACTGGCTTCATTGTATGTCATCTCACTGCAGTGCCAAGAACCAATCCACGATGCTGTGAGGAGTCGCTGGGTACCAACGTAACTCTCCATCAGCAGCGTGTGAGTTCTGTTTGCTCCGTATCCCAGCCAACACTTGGGACTGCCAGGAGTTGGTTTTTGTCAGTGTGAGGGACACCTCGCTGAGCTATCATAATGTCCATTCCCCTGACAACTCGAGGGCTGGAATAGCTTATCCTATACTTCTCGGCCATCTGCACTGCCTTTCCTGGGACTTGCCTATCCCGTCCTTTGCCCACCCCCGTCTTGTAGGCTGTTGGTCTTTTCCCAACCGATCTGCAGGAATAATTTGTATATTCTGAACGTCAGACCTTTTTCACAGATATCTTCTCTCCAAGAGTGGTTTTTCTTTTTCAAACTGTCTTCCTGACATCTAGTGCAGATATTTTCAGACCTTTCCCTTAGTGGTCTTTGTGTTTTGACTTAAACTATCATTCACCATCATGATGTCATAAAGTTTCCTATCATTCCTTGCTAAAGTTTTAAAGTCTACTTAATACATGTTCACATAAATGCCAGTTTTCATCCAGACCTCCTCAATCAGAATCTTCAGGAGTAGAATCTAAGCACCTATAATTAAAAAATAAATCTAAAGGTAATTCTCAGCAATGTTGGCACACTCATTTCCTAGCTGCTGGGTGCGTATGGAAGTATCTCCTCTGTCAAGTCCCGGGAACCCGTCCCACCTCTGTCCCCCTCACCGGCTCCTCCTTTCTTTTTCTGTTCCTGACCTTGCAGTGCTCCCCAGTGGCTGTCCTTTAAAGGAATTCTCTACTCTTACAGCATCAGTATTACTGACACATCTCAAGCATACCCCTCCGACCTTCATTACCTTTCCTAGTTCTCCTGGAAACACCAGTAGCTCAGTATGTTTTTTTCCCAAAACTCATCCAATAGCTTGGTTTCTCGTTTCTGTTGGTGCACAATTATTTTCACAACCTCCAAGCTACAGACTCACCTTTGACATCTCCCTGTCTTCTAAGCTCTACATCAATCATCCCATATCCTCCGTGATTACCTCCCTCATGGGACCAGCCCGGTCCCTCCGCCTCACAGGCCCTCACTGTCTCACAGGTTCTTGCTCGGCCTTGCCAGTCTTCCTGCCTCCTTACACAGGATTTGAGGGTGAGGTAATGGAGGACTTTGGGACATGCTATGTGTTATCGTGGGTAAGTGGAGGCTGGAGAGCTATTTCCAAGTATCTGATAGATGATAGGCGGACCTATATTTATTCAATAACTACTTAAAATAATATAGGTTGTGCAACCATACCACTTATTAGGAAGAAAATGTGTGTGTGCTTAAAGAACAAGACAAATAAGAAAAAAAGGCTCTTTGTGGAAAGTTAGGGGTAAGCTAGAATTTGCCATAATAAAACATTTAATAGTTGTTGGGTAGGAAAAACTTTTCCTCTACCCTGTTAGGTTCTGTGACAGGGGCCAGTGAATTAAAATGACAAAAGACAGACTAACAGGAGAAAAGGAGCACATATTTTATTTTTAATTTTACCTGTTCAAGGGCTCCACAGAGAAGCAAACCCAAAAAAGCAGTCAAATTCTGGGATTTATATATCATTTTAGCAAAGGGCAATAGAGTGTGGAGAAGTGACTCGACAGAAGAAAAGGGACCTGGGGCCTCTAGGAGGGGTAAATCGTGGAAGGCGAACGCCTGGGGAACTAATGGTCTATGAGGGATTCAGCAAGGCTGGTGCATAAAGGCTCGCCGTGGTGGCTCTTTCTCTGCTGGCAGTGCGGTCTGCTCCTCTTGGCACAGGAGAGGGCGGGCCACTTTTATAAAAGGAAATTCTGCCCTGCTTTTAGGCAGACAGGGGGAGAGCGAGAGGTCTTCCTGTGTCTGCTTTTTTCCCCAGCTGCCTTCAGCTCAAAAGAATCCGTAGGCCAAAGCGGCGGGTTTTTCAGTGGCGTATTTTGATCTCCTTCATAGCCAATACGAACGTGAAAAATTCTTCGTCTCAAACATAAAAGGCCATGGAACGGACTGAATTTCACCGTGCGGTAACCCAGCAGAGGGGGGAGGCCCAGGCTACTTTTTAAACCACCTCTGTATCATATTCTGAGTTTTCTGGGCCAATTTAGATCCAGTCCAGGCTTATCTGTGCTGTTTTCCTCCAAGCACATGCACAGCACGTAGTAGAAGAAAATCAGCTTACTCTGTGCTTTTGAGGTCAAACTCTATTTTTGAAAGATTTTCTAAAATTTTTACTTCACCCAGCTCCTCTGACTCTGAGAGAGTCTAAGAAAATGTGACCATGAAACCATGGGTGAGGGAGAGCGGTGAGGGAAGGGGAGGAGGGTGCTCTTTAAAGAAAGCAAAACAGCAGCTAAACCAAACGTATAGAAACAGAGGAGGCGAGTATTTTAACTGAGAACATTTATTATCAGAGATGGCGAGACACAGCCAGCCTGCATGCACGGCCAACACGAGATTTATAGAAACGAGTGTTGGCCGACGTGAATTTGGGGCAGGAGGGCCTAAACCAATTCCTGTTGCCCTTTCACAGCAATGATTAAAAGAGTGATAATACCAGATCCTATTTATAGCGTGTCCTTATGGTGTTCTGTACTGTACTTTGAGATGAGGTGAGCGTCAAAAATGGGTTGCTGGCCCATGAGGACTGTACAATTTCAAAGAATAGAAAACTTGAATCATCAAAGGAATACAGTTCTTAGTAATGGCATAACCTCCTTGAGGAAAAGTGATTGCTTTTAGCAATTATCCCTCGAGGGGATGTGGAGCTCAGTGGTGAGCAGGGCGTCTGCAGCCTCTGTTCCCAGCCAAGGCCAGGATGTCCCGGCAGAGAGCGCCCGTGCTCCTCCCCGCTCAGCCTGTGACTCCGCCTCAGTCTTGGCCTGCGAAGCTCCACCTTCTGCTCCCTTCGGTCCGGAGGCCTCCCTCCCTGGGCACCTCACTGCTCCCGCCCCTCTGTGCTAACTAACGAGGCTCAAACCAGACCTCCCACTTGGCTCTTTCTCTCCAACCAACTGCGAACTCAGGCTTCCAATGGCTGGCCAGCGTTCAGTGGACACCCGAGCAGCCCCTAAAACAGCCGGCCAGGACCCCACTCACTCCCCCGCTGCATGCACATCTCAGTTAGCAGAACCGCCCGCCATCTTTTCCCAGCTGCTCACGGTACCAAGTCCAGAGTCCTCTCTGTCCCTCTCACATCCAACACCTGGTCAGTGGCCAGGCCCTGTTCCTGCTGCCTGCACAGCATTGCTTTTGAAAGTTGTAAGAGGTTTGCATCAGGGCATTTGTATTTCATTCTTTGAAGAGACAACACGCTCCCTTGATTCAAAACTAAAAGGCTGAATAGGGCAAAGCCTCCCCTCTGCCCTCTCAGCCCCGCACCTCCTCTCCCCACTGGATTGCTGGTGTATTCCCAAAGAGGCTGGATGCAAAGAAAGAGAAATACATATTCTCCCCCCCCCCCTCCTGCCCCGCCACGTCACTTTACACAGATGGCAGCAAACCAAGCACAACTCTACTTGTTTCTGTTATTTTTAAGTTCATATACCTTGGCGGGCTTTCCAAATCAGTACCAAAAAGCTCCTGTAATCTTCCTTATGGCCACATTGTATTCTACTGAGTCAATGGGCCCTGTTTTATGTAACCGATTCCCTAGATAGAGGCCCAGTAAACTGCAATGCGTAACCTTGCATGTGCCACTTGGCCCCGGGGGCATGGGCAGGATTCCACAAGGTCCCTGAGTCCCTTGTCCCTTCTCTCCTTCCCATTCTCACACTCTCTGCTTTAGCGCAGACCTCCTTGGTGCAGAACCTTCTAACTGGCATCTCTGCTCTATGACCCTTAACTTACACCAACAAATACATTTAGTGAGCCCTTTCTGCATGCCAGGCGCTCTGCCAACACAGGCAAGAACAAGAGCATCAAACCCAACACAACCAAACAAGTCTCTCCTAACCAGACCCACACGGATCCCTGCCTGTCTCACAGTTGTTGGAGTTTTGGGAGCGTATCAGTAAGTCATCTGCTCCCTTCTCTATGTTTGGAATGGATTGGGAATTAGTGACAGGAGTTGGGCAAATGGAAATAAAAATATAAATTTCACCGTCAGAGTTTCGTTGGCAATCAGCCCTGGAGCCCAATGCACTTCCAGCTTATCACTCCTTTCCCCCAGCTTAGAGCGGAAAGTCTGCTCTCAGCGGGGCAGACACTTGCCTGCACGGCTGCCCGGGAACTGCTGTGTCACTCTCCACGTCAGTCTCCAACAGGGAGACCAAAGCAGACGGGCTCTCCACCTGCCTCTAGAAAACTTGGGTGGGTTTTTCCAGAAGGATATACTAGTAGGAGAGAAGATAACACACAGCTCTCTGGGCAACCGGGTCCTGTACAAGCCTCTTAGCCGTTCTGCACCCAGCCTGCTTCCTTATCTGTAAAATGAAGCTAACGGGAGCTACCTCATCGGGTTTTGTTTTTGTGTGTGTGAAGAAGACTAAATAAGCAAACGCATTTAGGATGTCTGCGCAAATGCCCGGTATGCAAGTAATCAATAAATATTTGTTGAGTGAATGAGTTAATGAAAGAGTGGTGCACAGAATGACAGTTCTAAAGGACATCTTTCCAGAGAACCTAACATCAGCAGCCGCCAATCACCAGGGCCTAACAGGATTCACCAATAGGGCCCAGGATGCGCCACCTCAGGCTGCTTCATATAGGCTCTTCCGAAGTTCCACCCGCCCCTTTGGTTACGTCATCTGTGCGATGCATTATGGGGCTGGTAGTCTAGAGACGAGGCGGTGCTGGCTGGACCACTGTGAGGACAGTAACCCTCTGCCTGGTGCTCTGAGGAAGGGCGAGCCGCTCTGGTCCCCGCCCCACCTTTGGTAGATGGAGCCCTGGCATCCCTTCCCTCCCTTCCAGCGCGACAGGACTGCCCAGGACTCTGGTTACCAGAGGCCTCCAAAAATCAGGAGCATTTTGCTCAGAAAATTCAATATTCACTGAAATTTGAGATTTCAGTTTCAAATCAAGAAAACATTCAGTTCCCATATCCTCACAGACAGAGCTCAGGGGCCCTCTGTGGAAGGTATGGCAGTGTTCTGAAACGTCCTCTAGTTTCCCCGAGGAATCAATCCACAACAGAACTAGCAATTAAGAACTTATCCGAACTCTGTGCACCTTGTCTATTTAAAACTGCGTCATCTTGTAACACCGTAACAGCTACCAACGGCTCCCCATGGCCTAAGATATAAAGTGCCAACCTCTTAGCTAGGCACATAAGGTGCTTTGTAACTATTTCGCATCTCTCACATTTTTAAAAGCAGCCTTTCTCAGCATCTGCTGCACATGCGAGTCACCTGGGGGCTTCATAAAATATGGGTATTTGTGTCCCACCCTAGACCTCGGGTCCTGGAGGGATGGTGCGGGCTTCCCGTGTTTTTAAAGCCTCCGGGGTGATTCTCAGGGGCAGCAGGAGAACCGCCGCTGTCATGCCTGTGGACACTGCTGGCCACACCCTCAGCTGCCCCAGCTCCGCCGTCCCTCTGTGTAAGTGACCTATCCCCCCTTCCTGCCCGGTGCCGCCATCCTGCCCAGCTAAGCTCACCTGCCGCCCTCCGCCCCCGTGCTCCAGCGGTGACTCCCTCCGGCCGCAGTGGAGCCTGCTTCTCTCCTGGAAGCACCGGATCATCCGGATACTTGTGTTCCCAGGGAAGGCTCTAAGTGCCCGGAGGAGAGTCCTGAAGAGCCCTCTTCTACCCACTCCACAGCCACTGGGCCGAATCTGGAGCCACAGTAAGCCCCTCAGGTGATCCTGACCCATCTCCCTACATCCCCATGAGGAATTAGCTTCACAAAAGCACTGGGTACAGTGAGCATCCATAAATGCATTGAAATGCTGTAGAACCTCATTTGTTTTTTGCTTTAATTTAGCTTTGCTGTTGAAAGTACTACAAATGTCCCCCTTTCCACACCCCTCTCTCCCCCCTGCCCCCTTCATCCTCGCCCCAGCCCTTCCCGGCACTGCTGTCCGTCCATGGGCTATGCCTTTATGTATAAACGTCTCATCTGTCTGTAAGTCAATCATATCTCAGCATCTAGTTGCCTTTGATTCCCCCGAGAGCTAAGCACTCTGCCTTGTACTGCCTTCTTCAATCACTCGCTCACTCGTTTATCTAACAAATGGTACTGCACACCATCACAAAACCCTGCGGGTTCAGGAGTAAACAGGAAACCATAGTTACCACCCAGTGGGGCTTAGCATCTAGTAACATACTAGTTATAGCATAGATATTATTACCACTTTTCCGAATAATTTTGGATTTTCCCCTACAGATACTCTAAGGGAATCTTACAGTCTCCTATATCCCCAATATGTTATAGAAGGCATTCTAGAAAAGTTTACTGAATCAAGACAACACATTTGGTAGCACATATCCCAAATTAGTTAGCGTTTCTCTGTGTGGTTATTTGATTCTGTCCCGTGAGCTGTAAATGCCCTCAACACAGGAATTGAGTCTGTTCTGCTCACTGCACTGAAGCAGGCCTGGCTGAGCCGGTGCTCAGTGAATACTGCTAGGTACATAAACACACGCAGGAGTAAGATATCAGTAAGAACAAACCCTGAGACCCCCCAAACCAATATCCACTCCCCCCTCCCTGCTCTCACTCAGAAAGGCACGTTCCCCCTGAGCGCTGAGGGATTTCAGGTTACGGTGAGCACAAGCCCAGAGAGAGGACGTTCTTCTACTTACTTACAGGGTGACCTGGGACTCCGCGTCAGGGGCTGCTGCCGGCCACGTCTGCAGGGGCTGGATGCGGAAGGAGAGCGACGACGTTGCTTTCCACAGGAGGGTCTGTGCGGCCTGACCCCCGCAGCACCCCTTCGTCAGCGGGTCCATGGGTGGGCCTGGCGGCTGAAGCGCTGTGCTGCAGGAGGAGCGGGAAAGGCACTGAGAACAGGAATGGCGGGCCGGTCACTGGGACCCAGAGGCCACCCCATCAGTAAGCTAGGGGCATGGAGCCAAGGCACTCCCAAGACCAGTGTCCCACCAGGCCCGCCTCACGCCCTTCCTGCAGGAGCCCGCAGGGGAGAGGAGGCACCGTCCACATCCACACGGCCCTCAGCCACGAGGGAAGCTGCCCACATTGGCGCTCAGACAAAAGGAGGCCCTCACCCCACAAAGGCAGCTCTGCCTAGGGTAGTGGTCACCAACCAGTGGGGCACGAGGTCTGAAAGGCTGGCGACCGCTGGTCCAGAGGGCTCCCGGAGATTAACCAGCGGGAGCCTCGTGCCATCACTGCGTGAGTCTGGGAGGGGGGCGGGGGATATCTCCTTATCGGCAAAGAGCGAGCTTATGCTGGCCACGCCACTGTAGACAAAGAAGACCAAACCCACATGTCGAGAGGAATGGCAGAGCGCGTGGCAGGGGATCGACACACGACTGCCCGTGGGAACACATGGAAACACAGCCTGAAGCCTGTCTGCGCTTTCGCTGCCACAGACAGGCGAGCGCACCAAGCCCAGCCACTCAGAGGTGGGGCATGAGAAGCAGCCTACAGCACTGGTCAGAGGGGCTCCTTATATGTCTTCTTTTTCACTGAATGCATTGGGGTAAGTAACATCTATAATAATAAAAGTATAATATGCTAATTAGACCAGACATCCTCTGGACGACCTTCTGGAAGAAGCCGTGGCAGTGGGGGCCAAGGCAGCCACCGTGGCGGTGGGGCTGAGCGCCTTGCATGGATTCTGTGCACCGGGCCTCTAGTTAGTTAATAAAAGCAGACGGGCTTCAGGTGAACCATTTTATAATAAATCATCTCTATGCTGTGCCATGTTCACCACCCCAACTCAAGTCTCCTTCCATCACCACTTATCGCTCTTTTACTTTCCCTCTGGTCATCACCATGCTCATACTATTGTGTGTCTATGAGGTTTGGTTTTGTTTTGAATTCTCATCAGAGGATATTTTTTTCCATTGATTTTTAGAGAGAGTAGAAGGGAGGGAGAGGGAGAAGGAGAGAGAGACACACACATTGACTGGTTGCTTCCTGTACTTGCCCCAACCTGGGCCAGGGATCAAACCCGAAACTGAAGCCAAGGTATGTGCCCTTGGCTGGGACTCAAACCTGCAACCTTTCTATCTGAAGGCCAATGCTCTAACCACTGAGCAACCAGCCAGGGATTTTGTTGTTGTTTTTGTTTAATCCTTTCAGCTTTTCATCTGGCCCTTCCCCCACACCCCATGGCCTACAGTCTATCCTTTAGTTTATTTTAATCTTGAAATAAGATTAATTCATTGTTTTAACATGTTATTTTCTAGCTTTTAATCTTTAAATTTGGTTTAAAAACACTTAAATGTTAGTTCTTTTAAACCTTTATCACCATTTAATTTTATCTTTTTGCCATACCTTTATCCCTAGTTTTTGAGTTCTTTTTTTATGCTTTCATCTAATTATTTAGCTTCATTTTCTGTTTGGATTCTCTCTCATCATTGTTAATTTTAATCCCTTTTCTCATTTCTGTTATCTTTTCTAGTCTTAACTTCCTAGTTAAAAAAATGTACATTCCTTTAATCTTCTGACATATTTTATCTTTATCTTTTTAAAATTTGTTTTAAACTTTTTAGAATATATTTTATTGATTTTTTTTTATAGAAAAGAAGAGAGAGGGATAGAGTTAGAAACATCGATGAGAGAGAATCATCTATCAGCTGCCTCTTGCACACCCCCCACTGGGGATGTGCCTGCAACCAAGGTACATGCCCTTGACCGGAATCGAACCTGGGACCTTTCAGTCCGCAGGCTGACGCTCTATCCACTGAGCCAAACCGGTTTTGGCAACATATTTTATCTTTATTGTCTCACTATTTAACATAGTCAGCAGTTGGAGATAGCCCAATATTCAGAGAAAACGTACTGAAACCAGAGAATGGCGGAACTCCATGCTCTAACTCTGGAGATCCGGTACACAATACACTGCTGACAAGCGGAAAGCAAACTGGGTTCTACCTGTAACATGACGGGAGGAAATGAGCAAGACGCTCTCCAGGCCTCCCGGAAGCAGGGTGGGACTGGGCAGGAGCTGTTTCTGCTTCACCCCCGATGTCCACTGCCCCGCTTTCTAACAGGGCGGTGGCCTGACCGAGGAAGGCTGAAGAGGAGAAGAAAAGTGTATCTTAGGAGCCACTTGAACCTCTTGACCGAAAGTTTATGTGAACCCCGAAGAAGGCCCGTGAGTCCGGAAACCACGCCGAGCCAGACCCTCTGAAGGGACCTGTGTGCCCTGAAATGGGGGGAAGGGAAGAGCTGAAAATTCAAGGGAAGTCCTGTGTGGGTCACCCACACCATAGCACAGGGCCCTGCAGGTGGGCGGGACAGCTGCGGAGAGAGTGAGAAGAGGTGGCCGTTCCCTCGGCTCTGCACCCTCCCGGCCTCCGAGAGGTCAGGGCCTGAGCTCCAGCTCGGGCTCCAAAGCCACGGTCCAATGGTGCTCGCCGGAAGGGAGGCGGTCGGGGAGTCTACCACGTTGTTAACGGGCAGACCCAGACCCAGACCCAGGCGGAAGCGCTCAGTTCAAGGACGAGCATCAGGTGTGCGGAGCCCAGGCCACGGAAAAGGCTCCAAAGGCGAGGGAGAGGAAGATCAGAGGACTCTCAGCGGGGCCAGGTCAACAACAGAACAGCTTTGTTTCTCAAGAAAATGAAAGATCAAGATCTCTCTGAAACGAAAGATCAAATAATTCGAGGCAGACCTCCCAAGGCTCCTGGATAGACGGCCTGAACGTGGCCGGAGAGGCTCCGTCCCAGTGAGCAGGGCTCTGGGGCAGGGCTGAGGAGAGGGCCCAGGGGTCCAGGAGAGGGCCCTTTGGGTGGGTGCTTCTGTGTGTGTGTGTGTGTGTGTGTGTGTGTGTGTGTGTGTGTGTTGGGGGTATCACACTGGGGACAGCCCTCAGGAGCCACAGGCTAGTTTTCTCCTCCTCTCTGGGGACTCCGAGCCCTCGGTGCACGTTGGAGTTAGTATTGAGTCTAAACGGAGGGCAGTCATGAGGATGTGGCCGCCTCACAGGAAGCCCTCCGCCGCTGGCCATGTCCACCGAGAGCTCCCGAGGGGACCTGGCAGCCGCGAGGACATGGCCAGGCCTGCTGAGCCCCAACGATGCAGCAGAAAGGGCCACGGGAGGACACAGTTGTGGCCCAGGGCCCCTCACACGCCAGTAGGCAGATCCCTGGATGCAGAAGCGGCATAAAAGGTAACACGGTCTCAGTTCCGGCTCCTTCCACGTGGCCGGTTCTCCCACGCCAGTAGCGTTGATGGCGGAGTTTCAGCCGTGATTCCACGAGGAACGGGGGAATCTTCCGGGAGCCACACCCAGTGCCTTGCACGGTTGATCTTGTGCATTATTCCTTGCTCAGACTGCGGGCTGAAAGCGACCTTGACCCGGGTGCAAATCATCACTCTCACCACCCTTCAAAGCGCGACCAGCCCCGGGGGTCGGAGCTGGCTCAGCGGCCCCGGGAGCAGCAGTCCCTGCAGAGCGGGGAGCGGTGGGAAGACAGCTTCCCTGTCCCCAAGTCTAAACTGCCCCCTCCCACACAGGCACTGTCCTGTACCCTCCCCTCCCCCCCCCCCCCCCCCGCACTCAGCATCGTGGTTACTCCGCCTCCTACTGGTGCTCCCCGCAACGGGCACCCCGTCTGCCCGTTCCCAGTCCCCCGTGCCCAGCCACAGTGCTCAGTACATACGTGCTGCGTGGATGAGTGACTCTGAGAAGGCCAAACACCTGAGGAAAGGAGCATTTGGAAAGGGAGGCTGTCAGGCTGCTCTGGCCTTTTCTGACTGAGGTCCCTGGTGGCCGCAGGCAGACAGGCCACGGTGGGACCTGCTCCATTTCTTCGCCAATCGCCGAGGGGCAGATTGCCGGCCCGGGACGCGGGGGCACAGCAGTCACAGGCACTTCCCCTGGCGTGCTGCCAGCTTCTGATCAGTGCTTCACTGCAGAAGGATGCTGCTAGTGGCAGAGACTGTGGGACGACTGGCACAGCCCCCATTTCCACCCCGTTCCAGAGAGCAGAAGGTGGGAAGTTAAAAACGTCACCGTCCTGACCTCCTTTGCAGTTCGGAGTCTGGCTGTGATCTAGATCCCACAGCTCGGTGCAGTCAGAGACTCTGATCGGGCATGGAGCCAGGCAGACCCGGCGACAGGATCCGGGGCATCGCCTGGCGTTTGCAGGTCCTGGCAGAGCCGCTGTGGCTCTGCAGGCGGCTCCTGGTTCTGAAGCCGCAGCGGCAGCCTGGGGTAGCCCAGCAGAGCTGCAGCTGCCGCATCGGTCTGGTCCGCTTCTTGTGAGGTGGCCGCTCTCCGGAGCGTGCAGAGCCCAGAGGTGCTGGGTGCGGGGAGCTGACTGGAGCCTGCGCCCAGGGGCTGACAATTTCGTGAGCACGTAATTCCCGGGGTGCTGTTAAACCCTCTGCTTCCCGCAGGCAGAGTGCACTCCGTTGGAGGCAACAGATGACCGAGTGACAGCCACGGTGACGCCTGGCAGGGGGATGTTGAGCCTGCCAGGTCACCTGACCCCGTGGCACACCTTCCTCCTGGTGGGTGCAGTAGTAACATCCAGGAGAGGAGGAGAGGAGGCCGTGCTTCCATGGGAAGGCACGGCATTCTGCTATTTGGGTGTAAGCGAGCTTGGTCCCAGCAGGCGCCCAGGGAGCCGCTAACTGCGGGTGTTCTGGGCCAGGCTGCCTGGGGCTGTGACCCCATCTCTCTCCCGCACCTGCTCAGTGTCACCTGAGTCTCTGCCAGCACCGCCACCAAAAACTGTCGGAGCAGCTCGGCATATCGCTGCAAGCACCTCCAAGTGGGGAGACGCTAATGCTTCCCCCATCGCCGGTGAAAGACACTATTGCCTCCTGAAGCCAGCCCGGCTAGCTTGGGAGCGCTGGCTGCCGGGATGCACGCTCTACACGCTCATGTCCCGAGTCCAAGCTGAGAAGTTAGGCCTCCTGCCCGCTGCGGTGGGGGCCTAGCCCGGGGCATACGCAGAGTGGGCCCGATTCCCGTTCCATCACACCTTTTCAAATGTGGGAAGACAGCTATTATGTCCTCTGTGCATTTTCTCTTTTTCAAGTAAAATACCCACTCCCCTGCTGAAATCTTTTCTCTTTACTGGCTCATTCCCATCAGACAGAAGCATCTTTATAAAGCAAACGCAAAATCAAATCAAATCAATCTTTCAGCTCACATCCCTTCCACCCTGCGGAGTTGGCGCTATTCACTGTTTCCAATTCCTCTTTCATTAGAGCCTGAGCCCGGCCAGGGAGACATTCTCATCCTCCCGCTCCCAAGCAACAGCTCTTGTCAAAGGCGACCAGTGACCACAAGAAGCTAAACCCAATGGCCAATTCTTAGTTCTCTTTTATTTTTATTTATTTAATTGATTTCAGAGAAGAAGGGAGAGGAAAAGAGAGATAGAAACACCAACTATAAGAGAGAATCATTGATCCACTGCCTCCTGCACGCTCCACCCTGGGGATCGAGCCTGCAACCCAGGCATGTGCCCCGACTGGGAATTGAACTGTGACCTCCTGGTTCATAGGTCGATGCTCAACCACTGAGCCACTCTAGCTGGGCCTAATTCTTAGTTCTTCATTTTGTTTGACCCATCAGTAACATCTGACACGGAAAAATCACTCCCTCTCTGTTTGTAATGGTTTATGTACACTACTTTCCCCCAATGAAAGTATTTTAATGACTTCATGTATCCATGACACAATGGTTTCACATTTAAGTCTCAAAGCCTAAATTTTACTTGGGATTTATATGAATAGTTAACCAAAGCTCATCAAAACACAGTCATTCTTCCTAACTCACAAAGTTTATTTACTGATCCCCTTTTCCTAAAGATTCCTGTTACCCTACCCCAATTTTTTTTCCTTTCCCTATTTGAATGTGATTCACAGTCACATTAAAGAACAAAACAAAAACCATGATGTATTCTTCACACATTTCCTACCTGAGGGCCCATAACTGCACTGTCCAATAAAGCAGCCAAAACCACGCTTGACTACTGAGCACTTACCGTGTGTGCGGTGGGAATCCAGGTGCTATGAGTGTAAAAGTAAGACCGGGTTTCAGACGGGACAGAGAAAAAGGTAAATTGTCTTCATGATTTTCAACATCGATCCTAGCTCTAGAGACAACCAGATGTGTGGTCCCCCTCCAACCTTGCTTATGGTGCTAGATCCACCACCAACACCATCCCCGGGGTCTCACTGTGAGGGCCAAATCCCTTATAACTCTCTGACAGCGCTATCTGCCAGACTCCATCTCTGTTCAGATCTTCGGGTCTAGAAACCAGACACCCAAACATAATTTCTCATATTAACCTTCCAAAGCAAAACTAATTTGGCTATTGTCTTCCTCCGAGAGAGGAAGCTGGTTTGTATTAGCTTAACCTCTTTAGTGAATAATAAAAGATGGATTATTTTTCCTTCTCATAGGAGAGCAGACATAATATGAAAATTAATTTTCTTCTGTTGGCCCTAAGAGCCCATTATGTCAGCCCCAATACAAGACAGCTCTTCATAGTCCTTCCCAGGAAGTCTGCTGTTTTTCCAAAAGGAAACTGACAGCAGCACTGATTTGTGATTAAACACGTATGGGCCCGACACAAACAGAAAGAATAAGGGCAGCACGGGGGAGAATGAAGACGATGGAAACACCTCCCACTGAAATGCTTGTTTACAAACCACCTGGAGAAAACGTGTCTCCTGGGAAAAACAAACACAAACAAAATCTAAGAATCTGCGGCAGGAGAAACAGAAGGAAGAAAAGAAGGCAACCCAGTGCATAATGGATAATTGTTCTTTTCTGATCCTATCTGGCCCGGAAAACCATATCCGGGACAAGAAAGCATTTGTCTTGGCATCAAATTTGTTCTCACACGCGTGGGTGTGTGCGTTACTAATAAGGGAGCCACCGTGTAGGAAGCAGTATTGGGGAAAGTAGAAAATATGTTGTTTTCCATTTGTAATTCACAATCTTCTGTCTGTGCAGGGTTCTGCACCCACTGTGGCTAAACATAGCAAGCACAATTTATTCACTCAGCTAAGGTAGACTCTTACGAGAACTTAAAAAAAATACAGAAACCCCAATTCTGTGGCTCTGGGGTGACATCTGGGTTCTGTATTTTGGAAAGCTTCCCAGATAAAATGGCTCTATTTTTTTTTCTTTTCCCAACACAGTATTTGTCACCCCTTCTGGTAATAGTACTGTGATTCTTTCTTTGGACAACCACTATCTCCTGGTCTCTTGTGGATGGAAGTGATATAGTCCCCCAGTCCTGCGTGGGGTACATGACCCAGAAGCAGCCAATGAGCACGCTTCCTCCCTCTCCAGCCAGACCAGTTGGTTCAGGGATGAGCACAGAACCCAAGAGACACAATGAATGTCAGGCTTGGGACAAGGTCTGGAACCGCCGAGAAAGAGGCCCCATCTTTCTGTTGGGACCGAGCATTAATGGGAAGTGAGCCTGGAATAGTTCACTTTTTCTCCCTCCACAAGGAAAGGCTTCAGCCAAAAAGAAAGCCAACCCAGACAAGAAGAGAGACGACTGGTGACATTATTTGAGCTCCTGGATCAGCCCTCTCCCAAAGCTTGGTCTACCCTAGCAAGTTCCAATTGCATAAGCCAACCTTCTCCTCGGCTTGTCATTCAGAGCTTTCGATAACCTTTAAAAAAATTTAGCAAATGGCAAGGCACCAATCAGAAAAGATGCTGAAGAGTTACTAGTCCTTCTTGTGGCTGAATGACTGGTCAGGGGTGATCACAACTGGGTGGCCAGGTGTAGGAACCATTTGCCTACTGAGTCCGTACCCCATAAGCGGAGCCTCTACTTTTCACCTGGAATCAGAACCACAGGCTATGAAAGCAGAATCGTGAACAACAGTGACATGTATAGGGAGATGTGCTTCGGCGCTGTGATTGGGGAGATAATAGAGCTCCCCGAGAACCGGAAGGCTGGCCTGATGACGCTGCCCGTCGATGTACTAGAACACAGCAGTTGGGTGGCCGTAGGGAAGATCTCTGCAGCGCCCCGTGGAGCGGTTCTCAAAGCATGGCCCCGGGCCAGCAGGACCGCATCACCTGTGCGCTTGTCAGAGACAATTCACAGACCCAGCCTCCCGCGGGCAGCCTCTAGAGGTGAGGCCTGGAGCCTGGTCAGCAGTCCTCCTGGTGATTCTCACGTAGGAGAGGAGTGGGAACCACGGTTCCCTGAGCCCCACCCCCAGGGATTCCAACTGAGTAGATCTGGGCCTGAGCCTGAGAATGTGCATTTCCAACCAATGTCCCATCCCGGGAAGGCGGCGGCTGCTGCTGGTCCGGAGCCGCTGTGTGAACCAGTCTGAGAGGCTGACCTCAGGGACGCCTCAAGCTCCACTCGCAGAGTCTTTGATCTTCAGGATTCGCCTTGCAAATCGAATCCTACTAACATGTAACCCTGTCCATGCCCCGGCTCACTCTATCGGCGCCAGGAAGCGTCGCTGCCACAGTGACCGAGTTCAGCTCCAGGAGAGTGACTGCAAATAATTCAGGCTCACGAACTGTGTTTCTTGATCATCACAAAGTCACAAAAGAGAGCAGGCATATTTTTTGAAGTACATTTTAAAGCAACGAAAGCTCGAGGGAGACCTACTGACCTCCCTCAGATAAACAAGGCGTTTCTGTCCCTCTCATCTCTAAATCACCCGCTAACACGTTTTTCCAGCCAGTCCTACCCAGCGTCCTATGAACCTGCCATCCTCAACCCTCTCTTCCTAAATCCGCTCTCAGAAAGGTGGGGAAGCAAGGCGGGACCTTGCTCCGAGGACAGAGGAGGAAGAAACCTTGAATGGGCAAAGCTAAAAGTTTAACAAGACCAGGGAGGGGAAAGGCGGAGAACTCTCAGATAAATGCTAATCATCTGTGTCCAGAAAAGTTACCATTTCGTATGCTTTGTGCCAGACACTGTTTTTGGCATTTTGTAGAGACCTAAGCCTTTAAAGTTCACGTCAATATAGTGAGACGGGGGTTACTGTCATTTTCCAAATGAGTTCCTCAGGCTCAGAGGGGCCGAGGCCACAGACACAGCAAGTGGAAGGACGGAAACTTGAACTCGGGTCTGTCTCATTCCAAAGCTCCTGTTCTTGAACACTCCCTGATGCCTTCCCCCTGATCCTGACACACACACACACACACACACACACACACATCTGGGGCAGTGGGTGCAACAGCTTAAGCGCCTTGCGCTACGGCCTCCAGATCTTGCAGCTGGCCATCCTCTCGCTGCCACTGCCTGGGTGCCAGCATCCTTGCTCCCTTACGTTCATCCCGTCTGTCTGCCCGCCAGCTGTCAGAGCTGCCGGGGGCTGTTCAGCAAAGGCAGTGTCATCCTGAAAGTAATGCCCCTTTTCCCACAAGATGATGGAGTAAATATGGTTAAACCAGGCTCTGAAAGGCCCCAGACTTAAACTTGACGTAATAGGACGTGAGAGGTGAGGACTTCGGATAAGGGAGGCCAATCTGGCAGCGTGCCCACAGACGAGGGGAGGTCCAAACCTCCATCAGAATCACCCGCTGAGCACCCACAAGCCCATGACCACCCTGGACTTTCTGGAACAACAGGCCCAGGGGAGGGGCCAACACACTTGTATGGCTAAGAAGTGTCAAGGTGATACTTCTCCTGTTGGCCCGAAGCGCCCAAGATGCCATCCAAGAGGAGACAGCTTAATAGGCTTACTTACAAGTTAGACAACATTGACTAATAGATTAAATAGGGATTTTGTTTAAAAACAACAGGAGAAATTGTAGGTGGACACCGGTTTGTTTTAAGTTAGAGAAGTCTTTCTAATCAAGCACAAACAGGAGGGATAAATAGGTCTGACCACATTTTTAAAAAGACAGTAGCCTGTTGGGTGTGGCTCAGTGGTTGAACATCGACCCAGGAACCAGGAGGTCACCGGTTCGATTCCTGGTTGGGGCATTTGCCCAGGTTGTGGGCTCTATCCCAAGTGGGGAGCATGCATGAGTCAATTGATGATTCTCTCTCATCATTGATGTTTCTCTTTCTCCCTCTCCCTTCCCCTCTGAAATCAATAAAAATATATTTTTTAAAAAGATAGTAAAAACTTTTATCGCAATAATGTCCTGGAGTGTTACCTAAAGAAAGCAGCCTCTGGTGGCCAGGAAGTCAGTGAGTCTTTCCGGTGTGATGTGATGAGGACAAAGGAGGGATGATAACATCGGGGGGAAAATAATTTTCCTATCTGGCACTGCCCAATGTTGTAAACGTGAGTCACACGAGGCTACTGAAATTTAAGTTTAAAATGCCGTTTCTTAGTTGCATTAGCCATATTTCAAGTGCTCAAGAGCCACAGGTGGCCAGCGGCCACCGTATCCAACAGCACAGATTACGGACTGACTGGAAGGTTCTACCGGGGCAGTGCTGATGGAGACATCCCTCCTCAGTCTGGGCCCAGCTTAGGGCTCATCACCTCAGCCTCCTCTCTGGGCACACTTTTCCTCCAGAAGAGCAGACACGGTATTTGCCTGGTCCTCCCAGTCTACGGGGGAAAAGTGTCACCCAGGGAACTCCACGCCATGAGGGGCACAGAGCTCACCTGGGGGGCAGGGGAGCCTTCCCAAAGGAGGAGGGGAGGCATCCATCCAGAAGCAGAGACAAGACCCCTCTCAGGAGAGAAGGGAGCATGCTAGGGGAGAGGCACGGAGGGGAAAGGCAGCACCGGAGAGGGCCTGCCAGCTGGCCAGGCATGCCATCATCCCACAGACAGCGTCTGGCCGGCGGCCTGGGCCGGGCTCCGGGGACAGCGCGGCGGGCAGGGCAGCGTGGTCTGGGTTCTCACGACGCTCACCCTCCCCAGAGGCCAATCCTGCAGGAGCGCGAGGGCCAGGCCAGGCGTGCCCGGACCCCACACCCCGGCGTCAGGCTCCTCGGTGCTTCCCGGCCAGCAACGCAACCTCTTTTTGTCCTCGATGAGGACCCGAGTCCTACCCCTGGCTGTCTCCTTGTTCCCGGCTCAGTGCCATCCATCCATCCATCCATCCATCCATCCATCCATGCCTGCGGGCAGCACAGAGCTTCTGGTGGCAGGGGGGAGGGGAGGGGAGGGTGCGGGGCAGGGGCACAGTGTGGGTAAGACCCCGGCGGCAGTGGGGGTGTGGGTGGGAGAGGAGGAGGAGGAACGGAGAGGGACGTCCAGAGGGGCGGCCGCTGGATGCCCCTGGCAGCAGCGCGGGGAGCTGACGGCTGGGCCAACTTCGGCGTCGCCCCGAGGCGGGAGCGCCGCCAGCCCGTGTCCGCGGGGCGAGGTGCCAGAGGGAGGAACCGGCGTTGCCCGGGCGGAGGAAGGGGGCGGGGGCAGGGGCCCGGCAGGCCCCGAAAGGAGGTCCGGGCCAGAGAGGCTCAGCCCCCCCCCCCCCCCCCCGCCGGGCCGCCCGCCGGGATGGGCGGGGCGCGGGGCACAGGTGCGCGCTCCCCGCGGGGCGAGGACCGAGCGGCCGCCGGCCCGGGTCCTGGCGGCGCCGGGCGCCCCCGGGACAGGGAGGCCTTCCCGGGGTTCGCGGGGCTGCCGCCCGACCTCGTCCTTGAGCGTCTACCGGAGGCCGGCAGGGCGCAGCCCCGACCCGCCCGGAGCCGCGGCTGGGCTCGGCCTGCCGGACCCGCGCTCCGCCGGGGTCTCCCGGCGCCGGACTCCCGACGCCCGCCGGGTTCTCCTCAGGGAGACGCCCTCCCGCCCCGCCGCCCGGGCGGCCCTGTTCCCCGCGACCCCCGGCCGCCCCGCCCGGACTCCTCTGGAGACCCCCTGCGACCCCCGTCCCCGCCCCGCCCGCCGCCGCCTCGCCGTCCGCGGTCCCCTCCGACCGCCGCATCCCCCGACGGGCCGGCCCGCTCCCGCCTCTCCCGGCGCAGCCCGCCCGGCCGCGGTACCTGGGGCTCTCGAAGCTGCACCCCCTGCGCCGCAGCGCCGCCCTCTTCTGCCGCAGGAGCGCCGCGGCCTCCCCACCCGGCGCCGGCTCCATCGCCCCGGGCGGGGACCGCGGGCTCGAGCGCACTCGGGTGGGCTCGGGCTTCGGCGCCGCTCGGCCGGCCGCTCGGCTCACGCGCCGCAGCCCACGCCCCGCCCCGCGAGCCTCCGCCCGGCCCCCGCCCGCCCCCGCCCCGCCCCCTCCTCGCCCCTCAGCCGGGTCCAGGCCCCGCCCCCAGCTCGCGAGCCTCCTCCCGCCCCGCCCACTCCTCGCCCCTCAGCCGGGTCCAGGCCCCGCCCCCAGCCCTGGCCCCTCCCACCCCAGGCCCCTCAGAGAGGTCTAGGCCCCGCCCTCGCCCCCCGGCCTCGAACTTCAGCTCAGCTCACTCCGCGCTCCTCCGCCCGCAAAGCCCCCCGCCCCCCGCCCCGCACTCTGGCCACGCCCATCCCGCTCCGGCCCGGGGCTGGCTCTCCGCACCTCTGCTCGGCCTGCACGCACGCATTAAATGCCCATCGCGTCCTTCCATGTCCATAAGGTCCACGGCCCGCTCCTTGCTCCCCGGCGCTGATCCAGGCCCCACCCACCTACCCCTGCACTTCGGAGCTCACGCGCAGGCCCCCATCCCCGCCCTCACCCCAGGGTCGGCTTTCTGCAGCATTGCTCCTCCACATCCCAAGACCCCCGCCCTTTCTAACAGAGTACCTTCTCCTCGGAGGCAGCCCCCGCTTTTCTTCCCAGAGCCCCGAGATTTCGGGGCTTCCTCTTGCAGCTCTCCTGAACCCTGTAGGGTACAGAGCTCAGCCCTCAGCCCCGCCCCGCCCCGCCCCGCCAGACCCTCCCGCGATCTGGCCCCGCCCACACCCTCCCCCTTCCCATCAGTTTCATCTCCGCAGGCTCCAGGTCCCCGGCTCCCGGCTCCCTTTGCGCAGGGGTACCATGGCCCCCTAGGATGCTAAACAGGCATTCTACCACTGTCCCCGTTAGCTCGCGGGTCTCTCCATCCACCAAAAGGAGGCGCTGCTGTCGCCTGGTGATCATTTGGGGCGCCTGTGAGTCCACGGGGCTGGAGCTTTGCAGGCTACCAACCATGGATTCAAGTCTTGACTGCATCACTTTCTAGCTGTGTGACGACCACCACGCCCACTGTCTTCACCTCCTCCCCAAGTCTGGTCTCAGAGCACTGCACTGGGACCCCATCTGGATAAAGCTGTGGATGGCTGTGCCATCTGAATTGCGAAGAGGAGCTGAACTAGGGCACCTATGCTAGAAGGGCCGGTCTTGGAGAGGTAGGTGTGGCCAGCATGGAACTGGAGTAGAACCTGAGGAGTGTGTGTGGGCAGAGGTGGAGGGGGTGGGGAAGCTGTGTTTGGAGAGTCAGCTACTGCAGCTTTGGAAGGCACTAGCTGGGAAACTGAGGCAGGCAGGACCAGGGGCTCCCATGATCAACTTGGATCATGTCCCTCCTTGGTGCACACTGCCTCCATAACTTGCATCCTGGGACTCGTTTGAGAAGCTCTGGAGAGAGAAAGATGTAGGGGCTTTGGGCTTCTCCTCGCTCGGCCCCTTGAGGATCCCCTTGGGTCCTCCCCTCAGGTTTCCACGAGACAACCCTTGTAAGGTGGCCCCCATCCCACCTTGTACGAAAGCCCGTCTCTTACGGGAGCTAGAGTGGGTTTCTGGCTTTTGCTTAACATCATGAATTCACCCCAACACATCTTTTCAGAATTGGATCCCATTACTCCCCCAAATCCTTTACTCGGGGAGACAGGGTTGGCTGCTCCTGCTTCTCTTCCTTCCTGTCTCTCTGCCTTCCCCGCTCTCCATGTGTTCGGAGATTTCTGAGCTGAATCTCCTAGTGTCCACTGTCCTCCAAAGTCTCCCCGATGCACCTCCCTCCCTGAGTGTCCACAGCATCGGCTCTGCCCTTCCTGTGGCCACTGCTCCTGCATGTCCCTTATGTTCTAATAACATAACTGGGCCCGGGGCGCCCACGCCTCCTTCGTGTCTGTCTCTGGCACAGCAGCTGTTTACTAAGTGAAATGCACGTGACTTTAATAAATTGAGAAATATTCATTGGAAAACACATTTTAATTTCAAAGTAAACAAAGATGTTTGTACATTAAAGTATTTAGTGAAACAATTATTATCAGTGTAACAAGCTGAAAAATACAGCAACGTGATACAAGACTGAGGTAACGAAATACTTCACCAAAAATCTAAAGAATCCTGGAGGGCTGATGCTCAGTGTTATTGCGGGTGAGACACTTCACGGGAACCAGAGAAAGTCCGTACACACGGCATGCAGGGGGTGCTGGGAAGAGACAGCCCGGCGAGGGCAACAGATTCAACAAGAAACGAATTAAAATGTAGAAATGGATTTTCAACGTACTTTGAAGAATACATAAGAAATTGATACTTAAAATACTCTCTACACAACATTTTGAATGCTAAGTGAAAAACCATGCATTTTGGCACGAAATTTACTTAAAGGTTATATACCCTACTAATAAATCAATGTCTACTGTCTCATTACCGAATGGCCACAGTCGCTCAGAAAGGGGGGAAGGGGCTGGCGGTGACAGAACAGACAGATGCTCTATGGCGTCGCTGCTGCGAGGGGACTTGGGGCTGCCTCTGGCGGACTCTCCCTTGTGCAAGTTCTCAGCACTCAAGAGCTGCAGCTCTCCCTCGTGCTGGACTCGCATTTAGCATGAAACCAGAACCAAAAAGCCTCGGAAGTAAAGACTGCGGACATGCTGGCCCTGCTCATGCCACCTCGGGGTCCTCCACGTGCCCAAGCACAGCTCTGTCCGGGCTGCTGTGCCCTGGCCTCTCTAGGCCCGTGCCGCCATCCAGTCCTCATCACAACCGAGCTCCCTGGCCTCCGGCTGTGCCGCCTGGCAGCCTCCCGAAACATCTCGGGAGGAATCTGCAGGGCGAGAGAGAACTCAGTGCCCGGCCACAGGCAGGGTCTTGCCAGAGGAGATGCAGTGTGAGGATTATTTGTTCCTTGAATGACAGGCTCCTCGAAGGCAGGGATCGGTCTGTCCTGTTCTCGGCCTTTTATATCCGGGAGGGCCCGACACGCAGGAAGACTCACTGGAGATGCGAACGAACAAATGAACATACAAACGGGTGGTTCTGGGCAGAGAATCCGTCCTCTCCACGGGACTCCTGTTTTGCGCACGTGTGTGTTTTCTTTTTTAAACAGGAAATCGCCCACCATGTCGGTATGATGTGGGGCTGATGACAGTCACTTAGGAAGTCACCACGAATGAGTGAGGTTGTGTTTTTGGCAGCGTTCACCTGGTTATACACGTCAGTGGTGCGGTCGGAGGGCTAGACTCCACCTGCGAGCTGGAAGCAGCGCCTGCGCACAGATGGCCTTCCAGTTCCTTGGACTATTTCTGCCCGGACAGCAGCATCCCAGATATCCGCGTCTCAGGCTTTGGACGGAGGTGGGAGAAAGGTGAGGAGCGAAATACTGGCCACCTTGGCAAGAAGAGAAACGCTTCAAAAATTCAGTTGGCAGCGTTGGTGAACGGGCTTCGTCTGGACGGAGAGGCCACGCTCTCACTGGGCATGCTCAGAACAATACTCCTACTGCTGTCCATCAAACTAGTCCTCCAGGGAGTAGTCCAGTCGTCAGCACGCACTCGGCTGACCTTGGGGGCGAACCATGTTCAAAACTCCCCAGAAGAGGCAATGAATGACACCAGCTTCCTACTCCGTGTGCAGACAGCATTCTACACTTTTCCTTTTGGGGTGGTATGATCTGCTTGCTTTTCCTTTTGGGGTGGCATGATCTGTTTGCTTAAAAAACAGAAACAGCATATGCATGCAAGACATACCATCTGCAATGGCTTCACAAACATTTGTGCATGTGGACAAAGAGCAAACACCAGGGAGAGACCCCGCCCCTGGGGGCTTTGTGGCTGGCCACTGGTCCCCGCCTCGGGGGCCTCCTGGCCTGCGGCGTGAGGGGCAAAGTGAGGCTGGGAGGAATCTGCCTGGGCCCCACCGGGAGAGCCCAGCGCCTCTGAGCTCTCCTCAACCCCCTGGTGGCTCAAGGTTAGTCCCAGGGCTACTGGGACGTTGCCAATGAGGTCTAAACAGCTTCTTCAAGTATCCAACCTAAGAATATGTCTAGAGGAGATGAGGGATCAGTCTCACTTAGGGGAAAGACTCAACACTTCGGAAAGAACCGCAATTGTGCTATTTCAAAATAGGCTCGGACAAAAACACGTGTGGAAGAGAAGAAACGGGTAAAGGGCAGGACATGATCTGATTTCGTGGAGCCTGAAATTCTGAGGGCTTTGGACTGACGTGTGTAATGTTTCATGTGAGAAAACCCAGGACAACTGGAGAATGGAGAAATACAAGGACAATACGCAGCTGATGTTCCAGTCTTGACACCTTCATCCAAAATTAAGACTCTAACAGGCAAAATCAGAGTGAATGCAGGCGGGAGCTAACACTGAATGGTCTTGGTAAGTGGTGTTGGCGTGTTTGGTGTTCTCCCGCAGACTCTGGACACGGATGGGAAGAGTCGTCACCATGAATCAGGGGCGTGCCTCGGACCCGAGCTACAGGTGGGCGAGCAAAGGGCCGACGCCGGGGTGTGGCGGCATCGCCAGGAAGGTGCTCTGACTTCGCTCCAGTGACTGAGAACAGGGAGGCGGGACCCCAGAATAAGATGCTGACGACACCTTTCTTCACCAATTCATTCCAGTTCTCAGAAAAGCTGTCACCCTTTGATCGCAATACAGGGGTGGGCCCTGCAGTTGTTTTGAAATGGGCCCAGGACAGTTACTGGTGAAGATGTTTTAGAAGCATCTTGCCCAGAAACTGCTGGGTGTGGTCTGACGTCTGATCAGTGTGAGCTATGAAACCACGACAGCAACAAGGCCTCAGAAAGTCAGTTTCTTTCAGAAAATCATTCAAGGGTTTCCGTCTCATAATTGGGACACCCAGGTGAGAGAGAGAGAGAGAGGGAGCTATGGTGATAAAGCTATCATAAATAAAGTTAATTTTTATTAATTATTTTGAATAAAAATGCCTTTGTGCAAAATAAAAGTCACTTAAAACTATAAGAGTGACAGAGGGACGTTGTTCATGTGAAGAGCTCGTAACTGCGCGTGGAGCGTGGGCCGCGCACGCCCGGGGCTTTGCTCTCTTGTCACCATGGCCATCAACAGCGGTGACCTTGGACTTGGAGATGGAAAACTTGCTGGTGACGGGGTTTGGCGGCAATATTGGGGGAGCTTAAGGCCTCAGTGTCACTCAGCTCCCGGGGTGACCAGGGATCCCGTGTACCGCCTGGCAGTGGAGGCGGAGGGTGCAGTGGTGGGAGCAGAGGCTCGGGGGGGAGAGGTCCTGCAGCCATTCGATGTGAGCGTGGTGCCCGAGCTGCTTCTGAGAAGCTGGGAGAAGTGGCACAATTCCCATTCTGGCACGTGGGGGTGAAGGGGGGAGGAAAAGGGCCTTCGGACCCGCTGGAGGGGCGGGAAGAAGCAAGCAGGCCAGTCCACAGTCCGGCAGCCGGGGCCTGTCTCGGAAGAGCTGACACCACCGAGGCCTGGGTGGGACCCGGGCCCAGGAAGCAGCTTCCAGATGAATAGCACCCATAGGAACAGAAAACAGGACACGGTTTAAGGCATTGTTTGTTTACAGTAAAAGAATGCAAGGGGCCCTTAACACAGGAGGGATCTGGGCTCCACCTCCGACCTTCCTTGGTGGACAAGGCTGTCGTGTAAGGTTAAAGTAGGGCCTCGAAGCCAATGAAGTGTGTGATGTCACGCACCTTGTGCCAAAATGCATGTTTCTCAAAGAGTTCACGCTCGCTCGTGTGCACGCGTACACGGCACGCACGCACGCGCAGAGGACGCTGCGGGTTGTACAAAATCTGAGGGGACCCTGCGGGCGGGCAACCCCGTGCGCTTGGGGTGTAAAAGCCAGTTCCGCAGCCCGGGCCTGCTCTCTGGCCCCTCCTCTGTGCAGGAGGAAGCACTGGGCCCACTCGGCTGAATGCTCTGGTCGCAGCAGCAGCTGAGGGACGTGCGCGCCCAGAAAGGGAGGACCACGGAGCTGCTGAATGAGGGTCGTGAGAGTCGCTGGGGTCGGCGCCCAGGGCGCCTCTGGGCTGGGAGGCCACAGGCGGCATCGCCTAGAGTCCAGCTGTGAGTCTCCCAGCGCCGGGCCAGCGGCCTGTGCCCGGGGCCTGCACTCACCACAGTCCCGCCGGGGCTCCCAGAAGCCTCTGAAGCCACGCCACGTGCAGAGACTTACTCAAATGACATGAGGTTTGCAGGTACCTGGAAGAGAAAGCTCAGCCGTTGTCAAGTACCCACCTCTCAGGTGGGGTCAAGGCGCTTCCAAAACTAAGACGGGACCAGGCCTTGCCCAGGGTGTCCGAGGAGGAGCAGGTGGGGGGTGGGGGTGGGTAAGAGGGCACAATAGTGACACTATGACTACTGCCCCTGGTTAGGTGACTGCTGGGTGCCAGGCGCTGCATCGTGTCCTCGAGTCCTCACAACCCCGTGAGGCAGGCACTGGAAGCATCCCCATTAGAAAGAAGAGAAAACTGAGGCTCAGAGAGGGAAGTACACAGCCACAGCGGCGGAGCTAAGGCACCAGAGCCACGCTCTCAGTCACTCCCCCAGGTCCAAACAAAGCCGAGAGGACAGAGATCCGCAGGAATGGGGGTCGGGGCGGCAAGATTAGCAGGTGGGAGCACAAGGAGTAAGTTTGGGGAGATCAGGAACCCCAAGACCTTCCAATAGCTATGTCTCCACGACCCGGTCCCAGCACCCTTTGCTTGGGGACACTGGCGCCAAGGTCAGGGTGTGGCCCCTCCTCTGGAAGCTGCTCACAGGCCCCAGCTCCAGGCCTCCCGGCCCAAGTGCTGGGGGCAGGGTGGGTTCTGGGAGGTCTGATGAGAAGCAATCTCATCAAAGACAAATCCCTCTGGGGTCCCGGTGTCAGAGTGATGCGCCGGAGAAAGGATACCTCCTCGCACCAGGAGGCAGCTGCAAGGTGGTGCTGGCAGCCCTGCCGAACAGCTAAGAGCAGGAAGTCCTGTCTGGGCTCACCACAGGCTGATTTAAACACAGCACGAGTGAATGAGTGGAAGCCACACACATGGTCATGGTGACGCTGAGGACCACGCGGCCGGAGAAAAGCAGGCCATAGAAGAGAATACAGTAGGTCCTTGGGTTACGTCTGAGATCCGTTCCTACGGCACGATGTAACGTGATTTTCGCGGTTAAGTCGGAACCCACCCGCATAAGCACCTCCGTTACTCACAAGGAGCACACGCACAGCAGTGATGAAGTGAAACAGTAAAAAAAAAAAAAAAAAAAAAAAAAAAGTAAAAGAAAGATAACAATCCCTGGCCTTGTGGCAAATAAATAATACAAAACATAAAGCACATATGTTTTAGAAATAATAGAAAGCATAAAGTACATACATAGAAATGACAAAACTTTTTAAAAAAATAAATGAATGGGAGATGGTGATTTAACCACAAAATGACATATGTCGAGTCCGATGTAACCCAAGGACTGCCTGCATACAGGTTATGGTTCTATTTATGAAAAAAGTTTTTAAAAAGTGTTCCCCAGCCAATACATTAAGGAATCAATACACGTGATAACAGTGCGCGGGAACAGTAAACAAACAAGTCGGGAGTCTCGGGCTGTGAGTTTCAATGTTGGTACGAAATGGATCCCCCAAAGAGGACTGACCCGGGAGCAGAGCGTTCCTGCCCCGTCCCTGCGCCTCCTTGCTGCCCGCACGGGAGGATGTGGCTTGGAATGACCCTCGGCTGTGGAAGGCTCAGCGATGCCACATCTTATTACTGTGTGCAGCAGAGAGCGGGGATATTTGGGTGAAAGAAAAAGGAAAAGAGTAGAAACATAAAGGTCCTCCTCCCCTAGATCTACAAACTGGACAATAATACTGAAAAGCAGCAAAATCTTGCCATGCACCCCACACTTGCCACGCATGGAATCCAACCCACTCAGTCTTCTGACCAAACACCTGCTCTGCCACCGGGGCTGACCCAGTTCCCTGCTACCTGCTGTGAGCCTGCTGCCAGGCTCGGCTGCCCGCCCAGAGAGCGGCCATCGGTGCTCCTGGCCGGCGCCCCACGTGCCTTCACAGGCAGACCGCAAGGCCCTGATCTCTCCGCGCACCCTGTCCTGGTGGCCCACCCCGGCTGCCAGCTCCGGTCAGGCCGGCGCCACCCAGCCTCCTGCTCAAGGTCACTCTGAGCCAATGAGGTCACACCCGGTCCCCAGGTGTGACCGGCGCCGAGGGCGGGACCCTCTTCCTCTCTGAACGTGACCTGGGGTGGCATCAACCTTGTTTTGCCCTGATGCCTTGATCACTTGGCATCATCTTGAGGTGACTGGACACCAAAACCCCAAACTCTCTATCATGTAAACAGGTAATCGCTTTGTTTAACGCAGCCATTTTCCATCTCATGGTACGCATTAACTAATTACTGAAATTTTGCAGCACACCAAAATATATTCTTTTTTTTTTGCCTATCTGACCAAAAAATAGGTATCATTTTGATTCATTCACACTGGATGGCTATTGTTGGCTGTTGTCATTTCTTTCTTTTTCTTTTTTTTTAGCAATCTAACGGAAAAGAGATCAGTGCTCCTAACTAAATAGTCAGGCAGTCCGTGTTTCAAAAATTCTTGTGGCACATTAGTTGAAAATTGCTGGTTTAATGTGGAAAAGATATGTAAGCACTCTAGAAACCAGAGTCATAGTGTCCTGTGAATCATTTAAGTATTGTATAGGTACAAACATACAGATAATACATATGCACGTGTATCTTAACACGAGCGAGACGGCCCTCACTGGAAGGCCGGAGCTGTCAGCCGGCCACACCCAGACCTCCTCCAGCCGCCATCGGGTGTTGCTCAGGGGACTGACAGAGGCTGCCAAGGCGTCCGGCTTCCTCCCCTCTCCACCACAGCTACAGTGTGTGCTCTGAACCGCAGTGTGTGCCTGTGACACACAGGCCTGGTGCAGGGTGAATCCCCTTTGCTGAGGTCCCTCAGACCTGGGGCTGCTGCCTCCCAGCGGCTCCTACTGGTCCTCAAAGCTGCCAGCATCTCCTGCAAGCCCGGGCTCTTCCCAAGACTCAGAAGAACCCAGCTCCCAGCGCCCATCCCCCTGGCTGATCCCTGCGGAACTCAGGGGGCCACCAACCCCTGGCACCAGCAGCCACACCGCCTGCCCACCGACTCCCAGGGTCAGGAAACTCCGCCTGCCCATCTGGTGCTGGGGCTGGAGCAGCCACGCCTCTCACAGGCAGAGGCCCGGGGAGGTGAGGCAGGAGCTCGGAGTGGCAAGCACAGACCCCACTGGGCCCCATGGCTAGTGTGTGCCACTTTCTGAGCCTCAGAGTCCTCTGTGAAATGGAGATGGCAAGAGGACCGGCCTCACAGGGGTGCTGAGGCCTGGGCCGATTCCTGCAGGTGAAGCATCTCAAGCAAAGCCTGGATGGGGGCGATGGCTGTGGGGGAGGGAGCCCGGCCTGGAGCCAGGCCCAGCGGACCGGGCCCTTCAGCAGCAGCCACGGCTGGCTCTCAGTACGTGAGCTGTTGTTATCGTTATTGCTCCTAAGGACTGTGGTGGCCAGGAAGCCAGTTTGGAGTATTCCCATGGATCAACCTCTGGGGGATGATCTATGTAGATACTTGGGGAGATACAGCATCTGCCTCCTACCAAGATGCCCTTGATGGGGATTTCTGTGTGTTTCCTTCAGTGGGCAAGACACGGGGACTGGACTCAAAGGGAAGGAGGGGCCCTGTTTCCTATGGACCGTGAGCCCCAAGGGAGGGAGAGGCCATTTGGGGTGACAGGCAGGCTTTTGGTGACTGTACCTGAGGCCTGTTGCTTTTACACGCATCGTCCAAATGCTTGTGCCACAGTATCGCGTGGAACCGGGAGCCAGTCTGGAACTTGTAAACATTGCCTGGCGGGCAGAAACCACCGGGTAAGAAGAGGGTGGGCATGGTAACCGACCTGAGGAGGGGCAGGAGCAGCCCAAGGCAAGCCCGGGGCCTCGGGTCAGGACACTGCCATTCTCATGGCACAGGGGTGTCCCTGAAATCGCCAGAGACCCTGCCTGCCCACGTGGCTGCTGCCTCACCAGCATCATATTTATTCCAAGAGCCTGAGGCTGCAGCTGCGGGTGTGGTGGCCCAGGTGCCACAGATGAGGCCACGGGAAGGATTCCTGCAGCCACATGCCATGCACACTGCTCAGGGGACCCAGCGGACCAGTGAGGGGACCCTGCGGACACCAGCACCTACAGCAAAGGGAAGCTGCAGCGCCGGAAGTGCCTACATTTAGCAGAGGCTGGGGCGGGGGCTGCGGGCCGGCTCGGTGCCTACCTTTGTCAGGGTTGTTCAGCTGGAAGATGTCCGGGTGCTCGGGGTCGTCCGGCAGCTGCACCATCCAGCCCACAACGGAGACCTTTTTGCCGGGCGTGGATTTGTACTGGAGAACACGGCACAGCCGGGAGTCACACGCCCCCTCCCCTCGGAGGGCCGTGCAGGCCGCGCCACGGTTCCTTCCCACCGCCCCGCCCGCCCTGCCGCTCACATGGGATAGAGGCCTGGCCCGGGGAGGCTGCCCCGGGACTTACGTGCTTTCTGTCTGTGCCCCGCAAGGACTTGGCTCCGTAGTACAGGAGGGTGGATCCGGAGAGGATGACCCAGTACCTGGTCCAGGACGACAGCTGCACGGGAAGGAGGCCCGTGACAACCCGCACGTGGCGGGGCCGAACCCGGGGCCTGATCACACGCCCCCCACAGGGTGAAAGGGGCCCCTCCTCACCAATCACTGGCCCCCAATGCCACCTCCCCCAGGACCTGGAGGAGCAGACTGTCCTCCTCCGGCCTCTGTGCCCCTCAGCCCCGCGCCCACCTCCCACCTCCCCTCCGCCTTGTCTAGGGCAGTGCCGAGGCACAATTCCTGGGTGTGCAGGTGACCTGGGCCCACGAACGTCCTGGGAGAAACGTTTCAAACCACAGACATGGCAAACCAGAGGCTGGAAAGACCACAATGCCTGCGATGGGGTGGAGTGGGGGGCGCTTTTGAAGAACTGGGGGCAGGAAGTGGGAACCTACAGGCGGCTCTAGGCACGGGCCTGCCTCTCCAGGGCAGGACGGTCCGGCGCCCAGGGCCCGCCCGTGGCGGGGGAATTGGTGGTGAGTCTGGTTCTGCAAAGGCAGAGCGAATGCCGGTCTGGGAGCGATGGCTCTGATCTTAGCCCACCAGGCCTCTCTGAGGACGCACGTGGGTGTAAGTAACACGTGTGTGTGTGTGTGTGTGTGTGTGTGTATGTGTGTGTGTGTCCAACACTCACCTTTACTCAGTGTAAGAAACTCCACTGTTTTCCATTCTATTCTACTATAAATAACGGGTCACGACCTCCTGAACTGATTTCATCACTCCCTGTCACCACCCACCGCACCTCACCCATCGCAGACATGGTCCTAGGCCGTGGTTTACCATGTTTGTGGTCTTACACCGCCTTTACATGCTGCCTTACAAGCCTCAGAGTGGCTGCGACCGGCGCTCTATACAACAGGCCGGATGTAGGACCCCATGTCACGGATGCTTTGTGACACTTGGGTCCAAGGAGACTCCATCTCACTCAAGAATGCAGGCACTATTTCACAGCAATCCGCAGATGGAGAAGCAGCCCCCCAGCGGCACACCCAGGGCGGGACCGGCCCCTCCCTGAGCCACACGCCGCCCCGGACTCACCGTGGGCTTCCGTCCTTCCTTGAGCAGAGTCTTCCTTCTCAAAGGCCCCTCCATGGTGGGCACGGCCACCGAGCTCCCCATTGCACAGATGCAGGGGCCGGTGGGGCTGGGGGAGGCCATGGGTCAGACAGGTCTGAAGGAGCCGAGGTCAGACACCCTCTCACCACCGGGGCCCACGATGCTGCCCAGGCAGAGGACTTAGGGGCTGTGAGGGGCCCTTACAGCGCCGGGCAAGCCACAGGGAGCAGGAAGGAAGGCGGCTCTGGGCTCCCCACATCCGGGAGCTCACCTCCCGCATCTCCCTGAGTGCTGCAGAGCTCCACGTATGGGGACTAAGCTCCTGGCAACCCGGGCACCTCACAGCCCCTGCACCCCATCCTGATCCAAGCCCCTCATGGCCCCTGCACCCCATCCTGACCCGGGCACCTCACAGCCCCTGCACCCCATCCTGACCCGGGCACCTCACAGCCCCTGCACCCCATCCTGACCCAGGTCCCTCACAGCCCCTGCACCCCATCCTGACCCAGGTCTCTCACAGCCCCTGCACCCCATCCTGATCCAAGCCCCTCATGGCCCCTGCACCCCATCCTGACCCGGGCACCTCACAGCCCCTGCACCCCATCCTGACCCAGGTCCCTCACAGCCCCTGCACCCCATCCTGACCCAGGTCCCTCACAGCCCCTGCACCCCATCCTGACCACTGCTTCCTCTTCACTTGGGGATCACACAGCCCCTCCTTTTTGTCTTGGCAGAAGCCTTGAGGAGCATGGAGGAAGCGCGGGAGGTGGGGTGAAGTGAGAAGGGGCACAGGGGACCCCCACACTGCCAAGCCCTGCATCTTCCTCAGGGTTCCTCTCTCACCCTTTGCCATGGGGATTCAGGCGCCACCTATGGGTGAAGGCATCCAAGTGCAGCACCAGCCCAGACCTGCTCAGACACACAGCTTCTGCTCACTGTCCCCCCCTCCTTCCTCCAGCCGCCCCCCCGCCCCTCCCTCAGCGTGCACCTTCCCCCAGGGAACACCACCCACCAGCTGAGCCCAAACCTAGGGGTTTTCTTCGCTCACCCTCCACCCCTGCAACGCCTGCCTGTCCACCGCAGCCATCCCACCCCCTCAGCTGGGCAGAACTGGACCTGCCTGTGACCCATCCTGCACTCAACCCTGACCTCACAGCATCGGCTCCTGCCTCCCTCCCGGGTCCTCCATGCACAGCCAGGATGGCCTGGTCATGCCCCCTCCCCTCCCTTCCCCACCCCCACACACCGTCTCCATTGCCTTTGAAGCATCATCCTTCCCTCCTCTCCTCCCTGCATCGGTTGTGGCTCCGCCCACCTTCCTAGCCTCATCTTCTGAGCTCCCCCCGCCCCATTTCCTTGGACCCTGACTTTCCTTTGCGTGGAATCTCCCGCTCTTCCTGCCTCAGGTCCACGGACAGCCCTTTGCCTGGGGGCACCCCTATAACCTCTCTGCCTCCCTCCCTCACTTCATCAGGTTAATTCCTCCCCCCCTTCCCGGCTTTTCTCCAGGGAGCCCTGCCCTCTCCTCCCCCCCAGAGCACCCGCTTCTCTGGGCCCGGGCGCCTGGGACTTTCTGTCCGTCTTGGTCTCCTCTGGAGCAGCTGGTGGGCTGGGCAGCAGCGGTGTCCACCCTGTCCACGGCCTCTAGCACCTGGCATCCAACATGCACCCCGTTGCTCTCTGTCGCACGGACGGACACACGAATAAACAGATACCTGTAGACGCAGGTCCGGGTCCTGGGAGAATTCCGAATGGGAACCCTCCAGTTGGGCCCCAGCGTGGCGTAGAGCCGTCCCCTGCTTCAGAGGAGAAGGCGGATGTTAGCCACAGGCTGGGGGACAGGTGCTCTGACTGGGCCAGAGCCTCGGACTGTGGCGTCAGCTCAGGAAGCCCCGAGCCCAGCTCTCCCCCTCGGCCACGCTCCAAGCACCTCTGGGGCCTCTGAGCTGCAGTCAGTGGACAGACGCCCCGGGTCCGGGTCATTATTTCCTGGGAGGGAGCAGTGGAGCTGGGCCCTCCCTCCTCTGAGCTGGAAACTGGCCCCTCTCACCCTTCCTTCTCAGGGCTCCTTTCCCCAGCGCCCTGGAAAAATGTGCAGCCACGGTGGACTGTCCGCTGCCACTAGGAGTTCCCAGCCCGGGGATGTGGTTGGTGCTGCCACCTCGCCACCATTCCGTCCCTGTTCTGAGACAGTCCTTGGCTGCACGCTTAGCACACGCGTGGCAGGACTAACGCGCTGACGGAGAGCTTTAAGTCAGCACCTTCCAGCAGTCCAGCCTTTTGAGCAGGCTTCCTGTGTGCTCCCTACGGGCGCGCGGGGGCCCCCAAATCCCCAGGGCTGGGCGGGGTGGGGGGGGGAGCATGGGGGCACCAGGCCATGCACTCATTCTCTCTGGAGCTTTGTGAGCGCACCATGAGCCTCCCAGAATGGGGAAACTGAGGCCGGGTGATGTGAGGGCACCTGACAGGGCCGTGAGCCTAGCTCACCAGGATCTGGCCCAGGTCTGTCTGGCTCTGTAGTCTCAGCTCCTCCCACCCTCTCAGGCTGGGCAGAGGGGTGGCGTCTGCCATGGGACCAGGCCCAGGTCTGGAGGCAGCACTGTGCGGGCAGCTCCCTGCCCGCTTCCCTGGGAGGCCCCAGTTCTTGAGTTTCTGTGCAGCGGGTGCTAAATGGGCTTTGTGGGAATGTCTCTGACGGATATGGGGCCCCAGTCCAGAACCACAGCTGCCTTTCCTGGCTGGGAGCACGTGGCTGGACAGAATGCACCCCAGGAGGGTCACTTTCCTGGCCCCCCTCCCCCAGTGGTGGATCTTGGGGGTGGCAGGAGAAGGGCTGCAGGAGACAATCCCGCTCACGGGAAGTCTGGTCTGGCAACCCAGTAGAACATCTCAGTCCCAAAGGGTGTGCACGCTGGTGATAAGGATGGCGAGAGGATGATGAGACGATGGACGATGGGAGGGGGTTGGGGGTGATGGTGGGCACGATGGCGGACGATGGGGTGATGAGTGATGGCGAGGAAGAGGTGGTGGTGCCAGGTAATGTGCTCAGCATATTCATTCACTATTCTTTTTAATCACACAACTCTGGGAGGCAGGCAATCCTCATGCCCACCTTTTGGATAAGCAATCTGAGGCTTGGAGAGGTGCCACTTGCCCAAGGTCACGGCACTAGGAAGGAAGAGTGGGTGGTGCTGTTGAGAGGAAGCAGCTTGGGCCAACGGCACCACGAGAAATCAAGATGGCCGGACAGCCTGCAGGACACTTCCCCTGGACAGTGTTCCAGGTGCCACAGTAGCTGGCAGGTACCTTGGGGCTGAATTTTATAATTTAACCCGAGTCCCTGTTACTGGTCTAGGAGGTTGGGGGCAGGGAGGAGTCTCGGTTGTCAGACGTCAGCGTCTGCTGCTGAGAACAAGGCAAGAGGCGGCATCTTTGAGGGAAACCAATGTCAGAAGCTCAGCCCATCATCCAGCTGGGCTGCCACCCAAGGCAGAGAAGCCGAACGGAGGACGAGGGCAGGAAGGGCCTGCAGAAACTGGTCTGAAGGGTGACAGGTGAGGGACACAGCCTCTGAGAATCACCCTGAAAACAGTTGCTCTCGTGGTTGCACTTCAGTTGAAATGGACCCTCACCTCCAAAATGGCCTCCAGAGCTTCACCTCCCTCTCCTAATCACTGCAGAGTTTGGGGCTCAAGAGGCACCTTGCACCTGGCACACCGGGGCATCTGCTAGAGTCCTCTGATCTTCTCAAGGAAGGAAAAGTGTGTCTTTAAGAACAGATTTGAGGGGCCCGGGCTTGAGGCTCTGCTGCCACCATTCTGCTCTCCTGGGGTCTCCCTGAGGGGCTGGGAGATCGCACCTGCTAAGAACAAGCAAACCTCACACAGCACAGAGATTGCAACACCAGCCTCCTCAACACCCTGGCACCCATGAGTTCGACTGCTGGCAGCCCTTTCTTAAAGGGCTCTTCCCCGGTCAGTGCCTCCTGGAGGCCGGCCAGGGTGAGGACACTTCCTCCCCCACAGTCCATCCACTCCGCGATGGCTGGGCGGCCGTCTGGGAATTGTCTCTTCACCCCACCCAGCTTTAGACTCCCGATGACTTGCTTGCTGGCAAGAGGTACCTACTGAGTGAAATTCATAAACACCTCAAAGTAAGGTTCCCCAGTGGAGCACTCCCACTACGTGCTAAGTGCTCCCGGGAGCACCCTCCCTGCAGAGCTGGGGGACCTGAGGCTCAGAAGCTGAGGGACAGGCCCAAGGTCGCTGAGGCGGCAGGCGGGCCTGACCGCAGGCCCCTCTGACCTGCAGGCAGCGCCCAGAGCCGGACCGCGAGGTCTCACTGAGGTACACGAGAACTTGGAGACAGGCCCCTCCTGGCACCCGCTCTCCGGCGATGACTCTTGGAGACACCACGCACTCCCGGGCCACCTCTCCCATCCCGGCACCCTGTTCTGGCCGGCGGCCTCCTCGGGTCCACGTGGTCCTCGCCAAATGCCCCTGGGCCGCTGCTTCACCCTCACAAAGAAGCGCCTGCTGCCCCTACCGAGGCCTGACCGGAGTATTCCCTCCTCCTCCAGTTTCTGGGGAGCCCAGGTTTGCCGAGGTCAGCCTGGCGTCACGCCCACAGCCCTACTTCCACGGAGTCCACGGGGCAAAGGAAAGGCAGCCTCCCTCCCCTCCTGAGAGCGGACCCTCAGGGAGCGGCTGCTTAATAAATGGGTATTAAATAAATGAATGAGCGAGCGAATGAGGGAGGGAAGGAGGGAAGGAAGGAAGGAAGGAAGGAGGGAAGGAAGGAAGGAAGGAAGGAAGGAAGGAAGGAAGGAAGGAAGGAGGGAAGGAGCCGATGGTTAGGTCCAGGTCTGGATGATGTTCAGGATCATGGCACCGTGCCCATTTCCCACTCGGTGTCCCCTCGTTGCCTGTGGCCCGGGGAGGTGTGGGCGTGCCCAGCAGAGCTGCAGCCGCCCTGGTGCCGGCCTGGTTCCCATCACTGCTGGGCCCAGAGCCAGGGCAGTGGCCCGCCTGCCTGAGAGAAGGAGAGCGGAGCAACGCCCCCCAGGAGCCCCAGAGCAGCGAGAGAGGGGAGGGCCTTGCTGCCCCCACTTCCTGCCCTCCATCAGGGGTTCACAGGACAGACAGACAGACTGACCGACATGGGGCCAGTGCCTGTAGCTGTCTCACGGCCCTGGATGAGGCCTGAAAGGTGGTGGAGAGGTGGCTCAGTGGTCAGGGAGACGTGGATTTGGGCAGCTCGCTCCGGCAGAGTGTGAGGAAGTGGGGTCACTTCACCTCTCTGCGCCCCGCTGTCCACGTGCATAAGTGGGGGCCCCTGGATAACCCTTTGTAGCGGTGTGTGAAGATTCGGTGAGACCAGAACAGTGCCTGGCACACAGCGACTGCTCCACAGAGATCCCTCACCACCTCACACCTCCGCCTGCCCTGTGAGGGCCAGCTGGGCGGGACCCACCTCCTCTCCGGCCATTTTCTGATTATGGGCACTGAGGAGCCAGGAGGCTCAGCACCAGAGGATGTGTGTATGCATGTGTGAGGCATGTATCTGTGTGAGATATGCATGTGCATGCATGTGTTTGAATGTACGTGTGTGGGTATGTGCACCCACATGTATAAGAGGATGTGAGTGTGTGTGAGAGCTAACTGTGAGCGTGTGCCTATGTGTGTGGGCCCCTGAAGGATGATGGGAACCTGCTTCTGTGACCTTCCTGTCACTGGGTTTCCTTGCCTCCCTTGCAGCCACTACAATGCCCTTCACTTCGCGGCCCCACGACGGGGGGAGCTCCCCAGTCAGAGCCCCATCTTCCCAGGGCCCTTGTGTGCCGGGCACAGAGAAAGCACAGTGTGGAGCAGGTGCCGAGGGTGAATTCCTGAGTTGGAGCCGAACCCTGAGCTGAGGGATCCACTTTGCTGCCACCATGCCCAGCAGGTGGTTGTCAGCCGAGGGCCTGAGGTCATGTGTGTGCAACACTCTCAGGGCCCACCAGGCGGAGCCACCTGCCCGCCTGCAGGCTGGCCTGTTCTCAGACCTCTGGCTGCAAAACCCACATTTCAGACCAGTCTCCCCAGCAGCTCGGCCTGAGGGAGAGGCGCTGGCTTTGGCCTTGGGCTAGCTCGGGACCAGGGGTGAGGGGCTGGCCCCCCACCTCTCCTCCCTCGGTGGGTCCTGCCCCGGGCTGAGCTGTCCTGAGGAGCCACAGAGCAGCCTCCTGGGTGGGCCCTTGGGGTGAGGAGGCGTGAGTCCCTGCCTGGGGCTGTCTCCAGCTCCCTGGCCCGGCACCTGCTGGGAGGGAGGCCACGCTGAGGCCACACTCACCTTTCCAGCCCTGAAGACACTTCTTCACTAAGCTCTGAGCTCTCACTACTGCCTGGAAAGGAACACAGATCAGTGAGCAAGGCGGCCTCACCCGAGAGGAGCCGTCTGGAAGGGCTCTTCTCCTGGCTCCCTGGGCCCAGGCCCCCGAGCGCCGGAGAAGCGCCGGAGCGATGCCCTCCTGACCCGGGGTCATTGACGGCTCCTGCTGCTCCTATGGCTGCCTCTCCCCGGGGGGGGGTGCAAGCACCACCGGTCCCTCTGTTCCCCGTGGGGCCTCTGCTCCCTTCCCACGGCCCGGAAGACTGCACTGCCTACCCCAGGGCATGGGAGCCTGGGTCCTCGGGCCTCTGCTGACCCTGGCCTCCCCCCACTGCCTCCCTCCGGCCTAAGGAAAGCCAGGCTGGAACAGGTCCACCCGGGGAGGACAGAGGCCAATAGCACTTCCTCTCTGAGGGTCAGGGCTTGACTGGACACTGGTCAGAGCCGCTGCCCAGCACCGGAAGCCTCAAGGGGTTCCTTACACCTCTAGCCAGCACACACAGACACACACACACACACACACACACACACATACACACACAGGGCTTAAGAGCCACCACCACCACCCCCCCCCCCCAGCCACCCCCTCAACCCCCCGGCCTACTCCTCAGGGGCTCTCCAAGGCTGCCTCCAGCACAAGGACACATTTTCTTCTGTCACTTCACTGGTGCCACGCGCCTTTGTACTGACCCTCAGACCTGGAGGTGCCCTGGGTCAGGGATCTTTGCCTGGGCTCCCGGCTGGCACCGAGGCTGGGCAGTGGGAAAGGGGAAGGAGGGAGTCCCAGGCCCCTGGGAGGTACAGGACAGAGAGGACCTGCTCAGCTCCCAATGGCACATGCATATGGCCACCTGCTCCGGGCTCTCGACTCCAGACAGAAAAAACCCCGAGTTTCTGAACACCCCGGCTCTGTGAGGTGGCACTGTGTCTGACTCAGCTTTCTGTCCAGGAAGAGCAGGGCCTGGGCCCAGGCACAGCTCACGCCATCCTTGGCTCCTGCCCTCGCTCGCCCCCTCCCGGCCTCAGCAGCGCAGTGCCTTCCACTGACATGGCATTTCCCAGCGGGCTCAAAGCCCGGCCCAAGGACCCGCCAAGAGGGTCCCATGGCCACATCCTGAGGGAACTGTGACCCTGTGCCCCGGTGCCCACAATGCCCCTGGGAGGAGACCTGCGCACCTCAGCCGGCCTCTCCCCACGTGCTGCCCAGCGCTCCTCCCAGGGCACCCTCTGAACACACCGTGCACACTCCGGCCTCCTTCCCAACAGGATGGCTCCTCCAGGGTGGAGGTGGACACGGGCCTGGCCTGGCACGGGTTTTCTGTCCTGGGAGAGGCTGTCCCCGGAGAGACACTGCCTCAGACAGGGGGTGGGCCATTTTCCTGTCCCCACACACCCTCCCCACGCTCATGGGCCCTCCCCTCTGCAGGTCTCCCCGGATCAAACCCCTGCCTGGCAACCGTCTAAACCACCACCCGCACCCGGAGGGCTCCCGGTTAAGGAAAGCAGACGGACACAGGCCACAGAAGCACAAGTATGCTGAAAGGCACGGCCAGCAGACAGGACACGTGTGGAACGGCAGTAAGGACGGGCGACCTGGGCACTGTGGGAGGGCTCTGCCCTCACCCATTCTAGCTTCAGCAGTGCAGGCAGTGCCTTCTGCTGACATGAAGCTCAGGCGTGCAATCACACCCTTGAAGATCATCTTCTCAGCTCCCTGACTAACTTTAAGGGGTGAAGACAAGGACGCACGGTGGCCCTCAGCGCTGTCCTGGGGCAGCCTCCCCATTTTGCCCGAGGCCGGGGCCGGTGGCTCTCTGGGGAAGAGCCCCGCAGGGCCGCGGCCAGGCTCTGCCAGCTGCCAGCCAGGGACGGCGGGTCTCGGGTGTGTGTCTGGCTGCTTCCTCCACCTGTTTGTGCTCAGGGCCGCCGGCAGGATGGGGACAAACCCAGGCATTCTGTGACACCCAGAGGCCAGGAAGCAGAGCCCCTGGCAGGGTGAGCTCTCTGCAGGGTGGGGCCACCGGGCGCGGCACAGTGACAGACAGACAGGAGCACACGCCGCTGTGCCACGCCGCTGTGCGCAGCCAGACGCTTACCTATGGAGAGTCCATTGGTGACGGCGGAGGAGCTGAGGGCGGGGCCCCTGCGAGGGCTGCGGGACTCTAGGACACTGTCGTCCAGCAGGTGCCTCGCTTTCTCCGATGGGAATGTCGCACTTTTACTCTCAACTACACTCAACTGACACATCATACTGGAAACGGAAAGGAAGAGAGAGGCAGAGCTCCTTACCTACAGTCACAGGGTTCCACCTGCCTGGGCTCCTGGGCGGAGGGCGCACCTGCAGGCCAACACCTCCGCCCAGAACCGGGGAGCACGTCCAGGCTCTGCCCTATCTCCCGGCGTGACCTTGGGCAAGTCCCATCCTCTGTCTGGGCCTCAGTTTCCCCAACTGTCCAGTGGGGGCTAACCGTACTTGCCCTTCCTAGCTCCCAGGATGATCATGAGGCGTGAGTGGGTGGTACTTGTGAGCGATGGGGCGCGCAGGGGAAGGGGAATGTGACGCTGTGGTCATGTCTGGTTCTGGAGCCGCACACACTTGGTCCGAGTCCTTGGTCCCACCTTACAATGGGCAGGTCCTGCGCCCCATTGAACCTCACATTGAACCTCATGTGTGTAACGGCACCTACCGCTCGGAGCTGCAGGGCTCAGCGAGAAAACTCGGGGTAGGACAGAGCAGAGAAAGAGCGACCCCTTTCTCTTCCAGCCCAGGAGCGACTCCAGGGCCAGCCTGGCTGGCTGAGGCTTGTGTCGTGGTGGAAGGAAGGAAGGAAGGAAGGAAGGAAGGAAGGAAGGAAGGAAGGAAGGAAGGAGGCAGACAGGCAGGAACAGAGGGAGGGAGGGACACAGCTGTAAGGAGCCTGTGCCCAGGACCCTGGGAACACGGGCATGGCTGCCCGGCCATGCTGAGGATCACCCATGTCTCCAGCTGTCAGCCCCACAGGCTGGGGAACCCTGATCTGCAGACTCACTCCAGGAATGGGCAGGCAAAGACTGAGCCCGGAGACTGGCAGGCACCGTGCCCGCTGGATCTGGGTTTCCACGGGGAGCACTAACTGAGGAGGGAGTCCCCCACTGCTCCCCTGCCCTTGCCCGCACGCTTCCTCCACCGGCTGCTGAGTAGTGACACCTGTCGCCGGATCTCCCCAGCTCTTCTGACCCCGTGCCAGTCTGAGGAGAGGGCACCAGCCAGGGACACCAACAGCATCGCCGGCCCTCCCAGACGGGGTGGGGAGAGCTCCAGCGGGCAAGCACCCCTCAGCCCCCTGCCCCCACGCTCAGCCTGAGTGGGGCTCGCCCAGGTACCCACTTGTTGCCCAGGCTGTGGCTCTTCCTGTGTCTTGGGACCGGGGGTGTGGGGAGGCTGCCAGCCACGGATGCGTCAGGACAGGTAGGCCGCCGGCTGAACCTCGCGGAGCCGGAGCTGGCGGAGGGGCCTGCGAACAGAGCAGAGCGCGTCCTGTTGGGGGATCGGGGTGGGCTTGGGTTGTGGGCAAGGCACTGGGCCAGCTGTCACAGGCGGAGCAGGCCCCGTGGCTCCCGCCTGCGACACGGACTCCTCACGCCCAACATAACCAACTCCCGGGGTGCCAGCAGTCCGGACGGCCAGTGGCCTGCTGTGCATGGTGCCCCTGCCTGGGCGTGGCTTAGCCAAGGCATCCAGCAGGGGGCAGAGACGTCACAGCCTGTCTTGTGAGTCCGCGCCGGTGCCCACCCTGTGCCCTTCCCCAGCCACTTTCCCTTCTCTGCCCACACATTCCACAGAAGGGACAGGAGGGACGGAGCTTAGGAGGGCCGCAGGGGGAGGACTCACTGAGCGAGAGCACAGCTAGCGAGGCAGGGCCCTGCCCCGGGCCTGCCAGGTACTGCCTGGTGGCCTTGGACGGGTTATTAACTCACTCCCCTGAGCCTCCTTTCCTCATCTGAAAAGTGGGACTGAGTCCTCACTCGCAGGTGGCTGGGAGGAGTCGGAGGTGACGGGAGCAGTTTCAGTCAGCACTCACACTTGTTTTATGTAATTAGAACCATGTTCTCCTCCGTTGGGTCCCGGGGACAACAGGAGTCCTCAAGCCAGGAGGCCGAGGGCCTGCATGCCGGCCAGTGCACAGACACTAGTCACGGAGGGGCCTGCTCTTGTCTCCACTGCTGTGCTCGCGCTCTGGAAGGAGGGGACCCGGTGCTAAGCCTTTGGCGACCTGGGGCAGACAGGAAGTGGCCGCAGTCCTGCGGAGCACACCCAGCGCAAACCCAGGCAGCCGTGTGGGAGGCCTGTCCATCCGGGGCCCGCAGCCTCCCCCAGGCTGCTGTCATCACAGTGAGCTCCAGTGTGCGTGGCTCATCGCTTTTTAACATCCCAGACACCCCCGTGGACGGCCCAGCTCCCTCTGGCACTTGGGAAAGTTCACGAGGCAGCTCTCGGCTCCTCGAGCTCGGAGTTCCTGCTGTCTCGCCCTCCTTGCCCCTCTGCACCCCCCAATCTTCACTGCCCCAGGCCCCCCACAATCCCTTTAACGAGGCCTTGGCCAACTTTCTCCTCCACTGTTCCCCTAAACAACTCTCCCCACATGCCACCTCTCTCTAGGCCCCTGCACAGCTCAGAGCCTCACCTCACGTCAAAGGACAGCTCTGCCTCCGGGAGAAGGCCGTGGGGTCAGGCTCCGCCTCACGCCAGCCCAGCACGGCCACGTGTGCCTCCGCCCACAGCAGCCTTCCTGTCGGCCTGGGGAAGGGGCCTCCTCATCTAATGCCAATCTCTCCTCTCCAGCTTTTATTCTGTCCTCTGAGAACTCACGCTGTCACTTCCTTTCCCTCTGGCCCCTTCCTCCAGCCCATAAACACCAGTCTTTTGTTTTCTGTAAAATAAGGCCTCTTGACCCCAGGGCGGCCTCCCTGTCGGTCACGTGTTCTCAAACAGAAGTTTGTCCTCCACCACACTCGACGGGACCACGCATGTACGGTCCATCAATGACAGAAACGTCATTACATGGCACACACGTATGGAGGGCTTGGACCTCACTGCCCCAGACAGGTCCGGGAAGGCCTGGCGGAGTGGAGGCACTGAAGCGGCACCTATGGCAACAGAGGTGCGTGCGTGCCCTTTCCTGGCGAGGGACCCACTGCCGCTCAGCTTCTCTGAGGTTGGAATCCTTAAGGGCACATGCCAGGTTCCAGGGGGAGGGTGGGAATGCAGTGTCTCGGGCTCGTGCCCCCAGGTTCTGATTTCATTGCTCATGCGGGGTTGGGCACCGTTCTCTTGGTGACTCTAGTACACCCCAGTGACCGCAGTGTACATCTGGTGACCCCAGCGTACACCGGGTCACTCTAGTGTACACCCCCGTGATCCCAGTGTACACCCCGGTGAAGAACTTCTGCTGGAAGAGCGGGGGTGACAGCAGCTCTGCCCCGGAGGAAGTCTCGTGCAGCTCGCAGAGGGAAGGGAGGATGGAGCCGCCCAGCTTTGTTTTTGTTTTGCACATGTTGCTCAATAAATGAGTCTGTGCGGAGGGTGAAGTCCGCCTTGTTTATCAGCGGGATTACGGTCTCTGCCTGAGTCACTCTGGCTCCCGCCCTGGGTTCAGAAAATGTTTTGTAAAGGTCAGATCGCATGGCTCCTCCCCCGCGGCCTGAACTGGAACTGGGCTCCCTGGTGTGTCGTAGCAATAAAAATGGTGATAATTACGAGCGGACATCGCGTGCCTGGCACCGTACTGTGTGCACGGGCTGTAGTCCAGGAGGTGGGTACTTAGTAGGGCTGTCATTACATGGCACACACAGGCAGGAAAGCCAGGACTTCTATCTCCACGGCATGCAGGACGTGAGCCCGGGGGTACAGTGTGGGCGGAGGAGCTCTGCAGGTCAAAGGTCGGGCAGTAGCCCAGGCCGGAGGAGGAGGGAACGGTGGCGTGTTTGAGGTGACCTGGTAACTTCCTCCAGGAAACCGGGTGACTCCTTCCAGCTGCTATTTTTGAGAAAGGGACGCTGAAGGGGACTAACACGTGTTATGCACCAATGGGTGCCAGGCTCGTCTGAGCACTCCCACATCCTACGTCATGGCGCTCTAGCAGTGGCTGCTTTGACTAGTCCCGTTTTACAAGGGATGCTCGGAGCACAGCTGGTCACGCAGAGAAGGGGTGCTGGTGTGTTCTCCTTCCCGGCTGTGGGTGCAGCGAGAGCCGGACACCCGAGGCTCCTCTGGTCACTTCCTGGGCCTCCTGCTCACTCCTAATGGGCGCCCTTCCCACCTGTGTCCCCGCTCCTGCTCTGACCCCCACCTCGGGCCCAAGCCTCCAATTAGACCTCAGTTTCCTCTGGCCAGCTACCGGCTCCCCCTCAGGGGGCATGCGGGACAAGCCTGGGGCCGCCCCCTCCTCCTGCTGCTCCGGATGGCCGTGGAGGCACGCTGGCCTCAGATGCCCCTGGACACAGCTGGGGGACGGAGGAGGCCAGGCTGAAGCAGCTGCGACCTCCCTGGTCCCAGTGTCACTCGAACGCTGCTCTGGATGCCCTGGTCTCGGCCACGTGCAGCCCTGCGTTGTGGGCCAGCAGCGGCCTGGCTCCGACGCTGAGGCGGAAGCATTCCCACTGAGCTGGAACCCAGGGATGGGTGGCCGCTGCCAGGAAGTGACATTCTGCTACCGAAAGGCCTCCCGGCCGCCACGTGACAGCGCAGGACACGTGTCCCCGGCAGTTTCTGAGGTTGTTTTCCCCGGTCCCGTAGGCAGGGCGGGTGGGGGCGGCGATAATGAGCCGGCGCTCTGGCCTCGCTTTCGGAGTGTGGTCCCTGCCGCCGGCCGATATGGCACCAGCAGCTGGAAAAACTGACCGTGGGCTTGACTATCTCAGAGGATTGCTCTATTTTTCCTCAGCATAATTTTTCCATGAATAATCTTTAAAGCTCTGTAAGTGGCTGTTTCTTTAACAGTTTTATTGGAATATATGAGAACTGACAGTCTGTGGGGAATGAGATATCATGTTGGAAAAAAAATCTGGTTTTCATTACATTTTTCTTAAGAAAGCACCGTGCTGCCCGGGCCATTCCCTGGTCGGCAGAGGAGCCAGCACAGGCCTCGGGGGGGGGGGGGGGGGGCGGGGGGGAGGATGGCAACAGCAGAGCCCAGGACCCCGAGGTAGTGGGGCCTGGGTCCCACTGGTGCTGCCCCTGCAGGCTGATCGAACGTGGGCAAGTCACCTGGCACCTCTGAGCTCGAATTCTACGTTGACAGACGGGAGCAGAGATCTGGCCTGGCAGACCCGTGGGGAGGAGAAGGTTCTTGTCCCTCTCCCTTCCTGCACAAACGGTCCCAGACCTGGGAGGGGCAGGAACCAGGTAATCACACCCAGGGCGGGCACAGGCTTTGGTAGGAATAGGCCTGGTACTAACCACACTCCCAGTGTAACCACACTCAGTGTAACCACATGGCATAAGGGTGGTGGGAATGGTACTAGCCGCCACTCATTGAGCACCCACCAAGTGTAAGGTGACCAGACGTCCCGCTTTTGGCGGAACAGTCCGGATTCTTAACAATTTGTCCCGTGGCGTTTTACAAAAGTGCCGATTTTTCCCCAAAATTTTCCCCCCCAAAATCGGGACTTTTTAAAAATGCCGTGGGACACGGGACACATTGTTAAAAATCGGGACTGTCCTGCCAAAAGCGGGACACCTGGTCACCTTAACCAAGTGCTAGGACGTACCGAACGCTTGTTCGCAGGCCCTCGCTGAGGCCTCGGCACAACCCCCCTCACAGGGACTGTTGTCAGCTCCTCCCTGGGATGCGGGACTAGGTCGATGTGGGACCTGCAGTCAGAAGGGCTAAGGCGCTTCTTGGGGGAGCAGGGGAGCGGGACAGTGCATCTGAGAATCTGGGAAGGCCGTGGCAGACCCGGGGGTCCAGCATCCAGGCTGGCGAAGGTCCCAGCAGAGGCAGCAGCTTGGCCAGAAGGAGCAGCACATGCAAAGACCCCAACGTGAGAGACGCAGAACCTACTAGAGAAAGCTCTGAGAGCCAGCCTGGCTGAGGAGCTGAAGGGGGGAATATGGGGGGAGGGAGGGAGGCATTTGTCACTAAGGAACGGTGTTGGCAGCCTGTAGGTTGCCCGTCTCTCCCACCAGACTCCGGCTCTGGAGTCAGGGGCTGTGTCCCGGTGCCCAGCGCAGGGCGGGAGCAAGGTGTGCGTGCTGAATGCTGGCGCGGTGCCCCCGGCTGCAGAGGATGCGGGGCTGGGACGGGGAGTCCTGTTCCCACGGGTTCCCAGCGGCACCGAGCGGCCCTGGCCAGGCCAGCACTGCCGATTTCAGCAGTCTGGCAGCCCCACTGCGGCCTTTGGGGGTGCTTTCCAAGGCTTGCACATTGGACATTAATGGGAGGCAGCTGGGGCAGAGAAACTATTGAGCTTGGAGGCCCAGGATCTGTGTTCAGTCCAGCCTCTGCCCAGGGAGGAGCTGGGAGCTCGGGGTCCAGTCTCCCCACTGGAGGAGAATGACGACTGCTGTGACCGGGGCTCTCAGGCGACACCCTGACCGAGAGCCGCACAGGACGCACTCCGTCCAGTCTCAGCTTCGCTCCTGCGCCTGCGCCTGCTGGAGCCTTCCCGGTCTGCCGGGCCCTGTGCACGCAGGACATGGGACCCTGGGCACAGAGTCTGTTTGTGTTGAAAGCTTTCTCTGGCCAGGTTTCACGGTCGAGCCTGGGAGCCGGTCCCTTCTACATTCTCACACATTCTTTGTTTCTTATACACGCAGCTCTCACGGGTCCCTGTCGTGAGCCAACGTCGCCCGTCAGCTGTGGGGAGGCCCAGACCCCAGGCACGGAGCGCAAGGAATGCCTGCCGCAGCGGTGCCGCGCGGAGCTGGGCCCGGCAGGGCAGCAGGGTTGGACAGAGCAGGGCCTGACCTTGACACCCAGCCTGGTAGCTGGGAGATGTCCAGAAGAGATCAGATGTGCCCTCACCTAGGGCGCCTCACCCACTCTGAGACCATAAACGGGAGGATAGAGGAGCATGTGGAAAGGGAGTCCCCACCCCTGGCCCACAGGGTGATCTCTGCGTCTCCACAGACCACGTAGAGAGCTGGCAACCTGTGCCCAGCAGCTGGGAGGCCAGGGAACAGCCAGGGCCTCTCTCAGGCCTGCGGGCCCAATGGGGCTGCAGCCAGAGGACAGTGTGCCCGCACCAGCCTAGCTGCTCTCGCAGATCCACTGGCACAAGGAAGCTGTGGCCTCCCAGGGACCAAGGTGGCCCCTGTGAGGGACTGGCATGGAGGTGAGGGGATCCAAGCAGCGAGGAGCTGGAGGTGGCACGGACCCCCTGTCGGCCGCCTCACTGTCCCTCCACCAGGACACATCCGTGCCGAGGCCGAGTGGTAGGCACACATGGACTCTGTGCCGGGGCTCTCCCCGCGCGGCCTCAGCCCTGTGAAGTGAGGCAGCGTGAAGTATTCATTTCTATTCCCATATTCCTGTAAGGAAACGGGGCTCACAGGGACTAAGCCGATTGCCCAGGGTCCCACAGCTAAGCGCCAGAGCCAGGCGGCCTCTCCCAGCGGGCGGTGAGACAGGGACCAGCAGGTGTGCGGAGAGCAGGCGAGGCCGGTGCAGACGCGGGCGGTGCAGACGCGGTTTCCCGGGCCGGCTCCGCGGCCGAGGGCTCTTCGCAGAGAACCTGCCAGTTGGTTGGGCCACGTGGAGGCGGACTCACAGGATCTGGAAATGTCTTCACGGGCTCCAGCGCACACGCAAACATGGCTTGCCCTCTCAGAGGGTCAACGCTCTTTACGATTTTTGCTCTCCAGGAAAATATTAGTTCATTTATATAAACGAAACAGTACATACGGGGGAAATTGAAAACGTGGCCCTTTTTTCTGCACGGATCGGAAACTGAGAAGGTTTCTCCATTTCCTTTCTCACAGTCTGTCTCTCTACTTGTCGTGGGGACCTGCCAGCATGGCCACTCCCCGGGTGCAGAGTGGGGGCAGCTCTGGGGCGGGGGGATGGGCCACTGCAGAGAGAGGGACAGCCTCCGGGGGGACCACTCCGACACTAGCCAAGGCCTCAGAGGGACCGGAGACCAGGGCTGCTCCCAACGCCAGAGTCTGCGTGCCCCATGCCCCTGGCAGGCGAGCTGGTTAGAGGAGTGGGCGCAGCCATAGGGAGGGGTCCGGGAGCCTGCACGGGCCTCCTCTTGGGTCCTCGATGCCACACCTCCTCTCTCCTGCGTGCCTCCCCGCAGGGCAGTTCCAGGAGGGCAGCTGTGCCTGCTCCTGGGGCGGGGCCCGGCCGGGAAGTCTTGGGTGAAGGAACGAGTGAACACATTGTGGGCCTCTCCTTGGCAGGTGTGGGGCGCCTGCCTGCTGGACAGAGATCCCCCCTCCTGGGATCGGAGGAGGCTGCGTTCTTGCCATTCCTGGGACTGCGAGAGGCACATTCCTGTCCCCGGGCTGGTCAGGCTCCTGCCACGAAGCCCAGTCTAGCTGCCAGACCAGGGGAGGCCTCTTGGGAGCTGCCCCTCTGGCCCTGCCCTCACGGGACCCCTGGCTGCCCCAGGGGTGCGGGCACCACCTCTGTCACCTGAGGCTGGGGTGGGGGTGGCAAGCCAGGCTGGAGGAGTGAGCCTGAAGCTTTCCAGACGCTCCCCTGCCTCCTAGCGATCAATGAAAACCTTCACGGTCTGCTTCCAGGGCTGCGGCCAGGGATTTGGAAAATTGGTGGAAAACGCCCCTGAGAGCCGAGCTCGCTCGCTGCGTGAAAACTGCTGGCATCAGCGCTCTTCCAGGGAGTGCGGAGTCAGCAGCCGGCGGCTCTGGAGCTGCTTGGAGAGCCAGGTGCCCACAGGGCCTGGCAAGGAGCTCAGAGGCCAGGGCTGAAGGGGTGAGGACAGGCGACCTGTGTGCCAGCTCCGGTACCCTCACCTCGGGCGGCAGCCTGGATAAAGGAGCGGCACAGAGAGCTGGAAGGAGCTGGAGGGGTGGGGAGTGGGGCCCAGGGCTGGCGGACTCGGAGAGAGGCCAGCTAGCGGGCGTTTTAGGCTTTGTAGGCTGGAGGGTCTTGTCCCAACCACCAACCAGCTCTGCCACTGGGGTGTGAGAGCAGCTATAGACCATTGGTCAGTGATGGGTGTGGCCACGCACCATTACAAATGGGGTGCTGGGCTTGGCCCTAGATTTGCCTATCCCTGGTGTGATGGGCCCTGACCTGGTCCAGGAGGGTTGGGTCTGGGGGTGGGGGGGGGGCTTCCCTAGGCAGTGAGGGCTCGCTAAACCCCGAAGGGTGACTTGGTGCAGAGGCGGGATCACAGTACTGACGATAACATCATCCCAGCGACAGGTGCGACACGTGCCAAGTGGGTTCTAAGTGTCAGGCTCAGCGCTCAGGGGTTTACGTTGTGACCTCAGTAAATTCCCACAAGAACCCTGTGAGGGAGGTATCAGTGTGTCTACTTTACAGATGGAGAAATTGAGTCTGCAGGTGCTGGGTGTTCTGCTTGACCCCTCAGACGCCAAGTCTCTGCGACACTGGAGTTGGGAACACTTTTTTCTCCCCACGTCCCTCAGCTGGCGGTGCGGGCGCGTGTGCGGCTCTTTACCCAGGCGGCGGGGAGCGGCTGGAGGTGCCGCCCCCAGGCAGCAGCTTGCTACAGCCCCGCCCGCCCCACACACTCACTCAGGTCAGACCCGCTGAGTGCTTTCTGAGTATCATTTCCATCCTGACCTCCCCACCATCCTGGGGTGGAGACTTTACTACCCTCACTTTACAGGTGAGGAAACTGAGGCCCGGAGGGTGGACTTGCTGATCCAACACTGCAGTGGCCTAGAACCCAGGCTGGTGAGACCGGAGCTCACACCAGGAGGAGGAAGCACAGCGGGCCCAGACCCCAATCTGGTCCCACCCTGGGCAGCAGTGAGGTCAGTCCCAGGCACGGAGAGCTGCTGGACACTGAGGAACAGAAACCGCCTTGGTGACACCGACGGAGCACTTTCAGCACAAACGAGCCCGTGTGGGCAGAGTGCTCCGCAGGTGTGAGCTTGCTCAGGCGCCACGGCAACCTGCAGGGCGACTGCCACCGATGATCAGAGAGGGGAGGTGGCACAGCTGGGGCTGACGTCACAGCCTGCACCTTCCTCACCAGTGTGCCCCAAATAGGTGGACAGACTGAGGCTCCAGGGAGGCGAGCCATCTGTGCCCGGGGGCACTAAACACAGCAGCTCCTGGGCACCCCCCCGGGCACCACAGCTCCAGGCCAGGGCCTTAGGAGAAGGGCCCTGGTGACCTGGAGGGGATCCCGTCTCTGCCCTGGGCATGCTCTCAGCCTGGGGTTCTGATCCTGACTCTCTTGGGACTTGTAGGTCCCAGGCTCTTGCAGGGAGCCTGGCCCAGAGGTGTCCCCAGGGGTTCCGTGTGACCGGGAGCTCAGCAGGTTAGCGCGGGAGGGCTGTGGGCAGGGACAGCTGTGTCTGCCGACCAGCAAACAGCTGCGCCCTTTGGCCCCACAGTCAGGGCCAACCTGGCAGCATATCTGGGCTTTCAGTGGGTTTCCCACTCGACAGGACACATCTACAATACCTGCGAGATCTTCCTTTGAAGACACAAGTCTTGGAGAGCTGCTTCCGGGTTCAATTCTGAGCGACAGTCTGAAACAAAGGGTTTTCACAGGATCAGATGGGCCCCGAGCATCGAAGGGGTGCTGAGCACGTGTGTGTTTGCAGCCGGGAGACCGGACTGCGGCTGAGGAGGCTCATGGTCCTGAAACCCAGGAATACCTCGAGGTCTGCTCCAGATCACAGCGGCTTCCTTCCAAGCCCCCATGAGTTCTTACGGCCCAGCAATAAGGGATGACACAGCACAGAGTGATCATGGCCCGTCCTCTGCTGGCCCCCGTGTGCTCATTCTCCAGACAGCCTTACAGAGAGGCAGGCCTGTCATCCCAGCCAGCCTATAGGTGAGGAGCTGAAGAGTCGTGAGCCGAGTAGCTCCCCGAATTCAAAGACCAGCACGTGGTCCTAAGCCGGGTTTAACCCTCACATGACACTTCAGCTGCCCCCAGAGAGGCAGGAGGCAGTGGCCACCTTAGGAGGACTGGCACCTCAGTATTATTATTTTTCAAAAGCACCAATTAAGAACTGCTGGGTGAAATGACAGAGCGAAGCCCGATGCCAGACTCCCTCTCTCTCAACAAGACCAGCAAACACTTAGGGAAGCTTGGGAGTAACCAAACTCATCAGATGCTGCTCAACAGCGTTAGGGGTGTGAACGGAAGCCATGACCTTCAGGAACTTGCAGCCAAGGAAGGAAAAGGAGGTGGTGAAGTCTGGCTGGGAGTTGCGACGCGGCCTGACCCTGTCCTGCCCCCTGAGACTGCTCGGCGGGCTGAGCGGGTCCTCACCTTCCCTTCTCTGAGTGGCCCCAGGTGGGGAGGGTGGAGGACCTGGTGGATACGCTGACCTGACAGGAAGGAAGGCTCCATAGGGATATGAGGGTAGAATTTCACACGTGAGGGGATCCCTTTTTGGAATGGGATACAGCCTTCCACAGGGTGGAGAAACCCTGAAATAGAGCGCCCATACTGCTCCCTTCTTCACGGAGCCTGAGCCTGCGTTCCCCAGGCACCAGGAGGGAAGGAGTGGGAACTCCTGGCTCAGGGGAACCAGCCCGTTCACACCAAGTGCAGGGTCGGCTGCCCCTCCCCAATCACAGCCATGGAAGCGTGAAACGGAGCCTCTCCATGGGAACAAGATGAAAAGGAATGGTCTGGCCACTGAGCAAGCTTCCTCTCCCAGAAAAAGGAGACAGGAAGAGGGGCAGCCCCAGGAGCACAGGGAAACCCCACGTGCTCCCATCGGCAGAACGAGTCATGCAGAACCCGGGCTGGAGGGCACAAGACCTGGAAAATGAGCCGACGACGCACAGGAGGGAGGTGAAAGGGGGTGGGAGGCCCAGGGAACCGGCAAGGACTGAGTGAGGACTGAGGTAGAAGCACGACCGAGACAGCCGTTCGGAAGAAGCCAGCGGGTACCGAAGGCAGGCAGCACCCGCGCGTGGATGCCCAGAATCCCCGAGAGAGAAAGGCCAGGATGACACAGGAGAACGGGTAGATGTAAACCAGAGAATCCCTCTGAAGGAGGAAAGAGCACACCTTGTGCAGGGACATTTGATTCCAAACACCCTCCACTTGGAGGCATCCCCTGGTTGAGTTTTTGAAATTCAGGAATTCTCCACCCCCCCACCCCCACCCCCACTCCCCCTACCCCCCGCAGGCGGACCGAGCAAGGCATTCAGCAAGAGGAAACAAGTCAGATGGGCTTGGGGCTTCTCCCCAGCAGCGGACAAGGCAGGACGGCAAGGGAGTGGGGTCCACGCGTCCTGGGGGAGATGCAAAGGAGCGCAGCCGAGCAAGCCAGAAGCAGACACATCCACGAAGGAAATCGGAGCACGCCCGACTGGTGAGAGCCTACTGCCATCACCTCCACGATCGACTGAAAAGAAAAAATTCCAGGAATGGAGGTGCTGTGGAGACTCAGCAGGCGGTGAGAACAGGATCTGTTTAAAAACACTGAGCAGCAGGCACTGCGATTCCTGAACATGATGTGTATGCTGTAAACTTGGACAAGGCAGGGATAATAATATAACCAACGACAAACGGGAAGATGTGACACGCAGGGGAGGGGAGGGGAGGGGAGGGGAGGGGAGGGGAGGGGAGGGGAGGGAGCGCACCAATGTTCTCATCTTTCAGAGCCCAGAGAACTGACCCTGCCCACCGAGGGAATCCAGTTAAAACAGAACTGATGGACTCAATCCCCTTTCTGTTTTCCTGACCTCTTCTGCTAATCTTAGAAGGCTCTGTTGGGAAATAGTATCTCTTGTGGCGGGGAACAAGTTGTTTGAAGAGCAGTAATTCCGTATGTTTTGTTTTAGTTCCTTTTCTCTGGTTAAATTAAAATAAAATTAAAGTCAATACTTTTAATTAAAAATAGCAAGTGTAGATTCCACTTGAAGAGATTCTCGTCTTGCACCCACTTTCTATGCAGAGAAAAATGTCCACAATTATGCTCACTTAATGCTAATGGGAGTGTGGGTTATTTTTCTTAAGTGAAATAAAAGAAACTAAAGGCTGAGAAAGACAAAGCACTGGGTGGGCCCCAAAGCAGAGGGGAGCAGGGTGTGAGAAAGGCGGCCATCAAGGTCTCGGCTGCACCCTGTGGGCTGTGGGCTGTGGGGTGTGGGATCCTCAAGGAGAATCACAGGCCCGGAATGTCTCTGGCCACTTGGAGCCGGGGCCAGGGGCCCGGCCTGGGAAGGGACTCCCTCAATGTCTAGGCCCCGGGGAGCCAGAAAGCAGCTTCCGTCCTGGCTGTCTCTGCGACACAGAGAGCCCTGGTGAAGTCGGGCTTAGGGGGTTCAGCATTCGGTGCTGGGGTGCTCAGGGTCCTTCGGAAGGGACGGAGCAATTACTCACCACCTGCGGCTTGCCCAAAGATGATCTCACAGCCAGGAGTATTTATAGGTCCTTTTTCTCCTGATGGGATCTTAGCATGAATGAGAAGCTACTGTCTCTTTAACTGTGCTACTGGCACAGGAATGGAAAATATTACCCCATAACCTAAGTGGGAATAATTTCACACTCTGGGCTACATTTTTTAAGCACAGCAAATGCTTTGTAAGTAAAATGAGCTCAATTTGTGGCAAATATAGCTTTAATGATAATCTCTGGCTTTCATCTGGTATTGTTACTATTATGTAATAGGTCAAAATTTCATATTATATTCTATTTTAACAAGGTGTTCTACAATAACAATGAAAGATATTACTTCTTGTTCCCAAGGTTAAACCACTCATCAGAACCACCTACGGCATTTCGAAAAAACACAAATGTCAGGCCCCGCCCCAGCATCTGGATGGGTAGCAGCTCCCCAGGTGACGGGCTCGCAGCCGCCGGACCACAGCTGCAGAGCTGGTAGACGTGCAGCTGTGTGAACAGTCGTTCCTGAGTTCCTGGGAGTGAACCATGGGAAACCCGGGGGGTGTCTCTACAGTTTTCAGGGACTTAGATGACCAGTAATCAAGCTGATCCCAAACTGGAAGAGATTAAAAAAATATATATTGGCTAACAAGCCTCAAAGGAGTCATGGTAGACAGGAGTAAGATGAGATTAAAAGAACAGATGTCCAGTTGACAGAGGGTAAATGAGGGTTTACAAGATGGTGAGACTTGCCTTGATATATCAGGTCGCATGGACATGTACCGAGGCTCCTGGTTGACCTCCAGCTCAAAATGAGCCAAGAGGATGTCCAATCAGAATGGCAGAGATGACACAAAATGTCCTCCCTCTCCCTCTAAATACACAGAAATGCTGGATACATTCCCAGGTGCCACACGTGAAGAAAGAGCCCAAAGCCAGAGCAGTGTGAGCGGAAGATGAGGCCAAAGGGCCCACCGGGATCTTTGCGGGAACTGAGTCCACTCCGGAGGGACGCATGGGGTGGAGATGGGCCTCGGCCGATGCCAGTCAGTGAGTATCCTCAGAAAGCTGGGCACAGGGAGGCGTCTCCTCCAGGAAACAGACTCTTGGCAAACTCCGTTTGCCAGCCTGGAGAGATGGCTAGAAGGCTGCCCTCCCCCAGGCCTGAGTCACCCATAAGACCTGGAGCACCACACCTCCCAGAGCCGTGGAATCCATGTTCACAGCACCCAGGTGATTTTGAGAGAGCCAAGCTGAAGAAGGTCACAAAACACCCTCCTCAGAACTATGGGGCAGACAGCGCCACTATGGGCTGGGGGGGGGGAGGTCAGAGGTCACGTTCTGGGCACCTGCTATGTGCCGGGGCCGGGGAGAGAGCGGGCACTCACTTGTAGTTGTCGTCTTCCACAAACTTCTGGAGCTCTTCGATGTAGCGCACAGACTTCAGGTACTTCTGCACGTGGGGCAGGGTTGTGAGGTGATCTGCAAAAGGTGGACAAAACCAGAGCCTCAATCTTTCCCCGTCTCCAGGTCCCGTAGGAGAATGCGGGCACCGCTGATTTTGGCACTAGATGTTCCTTGGGTATTGGGGCCTATATTCAGTCTTTCCAGAGTTACTGACGGTCCCTTGGGCCGGGCTTTACAGCAGCGGTTCACAACCTGTTAGTTGCGGCCCACAGGTTGAGAACCGCCAGCAGCATCACCTAAGACCATCGAAAAACACAGATATTTACATTACGATTCATAACAGTAGCAAAATTACAGTTATGAAGTAGCAATGAAAATAATTTTATGGTTGGGGTCACTACAACCTGAGGAACTCGGCAGTAGGAAGGTTAAGAACCACTGATCTAGAACCTCAGCGTTCTCATTCCTGCAGTGGGATGACACCTGCTTCCCGAAGCTGGTGGCAGGGAAGATGCAGGTGCTGGTAGCAGCACTAAGTGAACGCTTGCTGAGCATCAGTGAAATGTCGGGGTGTGCTTCAGGGCTCTGCACACATCATGCCCCCCTGTTTACTGATGAGAAAACCTCAGACTCAGAGACGAGAAAGTGACTTTTCAAGAGGCAGAGCCGAGATCTGAACCCTAGTCGGTCTGACCCCAAAGCCATCTCTGTAATTGCTCTGCTGGCCAGCGGGACAGTGAGTGTCCGTGTACCTGTCAGGGAAAGGGCCTCAGCGGTGAGGACCGCAGTAAGAACCCAGTCTCATCACCGTTCCTCTGGTCAGAGGACAGCTGGTCTCGAAGTGCTGACGGCTCACCCCAGTCTTTGTTGGGGGGCTTGTGAGCAGGCCGTTTGCTTCAGTGAGCCCAACAGGAAGCCCACCCTGGCTTCCCAGAGGGCCTTCCCAAGTGGAGATTTCGGGAAGTTTGCTCACGCCCTGTGTTCTGTTGATATGAATCACGTCAGTTGATAACATCTTGTTTGCACAGTCTTTGAAGATCAAATACATGTGTAAGTCCAGCTGGTATTGTTCAGTGATTGAGTGTCAACCTGTGAACCAGGAGGTCACGGTTAAATTCCCAGTCCGGACACATGCTCAGATTGTGGGCTTGATCCTCAGTTGGGGGCATGAATCTCTATCATCATTGATGTTTCTCTCTCTCTCTCTCTCTCTCTCTCTCTCTCTCTCTCTCTCTCCCTTCCTTTCTGAAATCAATAAAACATATTTGTTTAAAAATTTAGCACATTTTGTGCTCAAGGAAGAGCTCTCTCACTGATAAGGGGCTGGACTCAAATTTCAGTGATGTGACATTTCACAACTCCAACCATCAGCGGTACTAACCATAGCTGCAGGAGACTTGTAAATCTGCGATTATTCGGAGAATATTGTTCATCTGATTGGATCTTTGTTCGTTTTCCATAATGCTGTCTGAGGCAGGATATGCAGAATCAATATAGATTAAATCCAGAAGATAGATCCCTTTAAAAAAATACAAAAAAAGTCAAAAAAGAGATCCCTAAAAGTAAAGAAGATATTTAATGATGGTAAGTGTTCACCATAAATCAGACGAAAATAGAACAAACAGCACGGCTCTGCTAGAGGATAGAAAGGGCGGCTTAGGGAACATGAGATACTCTTTGGGTTTCAAGTCCAATCCTGACTACTCATTTTTCACGTGGACCGTTCAACTGTAAATCAAGCATCGAGTGACAACCAAAGTGAACGCTGGCGAGATTTCAGCATTTCTGATTCATACATTCTCCAGCAACAAGGATTTTTTTTTCTTGCAACCCAACTGGAAAATAACAGGACATAAAGGAGATGAATGAATACTTGTGTTTTTCACCAACCGATGAAGTTTAATAGGTCTTAGATATTCTATCCAGGAGAACACCATTTGGCTGAAATTCAGTTTTTCATTTATTCATTTAGCTGCATGTCTATGTGTCTATCTGTACACCCCCCCCCAAAAAAAAATCATAAATTAACTAAGGGATAAAACCATTCTTGGTTTAAAAAAAAAAAAAAGCTAAGGCTAGACAGAGAATTCTCCTCCTGAGGGTGCTTAATAAAAAATAACATGTGATATAAAACAGGCCAGTGTTGGGCCTCGGCATCACCCAGGGGGATTTGGAACAAGCCACCTGGGCAGGGCTGGGGGAGGAAGACTGGCAGTGCAGTGTGAGGCCCGGTTGGCCACAGGGCCGCGCTGCAGGCTCTCTGGGGATGTGCACGGACAGTGGGTGGCCAGAAGCCCTCTGTGAGTCCCTCTACCCATGATATTTGTGGGGTTGAGCAGGAGTTGTGATGGAAAGCAGAATTCAATGCAGGAAACACTGAACAAGGCAAAGAGGCATCCCTGATATTATGACAAGCATCGTTGCTTGAGAAGATCTAATGATTACAAATTTCTATGCACAAAGCGACATTGCATCAAAATATACAAAGCAAAAAACTGCCAGAAACAAACAATGAGTTCAACAAAGACATAACCATGTAGGGAGCCTTTGGCATGTCTCTTCCAGAATTTGTGAGTATGCACACAAATATACACATACATACATACATACATACATACACAGGTACCTTACATATGTATGTGTGCATATATAAATATAGTATTTGAGTAATAAAATTAACAAGTTTGGCATTATATAAATTAAAATATAACTATTTTCAGATAACCATGGAATGTTTACAAAAATGGATTATATACTAGACTGTGAAGAAAAGTTTAATAGGCTTAAAAAAAGTAAACGTCATATTATCCACATCCTTTGACCTTACATTACATGGAAAATTTAACAATAAATGTAGAAAAAAGGCTAACCATTTGTGAAACACACACTTGCACACACATACACACTCACAAGCAACTTTCAGGTCAAAGAAGAAACAAATACAATCTAAAACAAAAAGTCTATTTAAAGAAAATGATAATAAGAACACTACTTGTCAAAATTTATTTTATTTTAAAAATATATTTTATTGACTTTTTATAGAGAGGAATGGAGAGTTAGAAACATCGATGAGAGAGAATCATCGATCAGCTGCCTCTTGCACACCCCCTACTGGGGATGTGCCCGCAACCAATGTACATGCCCTTGACCAGAATCGAACCTGGGACCCTTCAGTCTGCAGGCTGATGCTCTATCCACTGAGCCAAACCGGTTTCAGCTACTTGTCAAATTTATAAGATCAGGCCAAAGTGATAATCAGAGGAAAATTTATAGCCTTACAAGTTTACTGTTAAACGACTAAGAAATATTACAAATGTAATGAATCCAGTACATAGAAGTTTTATCTGGATAAATGAGCACTGTACTGAGATACATTCATTGTGTTCGTTATTCTTACAACAACCCAGTTCACAAGGAGGAAAAGGAGAGGCGAGGGGATGGGTAACTCGCTCCAGGCCACACAGCTGGTAATGCCGGCCATGGGAGTCGAACTCAAGCCTGCCCCTGCAGAGTGCTCCTGCCCTCGCAGTGGACTGCAGCTGCTGGGTACCGTGAGTCAGCCAGCCAGTCATCTGCTTTTAAAATAGCTCCACATTGTGACGGGAAACCGTTAAATCACAGAAACAGATGCTGGTCCTTCTCATAGGAACCATTTCCACTTCCTTTCTAGTGGCATCATGTTTCCACGTTTTTAATAATTAGGAATAATGTCCCCTGTATAGAAGCTCCAGGTTCGGTGGGTTGGAACCCACAGATTTACTCTTCCCCTTGCCCTTGTTTGCCCTCTCTCCTCCTAACGGGTAACTCAGGCGCCTCCCCAGGGCTTCAGCAGTGGTGGTCCTGGAAACCTCATCGCTGCTTCAAGCGCAGCGGCGAGTCCCCTCTGTCCTGAGCAGGAGGTCACGGATAAGGGGCATGAGGCAGCTTCCTTCCAGATGAGAACTTGCGGGAGACGTGAGTGGCGGAGTGAACGCTCACCCAGGAGCAGACGCTGAGGAGCAGGACAGGGGGAAGGTAGACTGATCTTCCCAGGGATTTACCATCCGATGGAAACTTATCCTCCTTCAACCTTCTGTGATCCTCCCATCATCAGAAAGCAAGAGCTTAGAGGAATAAGAAGCTGCCCGAGCCCCCCAGTGAGCGTGCAGGATGTGAGCCCAGGTCTGTCTGGCCCCAGCACCTGCGCCCCCACCCACTTACTGGCCATCAGAAACGCCCGGGAGTCGCCTTTCCTCCAACAGCACCCGCGTGGAAGCCCTGCCCTACTCCGCCCTGGGAGGATGGGTGCCGGCCCTTCCGCTTCCTCTCAGGTCCCTGCTCTGCGGACGAGGCCAGGAAGAGCTTGCCTTTGAAGGGCCGGCAAACCTTTTCCACTGCCCAGCCCCTGCTGGCACCCTGCTGGCACGGGGAGCTCACTACTTCCTAAGAGCGAATTCTACTGTGGGGGTGCGCGTCACCCACCTCTACAGAACGTGCGGACGCCAGCGCCTGTCCACCCCCCGGGTCCAGAGAGCAGAGGCCACGGCCAGGACCTGGTGAGGACTGAGGGGACCTCCTGGCCCCGGTGGCCTGGAGAGACCTCAGTCCCTCGCAATACCTGGAAAGGACCTCCATATAAAGCCTTTCGCTCCCATAGCAAGAACTCCAAAAGCAGCAAATCTCCCGCAGTTAAGACTGCACAAATCCAGGGAAATCTTTTCAGTATTATTAGCCCATAACTGGAAATACTTAAAAGCCTAAACCATAATGAAGTCATAAAAACAGCCACCTCCCACGTGTCCTGTGCCAGTGCTAAGCTAAGCCCGGTGCACGGCTCGCACTCACCACAACTGTAATTCTATACTTAGTTGTATCACTCAGGCATTTAATGTCTGATTCCCCACCAATTAGGGAGACTTCCAAAATTTTAATGATTAGCAATGATGTCCTCCAATTAGGAAGGGTGTCTTGCTCCACAAACTCAGTTCCTGCAGCGGGAACGGAGCTACGGAGTAAACATTAGCTGAAAACACGAAAAGCCTGAATCCATACAATAACCTTGTGCAATACCCTCCTTACTACCCTCATGTTGTAGCTGAGGAACAGTCACTTAGAGTTAGGTGAAGATAATAATAAAAATTGAGCAGATAATTGACTCCTAACAACACCACTACTGTCTGGGAGGTTTTCGGTCTTCTCCGCAGAGAGAGAAACTGAAGCTGAGAGTCGCTTTGCTTATCTGAGGCCACACAGCTGGGCAGTGACAAAGGCAGGATTCCTCCCCAGGTCTGCCAGGCTGCCACACTGTTAGTCCTCCCTGATCGCAGCCAGTCCTCCGGGGCCTGGCAGTGGGGGAGGCAAGCTGGACCCAGAGGTCTCCAGCCTGAGGCCCTCCCTGCCCGCTTTCCCTTTGAGTCAACTCTCTCCGAGAAGGCTCATGACTGTACCGTGGCCTCCTCCCCTCCTCCACCGTCCACTTCCTCCCGCCGTCTCCCTGGCACCCACCATGGTGTATCTGTCCAGGTCCCACTGTCAGTGGGCCCACCCAGGCCTGGGGGCCCTGCCAGCTCTGCCACGTGACGGGCAGCTGTGGTATGAGTGGGAGGGAGTGGGGCTTGGAACAGGGAGATTTGGAAGCCCGAGTCTGCCATGCTGGGTGGCCTCGGGCAAGCCTTTTCCCCTCCCAGGGCCTCAGTTTCCTCGACTGTGCCTGGGAGTAATGACGGTGGTCGTGGGAGGCTGCTGGCCGGGGGCCTGGACCACTAAGATGCTCACGAAGCCGAGCTGAGCTAACCTCCAGCCTGGCTCCGTGGCGAGGCCCCGTGGGAGGGACGCACCAGCTGCATTTGCCATAACCCAGGATGGCGCCCAGATGCGGAGCATGTGGTGGCCACCCACCTCAGATGGGCCAGTGCGGGAGCTTCCATCCGGGCCGGGACAGCTCAGCTCCCTTCCCATTTGTACAGTTACTGCAGCAGATGACGCTGCGGGGCTGGCCTCGTTGAGATGGACAGCAATGGGACCGGCCCGGCCCTGGCTGCCATGGGGCTGAGCGGTGCCAGGGGCTGGGGCTGGCCTGGGAGGCGCAGACGCGCTGGAGGAAACAACCACAGCAGTAACAGCCACTCGGAGCTGTCCCCCTTTCTCAGACCAGGAAGTGAGAGCCTAGAGCGGAAAGGTGACTTGTCCAGGATTACACGGCTCGCCAAGTGGGGAGTCAGGATTTGAATTCAGGCCCGTCTGACTCGCAAAATTTGCGGGGAGAGAGCAATGCTGAGCGCTGGGGGCTGGGGGTCACTGGCTGGCACAGAAACAAGGTCCCAGCTACAGAGGTGGGGTGTGAGGACCCCTGCCATAGCCTGCTTTCCCCAAGGACGCTGCTGGCACCCCGCTTCTGCCAGTGCTGCCCGCCTGCAGACGGGGCCTCCTCTGAGACGGACAGCTGCCCACACAGGCTTCTGCTCTGCTCCCTCCTTCCACGTCCTCCCGGGCTGGTGTCACTGCTGTGGCTGCAACAGAAGTGCCGTCAGGCTGCCATGGTGGGCAGAGCTGGGCATGTGCCAGACCCTCTTCCTGACAGGGAGTCCAGGCCCCCCACCAGGGCTTGTCCACAAGGCACTCCGACCCCGCGGAGGGAGAGCCAGGCCGACAAAGGAGGTCTCTCCTAAACAGACACCTTCTCTGAAGCTGCGGGACGCCCGGCTCCATGGAGCGGAGCCCGCCAGAGGCTGGGCGCCCGCCTGCCAGGGCCAGTGCCCGGAGCTGGCACCGGGCGTCGCCACAAGCCCAGAACTCACTGCTCTCTTGTTTCGCCCACCGCCACCCGTCTCACTGCCATCCCGACTCTGGTTTTGGTTTTTCTCACACAGCTATCTATTTAATAAGGAGAATTCTGCTGTGCTGAGGGAAAAATCCCTTTATGGCATAAAGCACGCCACATTTCCATCGTATGCTTTCCATTCTCTCTCTCTCTCTCTCTCTCTCTCTCTCTCTCTCTCTCTCTCTCTCTGAGATAAGAGACTTTTTCCCCATGTTTTCCTGTTCTGCCTTGAAAAGATCACTTTCAGACTTCAAAAGTGAGGAGTGCTGGCCCCCAGAACTATGCTTGTGTGGTTTGAGCACATAAACTGTCCTGACAAATTCCAAATGAAGTACCAGAGAAGCAGCTCATTCTGGTTTCTCTTTCTCTTTCTTGTTTTTTAAAGACAACACAAAGCAATTCCACCCGCTGCAGGAGGAGGTCTCGGCAGGCGGTGCAGGCTCCCTGTCGTGACGCAGAGACTGTATTAATTAGTGCCTGCTAATTAACACCCACCATGCGACACACGGACTGCAGAAAACCCTTGATTAAGAATACTCTGTATAGGAAAAGTGCTGACGCTTGCCGACACTCAGACACATGCTTCCCAGGCCTGCAGAACGGGGGCGGGCCAGGCAGTCACATGTCGCGTGGTCAGAGACCATGTTTCTTGGACCAGCACGTGGACTCACTTCCTTCATGGTGTGGAGGCTCGTGAATCACAGAGGCACGTGGGCCAAGCCCCGCAGCAGGCAGCCTGCCCAGGATCTCGGGTCTGGGGGAGTCGAAGCTCCTCCTGGCTCCCGAGATGAAATGAGGACACAGCCACCGGCCCCTCATGCCGTGGGGATTACCTGGCCCTCTACTGCTGCAACGGGGTAATGCTCTCCTACAGAGCTCTGGCTCAGACGGCACGTGCTGGCATTCTGACCCACAGGCAGGAGGGGCATGAGGCGGCATTTTAACCTGGTCTTTGTTATTCGGCTTGCGTTGTGCTGGACACTGTGCTAAGTACTATCTCATTTAATCCTTCAAAACTCTGATGACCGTGGAGAAGAAACTGGTACTTTTGTCTGCTTAACATCCACTCCCCATTCTTCTGGAAACAGCCCTTGCTTATCCTTTGGGGAAAACTGTACCTCCCACACTCATAATCCATGTGGTTTTGGTAGATCTGGAGTAATTCCACTTCCTCTGCCCAAGAAGTAAAAACAAATTTAAAAAATGAACCACATGGGAAGGAGAAAAAAAACACTACTCCAAATGATTCAGAGATGAAAGAAGAAATTAAAGTTAAAATAACAAACTATATAATATAGGATATACTCAAACCCACATAACTACTCAAATGCTTACATTGATAATTAAGAAAAATAAAAAAGAAATGAACTTAGTGTTCATGGTAGAGAACTAGAACAAAAAATAAAGCAAAGAAAGTAAAAGAAAACAACTGAAATATAAAAGCAGAAATAATGAATTCAAAAAAGTATGTCTTATAGAGTGACAAATAAAAGTTGGTTCTTCCTACAGCCAAAAATACTCTACCCAGCAAAGCTATCACTCAGAATCGAAGGCCAGATAAAGAGCTTCACAAATAAATTTAAGCTAAAGGAGTTCATCACTGCCAAGCCAGAATTATATGAGTTGCTAAAAGGGGTTCTTTAGGAAGAGGAAGAAAATAAAGATAAAAATTATGAACAAACACGTAACTATCAACAAGTGAGTCTAAAAACCAAGGGAAGTAAAAATCATGATGAACAATATTAACTGGTGAATATAATAGAATCAGAGGTATGGAAGGGGAGTGGACTGATGATTCTTGGGGAAATGGGGAGTGGAGCGGGACAGGAAGAGACTGAACATAGACTGCACCTATGGATGAGGACAATGGGGGATGGGGAAAGGGCAGAGAATTGAATGGGAACTTGGTGTAGGGGAGCAATGGGGGGGGGGGGGAATGAGGAACATTTGTAATATGAACAATAAAGATGTATTAAAAAAAAAAAGGACACACACACAAAAAAAAGTTGGTTCTTTGAAAAGACAATAAAGTAGACAATTCCTTTGATATATATGATGGAGAAAAAAGAAAGAAAACTCAGATGTACACTGTTAGGGGAGAGAGAGAGAGAAAATGATCCCAAACATGGAGGAGGTGTGTACATGATGGTATGTGTAATTTTTATGCCAATGTATTTGAAAACCTAGCTGAAATGGATGCTTACTAAGGATATTTTCTCAAAATTGTGTCAAGAAGAGGTAAAAACCTTCAAGTTACTAATAAAGAGAAAAATATTAACAATATTGAGAAAGGTATTCTAATTAAAAAGTACAATATCCAAATGGTTTTATGGAACCCAGTGTTTTAAAAATACTATTAGCAAACTGAATTAGTAGAGTATTAAAGATTATAAAGCAAAGAGGTTCATTAGAGAAGTGCAGTGATACTTCAACAGGTGATCCTGAGAGATGCCAAAAAGCCATTGATAACTTTAATATCAGTTCCTTATAAAACACTGAGCTTAGGAAGAGACTTTCTTAATGTGATAAAGGATGAATGTCAGAAAAATTAAAACAATGTCCTTAATATGGAATCCTACTCCTAGGAAGAAATCAAGAATATCTGCCATATTGCTATCATGTAACACTATTCTGGAAACATAAGCTAATGAGATAAGACAAAGAAATGTATTTGATATACATAATGCTAAAGACATACATAATGTTACTATTATTTTTTAAGTGATAGAATTGGTTATCATATTAGTTACATAATTAAATAACTTAGGGTAGTCAACTGAAAAACTATCAGTAATAAATAATAGAGCTAAGTTCAAAGTAAGTACATAGGGTGTCCCAGAAAAATCTACACATACACTTTGAATAATCATAAGTATTTATTAAAATATATTTCATTTTCAAAACTGAAACATTTTCAGAATTTAACAGATAATAGCTGATAAAGCATGTATACATTTCTTTTGGGCAACCTATATACAAACCAATAGCATTCTTATATGTATACCAGCAATTATCAGCTAGAAAATGAAAATGATGCAGCTACTAAAAGACTAAAATACATTTCTAAGAATTGACATGAAAAAATATCCGTGATGTGTTTTTAAGAAAAAAGAATCAGGTATGATTTTATATGATGGGGGTGGGGTGGGGTCGTGGTATTGCCTAATCTGTTAATGGTAACCAACTTTAAAGACCGAATTTTAGGGTTATTTTCTGCTTTATAACTTTATTTTTATTTTTCAGCCTTTAGTTATTACAATGTACTAATTTTAGAAATATAAACGAGCAAGATATGTGTTCCCTGCCTCCCTCGCTCCCTCTCCTTCCTTCTTACTAGTGAAGAAACAAACACTTTTTGGGCAGGAAAAAGGGAGGTAGTCTTTTATGCAAATGATTTTCCAAACACTCCTGGGTTTTGGTGCAGACCTGGTCTTTAGGTTTTGATTTAAAGGCCACAAACTTTTACCCACTGGCTGGGAGTCCACCGGCCGCGGTTCACGCCTCAGGGCCTCCTGACCCCTCTCCTCGTCTTTGGTCTCCACTTCCAATCTATCCTGCACCCGCTGTCCTTTCTAAAACCCATCAGACTGGGTCCTTCCCCAACTTAAAACCGCCAGACGACCTTCCATCCCAGTGGGCACGGGTTCCCGGCCTCTGGGCTCTGCCTAAGCCGGCAGCTCCAGCCTCTTCCCACTTTCTTACAAGACACTCGGGCGTGCGGGCCCCTTGCAGCTCCTTGGACGAGCCTCCGCCCCTGGAGCTGAGCGGCAGAGGCACTTCCTCCCCTGCCCCCTCGACCTCACTGTCCTCCGTGTTAGCTGGGTCCTCCCGGGCACTTGGAGCAGGATGCCCCTTTCTCGATGGCAGCCGAGGACAAGGCTGCTCCGACCTCAGCACACATGAGTGTCTGGGGACAGCTGCACCGGGGTGGAGTCTTTGCTTGCACACGCGTGACTCTTCTCTCTGGGCTCTGAAATTCCACCGGTGGGTGGGAGGGAGTGCCTGTTGCTGCCAGGCACCTCCCTCCCCCGCCCGGTAGGGTCAGCCCTGGGCCCCGCTATCTCCAAGCTAAACTCCCACATTTCTCCGAGGGCTATAAAGGGCTCCGGGAGGAGGAGCTGACATCTCCAGAAGGAAACGCAAGATGATTCCCCCAGTGAAAGCTTCGGAGACCTGCCTCCCATCGGGTAGGATGGAGGCTGCCCACGTGCCAAGGGAAACACTCGGAGCCTGTCTGTCCAGGCCTGGCTCACAGATCCGCTACTGTGCGCGGAAAGGCTCCCTGGGCGTCCGCGGCCGCCAGGATCCCGGCCAGCGAGTGAGCTCACGCCGGCCGCCGCGCTCACCAAAGGCTTTTCCACTTCCATTAATGCGCTCATGTGTCTGTGGCCACACTTCGCCTAGTCCTTAAGGGTAACAAAAAGTAGTGAGGCAGAGGCAGAGCTGTCAGATCTGGTCATTACTCAGTGGAAACGGTGTAACCAAACCCGGCACCCTAACCTCAGCCACCAAGGCCCGCATTCTCCGGCAAACAAGCTACAGATTCTCAGAGAGCTCGCTAGATCCAGACGGACGTTCACTGTCTTAAAGCAAATCCTGTTTTTGAATTTTGCTGAAATGAACTAGGGAAAGGCCCCTTGGCCCTCGGGAGGAGGACGTCACCCCGCTGGTAATTTTATTGGTGGCTTTCGGGTCAGGGTATTGATCTCCTGCCTCGCCCAGGAGAGGTGACAGGATGCAGGCCTGCAGGACTGTCCTGGGAACCCCTCTTTCGGGGACCAGGGCTCCTCCTGCTCCCCGAGGGGCCAGGGCTGTGGGCTCTGCTCTTCTCCGGGGCACGGAGCACAGCTGGATCCGGCCCAGCCAGACCAGCAGGCCTGGGCCAGCCGCCCTCTCCAGCCCTGCTCCAAGGGAGCCACTCTCACCAGGGTGGGGGAGCACTCAGCCCCCCGCTGGTCTGGGGCTGTGCCTGTGGGTGGGACGGAGGAGGGAGAAGGACAGCCAGGTCGCTGGCTGGGGCCCACTCCCACCTTCTCGTGTGCCGCTCCCTGCCCACTGTCCTCCACGTTTGTGGGAAATGATTGGAGAAACTGGATGCCTGGACTCTGGGCTCCTGGTCACCTCCCTGGGACGCAGCCTTCTACTCTGGCTGCGTGGCCAGCACATTACTCAGCCCTGCCGCCTCCCCTTCTCCACAGCCCGGTGCCCGTCCCGCAGGCTCACAGGCTCGGGGCTGGCACTCCCCGCATTAGGGCACCGCTGGCTTTACCATCCCGGATGCTTTTCAGGGAAGAGAGGGTCACAGAGGCAGAGAGCCACGTCTGCTGCCTCAGAAGCTGCGAGGAGCGCGGCGGAAGGCAGCCAGCCAGCGGCTGAGGAGAGGACCCAGGACCCAGGGTGCGAGGACCAGCCCCCGTGGGGTGGGCCGCATCACGGAAAAGGCATCAGTGTCGAGAGCTGCCACCTGCTTCCCATGCCCCAGGTGCAGGGAGGGAGAACCGGCTTCCACGGGAGGAGGGGCTCCTGGGGGCAGGAAGAACTGTCTTCTCATGAAATGCCAGTGGACATCTAGTCATTTGTCAAGTGCTTTGACTTTTATAAAAAGAAAAATACTGTCCCCTAGTAATTACGGTACTTAAGTATAAAGACCCCAAGAGACTTGATATGTGACTTTGGATGCCGTGAAGTGTGGTCAATGCACATTTTTTCCATATAAATGTAGGGGGCTGTTCCACCATCCCAGCCCGAGGGCCGCAGGAGGTGCCAGCTCCCGGACACACCAGTAGGACACGTGCTGCCGCTGCTGTCCCTCAGCGGTCTGCGCAGCCAGACTGGCCCGCAGACGCCCCCCAACCTTCACCGCCCCCGAGGCCCCCCCCCATGTGCCCGGAGGGCAGGGGAGGCAGCAGAGCGGCCGGCCGGCCGTTCCTTCAGACGGTCCCCGGCTGGGAGCACTGTCCCTGCCCGGAGCCCTCTGCCTCCTAATTACGGGACGCCTGGGAAGAGGGGGCTGCTTTTGATGGGGGCGCTTTCATCTCTGACTTAAATTATACATCGCGCACTGACGTTCTAACTCTGATGTCTTCTAGGATTCGAATGAGACATAAACATACGCCTAGACGCACAGAGCCGGCATTCAGTAGGGGACCACCTTGGACAAATAAGAGGTGTCACCAAATCTATTTATACTTTAAACATCTTTCCACTGTCTTTCCTTTAAGATCTATTGAGGCGGTTCCCACACAAACAAGGAAGAATGTCCAGCCCCAACAACCACTCTTTCATTTGGACTTCACTTTGGCGGGAGGGGCGGGGGTGGTGGCAGAGGGGACAGAGAGCAATGAAGTCAGGCGCGGGGAGCAAATGGAGAATGAATTTGGGGGCCCTGAGCAGAGAAATGGAGTGGACGGAGAAATGTAAATTAATAAATACAAGCTGCCATTTAAAACCCATTACATCATTAAATTTAAAATAAGACCAATGCTGAAAGCTGGCGAGGCTGTGGGAAGGGGAAACCCATACGTTGCTGGCAGCGGGATGGGTTGGTAGAGCCTTTTTGGAAAGCGTTCGAGATTCCAAAGCCAGAAAACTACTGGTCCTTTGACTCAATAATCCCTCTCCTCGGAGCTTATTCTGAGGAAATAATTTTAAAAGAAGGGAAAACATTGTACACACAAAGAGATTCATTGTGGGGAAATCTGCAGTAGTTAACAACAAAAACTGGAAACATTCTAATGTCACACAACAGGAAACGGCTAAGGAAATTAAACTATATGGCGAAACTGTGGAAATAAAAATGTGGAAACATTAAGTGCTGGACTGGCGGGATTTTAAGTGCTTTAAAAATTTAGAGCAGTGTTGTCCAGTTGTTTGTGCATTTTTAAAAAGAAGGTATTAAACTTTAAAATAAAATTTTATTCTAATAATTGATATTAACTATCAAATTTGTTTCTCACCAAAATAGCAACAAATATATATTTACATACGGTCATATATTATGCAAATCTATGCATACTATGTAAATATATGTGTGTATAAGTATATATTTACACACACATATATGTAAATACAAACAGCCCCCAAAGAAGAGTGGTTTCCTCCCGAAATACCAGGAAACCTCAGGTCCCTCCTGTTCCCAGCTACTTAATTGGCACCCACGTTGAGGGGCACGTGACATTCAGGTGAGCCCACGGTGACCCAGGGGCTGACTGACAGCCAGGGGGATGGAGCTTGCATCTCTCCCTGCAGTGAGTCGGCTCTGCCGACCTCAGCTGACCTGCCAGGATAGGATAGATGGTGCGTCTCTCCAGCTCTCCCCCCACCTCCCTCCAGACATGCCCACCTGTCCATGGCCTCCAGAGCTCCTGCCCCATCGGCCTTAGCACACAAAATGAGGTTGGACCACTCAGCCCGGCATCCTGGCCATGGCGTGCCTGTCTTATACACCATTGGCAGTGTAGGTGCCACACGCTCGTCCATCAGACACTACTCCTACTCCAGAGCCTGAGTCTGGGGCTTCTCTTAACCCCGGGTCTGTAAGGACGGGCTCCCTGGCCCCTAAGGACCCTCTTGGATGGGTCCTCTGAGCCCTGGGCAGTTGTCGCCGCTGGAGAGCCTGCAGCCTTTGCTAGCCTGAAGCCTGGCCTGCCGCCTCGACTTACTTGCCAGCACATGGGGAGAAGGCAGGAGAAGAGGCGAGAGGCCTGTCCTCCCAGAATGTCCCTAGCAGGCAGCTGACATTTGGAGCGCTGCGCCCACTGCCGTCAGCAGGCCTGTGCGAGGTGGGATCTCACAAACACCCGTGACAAACAGGTGCTGGACCGGACTGCTGGACACATACTCCAGGAGGACAAATCAGTACCAAAGATGCCTTTACAAATAAGGAAAAATATGCAATAAAATTTCATGTTGCAATTTTCTATATTCAAAACATTGTAAATAAAGATTACATTTTTTAAAACTTTAAAAAACTGCATCAGCAAAAGGGTGCCAATTGCCCTTACTTGGGGAAAAATATCCTTTCTTCTGAGATTATGTTCGGCTACACAGCTGGTGTTAAAATGTCCGTTCTTCTAGGAAATAATGATGATGGTTTGTATTTCTTCATTCACCATTTTTAAAAAGTTGGCAGCCGGCGAGAGCCTCCAAACTCTATTTCTGAAGTCCCTGCCTGTGGAATTGCAGTCTGGGCCCACGGGCCGGAGCCCACATGAGGCTCTCTGGCAGCCGCCGGGCGGTTGGCTGGTGTGGGCCGTGCCAGGGCTGGAAACCCCCAAGGGTGGCTTCTGAGCACACAGAGGGAGCCGGCCAGGCAGGGAGCAGCTGAGCTGCCACAGGCTGGAGGATCTCTCAAACTTACAAAATAGCTGAAGGTTGAGTAAGTAGGAATTTCAGTTTGGCATAAAAATCTCAAGCTTGAGTTCACCTCTGCCTTTTTTTCCTGTCAGTTTCCGTATTACTGTGGGGTTGATCACTGGGCCCCAATCCCACTTGTGCCCCCTCCCCTGGCACCTCTCATTGGGGGGGATGGGTCCTCCTCCATCCTAAGGGTTTTAAGGGTTGAGATTTAAGGGGCTGTCCCAGGAGAAAATCTAAATAGAATATTCATCAGCTTCCCAATGTGTCCTTTCAGGGTCGGGGTCTCCACTGATTGGTTGGCACCAGGACAGGGAGCCATTAGTCAATGCAGCTTGGTCCTGAGGTCATGGCGTTGCTTGTCACATTTTACTGCTTTGCTGGGCCTGCAGCTAAAATACTACTGAGGCCTAGATGTCACCTCTAGGGAGGAAAGGGCACCCTGGGACAGCTCTCTGCCCTGTCTTCCTTAGATAGCAGAGGCGCTGGAGGAGCCCTGGCCATGCTGATGAGCCCATCTCGCTCGTGATGGTCCTGACGCTCCGGAAGCAGCCTCTCGGCACCTGTGCATCGCAGCCAGATGGCCTGACTCAACACACAGCTGTCGCCTCACACGCTCACCCATCGCTAGTCGCGTCCTCTCGGGGCCACTGTCAGTGATGGCATTCACCATGACCTGCGGGGGGTGGGGAGGTTCCTCGCCAGTGAGCAGATGGAAGACCTGGAAGGCATGCCTGAGCATGTGCATAGGCACAAGCTCCCTGCCATTGCTGGGCGTCACCAGTGAGCTGGTGAGGCGCTCCACAGCGGCACTGCGCCTGGCGGGAGTGTTTGGCCGCATGGTGCCCTGCACTATGGGGCAGGTCCTAGGCACGCTTCTTCACCACAAGGTGACCCTGCATGGAGATGCCACCGATCTGTTCACCATCATTGCTCCACTTTCTGAAGAGCTTGACTTCAGGGTCTCTGTTCCTACAGGTGTAGCTGCTGGGGGGTGTCTCTGCCACTCTGCGGGGACCACATGCCACCCTGCCTGGACCCCGTGTCCCCCTGCCTGGACCCCATGCCACTCTGCAGGAACCACGTGCCACTCTGCAGGAACCACGTGCAGCTCTGCAGGGACCACGTGCCGCTCTGCAGGGACCATGTGCCGCCCTGGAGCAGACAGGAAGAGCCCCACAGTGTTACTGGTCCTGGCCTCTGAGGCATCTGTGGCCAGCACAGCCAGCAGTGTGGCTGAGTTCAGGAGCATGTATGCAGCCACTAAGTAGGGTGCCCCTTCCTGGGGGGTGTGACGGGGCAACGCGAACAGGCAAGCCTGCCGTGGCAGTCAAGGCTTTCTGGGGCCTCCCTGAGTCAGACTGACCGGGAATGGCAGGCCTGGACATTTCTCCCGGCCACAGGCCACCCCGGCAGCCTCTTGGGGACAGGAGCAAGCGCGGCTCATCTTGCTTTGCAGACCTGCTGCATGTCAGCACAGGACAGTGTGACCCACCTTCTGGCCAAGCCCTCCTGGAGCAGGGCGAGCCCAGACAAGGCGCCGTGCCCTGAGGCCGGGACGTGTCTCGGGGAGGATCATCTTCCACCCCTTGTAAGGACAGAGAAGGAGAAGCAGGCGCCAGGCCACGGGAGCAGGTGGCAGGGAGAGACAGAGCGGCCCTGAGGGATCTTGGGGGACCCAACTCGGGATCCTCAGCTCTGCCAGGACCAGAACAAGAACGAGGAATTCAGGTCAGGTTTGAGCTGAAACTTCTGGTCAGTGAAAGGGCTGCCTGCCCACCAGTCACCACGGCCCTGGCGTGTTAATGATCATCTAGCGAGCGCCATTGCTGGGCACCCAGTAGCTGCCGGGCACTGGGCTCGGTCGTCAGTGAGCTCCGTGGTCCTCACACAGTGTCTGACAGAGCCACGGGTACTATGCCCACTTCACAGACATCCCCCCCCCCCTCCCCAGGTCTGGCTCACAGCGTCCCTCAGAGCCGCCTGGGCCCACCTTGGGCTTCTCCTCTGAAATAATTAGTCTGTAATTAAAGGAGTCTAATCCTAATGATACTACCCTGTTTCCCCGAAAATAAGACAGTGTCTTATATTAATTTTTACTCCCAAAGATGCGCTAGGTCTTATTTTCAGGGGATGTCTTATTTTTCCACGAAGAAGAATACGGTACACATTTATTGTTAAATGAAAATAAAGGAAATGTATTACCTGTATATGGTACGGTGGTACGGTAGTTGTCAACACAAACCAGACAAACTGTGAATCCTGGGGGCCTTATTTTCGGGGGGATGCCTTATATTTCATTCAGAAGGAAACCTGTAAGTACCGTATTTGCTGGCGTATAAGACGACCCTTTGGCCCTGAAAAATATGCCTCCAAGTGGGGGGTAGTCTTATACGGCGAGTATATAACAAACTCTGTATTTTTAGTGAAAATGTTAGGGGGTCGTCTTATACGCCTGCAAATACGTATTTTTCAGGACCAAAAAATCGTCTTATACGCCGGCAAATACGGTAGGTCTTATTTTCGGAGGATGTCTTATATTCAGGGAAACACGGTAGTAGCCTCCATTCTTCAAGGACTGCCTGCCAGCCCCACATCACCTCTCCCTTAGAGGGGCCCCTTTTACAGATCAGGTACCTGGGCTCAGACAAATTAAACTGTCCAAGGTCAGCTGGCCATCAAGTGACAGAGTGGGTTCAAAGCCACGTTTGTCAGACTCCTTAACCTCTAGCTGATTATTCGACACCTGCCCACCCAGGCCAGGAGCCCCCAGGGTCAGGGGCCACACTGCTCCCCTCTCAGCCGTCGCCCAAGCCAGTCCTGCTGGACCACGGCACTCAGGAAACATTTCTCAAATGAAAGGAAGAGGGGGAAAGATGTGTAAGTCAGAACCCTTGTGGTTGCAAGCGACAGAAACTCGCCTGAAACCAGCTTCAAAGTGGGCGAAGGATCCCAGAATGGCTCACGGGACCAGGGGCTGCACCACAAAACCCAGGCAGCCTCGGGACCAGAGATGGTGGGGTGGGGGTGACGCCTGGGCGGGAGGAGAATGCTGGGCGACAAAGGGAACAGCCATCCTGGTAGGTGACTTTATCAAACAGGAAGTGACCTCAGTTATCCAAGTGTGATTTCAGCTTTTTGTCCAACTCAACCACTGCTCATGACAGGACAGTTAAAAATACAACCCTGCTGCTGTGAACCTTATGTTTGTGTCCCCCAAAATTCCTAGTGAAATCCTAACTCCCCGGTGTTGATGATAGAAGGGGGAGCCTCTAGGGGTCATTCGCTCATGAGGGTGGAGCCCTATGGGTGTGATTCGTGCTCATAAAAAAGACTCCGGAGAGCTCCTCCCTCCTTCCAGACTCCCCAAGAAGACTGTCTGTGAACCAGGAAGAGGGCCCTCACCGGATACTGATCCACCAGTGCCTTGATCGTGGACTTCCCTGCCTCTAAAACTTGGAGAGATAAATGTTTGCTGTTTGTTTATAAGGTACGCAGTGCATGGTACAGATGCTCCTCAACTCCTCATGGGGTTACGTCGCAATACACCCATCGTATACTGAAAATATAAGTTGAAAATGCATTAACTACGCTGTCAAGTATTGGTTGTTCACCCTCGTGACCGGGTGCCCGGCTGAGAGCTGGACTTGCTGCCGCGGCCCAGCGCCACGAGAGTATCGGGCTGCATGCTGCCAGCTGGGGAACGATCATCATTCAAAGTATGGTTTCTGCTGAATGTACAGAACGGTAGTTCCAGCACTGAGTCGAAAAGTCGTGCGTCGAATCGCTGTGAGTCAGGACCAGCTGTGTTTTGTCAGAGCGGCCCAGACCAAGACAGACCACCTCCAAGGCTGAGAAAAAAATCGTGGAGTCCTTCCGGTGACCGCCTGGCATCTCTATACCGTGGAGTCGACAGGTGTCAATTCTGAAGTCCCGACTTCCTTCCCTTCCTCCTGGAGGATGGCAAGAGTGTGGAGACCACCCGCCCCACAGGCCCCTGGGACCACAGGGGACCAGGCCCCTCCCTCCACTACAGACGACTCCCGCGTGAGCACACCCGGAGCGTGGTCCAGTGAGGTCTGCTAGGTGAGAGGCCAGTGGCAGTGCTGGCATCCACTGGCTTCCTTTGGCAAAGAGCTTGGATGTGGAATAACGCAGCCTGCCTCCCCACTGCCCACCCCTAACTCCTGACCCTGGCCAAAAGATAAGGCATCTCAGCCATGAGGACGGGACAAGCACACCTTCCTGCAGAGATGAGGGGGTGGTGGTGAGAGCGCAGGCGCGCAGGCCTCTAGGGGCGGGGACTAAACGCAGCGGTTCGTTCACCTGCTTCTCCCGCCTTACCCTGAGGACAAGCCCATGTGAGCGCACGGTCTGATCGCTGTTCCACAGGCGTGTACTTGGCGTGCAGTGAGCTGGGACCTGAACTCCAAGTTCTTCTGGACACGGGTTAGGACTTAAGCCCCTGCACTTCGCTGCACCAGTGGTGAGGAGGCCATGCAAGGCCCTGGCAGAGCGCCCGGGAGAGGGCGGCTGCTCAGTCACGCTCCTGCTCTTCTTCCTCCTCCTCCTCCTCCCGTTCCCCCTTCAACCTCTGCCACGGCGTCCCTGGCAGGCACCGTGGGCAGGTTGCAGCCAGCCACAGCCCGGGCGGGGTCGTTCTGTCACACTTTCTCACTGAGGACAGGCTCTGTGGGCAACCTGGACCTTGGGCATCTGGTGGCCAGACCGGTGACTCCCAGCCTGGGTTGCTGGATGACTGAGGTCGCTGCCACTTTACTGAGGAATCTGCCTCCTCCGGGAGCACAGATATGAAATGCTATATTCTCTCCAACACCCACTCCCCACCCTGCTGCGCAGACTCCCCTTTCCAGTTTTGGGCAGCTGGTCCCTTGATAAAAATCTGGGCCAGACTCTGTATCTTTGTAGTCACTTACCATTATTAGCATCGTCACATGTCAAGATTTAAGACCTGGCTCTGTTTATTTGAAGACTTGATTTAAGCTGAGTTTGAAGCTCATCTCCATTCTCCTCCTTCGCTCCCTCTCCCTGGGGCTTGGAGGAGGCAGATGGGGAGTGTTCTGCGCTTTACCAAGTCCCTGTCCCGGGTCTGTGTGACCTGCCAGCCCTAAGCCTGTCAGACTGCAGCAGCCCTCACTGGCCCGCTCCCTGGGGGGAAGTGAGATCTGCTCAGCAGGAGGCACCTGTCAGTGTGGGAGGGACCCCAGGGCGGGTGTGACCCGGGTTCCCTAGGGACGTGGCGGCTGTGTGCTGGCCCCTCCATCACCAAAGAGCAGCCGGGCACCCCTCTCCGCCACAGGGGGCACATGTCCCAATGGCCTCTCTAGGCTGGTGTGCCACCTGGGCAGCCACAGCTCCTGCCCCGCTGCAGCCTCTGCCCTCTTCACGTGGAGACCTACCAGCATCTGGGGTAGTTTAGAATGGAAGGGGGGACCCCCTCTTTCCAAGTACATCAATTTTGCTGACCCCCAGATTTTCAAGTCCTGGTGGTTCCACAGAGTCCCACCTTCAGAAGTCTTTGTATCAGAAACAGGTGCCAGTTTCTATGTTCAATATGACCCAAACTCCAAGGGCTAAATTAGTCACCCTCTTCCTCCTCTTCCCCAGAGAGAGAGGGGGGAGGGGTCTGAAAAGCATGTGCCCCCCCACTCTCAGCTCCCGGATCAGGGGGGCTCTCCGAGGGTCTGCAGTTCACCACATGCCCAGTCTTTGAAAAGGGAGCCCCCAGAGCCTCCTTGCTTAGCTCGGGGAGAAGCAGCTGTCTCAGCTCAAATCTACATTTGTTTTGAGTCCAGGACCCTCCTCTTCCTCACAGTACCCATCCTCTATTTATAGGAGGGCAGCTGTTGCAAAGCTCTGTTTGTTAACAATAGGGGATGATTTACTTTCACTTAATACATGCAGCAGTTCAGTGATAGAGAAACAAAGAGCTGGTCAGTTCTAGGGCCAGATCTTGCTCTAAGTGACCCTGGACAAGACTTCTGACTCTTCTATGTTCAGCTTCCTCATCTGCACCGTGGAAGTTAGTCATCGCATCCACAAGAAGCTGTGGGCTTCCACACTGTGCGCGGCACAGTCACCATACATTTCACAGCACACTCAGTGGCCATTATTGTTTACTAGAGGCTGGGTGCACAAAATTCGTGCACTTGCAGGGGTCCCTCAGCCCAGCCTTTGCCCTCTCGCAGTTGGGGAGACCTCAGGGGATGGCCAATTGACACGGAGGCAGGAGAGGCTCCCGCCACCACCGCTGTGCTCGCCAGCTGTGAGCCGGGCTTCTGGCTGAGTGGCGCTCCCCCTGTGGGAGTGCACTAACAACCAGGGGGCAGCTCCTGCATTGAGTGTCTGCCCCTGGTGGTCAGTGCATGTCATAGTGAATGGTCATTCTGTCGTTCGGTCAATTTGCATATTAGCCTTTTTTATAGATGATGGGTGTTTTTAAAACCCAGAGTTAAGGAGAGGCACAAAAGGGGTCTTGGGTGGGGAAGGGTCACAGGCCATGGCTCAGTGTCCTCATGGCCGCTCCAGCTCTGGCAGCGAGCCTAGCACAGTGCCAGGCACGTACGTGCCTGCAATGCACGTTTTATTGAATGAGTGGTGTTCTCTTAATTCTAGGAGACTATTAATCTGCTACTTATTAATGAGGTGTTCTGAAGACAGATTTAAGCTGCATTCGGTCTAGCAACCAAAAGAGACTGTGGGTCTTTAAAAAAAAAGCACGGAGGAGAGACCCCTCTGTGTGTGGAGGGTGGGCGGCCCTCCCATCCCGGCCGGGCAGGAGCCGGCAGCTGTCTCCCGGCGCCTGCCGGAGCTGGATGGCGGCCGTGAATACTTTCTTTCTTAGTGAAGCTCTTCTCTGTGTGTGCTGAATCACAGCATTCACGGGGGGAGTGGGGACAAGAGCATTTACTAAGTGGATACCAGGCATCAGCTGGGGCAGGGCTGGGAGACCTGGCTGGGCCAAGGCTCAAGCAGGAAAGGAACGTGACACCGGCTCCTCCAACGGCGTCTCTGCCTCCCCCGTGGTGGGTGCCGGGGGCCAGATGAACACTCAGACCACAGACCTCGGCGGGGGGTGGAGGAAGAGACAGGCCAGAAATAGGCTGAGCGTCTGGGGCGTCAGCTGGGATTTGCCCCTTCCAGCAAGTCAGGGCTCAAGCATTCTGTTTACCAAATACTCTGCACACATAGAAACCAGGACGGTCTGGCTCCACGTGAGAGGGAAGGGGAGGGTCTCTCCAGGGTGGATTTCGAGGTGTTGGAAGCTTCTCTGCCTGGTGATTTCACCCCGGTCTCTTGCCAGGAACCCTCATTATCTGCCCAGCCAACTCCTTGGGCCCCGGGAAAGACAAGCAAGTCATCAGCTGCTCACTGTCCCTGGACGGGCATCTCCATAGGCGTCTGTAGGGGCTTTTCACTGTCCCTGGATGGACAACTATATAGGCGTCTGTAAGGGGCTGGGAACCTCCTGCACTGACCATAAGGCTGCCTTTTGTCCCTCATATCCCATTTGGTACAAAGGTCTTATCTGAACATTGTCTAATGTTCCAGAAGCAACCATTTTTAAAAATTTTATATAGAATGGGGATGATTTTTTAAAATATATTTTATTGATATTTTACAGAGAGGAAGGGAGAGAGATAGAGAGCTAGAAACGTCGATGAGAGAGATACATCGACCAGCTGCCTCTTGCACACCCCCCACCGTGGATGTGCCCGCAACCAATGTACATGCTCTTGACTGGAATCGAACCCGGGACCTTTCAGTCCCCAGACCGACGCTCTGCCACTGAGCCAAACTGGTTTCGGCAGAATGGGGATGATTTAAAGCAGCTTTGGAAGTTTCCTGTGGACTTTTCATTATGAAGATACAAAGAAAACCAGCAAATTAAAATGAACTCTTGCCTGTCTCTGTCCCAAGTCTGTCCTCCTGGGGATGGGCCCCGGCCTCAGCCGCACATGGGAGAGCAGGGACAAGACCAAATGAACGTTCCTCCAAATACCGTAATGATGACAAAATGAAAACCAGGCAAATAAGTCCCAGCAAATTGGCTTTGAGCAAATTGACCTGGAGCCCAAACTCTGGTGCTCAGATGGGGCTTAATAAATATTTGTTGACTGAATAGCAAATGTGTTTGACTGTTAGGTGATATCCAGACCCGAGGAGAAGCCCTGCCCGGGCTCTGTCCCCTGGCAGCGGGCTGAGGAGTCAGGAATGAAGTAGATCATCCACGAGCTAAAAACAGGCCCTTGAAGCTGCTTTGGAGCGGAGCATGCGCCCTGTGCTGACATTTGTTTGGCAAGCGTGGGGCAGACAGTGCCTTCAAAGGGCTTTCCACGCGGCCTAGACACCTCTGTGACACTGGGCAGCCCAGGACAACCAGTAGCACTGCCTCAGAACCCTCCCATGAGTGCAAGTCTCCTAACTTCCCACCAGCACAAGGGAGCACGTGGTTCCCACAAGTCACAGGATCTGACCACAATACCTCCAGGAGAGGAGAGCCCAGCTGGCTCGCTCCCGCTCACAGGCAGCTGTTTTATTGCTAGGAAATCTGGATGACAGAGGAGTCTGGCAGTTCTGCAGGTTTCCTGATGCTCAGACCCTCCTCTGGACCTTTCCCACACCAGCTGACCGGGAGAGGAGGGCCTTGCCTTCTTGGCCCTTAGCTATGGGTCAGCTTCACTGGAGCCTTTGATGACTAAAACTGCCAAACTTCCTCACATCTGAGAAGCCATCAGCGGATAAATGCATTATGTTCCAGTAAAAAACAACAGGCGCTGCCAATTAAACCCTGACATGCTATTAACTTTAAGATGCATCCTGATTTCAGAGATCTCAAAACAAGAAAGAGTGTGTTAGAATTGAAAAAATGCAATGTGTTTTCAGGACAACTGCTTTCTTGCTGGCTTTGAGGTAGGTCTTAATTCCTTATTTCCTAGCTTATGGCCTGTGCAAAAGACTTCGTTTTGCTAAGGCTCTGTATTCTTAAGAGTAATGCTTCCCTCATACATTTTGAGAGAAGAAAGTAAAATGTTAAGCTTGATATCTAGTACATCACAGGTAGCTATGTAAGGTGCTCTAACAAGGCTTGTGGGGACCACATATTTTGTTATCTGCCCAGGTGGTTCTGAGTTGAACCAATCTATAAATTATTGGGACTGAAGTTTCCCAACAGACTATGACCAAGAAGGGGTGGGAGTGGGAGGGGGAGGAAGAGATATAAAATAAGACATGAATTAAGCTGTCTGGGTTCACTTCCAATAGCAGTGGGGAGGAGGTTTGGGTGAGAAGACACATTCCGTTGGGATGCAGGGAGTTGCTGTTCCTAAAATGGAGGAGTGACTGAAGGAACTCTCTGGCCAATAGCAATGATAAGATCTGCACGATATACAAACACAAACTACTTGAAAGCACTTGAAAACAACCTAAAGCAATGGAAACTGAGAAGACATGGTCCTCGGGAGATGGGAAGCACACGAGAGCACTGCCCAGTTTATGATGATACACGGAGAGCAGAACTAAAATGGAATGTAGCAGTACTATTGGCTGGGGAGACGGATAGCGATTAGACATTGAGGATAAAAATTGAAGAGGAAAATGCCAGAAAAGAGAGAACCAAAGAGGAAAAGCTCCAAAATTGCTATCCAACCCCCCCTCCAAATCCTTAATTAACCCCTACATTTTTTCTAAATGTGTAGACAGAGACTCCAAAGAGGCCAAAAACTCCCCAAAGGAGGCAATAGCTGGGAGGCAGAGAATTCAACACTGCCTGGAAGATAGAATCTGGAGTTCAAGTCTTGCCAAGTTAAAGGGGGTTAGCAAACACTTATGGCTTTTGATTTAATTCCAGAAAACCATGTCTTACAAATAAGTACAGGACTAAGGGTTATACCCTAGGGCTATGGGCAAAACCAAAAGAAATCTATCTGAACAAAATCTAAAACCAACCTCTACAAGCTCAAGTGGATATTCCAGTAATTTGACTGCCTGCTAGAACAAAACATAACATTCTTCAGAGGAAAACAATAAAATCATCTTTTCAATGTATCATCCAAAAAGTCCACTATAAAATTAAAAATATATAGACATGCAATTAAGAGAAATAATAGTCAATAAAATCAGAGCCACTGATGAACCAGATGTTGGACTGAGTAAATAATAACTTTAAAATGGTTATCATATGCACAGGGTTTTCAGCAAATGAAAGACAGAATAAATAAATGGTTAGAGAAACTCAGAAGAGAAATGGGACCTATAAAAATAAACCTAGGTAAATCCTAGAAACAGCAGTAAATTCTAGAAACGAAGTACCTGACATAAAACATATTTTGGATGAAATTAATAGTAGATTAATACTGCAGAAGAAAAGATCAGCACACTTGAAGACAGGTAATAGAAATGATCCAAACTGAAGAGCAGAGTGAAAAAAGGGAAAAATAAATAAATACACGGAGCTTCGGTGACCAGTGGGACAACAACTGGTGTATAAATGGAGTTCCAGAAGGAGAGGGGAGAGATAATTGGGCAGAAGAAATAGTTGAAGGAATAATGACCAAAAATTACCCCCACATTCCCAAATTCAGTAAGAAACATCAGCCCATCTATCCAAGAAGCTCAGTGAAGGCTACATAGAATAAAATACAAAGAAAACCACATCTAGTCACACCACCGTCAAACTACTAAAAGTCAAAGATAAAGAGAAATCTTAAAAGAAGTCAGAGAGAAAAAGACTATGTACACAGGAACAACAATAAGGAAGAAAACTGACTTCTGATCAGAAACCATGTAGGCCAGAAGGCATTTACAAAGTCCTAAGTGGGGAGGAGGTCAGTTTGGGGTACGTGCAGCTTGAAATGCTGATGAGACTCTGAGCTTGCAAAATACAACAAAGGTCTCCTCCCAAGCACTCCCTTATAACACACATTCTCCATGCACTCCCCCGACACACTCCTACCGCACACACAGTGCCTCAGTTCCACACCTCGGCATTCCCAACAGAAAAAAGGGATTATAACTGTCAGGAAGGTGAAAATACATGAAATCATTTATACAAACTGTGAGACATAATTAGGATTCCTCGTATTGTGCCACCATGTAAACTATGCATATTTTTTCATCCTGATAAAAACTCTAATAAGAAAAGTGAAGATTTTCTCCTCCTTAAAAGCCTTAGTCACGTGACGCTTTGGTCCGGTAGGCTGGCGGACATGTGGGAATAGTGCTCCTAGAGGAGGCCAGGGGAATCCAAGACCCAGGAACCACCAAGTTGGAAACCTGGGAAGAGGTTCTGGAAAGCGTGGGTGGAGCTCGGAGCAGCAGCAGCAAATGTTTCCTGAGCAACTGCTGCCTGCCCACTGCCAGGCATTGTGCTAAGCGCTTCAGGTGCATTATCTTAATCCTCACACCACCCCGAGGAGTATTATCATTCCTTTTTTTTTTTTTTCTTAAATGAAGAAACAAAGTTTGGAAGAGAATCAGAGAGTTGCCAGGTTAGTCACAGAGTTGGGATGGGAGCCCAGGTCTGTCAGACTCTAAGCCACAGCCATGCACCCTCCCCCAGCCAGCCAGCCGCCCATGTGCTCACCCCACCGCACGGGGCTGGACAAAAGGAGAGCTCTACGTGGCTGCGCCCCCAGTGCTCAGGGAGCCCGTAGCCAGGGAGGCAATCAAAATTACCAGAGCCAACGTTTTATTGAGCACTTACTATGTGCTAGCCATTGTGTGTTACACTTAATGTGTCACATCCTATTCAATTTTCACAACCGTCCTATGTGGTAAATCCTGGTAGCATCTCCATCTTACAGGTTGAGCAAAGGGAGGCTCGGGTTGGGCTAGAATGTGCCTCCACGGCTCAGGCTCCCCAGCAGCGCACTCAACTGCCAAAGGGACAGGGCCATGCACAGCCGGACAGCCAGGCCACCCTGGTGCTCCTCCCCCACTTGATGAGGCCCTAGGAATGCTGGCCTGTGAAAGCAAGTTTGTTTTCCAGGGACGTGGGCTGCATCTGCTCCAGGGGGAGCGAATGTCCAGGGAATTCCCCCTCCTCCCCGACCCGGTGAGTCCTATTGCTTCTCTTACCAGCGTGGCTGCAACCATCTCCCCAGCTCAGGAGGACTGGTCTGACACTCCCATCAATCCAGGCTGCACGCAACGATCACCGGGGCTTTTAGAAGCGACAGCAAGTGGGAACACTGCCATGCTTAAAAGGCCTTTCAGCGGCTTCCGAGCATCCCTGGGAGAAAGCCCCACCTTTCTCCCGAGGCCTCCTGCTCTGACCTGCTCCCCTTCTCTCCTCAGCCAAAGGCACTTTCCAGCTCCTCGAAAGAACCCGCTGCGCTGCTCCGGCCTCAGGGTCTGCTCCAGCTACCGCTGCTGTGTACCAGCTACCACCCAAACGAAGCTACCGCTTCCTTATAGTGGATTCTTTGTCAGGACTTCAGATACAGAACGGTGGAATGCCTTATCTTTGCTGATGTCTGGGGCCTCCGCAGGAACTCTCTCTAGCGAGGATGACTCAATGGGCAGGCTCTGGATCCCTGGGAGGCATCTTTCCTCACATGGCTGGGGTGGGTGCTACAGAGGCCTCTGCATGCCTGCTTCCGGGCAGCTGGGCCTCTCAGCCTCCAGCCTGGCTCGGGCTCCAAAACACTGTCCCAGAGAACAAGGCAGAAGCTGCACCGCCTGCTCTCCCCCAGCTTCGAGTCCAGGAGGGTCGCTTTCATGGCATTCTATTGTTTACAAGCAAGTCAGGAACCTCCCAATTCAAGGGGAGAGGGCAGAGCCCTGCCCCTCGAGGTCTCATGTGGACCAGGAGCTACACTGGGGGGCTCGCTCTCTCTCTCTCTCTCTCTCTCTCTCTCTCTCTCTCTCTCTCTCAGAAAAAAGCAATCTACCACATGGTCTTTACACACTCTTGCCTTGGCCAGACCACCACCCTCTCTCCAACCTCACCCCTGCCAATCCGCACCGGTGTCCAGGTTTCAGCCGAAGCACCTCTTTCTGAGGGAGCCTGCCCTGCCTGCCTGCCCAGGCTTAACCAGGCCTCCGGCTCAGATACACCCTGCTGGGCCGTACTTCTCATGTAGCCCCGGCAGTCTGTCTGTCTCCCCTCCTGACTGTGAGCTCTGTGAGGACAGAGGCTTTCGCTTCCTGGCGTTGGCTCAGAGCAGGTTCCACTCTGGAGAAGAGAGACAGACGTCCGGACAAGAGGGAGGAGGAGGAAGGGGGAAGGAAGGTTATATGCCAGCCGCCAGCTGTCAGGGCTGTGGCTCAAAAAGAAATCCACTGGGTGCCCTCTGCACCCGGCCTGCACGGCCCTACCACCGGTGGCCTGACCACCGCCCCACTGGGCCCTTCCAGGCCTTCTGGGGATCCACAGGATGGATGGGCATCTTCACCCCCAATCAAGTGCTCTGGCTGGTGCTGTGGCCTACAACATACTGGGTCCTTCTGCAAAGACCCACCTGCTGAAGAGGGAAGGACCGACAAAGGGAAAGGAGACCGTTCGAGCGTGTGAAGGAGGCCGAGGCAGAGAGAAACATCTGCTCCCTGGAGGGTTGGAAGTTGGGTCCTGAGGAGGGAAGGGTCATGATGGACCTGTTTGCCCAGGGGCCAGGAACATGGCAGAGTGGGGAGAACGCCATTAAAATTTCTCTCCCATTTTGTACCCAAACATCAGCACTATCACCATCTTCATCACTAATTTTTTTTAAGCACGGAAGTCTCCATGGGCATCTTGCAGGGCTGTTGTCCAGGCAGAGGGGTGCTCTGTGCCCAGGGCCCCTTCCCTGCATGCCCTCCCCCCTCCTGGGGAGCCGCTCACTTGTGGGCCCAGTGCTGCCTCATTTCTTGCTCCGAGTCCATAAGCATCACAAGCTGCACCTTGATAATGACTGTGCTGAGGGCTCAATGGCCCCCCATTATTTCTTCCTTGAAAAGCCTGTTGGGGGAGGGGTCACAGTAACCCACCAGAGTCGGAGTTCAGTCCACTAGGGTGTCCTCGCCCTGTGCCAAGCCCTTTCCTGAGGGACCTCACAGAGCCCTCGCCGCAGCCCGTGGAGGTGGGTTACTAGTTTTCGCTCGTTTGCTGATGCACGAAGGGGACGCCCAGAGGGGTGACTACACCAAGGCCGCTCGGGTGGGCAGTGACAGCGCTTCTCCAGCGCCGCCTCACCCCAGCTACGGGGTTTCCATGGTCCTAGGCTCCTGCCTCCCTCCCTCTAACTTTCCGGGCTCAGATGCTACTGGCTGCTGCGCAGCCAGCCTTGGCTCCCGTCCCCAGGGCTCCAAGAGGGAGCTGAAGGCCAGGAAGCCATCAGCAGGGAGCTGAAGTCCCGGGGACAGGGACTGCGGGGAGCACCGCTCCCTGGGGACAGGGACTGCGGGGAACACCCCTCCCTGCAGCGCACGCTGTTGCCGCACAGCCGGAGCAGCCCGCAGCCCGTTACCTGGGCTGGAGGGGAAGCTGTCTGCTCTGCAGAGCCAACCAGGAGCTGCCTGGGGTTTGGGGAGCGGCGGGCCAGGGAGCAGAGCCCGGCAGGCGGCCTGTGCCAAGGAAGGAGGGGGCTGCCGAAGCCGCCAAAGCGGGCGGGGGAGGGGCCGGGCCAGCTGGGGCCGGAGCTGGTGTGACATCACCGGGCGCCCGCCTCTGTCTGGGCTGAGGGAGGCCCTGAGCCTTTCGGGCCTGGGGGATCCTCTTGCATTGGTGGGAGGAGAGAAGTGCCTGCAGCCAACCAGGGTCAGGCTGTGCTCACAGTTTCCTCCGGCGGCAGCGGCATGTAAAGGCTCCACAAAGGAGTTGGGAGTTCAAATGAGGCTGCAGCAGGCGGCCGGAGCCCGAGGACGACCGAGCCCCGCGCTGAGCCTCCCGGGCCGGACCCGCGGAGCATGGCCCTGAGGCGGCCGCCGGCCCCCGCCACGAGCCAAAGCAGGTTGTGAGAGCCCCCGGGACCCCTGGCCGCCCCCCCGGCCGGAGCCGCTGTGCAGGGCTGTGCGGGCGGAGCAGAGCCGGCAGCGGCCAGTGAGGCGGGGCTGCTCGTGGCCAGGCCAGCCTGGGGCTGCGGACCCTCCCGGAGGCCATGGCCGGGCTGCCTCGCTGACGGCCGAGGGGAAGCATGTGAGGAGCTGACCCGGGACCACGCAGGAGGGAGAGGTAAGGGCTGGTTAGGTGGCACGGGGGATGGGGGGCGGGAGGCAGCAGCTGGTCCCGGGTCTCGGGGCTCAAGACCCCTGACCCCCAGCTGGGTCCCGGAGGGGTCACTCCTGCTTTCACGTGGAACCAAACAGGACATGTGCCAGGGCAGGACCTGTGGGTGCTTGGGCAGAGGGCGGTGCTGTGGGTGAGGTCATGAGCTCTGATGCTTTACCAAGAACCTCTCCTCCTCAGACAAAGGCCCTCTGGGTGATGGCAGTGGCTCCTGAGCCGCTTGGAGCTGGGGTGTGTGCCCGAGTAGGTGCCATGCGTAGGTGTGTGCCCCAGGGGCCAGCAGACAGCAGGGCAGCCGAGCATGCGGGAAGCCGTTTGCAGTCTGGGCTCCTCTGCCGGGCTAGGGGTGGCACCCAGGCAAGAGCAAAAGCAGACGCTCGCGCTGTCCTGTGGGGGCCGGGGGCCTGGCTCAGGAATTCCCTGGAGCCGAGCAGCGGTGCCCACACCCTGGCCGCGAGCACAGGGGCAAAGGGCTCTGGCACCAGGAGGGACGTGCCAGCCAGAGCCTGTGCCACTGTGACACGGCGAGGCGCTGCCCTGGCTTCCTCTGCGTTTCCGAGGATGCCCGGTCCTCCTCACACTGACGGCGCCCAGGTACCCGGTCTCCCACCGGCTGGACGCGGCTGGCAAGGGGATGACCGGCCCCCGCAGGGGAACAGCAGGCTCCGCGCTCTGAGTCCCTTGAAAGCGCTCAGCGTTGGCTAACATTTCGAAACAAATTCTTCCCGATCCCTCCCTTGTGCTTCTGAGATAAGTGTGTCACGGGTCGGCGGTGCCTGTGCTGAGGGATTAGGAGAGCTCCCGGGCCAGTCGGGGGCTTAGAGAAGGATCCCCTTGCAGCAGCGCTCCGCTCGGGGGAAGCTGAGAATGCCACTTCCAAAGCCGGCCCCACGCCCCCAAATTGAGGCAGAGTGAGGCAGTGCTTAAGAGCGAGGTTCAGACCCTGGCTTTTCCACATGTGAGCCAAACTGACTGGCAGAACATGGAGCCTTTCCAAGCCTCGGTTCCCTTTTCTGTGAAATGGGACGACAATGGTGCCCACCTCTTAGTAACAGCTAATATTTACATTACACTTACCCTGACCCAGGCACTTGCCAACTTGGGGGACCCTCACAGCCACATTATAACCTAAGTGCACCCCCATTTTACAGATAGGACATTGAGGCAGAGAGGGTGAGTGATGTGCCAAGGCCACAAGCTAGTGAGTGCCGGCCCCAGGACTTGAAGCCAGCACTCTGAACCACGTTCTGCCGTCTAGCATGCCCGGGAAGGCCTCAGCACAACGCTTGGTGTGCGGCAAAGCCTCAGAAAATGTTAGTCACTGATTACTATGAACCAGAACAGCCAGAATCGCAGAGAGGAAAGAGCAGAGACCCACATTCCCTCTCTGACCGTCACATCCCGCTGGGGTGTCAGAAAACCCACAAGGCTCCCCACCCCGGGATCTTCCCAGGAGCCCGAGGGGGCTTTGTGTCTGAGGCGACCTGCAGCTCTCTGGTCCTAGACGTCCGCACTACGGAAGGCTGCAGACGCAACGACAGGACGAGCTCAGCATAGCTTACCAACCCAGGGGTACAAGCACCCTCCACCCGCACAGGCTGCCTGTCTGTCTGCGGGTCTCCCTGCCACGGCCACGGTGGGCGAGGAGAGAGAGCACTCCGTGCTGAGGAGGACCGGCGCCAGGCCTGTCGTGGGGCTGCGGGAGGAGAGCCGCAGACCCCACCCCAAACCCCGCCCCATCACCAGGTCTGCCGCATGGTGGCCAAGTCGGTGGGTCTGACACCAGCCAACACCGGTACCTCGGCCTGAGACAGTAGCTTCTCTCCTCTGGCCCGGGGGTCTCGGTGGGCTCCGGAAGTCCTGGCAGCGTTTGCAGAAGGTGACATTGAACATCTGTTTGTCTGGCACGAGGCCTCAGGGCTGCGAAAGCTCCAGCCTGGAGCCACGGGGCTCACGGGGCCCTCGGGCAGCCCAGGCCACGCAGAGGCGCTGACCGGCTTCACGGGGCTGGCTAACAAAGACAGGATTAATCTTTACTCAGCAAAGGCCGTCGTGCTGGATCAAATAAAAATGTGTGAGGCACACAGCCAGGAGCACAGGGCGGCTGCACCGAATCACCACAAGCTCACGGGCAGAACTAAGCCGCTCCGCCAGCCACAGTGATTTCTAAGTGCCCACTAGGCTAAGAAAGACACAGGCATTGTCTTGTTTCGTCCAGAAGCCTAAGAGGTAGGTTCCAGTGTTAGCATCCCATTTTACAGATGAGAAAACTGAGGCTCAGAGAGGGCAGGTAACTTGCCCAAGATCACACAGGTGATCCCTGCTCAGCCTGGCTCCAAAGTTCATACTTCTCCCCCCTCCACAAAGGCATCTTAACTTCTCTTCTCCCGACGCTGTCACTGGTCCCTCCCTGCCCACGGCCCCAGCAGCCACATCTGTTTTGATTGCCGTCCTATAAAATGCTGCATCATCCCATCTGAAAACCATGTGCTTCCCGGATTCGGCTGCATCACTGGCTTGTCATAGAGGCCTCCCTCTGAGACAGAACAGGCATTTCTGCCGCCCTATCAAAGACGAGCCTCCGCACAGCCACACGGCATGCCTGTGGGGCGAGTCGGGGCCGGACCTGGGTGCGGAGCCAGGCTGCCTGACTTCAGAGGCCCCGCACCTGCTCTCGGCGCTGCTGGCCCCGCATCAGCACCTGGGCTCGAACCCAGCTCCGCGGGGCAGAGCCCTGTTTCCTGCGCTCATGCCTGGAGACACCAGGCTGCTGAAGCGGGGCACAGTCCTCGGGTCCACGCGGGCCACCCCTGAGCTATTCCTCAGCCGCCATCAGGGAGACATTAGAACAAACACAACAGACAGCAGCCCCGCCCAAGGCAGGTACACTCAGTTCTGGCATCTCTCTCTCTCCTTTTTTTAATAATCCTCTCCTGAGGACATTTTTTCCATTGATTTTTTAAGAGAGACTGGAAGGGAAAAGGAGAGACACAGAGAGAGAAATCTCAATGTGAGATACATCAATTGGTTGCCTCCCACACGCACCCCAACCAAGGCCTGGGATTGAGCCTGCAACCGAGGTACATGCCCTTGACCAGAATCGAACCCGAATCCTTCAGTCCACAGGCCAATGCTCTGTTCACTGAGCCAGACCAGCTAGGGTAGTTCTGGCCTCTCTTAATCATGCTCATTTCCTCCGAAATGGTCTCAGTTAATAGCACTCAGATCCCAGAGGGACTCTTTCTTTCTTAAAAAAAAAAAAAAAAAAATATATATATATATATATATATATATATATATATATATATATATAATTGATTTTTTACAGAGGAAGAGAGAGGGATAGAGTTAGAAACATCGATGAGAGAGAATCATCGACCAGCTGCCTCTTGCACATCCCCTACTGGGGATGTGCCCGCAACCAATGTACATGCCCTTGACCGGAATCGAACCTGGGACCTTTCAGTCCGCAGGCTGACGCTCTATCCACTGAGCCACACCGGTTTCGGCGGGACTCTGTTTCTTGCATCCACAGCCCAGTGGGAGCAGGTGGAAGGTGACACTAACAATCCCCAACACAACAGCAGGAGACTTGTAGAGGGAAAGCATGTGGCACTGAGAGGGGCCTGCAAGTTGGGCAGTGCTGCCCCCGCTTTACAGAAAAGGAAACTGAGGCTCAGAGGGCAGCACCGCTCCTCAGGGTTCTCCACTAATGGGCCCAAAGGCCAGGGATTCCAACCCAGATGTGGGCTCATTCACCCTAGCCCGCTGCTATTCTGGACAAGCACACTGTGGAAATCTCAAGAATGAATCAAGTCATTGAATAGCATTTCTTTTCTGTGAATTTATATAAAACACAGCAAATAGAAGGGTTATTCAGCCACTGGTAGCTTCGAGTTGATGGTGAGAAGTAACATCAGAACCTCATTCTGACAGTAGTTTCTATGACAGAACCGTAATTCCCTCCCTCTGACTGTAAGCTATATGATGGATTTAATAACAATTTTTTTTTGGGGGGGGGCATTGTAAACATCACATTGTAATGTTGTAAAACATTATAAAATGTAAACATTGTAAAACAATACAATGTCCCATTGCATGTATAGATCATTGCAAGACATTCTGATCACAGAAATGTTGACGTGTGTGTGTGTGGGGGGGTGGAAAGGGAAGGGGGCAGGCAGGCCTCTGACAATCGTGCTATTGTGCTAGGTCCATTCTCTGGTGAAGCCAGCCTGTGTGGGGCCAGCAGCCCAGAGGCTCGGCTTCCCCTGCTGCCTAGTCCCTCTGGAAAGGCAGGCCCAAGATCACCTCGGAAAAGACCAGAATGAACTCGGTTCTTCTCTGCAAGAGGTGCCTGAGGACCCACCCAGCTCCAGGAGTGCCCAACTCCTGCTCGAGGTGGTCCCACTCCAACCCCCTTGAAGGGAAGGCTGTATCTCTTAGTCACTACTGAGCCTCCAATCCTCACTCAGTTCCGACCCGGGGCCAAGAGAGAAAGGTATCTGTGAAATAAGTGAATGAATGAATGAGTGAGTGAGTGAGTGAGTGAATGAAGCAAGCCGCAGACCCAGCCAAGCAAGCCTCGCCAGCCCGGGTGCCACACCATTCCCCTATGGGTGTCCAGGTCAAGTTTCTTTTGGGGTGCCTCCTCTCCCACCCTGTGCTCCCCCAACCGCCACCTGGCTGCATGAGCGGCCACCACAGCCCCTGAGCTGCCCTCCCGGGGCCTGACCACTGCATTGCAGACGCCTGCGCTCTCTCACCTGCGCCGTGGGCTCCCGGAGGCGGGCCCTTCCTTGTTCTGGCTCTTTCTCCAGCCCCCAGCGCAGTGGCTGGCACAGGGGAAATGCTCAGGAAATACGTTCCATGAAGAGAATCCTTGAATTCCTATTAAGTAACCCAGGTGCCACCCTGGCTGTTGGGTCGCAGCGGGGGGTCGTCCTGACCTTGCTGGGGAGCCACCAGATGAGAGCAGCTGCGTCCTGGGTGCTGCGATGGAGGCGCCACAGCTGCTCCCGGGCTGGAGGCGGCGGCCTCACTGCGAGTGGCGGTCACAGAGCGGTGGACTCGGGAGTCCACTTAGAAGGGAGGCAGGCGGAGCACAGGGCAGTACTAGGGCGAAAAGAACAGCGTGTGCGGAGCAGGGAGTGGTGACCAAACCGGCTCTCTTCTTAAGTAGGACACGGACAAGTCCAGAGTTAAGTTTCAGAATGTGTCCTCCCAAAGGCTGTGGATAAGGAACCCAGCTCTGCAGGAAGCAAACGCAGCCCCACGCCCCCCTTCCCTACTTGGAGCTCTGTGGCCCCACCCACTACCTCTGTTTCCTCAGCTGCGAAATGGGGCAAGCCTAGCCCCTGCCTCACAGAGCTGCCGGGGTCAGTGAGGTAGGCACCCAGAGTGCCTGTCCCAGCGCTCAAAGGGTAAGCCCATGCCAACAGGCAGGCGGAGGTGCCAACCACTCAGCCGGCCCGGAAGAGCAGTTCCAGGCGGGGTCTGGTTTCCCGGGAAGCCATGGGGGGCAGCACGGCACAGCCAGCCCCAGGCCTCCCCCTCTCCTCGGAGGCTCCCCCAGCTCCAGGGCCCCAGAGCACATCAGGCCCCGCCGGAAATGTAGCGGCCAACTCAGAAGCCGGGCTCCGAAATGGCTTCTGCAGACTCTCCGCCTCTGCTCCGCTGGCCGAGGCTCCTGGCAGAGCGCTCCACGCGACGGCTTTGGGGGAATCTCAAAATGGTTCCCAAGTAATGAACCATGAACAGTCGCAGCAGCATCCTTGTCCCCCTGGCAAAGGCAACCAGCTCCCCACTGCCTAACCACATCCCCTCTCACCCTGTGATCTCACAGTGTGACCACAGCCGCCGCCGCCGCCATGAACTCAGCCCTTCCCTGGAGCCAGAGACTCCCAAGGGGCAGGAGCCCAGAGCCCGGGGCATCAACCGATTCCACCCCAGCGCCCCTCCTCCAGGCAGACCTGCCTGACCCCCCACTACTGGCTTCTCTGGATCACGCTGTGCTCCCATCACCTGTGGCAGGGCTGGGCCCCGGCTGAAGCTACACACAATGGCTGAGAACGCTACAGGGCTGGGCAATGGAGGGCCACTGTCGAAGGTCTGATGAGAGTTGAGCTGACCAGATCTGGGGACTGGCTCCAGGCTCCCGGGGTGCCCACAGGGGCTGCTGGGGGGAATGGTTCAGGGGAGCCAGGCTGTGAATCAGGACAGTGAAGCCCAGCCCCTCCTCCAGGTTCCCTAAGGGGAGGGGCCACTGCACATCCTAGATGCCCATGCTGGGGTCTCGCCACTCAAATGATCAGGAAGCTCTTTCTAATATCTAACAGAACTCACCTTATGGTGACCTAAAGCCATCGCCCTTACTCAGTCAGCAGCGACAAAGACATGATCTGCATTCCGGCCATTAAACAAGCAGACACTCTGGTTGGGGACCATTTTGATCAAAGTGAGGGCACGGGCCTCGCCCTGGACAGCTGAACCCCAGGTCTGATGTTTACTCCAACTGACTGCAAGCAAGTGACCTGGGCTTTCTGGACCTGGGTTTCTGGTGCTGTAAAATGCAGACAACAAGGCCTTTCTCCTGGTGGGGAGATCATACACGCTGTTACCCAATCAGGACACTTTTGAGAGGAATGCGGTGCTATTAGATAATTACATCACACAGCACACCTCGGCCAGGCTAACCCATTCCTCGGGTGGTAAGCGCCAACAATAGAGTACAGCGAGGCACACAGGACGTTTATAACAAACAAGTGACTGCTGCTATCTACACTATTGGTCGGCAGGGCCCTCTCTGGCCTTATCTTTGGGAATTTTCCCTTATCTGGATCCCTCTCGCATCCTAGCTTACCCATTGGTTTGGGGATCTGCTGGTTTACCATACATCTCAACCAGCTTTAGTAGGAAAAACTGTCAACTTGGAAGCTTTGCTTTTTCTCTTCTCTGTCCTGATGTTGGCTTAGCAATCTTGACTGGTGCTCAGGGCTGTCAGACTCACTCAAACAGAGCTCAGGCTCCTGGCTGCCCAGAACCCAGACATCAGGGGAGAGCAAAGCGCACTCGGGGCGAGGTGGCACCTCCAGATTCCCCCCGAGCCCTGGCAGAGCCCTACTCCCAGCCTCCTGCAGAGCCTCAGCCTGGATGGCCTGGACACTTAATAGCTGCCCTTCATCTGTGACCATAGGACGATGGGGCAGGGCGGGCTGGGGAGGAAGGGGCGGGTTCTGTGAGCCCCTCAGACTCCATCCTGAGAGCGGGAGTTAATTCAGAGGTTTCTGGGGGGTCAGCAGAAGTCCTGTTCTCCCCTGCCTAGGGAGGGGTCGGAGAACAATCCCTTTGAGGGGCCTGTAACTTCAGCGCTTCTGCGGCTATCCGCTCAGCATGGTAGACTTGGGAGTTCTGTTACCCACTCTGCCATTTAGTAACACTTTGCTGGGTGACTGGGCAAAATGACTCATGGTCTTTGAATCTCAATAGTTTACTCACCTGCTGTTAGTCTTAGAAGCATTTTTGTGGGAATTAGACGATTGCTGTAATATAAATATACAGAGCTACAAAGATGACGAGTGTGAGTTGCACTCCCTGGAGTTGCCTAATGCACAGGGTGGCCACATGCACACACCCTGAACTCGCAGGCCCCTCCCAGGCTGTGGGGAAGCCTGGGACAGTCTCCGGGTGGCAAAGGCAGGTTTACAGTTGCTAGGGCATGAAACAGAGTGAATACAGCTACTGTGATAATCATAACCTGAGTGTCTTTTTCCCTAAGAACAACTGTGAACCTACTTTTGCCCGCCCCTATATCTAAAGCTCTGGGGTGATAACTGGCTGTATACTACTATTTTTAGCACCTGAACTTTTCTCATTCCTGATCTTTGGGGTGAGAACTCAGCAGAGTGCCCCAGGCAAGCAGCTTCTGCCACAGCTCTGCCTTATGAAAACAACCCTTCCCACAAAGTGGCCCCTCACGTGGGCACGCGACGTGTGGCCCCACCGCAGCAGGCGCGCAGGGACGTGCACCGGAGGCCAGCTCCCAGTGCGCAGAGGCTGTCACGTGGCCCAGGCACACTTGCGGGGAGGGAAACCCGCGCATAATGGAAACTCCTCACAATACAATGTGGAAAAGCCATTTCAAGAATCGTTTTTATTTTCATACCGAAGCCAAGGAAAATAGCTGGATTTGCTTTTCTTTGTTGGTCCTAGGAAGAAACGGAGGAGCAGGGCTTTGATTGGAACTGAGTTCTCCCCCAGGTCTCAGATGGCTGGAATGCTGGGGGGGCGGCAGGGGGGGGGGTTTGTCTCTGGGGATGCAATTAGTTGAATAAATATCAAGAGGTCAAAAGTAAACAAACTCATTACTGCCCATTAACAACTGCCAAACTAGCAAAAAACTGAGGAGTGGGGCTGGAATCTTCAAGGAAAACAAATGACTCCCAGGCGGAGCACAGCCCTCCGTGTTGGGCTGACCTGGGCTCTGGCTGCCGCGTGCTCCTGGGAAAGTCACTCGGCCTGTTTGCGTGTCTGTGTCCCCATTTATAACCACCTCCCTGGACCCAGCACAGCCCCGTTCCCTTCCCTGCCTTCTGGTAACCCAAGAGGCTCCCGGTCACTTCTGCCAAACCCAGACTCCATGGAAACGTAACGGTACAAGAGCCAGCAGTTTCATGACTGGTCCCACCGCTCAAAATGTGACCTTGAGCAAGACCAGTTTGAGCGGCATCCTAAGACTAATTGGCTCTGAGCGGTGCAATGATGAAATGAGATCATGAGTATGCAAAGGGCCTTGTGAACCTAAACACCCGTAGAGTGCTAACTGTCCTGTTTGGCTCACTTCTTAATCGAACAATCTCAAAAAAATGCTCTTTGCAGAAAGCACAGCCTCTGATGATGTTTGCATCTTCTTCCTTCCCCACTCCGTGCCAGGCTAGGCACCCCAACACAGCCACACTCAGTCCAACCAGCGGACCGCTCCAGGGATGGGAGGTGAGGCCACACAGCCCCCCTGGCTTGTGAAGTGGGATAATTAACTCTGGTATCTCCTGGGGTGGGGGAGGAGGGGTTCCAGGGAGATGGCAGAAGTGCTGGGCACACTGCCTGCACGTGGCCGGCCGCCCCACCATGAGCCGGCTTTGCTATCCCCACTCTAATGCTGCGATCACATTAGTCCACCGCCAGTTTCAGAAGCATTTCCGTGTCCTAGTGCACAAGGCGAGTCGGATCACCCCATTTCACAGAAGAGGCTCAGCTCAGCCTTCAGGATCTCAAGTCCAGGGGCCAGAGCTTTGCCCAGGAAGCCCGAGAGCCCGGGTTTGGGAGGGGACGGAGCTCAGTGATAAACAGGGCACCCTGTCTGGTCATGAGGCCTGCCTGCGGAGGTTTGGAAGTCAACCCTTTCCTGCAGTTAAGTTGCCTCCTGGGCCTCTGGCAGTTTCTTGGCCATGGCGGAGGCCCATGCTGGCACCACCTGGGCACAGGGAAGTATTTGTCACCAGCTGCGCAGGCAGGTGAGCGGCCCTGGAAGGCAGTGGCAGGTTCACCCTAGCCGGGAGGGCGGCTCCTCCCCATTGTTCTGGGCCTGGCGTGGCTGCCAGCACAGGAGCTGCCAACGCGTGTTGGAAACCAGGCAAACACTCACAAACTCAGCCCGGTTTCCACTGACGTCACTGCAGCCCTACCTCGTAGCCCAACCGGAACCAGAGGCCCCAACACCTCTCTCTGCCCGGCCTGCGAGGCCTGCGCTGGCCACCGGAACTGTGCTGGGGCTCGGTCATTCAAGTGGAGCACAGGGTCTGTGTGCGATGCCCACGGTGTGCCACAGGCAGGGCCTGGACCCGGGCTGCTTATGGGGAAGTCCCCAAGGGGCCCCAGGGAAGACCAAATGTCCAGGTTCTGTGCTGTGGCTATTTTAGCGTAAATGAATGTGAAATCAGAAAGTAGTGATGCTAATATTTCTTGCTACTAAAAACCAGATTGAGTACATTTCTGGGTAGTCACTAAGAGTTTGAAGGTTAATGAAAAAGGGGCCAAGGCTAAACCTGACACGCCCAGGGGAGGGCGGCCTTATAAACTTAGAGACCAAAAGTACTCACATCAAAAGGTCTGAACACCAACATTCCTAACTAAAAGCCCCTGAGGGGGTAGGGGGTGTATGACCTAGGCCTGTAGCTTCCTTGACAAAGGTCAACCTTTATCTTAAGTGAGCATGTCCATTATCTTTTTGCATCTAAGATAACACCTTTGCTATGTAGAGTGGCCTTCTTTTCCAGACCCCTCAGGGCACAAAACTGTACCTCCTTCCCCACGTGGAAACCTTCTCTGTGTGCCCTGATGTTTGTAACCACTGCAGACCCACCAATGTAAAAGAAGTAGGCCTCTCTCTATCCTGCCTTTTTATCCAACCCAAGAAGCGCCCTCTTTGCTCCCTCCCTCCCCCTGATCCACCTCCCGTGGATTCCATGTCATTCTCTTTCCATCGCCTCCCTTTATTCTAATGTATAAAATAAGCTGCAAAACTGCCATTCTCCAGAGAGCATTTTCTTGCTTCCCAGCAATTATCATCAGTTTGGGAACTTATAACAATCATCTATGTCAATAGGTATGAATACATCAAACCACAGCTGCGTTCTGCCAGGACCGTGTGATCTTAGGCAAGTCACTTAGCCTTGCTGAGTCTTAGCTTCCTCTGTAAAGTGAATATAACAGTATCCATCTTAAAAAGAAATCCTGAGAATTCAATGAAGTAAAAAAACACGTGCAAGATGTGTCGGCAAGATCTGGCACCTAGTGGGCCCTCAGTAAATGGATGTTATGAAAATCATGAATAAATACGGTAAATGGCACAGCTCCCTCCCCCACGGGCAGTCACTTCCCTGCCGGACTGCTAAGTCCGGGCCACAGCACTCCTACTGCCCGCAGCTGCTGGTGGGTGTGTCTTTTGTTTGGGTCTACAAATACTTACTGGGCTCCCAGTACTCCAGGCCACCTGCTAGGCGCTGGGAATGGAGCAGTGACCAAACAGACACTCCCATCCTCGGGGAGCTGGCATTCAGATGAGGCGAGTAGGAGACACTGTATGTCTGACGGTGTTGAGGACACTTGAGGGAAAAGGTGATGAGATGGCAATTTTAATGTACACAAAGCGTCTATAGACACAGTGGGGATGGTTTCTGTTTCAAACGTGTGTAAACTGGTTAAGTAATCAGGGAGGGCCTCACTGGGCAGGTGACGTTTCAGCAAAGACCTGGAGAAGCAGAGCGGGGAGCAATGAGGAAAGTGCTGAGGACAGGAGACAGCAGGTGCAAAGGCCCGGGTCTTAGGGTGCTTGGTGAGCCTGGGGAACATCCAGGCGGACGGCGCAGCTACAGCGGCGTGAGCGAGGACGAGAGGAGTCAAGAGATGAGGTCAGGGAGGAGGCAGGCCAGATTAGGAGGACCTCAGAGACCGGTTGGCTTTTTCTCTAAGATGGGCAGCCTTCTGAGTAGAAGAGAGGCCGGATCTGACTTTAGAAGGACCACACTGGGAAGAGGAGGGGCTGCAGTGGGTGAGGCCCAGGTGAGAGGTGGAGGGGGCTGACCAGGGGCAGGGGAGGTGGAGCGGCAGTAGGATGCTGGGAAGAGCTCCAGGATATTTCTACTGTAATTTGGCGGTGAATTAGATGTGGGGTATGGAAGGAAGAAAGGATGACTTCAAGGTTGTTGGCCTGAGCAACCAGAAGAATGAAGTTGCCATTTACTAACCAAGGAAAACCTGGGGTGAACCGGCGGGGATGGAGTGGAGGGGAATACCGGGAGTTCATTTCTGGATGAGTTAAGGGGGAGGTGCCTAGCAGACAGTTGAGAGGAAGTGGCTCATTCGGAGATCTGAGTCTAGAGTCAAAGGATGAGGTTTAGGCTGGAGAAATAAAGGTGGAAGTTGTCGATGCTTGAAGGTAATCAGAGCTGAAAGACTAGGCAAGATCACCGACGTAGCGAGGTGGGCTGGGCTCTGGGCTCCCAGGACAGAAACAGGAGGAGCCAGCAGAGAGGACAGAGAAGGAGCAGCCGTGAGAGGGGAGGGGGAAGTGGTGTTGGGGAGAGAAGTCCAAGAAGAGAGAGGTCAGCCATGTCCCACAGTGCTGACAGGCAAAGTATTAACGAGGGCCAAGTACTGGGCATTGGTCTCGCAAGCGAGGCCACTGGCGATCTGTGTAGAGCACTCGGGGTGGAGGGGAGAGGGCAGGCCTGACAGGAGTGAGCTCAGGAGAGAATGGCACGAGAGGACTTTCTGGAAAGACTGAGCACAGGAACCTCTGTGAAGGGTTTTGCTGAAAAGGGGAGCAGGGAAATGGAACAGTAGCTGGAGAGGGGATGTGAGGTCAAGAGAGGACAGTCTTTAAGTTGAGAAAATACCAGCATGACTGTTGGGAACATGTGATCATACGGGAGAGGAGGGGGAGAGTCGCTGGAGCCGTGTCCTTGAGTAGCGCGAGGAGGGATCTGCGCACGGCTGTCCCCTCCCTCTTGGCCTCGCTCCTAACTCATCCTTCAAGGGTCAGCAGATAGGTCACTTTCTCAGGGAAGCTTTCTTGACCCTCCAATAAGGTCAGTTTGCCGATACACTCTTTCATAGCAAACGCGTCTTCCCCTTCCAGCACTTAGAGAGTGTGTGGTGCTGGGTAAGCCCCATGCGGGCAGGGCAGGCTCTGGGCAGCCACACTCTGCCTGGCACACCACGGGCGTTCGATGGGTGTCTGGGGAAGGTATGAATGACCTGAGAATAGAACTGAAACAACTCCAGAGACACATGTCTGTTTCCGGCTCCCGCCTGCTTTAATCACATTGCAGGATCAGGACTGTGTGGTGACTGGCTGTGGCAAATATTTGGATTTAAGGAGCTCGGTTGTTTGTTCCTGTTTGGGCTTTACAGCTTGGCTAACACATGAACAAAGCCACGGGGCCAGATACATCCTCCCATTCGCATTGTCCGCTAGAAACTGAGCACCTTTCGTACTAGATCTAGCAATCCATTCGTTTACCAAACATTTGCTGAACTTCGCTCAGTGCAGCACCCTCGGGATGAGGGATTGACTCGGACACAGTGCCTGCCCTCGTGGAACGCAGGGTCCAGCAGATGGAATCACAAAGGATTCTAATTCCGCAAATCTGTGATCGGTGTTCAAAAGGCAAGTCCAGGGGGCTATGAATGCGTAGAACGGGGAGACTAATGGTCTGAGGGGTGTGGGACAGAGGAGGAGGCAGGCAGGACGGACGGCCCTGCCTCTGCCTCCCCTCCCCGCTCCCAGCTGCCCGCAGGAGGCTCTCGGGCCGGGGGCACTGGAGCTGTGGGCGCTGGAGCTGGCTCCCGCCTTCCAATGCCTGGTCTCCATCCCCCTTTCTATCTCTGCGGGGCCTGCCTGTCTCCTCTTGCTGCTTCCAGAGAGCTACCTCCTGGAGTGCGTTTTTGGAAAGATCTGCCTGGGGAAGGCTGAGCTCATTTATGGCACAGGCCACTGGCAGTGACGGGGCTGTTACTGAGTCTCCCTTTTGTTTACTTTCAGGTTTTCATAGGCTCCATTTGCAAAGAAAAGCCACCATTCTGCAAGGACCATGAGGGCACTGTGCGCCACGTGCTGGTGGCTGGGACTGCTGGCCGCCCTGGGAGCGGCTGCGGGCCAGAAGGAGGGTTTGGAGGGTGCCGAGGAGGGCTCGCCGGGCGAGTTCATTTACCTGAACAGGTACAAGCGGGCCGGCGAGTCGCCGGACAAGTGCACCTACACCTTCATTGTGCCCCAGCAGCGGGTCACGGGCGCCATCTGCGTCAACTCCAAGGAGCCCGAGGTGCTGCTGGAGAACCGCGTGCACAAGCAGGAGCTGGAGCTGCTCAACAGCGAGCTGCTCAAGCAGAAGCGGCAGATCGAGGCGCTGCAGCAGCTGGTGGAGGTGGACGGCGGCATCGTGAGCGAGGTGAAGCTGCTGCGCAAGGAGAGCCGCAACATGAACTCGCGCGTCACGCAGCTCTACATGCAGCTCCTGCACGAGATCATCCGCAAGCGCGACAACGCGCTGGAGCTCTCGCAGCTGGAGAACCGGATCCTGAACCAGACGGCTGACATGCTGCAGCTGGCCAGCAAGTACAAGGACCTGGAGCACAAGTACCAGCACCTGGCCACGCTGGCCCACAACCAGTCCGAGATCATCGCGCAGCTCGAGGAGCACTGCCAGCGGGTGCCCGCGGCCAGGCCCATGCCCCAGCCGCCCCCTGCCACCCCGCCCCAGGTCTACCAGCCGTCCCCCTATAACCGCATCATCAACCAGTTCTCCACCAACGAGATCCAGAGCGATCAGAACCTGAAGGTGCTGCCGCCGCCCCTGCCCACCATGCCCACCCTCACCAACCTCCCGTCCTCCACAGACAAGCCGTCGGGTAAGTTCCTTCCCTGCCCCGTCAGGGCCTCAGAGCCCGGCATTGGGCTTCCCTTGGCTGAGGCTGAGAGCTGGGGAAGAGCCACAGTAAGTTAAGGCTGGACCAGTGGACATATAAGTCCTTGGATCCAGCCGCTGGAACTGGTGGGGTGCAAGGGGGACCGCGTTCTCTAGATGGATGCTCTAAGGTAGAACCAGGAAGCTGAAGGGGGGGGGGGGAAGATAGGGGATCTCATAGCAAAATAATTGCTCTCTGGCTTCTGACAGGAGAGAACCCAAACCTGTAGTTTCTGGGCTCTGCATTAGATGCTCTTGGCTGGCAGGTAGGATGTCTCCCCTGCAAGCTCTTGTACTGTGCCTGGCACGGAACTGGCATTTGGTAAATGCCCAGTGAAGAAGCGACAGGCCAGAGAAAAAGTGTGTTCACATTAACAGTATGAGAAACATACTTAGGGCTGGGGCACGCGAGCGATTACTGTTAAAGCCCACACATTTGCTGGAGTCTGCTGCGGTCTCAAATTTCCAGCGATGACTCCACAGACTCCCAAATGCATGTTTCATCATAAACATAAAGTACAGTAATTCTCAGAATGTTATTTTGAGGGGAGAATGGAACTGCTGTTAAGTTCTGAAGCATGACCAAGACACTGGCACTGGGCAATCTCGTGTGCATGACATCGTTAGCTGCTACAGCTCCTACGGAAGACGGATAAGTAACCTGCTCGTGGGTTAGGATCTTTCACTTTAAATCCAGGCTGGCTCCGTGCTCTGGGAATCCTCACTCGAGGGGAAGCCCCGCTCCCGAAGCTCAGCCTCTCCTTCACCCAGGACCCTGCAAACCTCCGAATGGGGTCACATGAGAATCAGATTCACCTTTGCAAAAACTAACCACAAATCTGCTCCAAGTCAGTGATTCGGGTACCACGTCACTGTATAATCAGGGAGATATTTTTACTGACACTATCCTATTTTAAACATATTTCACACTTCTGGAAATAACCACTACTACTGGGAAGAGCAGCTTCTTGCTAATTCCAGGGAGGGCTGACCCTGCATCCAGGAGGGTGGCCTCGGCAAAGACAGGGCCACACTGTCTGCAGGCCTGCGGGGCGGGGTGGGGCCTGCCCACAGCCCCTCGGGGAACCCTCCGCTGGGTGTGCGGGCAGGAGCACACGACTGGCCTGGCTCAAGCTCTGGCTCCCCACGGATTAACTCCGGGACGGTAAGCAAGTCCCTCCACCCTGCAGAGCCTCAGTTTCTCCATATGCTGATGGGGATTGAAATCGTGTCTACTTAAGGATTAAATGCAATAGTGCAAAAAGTGTGTTTAGCACAGTACTGGTCTCATGTAGTTTCAATACATGGCAGCTATGAGTCTCCTTGGTCTTGGTCTCTTCATCTTAAAATAAGGAGATTGAAATAAACAGTCCCTTTTTATCTCTGGCATTCTACAGCTGATCTACAGCCAAGAGTCACATGATCAACTGTACATGTGTCTATTTTATATCAGAAGCTCCAAAGAGAGGGCAGGGCATGTTGATACATCTTGACAGAATACTCAGAGGGTAAAGCATGCCCTTCGGGCACCACATAAAGGCTTGGCCGAATGTTGCTATAATCCCGATGGGAGTCAGGCTGACCTCAGTGGGTGAGAATAGATATCCTCTCACCTAAGCATCTCTGGTTTCTGACTCGCCAGCGCCAGGACATTGCTGAGCCTCATGGAGCTGATGGATACAGTGTAGGGATGAAGACCTAGGTCTGCATCCACCCCTTGTTAGCTGTTTACTCCTGAGAAAGTTACCTAACCCCGAGCCTCCTTTTCTCCTCAGTAAGGTGGGAACAAGAGTTACAATATCACAGTTTGTTGAGGAAACTCAGTGCAGCCAGGCATGCGCGCTGCTAGGTCCCACGGGACAGCCAGCGGTGGCAGAGCCCCTTCTCTGTGCTGGCCGCAGAGCTGGACTAGGGGAGCAGGAGCTCAGTCTGGGGGAGGTGGCAGATGCATGAATGCACTGGGACCCATCCAATACCCGCCAGTCCACCCTGTAAAGCTGGTACCTCAGGTCTGACAAAGGATCTCTCCGAGAAAAGGCATCTATCAAGGTCAAAATTTCCAGAACATTCTGAGAACTTCTGGGACCAACATAACAAAGTCCCTGAAATCAGGGACACAGTGAAAATCGTGGGCTGCGCAGTTACGGTGGCAACACCCTGGTGAGCTCTGTGTCCCCTGGAAGGGCACGTGAGGGCTGCAGGACGCGAGGCTGCACGGCTGAGCCTGCCGGGAGGAGAAGGGGAAGCTGCAGAGGGTGGGGACTCAGCGCTGACCTTTAGGGATTTGTGTGGGTGCTTCTCAGGTGGACGTGGGAGTCAGGAAGCCGAGTTACTAGTGGGTCTCTGATGCGGGTGAGTCCCTGCGAAGACCCAGGCCCCTGGCCCTCTCCTGGCACCTCAAATGGTCTGGGTCCCCCGCTGCTTCACATTCACAGCGTGGGCTGGTGCAGCCAAGGCTCTGCCCCTCCCACCCCTTCCTCTCCCGCTGCGGAGGGCGCACGTGCATGGGAGGGTACGGCAGTGATTTCATGGTGAAATCTTAATCACACTTTTTTTATTTTTAAGCAAAGCCCTCCCAAATATTGGTACTGAATGCTAGTAACAGATTCCTTATGAGCCACCTGACCACTGAGCTCCCACACAGCTGAGGCCGAGCACCTGGCTGTGGATGCTGACAGGGCAGACAGAGCCACCTGTCCTGGTGCTGGACTAGCGGAGAGGAAGAGACGGACGGTCCCTCAGCCGATCAGCACAGCGCGCTTATCAGGCCTGTTCCCAGAGCCAGGGGCAGGTTCTGGTCCTGGAAAACAAAACCTCCCCTATGCTCTGGCCCAACAGATTCTTTGAGTCTGGGGACATCACTCAGCCAGAAACGCCTTTGCAATTGAACACCTTTGCACTCAGGCTTGGCAGCTTCTAAATCTTTCCTTCCGCAATCTCAGAGCCGTCCACTCTTGCCTCATTGTCGAGGCTGCTCAGGCCGCGGTGCCTTCCCCAGGGCACGAGGGAGCCACCTCTGCTTATCTGAGCTGCGCCCCCAGCCCGCTCCAGACAGACAGACTGGCCCCGGGCCAGGCCTCGGAGCTCAGACCTGAGGAGGGAGACCGCAGCCTCCCGCCTCCCTGGCATCTCACTTGGGTTTTGTCTCGTCTCTGTCAGGTCGGAGGAGACCTGGGCATTTTTGTTAGGATGATGCTAACCATCCTAACCAGTTAGGATGATGCTAACAGGATGATGCTAGTGATCAGGCCTGGTCCTGCTGCCCTTCCCGCCTCGCTTCCTCTCCTCTCTTTCCCATGCTCACACGTCCCCTGACCTCCTCCACTGCATGCCTTGGACACACACACATGCGCACACATCAGTCGGGTCTGTTGGAGAGAAAGGAAGTATGAGGCAAAGGAGAGGACAGGAGGGAGCCTCAGCTCTGTCTGCTCTCCAGCGGGCTCTGGGAGGCTGGGACCGCCTTCCTCAGCTCAGCCAGGCACAGCCAGGCACAGCCAGCCCTCCGGCCCCGCGCCCCCCTGGAAAGGAGGAAAAACAGGGAAGGCACTGCTGCCCCCAGCTGCCGCCCACAGGCCTTGTCGGAAACGAATCTTTGAAAACCAAGAGGAGTAGGCATTTCTAGCTGTTTTCTCTCTCGAGGCAGTCTGTCTGTTTCTCAATAGAGTCCGAAGGGGCCACAGAATCATGAAATACGAGAGCGTGTTAGCGCCTCCCTCCTCCCCGCCCCGGGCCTGCCATGCGGAGCCACGGCGGGTCCTTGGATTCCACCCTCCACGACAGCCATTTTCACCTGGCGGCCTCGAGAATGTTTAAAACATGCGTTACCTGACTAGTCAGGGGCACTGCCTTCTTTTCCCTTAGACCGTCAAGTAAAAATATGGCAACAGCCGACACAAGTAGCCATCCGGTGGGAGTGAATCAAAATTATATATATTTTTTGTTAGATCGGCAAAAAATATATTTGTTGGTGTGCCACAGAATTTTAGTAATTAGTTTATGTGTGCCATGAGATGAAAAATGTTGAAATGGCTGATCTAGGGTACTGAGGTTCAGAGGTTAAGTAACTTAGCCAAGATTACACAGCTATTAAACAGCTCAGCCAAGGCTCAAGCCCAGGTCTGTCTGAACCATTCTGCACATTTCCATGGAAAGGCTGGAGGGGAAGCGGTGTGAAAATCACTCTATAAATGCCTGCCCCGGCCCAGGTGCCAGCTGCCGGGACCTGACCCTCTATCACTATTTCATGGACCGGGTTCCAGCAGCTCCTTGTAAAGAGCTCTGGGAACAGCGCTGGCGAACTTACTGTTAGAACTTACACCTTTCTGGTAACAGAAGACATTGTTGCCGAGAACCCGGGGACATACGTTGCCCGCCTTCTTGCTCAGGCCTAGAGGAACCAACTGAACCAACTGTCTGTGGCCAGTTCGCTATTCACAAAAAAAGAGATTGTAGTGAATTTATGCCGCCAGAAAGCAAAAAGAGAGGGAGAGAGAGAGAGAGAGAGCGCGCGCGCAGAATTAAGTTAGCATCACAATACAGCATGTCTAAAACAATCGAGCCCTCCCACAGAAAACATACCGTGCACCTGACTTGTAGTAAATGGACCAATCGAAGCCATAGGTAAATCTGGACAAATCCTCTAGGGCTACTGCAACATAGAGCTAAGTCTAAAGTCCTCATTTCTTTAAATAGGTTAACTCTAAATATATAAAACTCAGTAGCTGTGAACTGCTCCTAGGGCCACATGGGCGGCAACTGTACAGGCCAGAAAGGACAGGTAACTGGACAGGTAACTGGAACAAGTGTTTTCCTTCATGGATTTTTTCCTCTTATTTTATGTCCTGCTATGAGGTGGAAGTATGTACATTAGGCCGTGGTTCCCTAGCAAGGTGGCATGTTTTAAAATCGAGAATGAGACCTGTCACACTGGGGCTTCCTTTCCTTGTGGAGGCCAGGCAATCTTCAGTCCAGGTGAAACGCTATTGGTCGGGTGTTCTGCCAGCTCTGGCCAACCAGCTTCCGAGCCTGAAGCGCCATGGGGGGGGGGGGGGGCAGGAGAAGCACCTGGACACTGAGGATGGCGAGGGGGACCCAGCCGCGGCTGACTGGCCTTTCCATCTCAGAGGCTGGGGGGAGCCCAGCCCTCAGGCCTGCAGAGCTCGTGCTGTGCCCTGCCCTGCGCTGTCCAGTTTCTAGTGTTATTGTTGAGCAAAATAAGATTTCCAAATTCATTACGAACTACGTAATCCAGTGATATTTCAAAGAGCATTCTTTGCTAGCTTCCTGATAAACAAAAGCCACTCCAGTGAGAGCTGGTCATCTGCCTTGTAGCTTTGCTTTCTCTTTTCCCCTCCTGGGTACCTCGGGGACCAGGTCACAGAGAGAGCCTTTGAGTGCGATGGTGAGCTCTTCCTCTATGACGCAGGCCTTTTCCAAGGAAAACATTTGGCTAAGTGCTTACGGCCCCGGGAGATAAACTATCAGCTTGTTACAGTTAAAAGTGGTGATCTGGCATCCTGCGATGGGGAAATCGCAACAGTTTGGCACTGGGCAAAGGGGAAGTTATCTAGAAAATCCTGGAGCTCAGGCATCTGTGGCCAGCTCACTTGTCAACAAATGGATTGCTGTGGCAAATCTGCGGGGGGGGGGGGGGGGCGAGGGGAGACTGCATCAAAACCCAGAGATGCTCCCCAGGAAAGTGACAAGGAAAGGAGAATTGAGTTGGCACCCTCCTGCCGTGTCTAAGCGAAGCTGGTTAGGTTTGCTGAGTGCAGTGGGCAGCCCGCCGCCGCTGTGAAAGGAACGCTGTGGACTTCCCAGCGGCCTCAGGGCCAGGACGGATGCAGGCAGAGGGACAGTGCCTCCTCCACTCCCCGCCCCCCGGGGCAGAGGGCCCTGCCAGGACTCTGGAAGCAGAGCCTGCGGCGTAAGCCTGGTGATCCTGGCCCTGAACCCCAAGATGAGCCAACGGAGCTACAGGACCCAGAGTGGCTTTGTCATTTTTTTAAAAAAAATGGATAAATGATTGTCCCTGTTTTGGATACAATAGTTGAAGTTAAAATTAGTGTACATATAGAGAATAACTTTGCTAAAAATGTTTAGTTTAAGTGACAAATATAATAGTTTATTAAATTTCTAAATGTTGAAATTAAGTGGAATGCTAGAGTCACATCCAAAAGAACAGACAATCTATCCTGTGCCTGCTTCCTACTACGCGCCGCCCAGACTCCCCACAGCACAGGGTTCCTCTCCCACGGCTGGTCTGCATCCTGATCATCCCTGTCGTGGGTCCCTGTTTCCAGATGCATTCATTATTATTGGTCTCAGACTGAAAAGAACAGAGTGAGGATGATAAAGGGGTTGAGCTGGTGGTGGTGAGGAAACAGGAGATGGAGAAATGCATGTGGGACGCTAGGCTGGGAAGATCAACCCATAACCACAGCCCCTGAGAAGGTTCCTGCCCCGCAGGAGGCCACAGTCTGGAGGGAGAGAGACCCCAACAATCCTAATTCGGTGTGACAGCCACGGCACAGTGAGGTAGAAGGGACCAGGGACAAGAAGGCAGAGCTGAGTTCTAATCCCAGATTGTCCACTTCCTGCTGAGCCTCCGTTTGCTCACTGCTGCAGGGACTCCTGAGGATGAGATGAGGAGTGTGTAAGGGCTCCAAATGCACAGTGGTCATCACTCCTACTGATAAGCAAGACATGGGAACCCCTAGGAGGATAAGCAGCCCCTCTGGGGATGGGGAAGGCTTCCTGGGGGAGGGCGTGAAGAGGGCTGAGGGCCTTGCAGTGAGTTCTCAGAACCACTGCCAGCATCACCAATAAGTCACGAGGACTGGGCTTAGTGCTGGGCAAGTGTCTTGTTTTCAGAAAGAGAAAAAGGATGAAATACTAGAACTATATGTATACTAATTGGCTTGTGGGCAAGCCCCAGAAAAATTAAAAAAGATTATAAAGAGGTGTTTGTGAGCATTTAGAAAATTAAAAGGTGGTCAATGAAAGCCAACATGGATTCGCTAAGAACAAGCCCTAAGCTGCTTCCCTTTCCTGGAAGTGGTGGAGGGGCTGGGAGCCTGCAGGACCGCCACCTGTCCATATCGTGGGTCTGAGAGGCTCTTCCAAGAGGTGCCTGTGGGCCAGCACCGACAGTCTCTGGGCATCCTCAGCACTGCACCCAGGAGCCTCCGTGTGCAACCTCCCTCACCCACGCAGCCTCGGGTACCACTGAGCCCAGGACTCCACTCCCACTGGTCCTAGGGGGCCCCAGGGAGCTGCTCGCCTCTCACACCAGGAGCCCACCACCGCCCCTCCTGGTCTAACCTCTTCTTTCTAAAATTGCTTGCAAGTCCTTGTTTCTCCCCTGCCCAAGGTAGTGATGGAAACCAAGGAGTGGGCACTGTGTCCTGAAGTCAAACTGGCAGGAGCAGGGTCCCCACAAGCTCTTCATGGGCCCAGGGGTTCTGGTTTGGGAGGCTCAGAGTGTACCAGATGCATGGAAACATGCCCACCTTACACACCTCCTGTACTTTTTTCTGTAAGAATTCTAAAAAGATTTTTTAAATAATTTTGCTTTTGAAATCATTTGGCCAAGAGTAACACAATTTATGGTTGGCTCTGATTTCTCGGCAAACATCAGGCATGTTCAAGAATTCTTGGGAGTGAGAAAAATCTACCTACAAATTGTTTTCAAAAGTAATAACATTTTAATGAAGACTAAATTTAACAATTAATGAATTTGACAACTTGTTAAACTTTGCAGAAATGTAATTACCTGCTTATAAATTTTGAGTTTGTAGCTCTCTTTTCATATTTTAGAGTGAACAGGCTTCCTTAGGCCTCGAACACCTCTGTAAACTCCTGGGAAGCTCATTGGCCCTGTGCCCATCGTCAGAGGGCAGGCTAAGCGGCCTGCACAGCAGGCAGGAGCGTTTGGGCCCTCTCCCCCGAAGGACCAGAAACAACGTTCATGATGTCAGCTCTGGGCCCTGCAGCAACTTGAACTTGAGTAACCTGTGGGAGCACACCAAGCTTCCTGGTGTGTAGATTGTTGGTTTGTGCTCTGGTTCACTCAAAAGGGGTGACTGACACAGAAAATACACGTTCATAACTAGAGCATTCCTACCCCAAGCCTGCTGGATAGACAAGGGTGAGTGAGCAGCACCTATAATCGACCCCCACAGGTGTCTGCGCGCCTGCCTGCAGGGGTGCCCAGGGTCCTGCCCCCGGCTGGGCAGGACTCCACCTAAGTATCCCACACGCCCGGCTCTCAGAGAGGTTAACGTGGCTAGAAAAGTCCAGGTCCAATTTCAACAACTAGTCATTTCTTCTGTTAGAGAAACGTTTCGGGGAGTGGCGAAAAGCCTTTCTGGAGAGAGACCATCAGTGGGAATAATTGAAACCAGCATACAGTTCTCACGCAAGAGCAGTGTGTCTCGGTGACATCACAGAAACCTCCCCTGTGCCCATGTAGGAACTGACACATCCCAGAACATTCTCCACAGGCCACGGGGCCTCTGCACGGCCTCAGGTGGTCACACACGGAGCCTTGGGCATCATGGGTGAAGAGGCCTGTAGGGCTGCTGGCCAGCCACTTGGCCTCGTCCAGCTCATGGTCAGGCAGGAGTCTGCCCTGCCCCCTCACCCCAGACAAGCCCGGGAAGAGGGGCATCACTCCTGCCCACACAGACCCCACCATCTACCTCTTAGCTGCTGGCCTCATGAGGCCGCGTTCCCGGCAGGAGGGGCTGCATGGAGAGGCGGTGCGGTTCGTGAGCCGCTTCTCTGCGGGGGCCGGGGTGGGCGAGTCAGGCTGCCTGGGTGCAGGGAGGGAACCGGGACTGGGAAGTTACACGCAGATCTGGCCAGAGAGGCCTGCGCTGGGGACAGCACGCCTGGGTCTGTCATCAGCACGTGGTGCCTGGCTTCTGGGTGGCTATGTTCCTTGGGTGCCTGCCCCCTCTTCTGTCAAGACCCCCAGCCAGGAGGAGGGAAGCAGGGAGAGGACTGTGGCACCCAAACCTGATCACCTCCACACTTACCAAGGTTGGCACTGAGGTTTGGGGGCCTAAGACCTGTATGCCTGTGTTCCCGTTACCACCTTCCTCCTCCGGAGCCTCCCTATGCCGCTTCCCTAAGGAAACGCGCAGACTCGGCATGGCCACGGCGGCTGCAGCCCGAGAGCGTAAATCCGGTCTTTACAGAGACAAGGTCGGGGCGCTCGCTCCACTCAGAGCCCTGTGCGGCCGCGTCAGTGTTGGCCTGGCGCTCCGGGCACGGCCGCCCTGCAGAAGGGGAGCCAAGGGAAACACCGCCGGGCACTCTGCACTGTTCCTACGGGAGAGCTCTGCCCACGCACACCGAGAACGCACTTCATTGACAAAAAGATGCCCATGCTTCACCTCCTGCATCTCGGTGGCCCTCTCCCCCGCAGCTCCGCTGTGAACACATGCCTCCACAGAAACGCCTCTCAGTAAATAACTTACTCTTAGTCCTGGAAATTCAAAAGCAGAGTCTGACTTGTTTGTGTGGGATGGGGAAGGGGGGCAGTGAACAACTTAAACCCGTCAGCTCTCATCTGTCAGAGGAAGGGAAGAGAGGACCCTCGGTGACACCCCCTGGCTGCCTGTGCTGGTGCTCCTGTATTCACGAACCCTCAGAAGAGGTAGGGTTCCCCTCCCTGTTTACAGAAGAAGAAACTGAGGCTCAGGGACCTGTCAAAGCCCCACCGAGAGGAGAGGAGGCCACGGAGACTTGAGCCCAGGGCTCCTGACTCCCAGTCAGGGTCTTATCCCCAGACCCGCGGAGACCTCAGTGGTCGGATGCCTCGCCTGCCCTCCCCAGCGACGCCTGTATACATAACGTCAAAGGAGGGTGTTCTGAACTGGCCATTTCAGTGGCGCCGCGTGACAGTTTTACTGCTGCCATCTCTGCTCTTCCATCCATCTGGCAACTTTTCAGCGCAAAGTGTTTTTCTGACTAATTTTCCTTCATCTTTTAATTTTCTGACCTTTGCCAAAGGCAGGGGAAGGTGTGAATGCAGGAGCTCTGCAGGGGTCGGAGGGAAACTGTTTGGAAATGCGGTTACTGGCGGAGCTAAGGGTCCTGGGCATCGTGGAGAATGCAGGGTGCGGGAGGCACGTGGAGTTTTGTTGTATGTTTTTTGTAACAGTAGGAGATACTAAGCACTTGCATACCATTTCATACCTATTCCATGATTTTAGAAAGCATGCCATACCTAGAAGCTTAAAGGAAAGATTCCCAGATTTGCCTTTTACATTTTAACGGAGCTCTGGCCAGTGCGGCATCCCAGGCCTGAAGGGTCTGGGTTGGGTCCCTGGTCAGGGCACGTGTGGGAGGCAACTGATTAATATTTCTCTTTCACATCCATGTTTCTCTTTCTCTCTTTCCCTCTCCCTTCCCCCCTCTCTCAAATCAATTTTTAACAACCTTTAGAAAAAAATATTAAAAGGGAAAATTTCTTCTACATCATAAAAGACACTAAGATAGTTGGAAAATGGGCAAAGGACACAAAAGGTAAGCACAGAAGGGAACCAAATCACCAGTAAAGAGGTTTTTTGAAGGGTATCACACCTTGACAAAGAAGAAGCATACATTTTTATATTTTAACCTGGCTGGCTAGCAAAGATTAAAAACAGTCTTGGGGGCACAGAGACAAGTCAGCCTGGGCCTTCCTACCCTGGAGTTCACTCTGGTTGGAGAAAAAGAAAAGAGCTATAGTGGGTGGTCGCTGGACCGGGTTCAGAAACCGGATATGCCCCTCACCAGCCATGTGACTTCAGGGGTGTCACCTAACGTCCCACAGAGTACCTGGAGGAGGGGGTGTGTGAATACACGGACAGGGGATATGGTAAACACTCCATGCTGGCTGGGAGGGGTGTTTTTTTGTTGCTACCCTCCAGCCAGGGCTCGGTTAGGGGTAGGGATTCACCACTTGGGGTCCGGAGGTCCATTTACCTTCTGAAATGATAAGCAAAGCTGTGTGTGTCTGTGGATTTTTCTAAATACAGATCTAGAGCTTTCCCCAAATTTTTAAAGGCACCAGTGACTCCAAAACATTTTAAAGCGAGCTCTTTGTAGACGTGCCAAAGGTAAAGCTAAAACCAGGATGGCACCCACAAAAGTAGCTCAGGCTGGGAGCCCCTCTCGTGACCTTTTCCAAAGCTGCCCTTCCCCCAGAGCTGCACAGGCGCCCTGCGGGAGGGCCCGGTGCTGGCCTCGGGGGTGAGCTGAGGCTCTGCTGGTCTCCGGCACCGGCATCCCCATCTAACGGCCCCCTGTGCCTCGGACTCGGGAAGGAGCTGGGCCTCCACGCCCACGGCAGCTCTGCTCCAGCTGTCGGGGACAGACTCCCATTCTCTGCCTTGGTCCCTGGGGCTGTGGGCTGAACACAACCGAAACCTTTTTCTCCTTCATGAATGCTCTTTCTGGGTCTGGCCTCCCCTTCCCAGGACGGAAGAGGCACAAGGCGAAGAAGGGAGCAGCCGCTTGTGCCACATCTGCTACCGGGCGGTGTGGGGGGTACTGCCCGCCCCCCGGAGGGGGAGGGGGCGGGGGAACAGGTAAATGAGTGGGAAGCTTGTGCCTGGAGCATGACGGGAGGAGCCTCCTGGGTAATCACCCACACCAACCTTCCTCCTCCGTGCTGCTTGGGCACTGGGGACGGAGGGGGCGAGCCAGCCCAGCCCCGCCTTCCCATCAGGTTCCGGGAAGCTGCCCTAACACAGCAGCAAGGGCTCAGGAAAAGCCCACCGGAGATGTGCACCGAAGACCAAAACCCCCAAACTTTTCCCATTTTGCCATCATGTGTAGACTGATCGAGCCCAACCACCATCCAGGAAGGGATCTGAGACGTTTGATGTGCACAGGCGAGCTGAGCCCCCAGCCCCCGGAGTCACCCTCCCCCCCACGCAGAGCGGGGAGGGCAGGATCCCGGGAGCTCAGGGCCAGAGAAGCTGGTGAGGCAGCTCCCTCCTTTCCGGGCATCAGAGCACCCACCCTGGGCTCTGCTGCGGCAGTGGCCCCGGCCTGGGACTCGGTAAACAGTTGTTGGGTAAACATACAAAGAAACAGAAAGAACAAGATGAAACCTTCCTAGCATGTTCGTTCTTGTGCATCTCAGATTGGGGAATATTTTGAAGAGAAGCTGAAGCAAAGTATACAATTTTCTTTATTTTAAAATATGTAGCTAATAAGAGATGTAGTTCAATGGCTAGGTCCTGAAAACCTTCTCAAGTTCCTCAGATGAATGAAGAAGAAGGAGGAGGAGGAGGAGGAGGAGGAGGAGGAGGAGAAGGAGGAAGCCTATTTGGACTTTCGTGACTCAAATTTGTTGATGGGACCAACATCCAAACACAGGAAACTGCCAGGGGGATGGGAGGGGAGAGGGAAAGACCTACAGTAGCTATTCGAACCCCAAGAGACACCCATTCCTTCTGACTCAAGCTCTGTGAAGTCAGAAAGCCACAGAGCACGGCCAGTCTCAGCGTCGGAAGAGCCGTGGACGGGGTGCATCCCAGACACCATCCTTCACGTCCATGGGCCGCCCAGAGAACTGCAACCCCAGAACACGGGAACTCCAAGCGTCTGGCCCTCCGTGGGCTCTCCTTAGAAAATACTCACACTGAGCTAAAAGAGAACTCGGTCCCCCAAAAGGATGTTTGGAGGCCAGTGTCTGAATTCCAGAAACATCCTGAAATCATTGGCCAGGTGACCAGATTTGGGGCCCTGTTACTACACGGAAATTCATTCACGGAAAACTGCGGCAGCTGCCACCGAGCACCGTCCCGACAAGGCGGTGGGATCAGAGCCGAGGCGCCGGCCGCTCAGCCCACAGGACTCAGGAGCCCACGGCGCTGATGAATCTGCGCATTTGGTGGCACTCGCCTCTCTTTGCCAATACAACCAACTTTAAAAGAAAAATCACTCCAGGAACTCCACACAAATGATCTCAGTAACCCTTAGCACTTTAAATGAGGCAAAAATGATCTCCCTTCTACAAGCTGGGGACACTGAGGGCGGGAAGAGGTAAGGAAGCCGGCCCAGAGCCCACGGCGGGGACCGGGAATGAGGGGGAGAGTGGGCCTGAGGTCCAGGCACCCTGCCCCAGCCCCGAGCTCCTAGCTGTATACCACATTGCAGTGGTCCCCGTTTCTCCTTGGGGGATACGTTCCAGGGTCTCCAATGGATGCCCGAAACCACAGATGATACCAATACATAGGTATGTATGTTTTGTCCTATGATAAAGTTTAATTTGTAAACTAGACATAATAAGAGCTTAACAATAGCTAAAAATAAAAGTCATAACAACATACTATAATAAAAGTTATATAAATGTGCTCTCTCAGCACACCAGCACACCTTTCGTTTTCCTTTTGCACAATTTCACAGACAGAGCATTCATTCTTATCTCAGATCTTAGCAACTTCAGCATACAATTTTTTTTTCTTTCCTTATTAAGTCGAGAACTTTCACCTTTTTGCTTCAAGGAAGCACTTTACAGCTTCTCTTTGGCATATCTGAGTGGGCGGCATCCCTGCTCCTGCTCTTTGGGGCCACGGCTCAGTGAGATACGGTGACCGGAGCAATGGCTGCGATGCCGCAGCAGCCCATCTGATAAGGGGGATGGCCGTGAGGGACTAAGGGGGGGGGGGGGAAGTGTGCACAGCGTGGATATGCTGGACAAAGGGATGAGGGCTGGACAAAGGGATGATTCATGTACCGGGCGGGATGGAGTGGGGGGGGGGGTGAGATTTCATCACGCTACTTAGAACAGGGCACAATCGAAAACTTATGAATTATTTATTTTTGGAATTTTCCACTTAATATTTCAGACCATGGTTGACGGTGGGTAACTGAGACTGCAGAGAGTGAAACCGTGATGAGGGGATATTGCCACAGAGGTAGTGCCCACGTAGGGTGCAGCGGGGTGTGTGAATGTGACTCAGTGGCCCGGCCCGGGGAGGCCTGTGACATGTGTGTCTGTGTCTGCAGGCCCATGGAGAGACTGCCTGCAGGCCCTGGAGGATGGCCACGACACCAGCTCCATCTACCTGGTGAAGCCAGAGAATACCAACCGCCTCATGCAGGTGTGGTGCGACCAGCGGCACGACCCCGGGGGCTGGACCGTCATCCAGAGGCGCCTGGACGGCTCTGTCAACTTCTTCAGGAACTGGGAGACGTACAAGGTGAGACCGCGGGGCCTGTCTGTGCCGCCCACCTCAGGAGGCCTGGCTGACCAGGAAAGGAGCCACTGGGAGGGAAGGTGCCTGCTGACCTGTCAGGGCCTGTGCAGTCCAAACAGGAAACCCCTGAGGCAAGAAGGACGCTGACGGGGCCACCTCTGCAGACCCCCAGGGCTGGTGAGGGCCAGCAGCCCCTCCCGCAGGCGCCCGTCACTGCTGGGAGACAAGAGTCCCAAGTTCCGACCACAAGCCTGCCGGCCGAGGCGCTGCATAATCCTCACTAACGCTCTCCCGTGCTTCCCCCAGCAAGGGTTCGGGAACATCGATGGTGAGTACTGGCTGGGCCTGGAGAACATTTACTGGCTGACGAACCAAGGCAACTACAAACTGCTGGTGACCATGGAGGACTGGTCTGGCCGCAAGGTCTTTGCAGAGTATGCCAGCTTCCGCCTGGAGCCTGAGAGCGAGTATTATAAACTGCGGCTGGGACGCTACCATGGCAACGCTGGTGACTCCTTCACCTGGCACAATGGCAAGCAATTCACCACCCTGGACAGAGACCACGATGTCTACACAGGTAAGACTGTAGAGTCAGACCCAGATGGAGGACCGAGAACAGAGGTCAACCACAGCCATCCCAGACACGGGGCCTCAGAACAGGGAGATCCCCGGGTCCAGCTGCCTGCCCCTGCCCCTGCCCCTGAAGGCCCACTCCTCTGCCCACTGGCCACAGATCCCCTTTGCAAAGCATTTACAAAAAGGTAAAGGTAAAGTGTGTACAAGTGACACACGTGATGGCCAATCCAGGTGCGCTCACATAACCTCTCTGCCTGAGTGCTGAGTGTCAGCGCCCCACATCCCCACAGACTTTGGCCACACGCCGTACTGGCCCCACCTCCTGCCAGCCATGTGCCCCCGGGCCTCCTGCTGGTCTCTCCGGGCCTCAGTCTCCCATGGACCAGAGGACCGTGCCCACTTCGCAGGGAGATGAGCTGTTAGAGAGGAGGCACTGGGCTCTGGCTGGGCCCGGCAGCAGTCAGGCTGGTGCATTGGTGCTCTATGGCCGTAGCTCTAGCACGCAGCGTCCACCTGGCACCGCAGGAGCCGGTGAGAGGAACCAGCTAGGAAAGAGCAAATCATTTGTCCAAGGTGACATGCCTCACACTCAGGCCTTCACTAAGAAGTCTTTACATTAAAACAAACAAATAAACAAGGGAGAAAACAGAAAATTATAAGCACAGACTCACCCCCCCCCCCCCACACACAGGGCCCCATACCCAATTTCTTGAGATGAGGCCATAGCTGGATAGCAAGTGGCAGGCCTACCTCCTCCCTCAGGGCTGTGCCCCCAGGGCCTGGGGCTGAGTCTCCCTCACTCTCTACATCAGCCAAAGCCTCAGCCGGAGCGGACCGCCAGCCCCATTGGGCCCCCAACCCACAGACTTGCCTGGGGCAGCCCTTCCCCCCAGTGGGGGTCTACTTCCTAGGCCCGATCAGGAAACCGGGGACCCCCCTTTTAACTAAGAGCAGCCCAGGCACACGGGGCCCCTCCTCCCTGTGAAGCGGTGTCCCTGCACGCCGCCCGTCCCTTGCCCACACTTTCCGAACTGCTTGTCCTCAGCAGAAAAATCCAGAGTGTTATGACAGTGCCAAAAGATTCATAAAATATCTTTCTTTTATAAAATAAAAGTATATATTTGGCTGGAATACATGCTGGGGAGGAACAGAGAAGAATTTTCTCTCAAGCACTTCCTTTGTCATTCTACAAAGACTCTTGATCTAACCTAAGAAAACTCCTTTGCCCCTCCTCCGCCCACACAGGTCATTTCCGTTTTCTGTTCCAACCCCGGGTATGGGTCCTCCCGTCCTCCCCTGCACGGCCTCTGCACCGAGCTCTGAGCTAAGTGCTTAAATATGTGCCTTCATTCAGTCCCACCGCAGCCCTGGGGGAGGCAGCCTGTGGGGAGGCTTTGCTTATCCTCCTTTCACAATGAGAATTCGGAGACTCGGTGAGTTTAAGTCACTTGCCCGAAATCACACAGCTTGTCAGCCAGAAGGCGAGCCTCAAAGACAGGTCTGAGCGGGCCTGAGCCTGGTCCACCTCTCAGGGGTTCTTACTCCAAAGGCCCCCAGAGAGGGTCCTGCTAAAGTCCCCACGCGAACAGCGGACACGGGTGAAACAGACCCTGCCCCCTGAGTCCTTCTCACTCTCTTCTCTCTGCAGGAAACTGCGCCCACTACCAGAAGGGAGGCTGGTGGTATAACGCCTGCGCCCACTCCAACCTCAACGGGGTTTGGTACCGCGGGGGCCATTACCGGAGCCGCTACCAGGACGGGGTCTACTGGGCTGAGTTCCGAGGAGGCTCCTACTCACTCAAGAAAGTGGTGATGATGATCCGGCCCAATCCCAACACCTTCCACTAAGCCAGCTCCCTCCGACCTCGCGGCCTGGCCTTCGCCAGGAGCCTGCCCCCGCCATGCAGGCCCAGCACACAAAGCAGCTCCTCGCCAGTCCACCGGGGCCAGCAGGACCGGGACCTGGATTCTGCGCAGTCACTGCGGCAGATCACGGACCTGACAGTACAGTATTCTCTGTCCCCACACTCCTTCACACCAGACAGCCCTCGCGATTCCAGACAGGACAGACTGCAGACCAGTCTTTCTTTAAATAAATTAAGGCCTACAATAAAAGCACAACTGCAAAATACCTTCATGATATACACGTGTATGAGCCGATCTTGCCCACCTGAGTGTATGCCACATGCATATGCATTTAGATCTATGGCACATGTAATATATCTAGATACATACAGAGGTTTGCCTTACATACCTAAGTACACAGTCAACGCTTGCCTGCTGACGCTCTTGCCGGCAGCGTTGCTCCTGGAGAAAGCCTTTCCTGGGTCGTGGTGCTGTGCCTCAGAGCAGACCAGACTGTGCAGTTCCCATCGAAGATCAGTCCTTGGCGTCCGCGTGCTGAATCTCTCCAGGAATGTCTACAGCGCGATTCTCTCTCTGAGGGGTCTCCAACTTAAGAACCCCTATGGGCACCTAGTCAAATTTCTACCCCCCATCTCTGTCTCTATACTCCCCCCATTCTCAGGACTTTCACCATCTGTCCATCCACCCCTCCGCTTACTCATTCGTTCAACAGCGTTCAGCAAGCCTCTTGTGTGAGTCACTCCTTGGCCACTCGCTCTACTTCCGGGCACCTTTCCTGCTCTGCTCTTCTCCTTGCCTTTTCTGTTGCACCCTCCTCTCCTTCTAGGAAAGATTCCTCAGCCTCTGAGTAGGAGACAGTCAGGGCTCCAGGTTTCTGGCCAGGAAAGGAAGGCCAGGCCCAAAGCGAACCACCAGCCACACAGATAAGCACTCACAATTTTGTATTTCCCATTCACACTTCAGCCTACAAGTCGTTTTAACCTTCACAGAAATAGTAGCCTACTGTGCCCAGGAGGTACTCAAGGAAAGAAAAGCCATCGTCTGCTCACTGGGACCCCAAATGGCTACCGACCAAAAGCCCCATGCTCTCACGCCGACGACTAGAGTCCGAGTCTCGTCCCCAAACTACACTTCCCGGGAATGCAGGTGCCACAAATATGAGAACTGGCCGTTTCTTGTGAGTTACTGAATAACCAGGGGCCGCCGGCCCCTTGTCCATTGCGTTACAGCGAGGTGGCTCTCCCAGTCCTGCTGGCCAGAGAGGGTCACACTCAGTACTACGGAACTATTGCCAAGCGGGAGCAGGAGAGGAGCCAAGGTGAGACCCTCCCAGTGGGTGAGTGGGTCGTGCCGTGCGAGCCGTTGGAACATTGGTACTGTCCATGTCTGGGTGTGTGCCTATTACCTCAGCATTCTCGCAAAGTGTACCATGTAGCATGTTTGTGTATATAAAAGGGAGGGTGTTTTTTTTTTTTAATATATTCCCAGATTATTTTGTAATGGCACAAATAAGCAATAAAGCCATCAGTGCTATTTGGATGTATCTGCACTGTGTGTCACTGTTTGTGAATGCCTTCCTGGGACCTCCAATACCAGAGCCCCTTTAAGTAAAACCAGGAGGAGATGCAGCAGGAGGAACACACCCCCGTCACTTAAATCCCCGCTCTCCCTGACGCTGGTTCCACTCCTGCTCCAGGAGTCCCAGATAGCACCTCGGACCAAGATAGTCCTCTGGTGCTCCAACCCTTACACCCTGTCCTGTCCTGGACGTCCTGGAGACCCTCACAGGCGTGTGGTCACACCTACACACCTTCCTCCAGGTCTGGTCTCATTTCGCCAAATGGCACCATCTACTCAATTGCTCAGGTCAAAAATAAGGACGCCTCTCCCCGCCACTAATGTAACCCTCAACTCCTCCACTCATTCCAACCCGACTTCTACACTAACTGCCCGAACCACCTTCCTGGAAATCAAGTTGTGCGCCCGTAAGTGTCTCTAGAGCATGATGGGAAAACCCAAAACCATAAAGGAAAAGATTAAGGAACAGAACCAAAGAAAGCCTCACATTTTCTGCCCTCCGAAAAACCAAGCATAACTAAGATTGAAAAGCAAATATGAAACTAGAGAAAAATATAGAATTAATACTCATGCTACACCAACAACTCTTCCAAATTAAGAAGAAAGATACAAACTCTGTGACAGAAAACGTGGAAGACTCACAAATGGCCAGTACATAAGAAAAGACTCCAACCTCAGTAATAACTAGAGCGGCGCACTGAATTAAGCCAAAACTGTCTCATGGTGCCTATTGGATTGGCAAAGATGAAAAAAAGTCAACCTCCATGTAGACAAGGAAATGGAGACATATGTGCTCTGTATACTCTGGATGGAAGTACTAAGTGATTCAATATTTTTAAAGACAATTTGGCAATGTATGTATCAAAATTTTAAATGCCCTGACATCCTTGGACCCAACAATCCTCTTCTCAGTGAACATATGGGAGCTTTTCCTGGCAGAGTTGTAGGTGGGGACTGGTGTTTACTGACACCTCCTGTGCGTCTGGAACTGCACTGGTGTTTTCTTATGTGACCTCACGGCAGCCTATGAAGGTGTTCGCACTTCACAGAAGAGAAAGTGAGGCTCACCGTCAGACTACTGGTAAAAACGCCCAGCAGCAGTTAATCCAGAAGGCTCTCAGCTCCCCTCTCCCAAACCCCTAGTCAGTTTTGGGGGTCGCCGGGTAATCTGGAAGCTATTTTGACCTTGGCCCAGACCACATACCTGGAGTGGAGTGTGTGCGACGGCAAGGTCCATGGTAAAGGAAAACAAGGTCCAACCTGCAGCCACTGGTCTGAGCTCTGACAGCCGTGCCAGACAAGGCGGAGCCCCCCTTTGCTAAGCTAGTGAGTCGGCCCCTAAACTGGAGCAGGCTATGACACCAGCTGTTTCTCCCAGCCCCGAGCTCAGCCCCCAAATCTGAGTCTTGGTCAAATAATATCCTGGCTATAGGGAAGTAGGAAGGAACAAGCCCATCAGAGAGGTGGGACCCACTCTCCTTAGAGCAAATGGGGAGGGAGGGAGACAGCTTCCCAAACCAGCTGCATCAAAGGAGAGAGCAAGGAGACGCGAGGGAGCTGTGCTCAAGTCCCTGGCCCTAGTGCCCAGCGAGCTGCTCCCACAGCAACAAACACGCCAGCCAGTCAGCGCCCCTGCATCAATACTCCTCCTCCTCACCCATCCTTCCCAGTGGCCTTTCGGTCCTCCAGTCACAGGAGTGCTCCTCCCATGGTGAGTGCACCTCCAGAGCCAGAAGGAAGTCAGTGAAACCCGGCCAAACCCCCATGCCCCAGCTTGGGCCAATACCTGGTCACTGGATGGCACCCACCTACTGGGCATGTGTGGGAAGCGAGTCAGGAAGACAGTGGTGTTCTCCAAGCCAGCGACACCCAACAGAACCCCTCCCCAAAACCGTGCCAATTTGAACAAGATTGAAAGAGAAACCTCCGAACTATGAAAACATGTTTACAATGCTCGTGACCCCCAGAGGCTCTCTGGAAGCTCAGGGCCTCCGTGACCCCACCCCCCAAGCCACCTCATCTGTTTGACAGTCACGTAAACACTCTTGGTTACCCTAAGAGAAAGCAGACAACTGGATTAAACAAAAAAGGGGACATTTTAAGTGTAACAAAATGACAAATAGGCACTCTTTCTGCCATGGCTCTCTTTCTGCCTCCGTTTTATCGAGACTCCTAAGGCTAGTTATAGTCCACATGCAAAACCATCCCCACCGGGCATGGCCCCAGACTGGTTCTACGGCCAAGCACATGGCCCACCTGCAGCCTGAGATGGGAGTGCAGAAAACATTCCGGGGGGTGGGGGAGAAGGGGTTGGGGGGTGGGGCTCCCCTCACCCTAAATCAAGTGAGAGGGACTTCAAGGGACCACGATAAGAGTTTGGCATGGGCAAGCATCTGAGTCCACAGGCCTGAGGTAGAGAGCAGTGAGAAGCTGGCCACGTTGGGAGCAAACAGCAAGCCCACGATGGGGCAGGGGAGGCAGGACAGCAGTCACAGATCTCCTAGGAACCAGAGGGCAGCCAGGCTGGGGGGTGGAGGTGGGGCTGTGCCAGAGGCCCGGGAGCCTGTCAAGGAGTCCTAAGGGGTCAGCTGGAGGAGAAGCATTACCCCTCCGGCGGCTAAGTCAGTAGTGCAGGGATGGCAAACGTGAAGCAGCAGCAGCCAAAAGGAAGGAAAGGTAGCAAAGAGGGAGAGACAGAGTGTGGGCACAAGTTCTGGACGCTACAAAAGATGGCGCCTTACCCCTCACTTCTCCCTCAGCCCCAAGGGCATACCACCGTGAGGCAGGCAAGTGCGGGAGCAGGCCTGGGGGCTAATGAAGGCTCTCTTGAGCACCCCCCCCCCACCCCCAGGCCTCCCAGTCTGGTCTGGCTCCAGGATCCAGCCTTCTGATTATGACTGGACTGTCTGGAATGATGTGACTATTAGGATGTGACTGTTAATTTGAATCCTACACACACACAGGAGGCAACAACGGGGCCTTTTCATGCCTAACAGCAGACAGATGAGTTTTCAGTGTCGACTGGGAATAAAATTAGTCCACAGAGTAGGAAAGACACTAGGGAAAAGGAGGTTTCTTCTTACAGCTGACTGAGTCCAGCTCATTTAATAAGCTGGTTACGTAAGGCCACGAGGTATCCCCGAGTCCACGAGCAGGGCCGCAGCTGGGCCTCACCAGGGCCAGTAACCAGGAAAGGCCTGGAAGGCCTTCAGGGGCAAAGCAGCAGCTTTCTCCTCCTCTTCCTCTCCCTCTCCCTCTCCCTCTCCTCTTGCTGGCCTGCAAATCTCTTTCTGTTTCTCATTGTGCGTCCATCTGTTCTTCCCAGCCCGGGATTCCTGAGCTCACATGTCCTCCTGTTCCCAGTGCCAGCAGACATACAAGCCCCCCTCCATCCCAACGCAAACTCTGGCCCAAGGGTCCGCCTGGCCCCTGGGGGGTGGGGGGTGTCCACCTCGGCACAGAGTGGGCAACATGAAGAGTTCAATACTGCAGGAGAGGTGGGGAGTTCCCAGGTTCTCAGAAAGGTGGGGTCATGGGCTGGGCTATACCTAGAAGGTGTCTAGATTATATCCCAGCTCTTGTTGGTTCCCATCCCCTCCAGGGACTGTATTTTGTGAGATGAATTCCGCCATACTGCTGGTTAGAGTGTGTCCTATTCCCCAGCCCTCCACACTGCCCCAGAAAGCACAGCCAACCTTCTAGGCCCACCTGGGTCACTACACATGACACCTGGCGGTGCCCAGACGGGGCTCTTCCTGCCCCTCTTGGATACGCTGAGCTCCTCAATGGTCTCTGCGGATTAGTCTCAGGTCCCCACTCTGGGGGTCTTCCAGGCAGCCTTCTGCTCTGGATAACACTCATGCCAGCTACCATCTATGGGGCACCACGCATGTCTCTTTAAACTCTCACCACAACCCAATGAGGTAGGTTCTATAATTACCCTCCTTTTGAAACAACAGATTTTAGGCTCAGAGAAGTAAGTGACTTGCCCAGGAACGTGCTACCTGGGACACTCAGGATTTGAGACCCTCTGTCACCATTATCACCCCCTTGTATGGCTAAGAATCTTGGCAGCACAGAGCCTTCTGTCCCAGGAGTGGGTACGTGAGATCGCCGGCCAGCCTGGCTGTGCAGAAGCAGGTGGATGGACAGCAGGTCCCCAGATGTCAGAAAGCCAGCTCAGGGCTATTTGCCCAACTTGTGTCAGAGCAGCGGGCAGGGCACAGAATAACAGGGCAGTGATGGAGAATATCCACAGCTTCTTGGGGCTCCCATCCCTTTGCCAGGACTAAAGCTATTGGGCCCTGCCTCTCTCCCTTTCTGTTGTGGGACAAGAGAGTTGCTTGTCCTACAACCTACAGCCACAGCCCTACCCTCTGGCGCTCATAGTGTCCCACTGTGGCTGGTCTGGCTGTCACCTTGTGCACCAGACCTACCTGACAGAAGTCCTAGTCCACATGCTCTGGTAACTGGGTCCCTGATGTGGTGGCTCACCTTCCATCTCCATGCCTTCAGACCTGCTCACCTCTCCGAACCCAGAGTCAGGCCTGAGCCAGAACCAGCCTGGTGGTTGCCACTTATGGACACAATGCCTTAGTACCAATCATCGCAAAGACATCCAAATGTCCTGTCTCTCCTGACCTGGGGCATCCTGGGCCAGCTCAGCCTACACCCGGGGCCCAGACAGAGATAACCCCTCCCATCTGTGCAGCCTTCCCCAAGCACTTCCACACGAGGCACCTCCAGGTGGCGGCCCATCTGGCGGTCCCACCCCTGGCTCGTTGATGGGCCTGCTACATCTGGCTCCAAGGGCTGGTTGAGGGGTGCTCCCTTCACCCCTGCTTCAGCATATGAGCCCTCCTGAAGCTGAGGGACAGCTCACCACAGAAGAGAGTTCCTTGGGCAAGGTGGACAGGCCACGTTTGTCCTGACCCTCAGGGAGCTGGGAGTGGCCCCGAGCCTGGAAGAGTAGCTAATGAAGAGGGGATGGAATTAGAATTCCCTTCTGGGGCTCTGTGATGACAGAGGCTGATGCCCTAGTCATCTAGAATTGGGGGAAATATGGAAGAAGCATGAAGCCTCCTTGGAGCCCAGAATGCTGACCAAGCCCCAGGCAAGTGTTCCTGAGGAGGGGCTTCTATCAGCCTCCTCTCAGCGCACCCAACAGCCAGCATCCTGTCCTCACCGGCAGGGCAGCGCAGGCTGTGCCGGGACACGGAGAGGGATTGAGGACAGATATTGAGGACACAGAAGCAAGAGCAGGGGGCGGCTGAGCAGCTGGGCGGGAGGCCCTGAGAGCCCAGGGAACATGTGTTTGGAGTAAAAAGCAGCTTCTCTTCCAAGAGCACAAAATTGGCAGGGAGAGAAATGTATGAAAACAAGATGCTCTCTTCACCTATCATTTTATTTATTATGTATTTATTGTTGTTTGTTTTTTTGGGAGGGGGCATGACAATTTGTTGTTCCACTTATTATTATTATTCATTGATTGCTTTTTGTATGTGCCTTGACTGGGGATTAAACCTGTAACCTTGGCGTATCCCGAAGATACTCTAACCAACTGAGCTACCCAGCTGGTGTGGGTCAGGGGTTGAGTGTCAACCTATAAACCAGGAGGTCAGGGTTGATTTCAGGTCAGGGCACGTGCCCTCGTTGTGGGCTCCATCCCCAGTGGGAGGGGTTGGGGGTAGAGGGCAAGCCGGAGGCAGCTGATGGGATTATTCTCTCTCATCATTGATGTTTCTATCTCTCTCTGCCTCCCCCTTCCTCTTTGAAATAAAAAATATATATTTTTAGATGGTTGGTAACATCTAGAGTTGGAGAGAGTGGAGAACACAGGCTTGCCCACACTGTGCCACTGGACACGTCACTACAACCCTTGCCGAGGGCATCCCAGCAGCAGCCATCAGAGCAGTGGCCCAAGTCGCCTTTGTCCCAGCCATTCCACTCCTAGCACCCAATGTTTCAGGAATGCTCTGACAGGCAAGTGAAGACACATGTATAAGGATCTCCCCCACTACGCCATCAGTCAAAGGGAGAAAGTAGAAAGCACCTAGCCATGTATCAGCTGGGGCACAGCTAAACAAATGAGCTCGCACCCAGGCTCTACCCAGTCACCCACGCACCTGTGGGAGCCCAGAGCCATTGGCAAGAATGAAGTTCTGTATTTGCTGCCACTGAGCATGGCAGACACTGTAAGTGGAAAAAAAGATGCAACAAAACAATACTTATAAAATGCCCATCCCCATTTTGGTTGAAAGCACAGTATTACCCTCACACCCCTGTGCACCTATGTGTGTACAAGTAGATTAAGAGGTCTGGAAAAATTCACGCCAACTGTTAACAGTGGTTGCCTCTGAGAAGCAGGAGAACAAGAAGGGATTTTTGCTTTTTAGTTTATAGACTTATAGACTTTAGTTTTTAAGAGAATGAATGGTGCCGATCCTCTCCCGAGCAGTCTTTCCTGCGCCTCATCCCCACAGGCAGGCGTTGCTGGGCTCTGCAGGTCTGGACTCTGCACTCCGAAGGCCCAGGCACACGTGACGAGGGGACCGCAGCCTCTCTGGGCGGGACTTTCAGGCCCCCCGCAGGCACCTTTCTCCTTGGAGAGGTGCGAGAACCCATCACCTCTCCAAGTGCAACTGCACCCTCTGTCCTACCGGATTTCCGCCCTCACAGTGAGCGCCTCGGAGGGACCCAGCTCTTCCTGCTGCCCTGCAGGTCAATCTTTCCGTCTTTTATGTATTGAGGTTTACAGCTGACGTTGTCCCAATGCCCTGGGGCAGCAGAGTAATAAATGTGGGGTGGTGATAAAGATTGTGCAATGTGCAGAGACCGGTTTGGCACAGTGGATAGAGCGTTGGCCTGCGGACTGAAGGGTCCCGGGTTCGATTACGGTCAAGGGCATGTACCTTGGTTTCGGGCACATCCCCAGTAGGGGGTGTGCAAGAGGCAGCTGATCCATGATTCTCTTTCATCGATGTTCTAACTCTCTATCCCTCTCCCTTCCTCTCTGTAAAAAATCAATAAAATATATATATATTTTTAAAGATTGTGCAATGTACCAGTGATCCAATGCTGTGTGACAGATTACCCCTAAACTGAGCAGCATACAGTAGTAATAAACACTGATTATCTTGTAGTTCCTGTGGGTCAGGAATTTGCATGTATCTTATCTAGATGTCCTTTGCTCAAGGTGTCTCCAGTGATGAGGTGAATCTATTGGCTGGGACTGCCGTCTCATCCAGTCTCCACTAGGTAGAGTCTGCTTCTCAGCTCGCTCACAGGTGGTTGGTAGGTCTCAAGACCTGGCCACTAGGCCTCTTCACAGGACTGCCAAGTGCTTGGCAACTGGACTCCCCCAGGTTGTGTGATTCAAGAAAGAGTAAGAGAAAGCAGACTTCTGACAGAGAAGGCACCTTTCTAGCCCAGCCTCAGAAAGGACGTCCCATTACTTCTGTCATTCTGTTTGCTGGAAGCAAGTCAGTATGTTCTGCCCATGCTAAGGGAAAGGGTTTACAGGACACAAATACCGGGGGCAGGGGCCATAGAGGGCCATCTTACAAGCCATCTACCACACAAAACCTTTCAGATTTTCAGGGCTGTCTTAACTCTCCCCCTCCGAAAACAGTGCAAGGAGACATCCCAATGGCCCAGGTTAGTCCTGAGGATGGAGAAACTCACTGTCCCTCTCCCTAACGCTTTCTTCATTAGGGCTGGCTGATGACTCTGGGAGGGCCCTTGAACACCCACCTCAGCCCCCTGTTCTACTCAGGAGTCTCTGGAGATAATCCCCTCTCCCCCACTCTCCGGATCTCCCCGAGGGAACAGCTGGCCTGGCCTAAGGTCAGTGGTTGGGCACTGGGGTCAGACCTGGGTTTGAGCACAGGTCTGGTTTAGCTTCTGCAGCTGTGAAATAAGTTAAAAAATAGTAGTTCCTCCCTCAGATGAAGGAGGGCTGGAAGGATTAAATGAGATGATGAGACTAAAATGCTCATCTTTCACATGATGAAAAAATAAACATGAGTTGTTGCATTATTATTATTATGAACTTCTAATTAGAAACCCAGAGACTGAAGTCAAAGAGAGCAGTCACTCTGATGAGCATACAGATTCCTTCTAGAAAACACACCTCCTCTTGCACGAAATGGGCTTATGCTCTCACCTCCTTTTGGGGGATCAGACAAAACTTCCTGACCCAGAGAAGAGCTGCCTGCGAGCCCTCCCTGTGCCCCGGAAGGGACAAATGTGACACAGCGCTCAGCTCTGGCAGCAAAGCATGCAGGAAACGTCCCTGCCCACCGTGTTTTCCTCCCACACTGTTCCTCTCCATGGAGATGGAGGGGCAGAGATAGTAAGTGAAAGATGCATACGTTGAGACTGGGTGGGACCCCGGCCAGAGCATGAGGTCTTGAGCTAAACTTGGTATCCGCCTGGCATATGACATTGGGTAATTCTTAAGTCAACTCAGATTTTTTTCATTCATAAAATAGGGATGTTAAAAACATTCACTGACTTTTTGTAAAAACTGAGCAAGACTATGAAGTCCCTGCCTCAGAAGCAAGACTGAGAAATGTAAATTTCAAGGGAACAAATCCTGAGATTGCAAAAGTAAAGCCAGGTTCTCTCTTAGGAGACGGGTAGCGGGCCTGCAGCTGACCACCGCACAGAACCACGGGAGGGTCCTTCACAGGGGCACGGGTTGCTGTGATGGCTCTGCTGGCTGAGGAGCATGTCTGAGATGAGTCAGAGGCAGTGCTGCCCTGCTTGCTGGGCCCCAGAGAGGGAGGGTGCCTCGTTTCGGAGAAAGGGAAACTTGATCACAGGTTCTCCTGGGATAATGGAACGAGGGCAACAAGCCAGCCCCTGCAGCCTGTGGCCATCGGGCAGGAGGAGAAAAGGCAAGGCCCGTGGGCTCAGAGCAGGCATTCTGCGATTCGGCTTCAGCTTGTCTTTGTGGCACCGACACCCCTTTCTCCACCAGGAGCTGTGCTCCCCGGCTAAGGGAGGAGGAGCCTGGCCCCGAGGGGAGACGGTCAGGAAAGGCAGGCTGGGCCCAGGCGGCAGCCAGGATGGGTCTGTGGAACACATGAGCATCCCCTGGGGACGCTTGGAGACACGTGGAGTGGGGAGCTGGGGCGGGGTGGGGAGGCTGGATTTACTCCAGGAGGAATGGAATTTTTTCAGTTGGGCATTAAAGGAAAGGATTATCCTTAATGCCAGCAAACTTGGGGACAGCTGGGTAATACTGTGGTAACCCTGGCTTGGGAGCCATCAAACGTGGTCCCACCAAAGGAGCAACAGCCACTCTGATGCATGTCTGGGAAGTGGACGTGCTGCAGCACCTGTGCCTGCCTTTCATCTCCGCACCCAGGGGCTCACCGCTGAATGCACACACCGATGCTCAACGCCAAAGTGCAGGCAAGAGCCATGTGCCTCCGTCAGCCATAAGGGACCTGCTCCCCGACAGCTGTTTTATGTCTCCCCAAGGCTTGGCTCTAAAACGGCCTGTTTTTAAAGGGCTTTCCCTCCCCCTAGTCATTTCTGAAATACAGTGGCACATGGCAGCCTTTTGCATGACCCCCACCCAGGCCTCCCTCCTCCGGCCTGACCTCCAAGCCGTTCACACGCTGTAGGCAAAGTGACTGGTGTTAAATGCAAAGCCAATCTGGTCATGCCCTGCTTTGCGGTCCCCAACTGCTCCTGGGGGGGGGGGGGGGGGGTCGGAGCCTGAGCTTCCCACCCCCAGTGGGTAGGCCAGGAGATCTCACCCTCTTTCCCTCCAGCTGCTTCTCATGACACTCTCCCCTTCACTCTCTGCCCTCCAGCCAGTTTTTCCAACAACATGTTTTCCCCAGTTGAGGGCTCTTGCACAAGCCGCTGGCTCTGTCTGGCATGTTCACCTCTCACCCTTCACCCCGTTTATTCATCCTCTAGAGCTTCCCTCCAGAAAGCCCTCCCGGGTCCCTTAGACTGGGTCGGCCCCCCTTTATCTACTCCTTGCCTTCCCCTTCATAGGGCTCAACTCGCTTTTTGGTTGTGTGTTCACTGCCTGCGATCAGGCCTGGGATGTGAGCTGCACTGGAGCGGACACGGAGTCCGGGTGCATCACCGGACAGGCGGGCTGACCCGCTGGCACCCGCGGAGACACCCCGCCTTGCCGAGGGCCCGTAGGAGCGCTTCCCTCACCCACCGCTCTGAGGGCTTCGGGCCTCAGTGTAAACACTTCTTTGTGACCATGACCACTTCTCTTTTCAAGTCCTTTTAGAAATCTAATAGTTTGGGTCTGTTTATTTTATCCTCAGAAATGACTTGCCTTTATTTTAAATTTCAAAGTTCATCTTTGAAAATAAAGGCTTACACTTAAAAAAAAAAAAAAAGGAATAGCTTAGGTTCTAGATATTTACTTCACATATTAGAAGTCTGAGTAAATTTACCAAGAATGTTTAAATGTTCTCTTACTATGCAGAACTGTCAGAATGCCTGATTTTTGTTCCTTGAGAGATCATAATTTTCCACACTGCATATACTTTTAGAACCAGCTCTAAATTTTTGAAAATGCATTACATTCCTCATTTTATTTAGCTATTTCCTGGAAGGAATTATAGGTAGTGAAAACCACTCTCTAAGTCAATAAAGCTATTTAGAAATAAATGGTGTAACCATCCTTCAAAGCTCTGCCTGCTTTTATCATTATTTCAACCTGAACTAGACATTTACAAGTTGCTAACAGATAAAATTGAGCTGCAAGTAACCAATATGACTATTTCCCACTAGTATTTTTATACTTTGAAGTAATTAAAAAGAAAGTTTTTGACACAAAGAGTCTTATTTTTTACATGTAGTTTTTCTCTTAGTGTTTTTAAAATTATATTTCACGAGGAACTCAATGTACCAAAGCTTTCAGTGCCAGAGATCTGCATTGAAATGAGTTGGAGCACACACCCACACGGTGAGGGCTACTAGTCCTGTGTGAGGGCATTTTTCCACAGAGAAAGAGACACGGTGAAGAGTCCCGGGAGACCAGTTAGCACAGAACATCCACAGAAGTTTAGGAGAATCATCCCAGGAAAACCCATGCCAGCTGCGAGAGGCCAATGGCTGCTTCGGCGGCATTCAAGGCCTCCAGCCATGGAGCTCAGCAGCCGGGAAGACCAGGGACTGACCCAACGTCACTCCCCAAGCACAGCTCCCTCTGCCCTGGGGAAGCCCCACAGGGAGGACTCTGCCAGGGAAAAACTGTTCCAGACAACTTTTTCCTATATTGCACTTTCCAGGAATTATATAATGATTCCTCTTTCGATAAACAAACTCATCCCCGAAACAGGTTGGGTTTTCAAGAGGAATCCAGGACTGAAACCACGACCTGCACTGGCAGTATCTGTCCAAGGCGATCAGACGCGCAGGCAGGGCTCTGACTGTCCTCTGGGTGTGGGGCCCACTGAGACTCAGAGTGGGATCCTGCTTCCCTCTCTTCGATGGAGCTGCGGCAGCTGTGGCTCCTGTGTGTGTCAGGACTCTTCCGAGGCCTGTGAAATGCAGAGCACTTGGCCCAAGGGGAAGGGAGCTCGTTGTAAGGCTGCAGGGCCCGGAGGAGGCGGGGAAGCCGGCTGGCTTAGCGGGGAAGCAGGAGGCCTTGCAGGAATGGGGCCTCCTCGGACTCTCTCGGGAAGACCTGCCATGAAGCAGCAGCCGAGAGAGATGATGGGGAGGCCTCAGGGCCGCACAGGCCACCTGTCCACTACAAGCCTAATGAGAGCTTCATGGTGGCGCACAGGACGCCTCTGGCCAGGGCCTGAGGACAGGACTCGTCGGTAGTGGGGGGGCCTGGGCACATATGCTTGGTCAAATGACAAGGGACATGGGTCACAAAGGGGAGATGGTATTGGTCCAGTTTGCCCGTGGCTGAGACCATGGACTAATTAATGCCCTCGGGAACTCCAGGCAGCACCGCTTTGTGGCCCAAGAACAGAGAGTACCACGGTTCATCTCACTTCCTACAGCGCCCGATGGAAGCCTTCCACAGTCATAAATGGCAGAGGACGTAAGGTGGCAACCCCAGAGAGGAGGGGAAATGACCTGGACAGGAGAGGCGGGAGTCAGGAGAGGACAGTGCTAAAAGCTCAGGGCTTCAAGCCAGACCATCTGGGCAGAGTCCTGGCTCTGCCACTTTCCAGTGTTTGACCCCAGGCAACCTCTCCACGCCTGCCTGTTCACTGGCTACTGTGCGCATTCACTGCAGCAATGCATTAAAAGCTTAGCCAAGTGCCAGGCACAGGGAAAGCAGACGGTCCATGGTAGCTCTCGTGTTTTCTCATGAGAGAGAAGAGGCCATCCCTAAGGACCCTGCGGCACCGGCTAATGGGACCAGTGGACTGTGCTAGGCTGTCCTCATCCCAATAACATCAATCTCATCTTTCAATTGCTTAGCCTCCAGCAAAGTGGGAGTGGGCTTGGAGCGATGCAATCAACATGCTCTCCATTTCTGGATATGAGAGAGGATCAGGCGGTCACCACGTAGAAAAACATCACCGTCTATAGCCAGCCATGAGAGGATATGAGGAAAGGATGAGAAAACATGAAAAAGAAAGCAAAGAATGATATTCAACCCAAAAATATGGCTAAGACTAAACAAATGTGGGACTTTTACTCCCCTATTAAAAGGCCAGGTCTCGCATATGGGGTCCAACAAATGCTGTTTTCAAGGATCACTCCTAAGACAAAGCAATTTGAAACATTAAAATCCAAAATATAGTTAAAGATTTATAAAATAAATGCAAAGGAAAAACAAAACATTTCACAGGCTTAAATATTTCAAAGAAGTAAAAGCAAATAATAAATGTAACCAAGATCACCTTGTAGGGGGACACTTTGAAATAAATCTACAACTTTTACAAACTTCTATTTATTCAATAATGCAGGGCAAGGGAATTTCAACATATATTCCTGTCCTGAGACCAAGTGGTCAAAATTATTCATTTGAATATTATAAATGAGTAACTATAATAGCAATTTGAGAAATTACACCCTCTTTTCCAGCACCCAGGAAACATTTACAAAAACTGAGCTTATATTAACCCACAAGACAAATCTCATTTTTAAAAACCTAGAAAGCATATATTTTACATATTCTAAACTAATGTAAAAACGTTAGAGGAAAGACTATGTTTTTAAAAACCAAAGCTATCCATAGCAGTATTATGCTTAATAGCCAAGAAGTGAAACCACCCCTATGTCCATCACATGGATAAATAAAATGAGGTGTATCAATACAATAGCATATTGTTTGGGAATAAGAAGGAATACAGTATGACCATGCTCCCACGTGGATGAACCTTTAAAACGTAATGCTAAGGGGATAAAGGCAGTCAGAAAAGACCACAAACTGTAGATTCAAATGATGTGAACTGTCTAGAATAAGCAAATCCATGGAGACAGAAAGTAGATTACCGTATTTGCCGGCGTATAAGACGATTTTTTGGCCCTGAAAAATACGTATTTGCCGGCGTATAAGACGACCCCCTAACATTTCCACTAAAAATACAGAGTTTGTTATATACTCGCCGTATAAGACTACCCCCCACTTGGAGGCATATTTTTCAGGGCCAAAAAGTCGTCTTATACGCCGGCAAATACGGTAGTGGTTGCCTAGGGCTGAAGATGGGTAAGTGAAGGGTAGGGTGGGTAGAAAAAAAAGAAAGAGAGTGACTATAATGGGTATGGGGTTTCTCTTTGGGATGATAAAAATGCCCTAAATTGTACTAATGGCTTCACAACTCTGTGAAAATACTAAAAACCATTGAACTGTATACTCTACATAGATGATACATGAATTACATCTCAGTAAAGCCACTTGAAAAAAACCACACCCTTGGAAAATTTAAAAAACACTGCCTTAAGTAATACTTGGATAAAAGAAAAATTGAAACCATAATTACAGAACACCACAATATCAGTGAGAACACTATACATTAAAGCATGTAGGATATAACAAAAGCAGCGATTAGAAGAAAATGTATACCATTTACTGTTTTCCAAATTAAAGTGGAAAGAACAGTATGTATACAAATGAACCAATAATTTAACTGAGGCAAGTAATAGGAAAAAAATAATTTAGGGAAAACAGGAGCAATGCGTTAAAAAAGACAAAAGCAGAAATTCCATATTTCAGCAAATTTAGGATGTCATAAATTATAAGGTGAACCATTATTTTATGTGTAAGAAAAACTGCTGTCAATTAAGCAATGTCACATGCTCTGTAACCATCAATGGAAAGATGCATCCCAATTTCAGAGGATTAGAATGTGGAGAGAAAGCACCTCTAAACTGACAAACAGTGAATCAGAAAGCAAGATAAAGTGCCTGACAAATAAATATAAAGTCTCAAGTCTCGGGAAAGACAACAGACATACCCCTGGCAAAACAAGTTAAAGAAAGAGGAAAGGAAAATGCACACTATTAGGAATACAAACCAAATAATACCACGCAGAGGTTAAGATTTTTAAGAGAAAAATCATATAAAACTCTATGGTCACAAAAATTAAATGAGGAAAAAATTCTATGCTACTCATTTTTAGAACTTGCATCAAATGGACAATTTTCTACTAAAAATTAAATTTTCCAAATTGGCTTTGAGAGAATCAGAAAATCTAAATTAACAATGCTTATGGAAGAAATTTTGAAGTTGTCAAAAACATTTGTCCAGTAAAATGCATTAGATCCCTGAAAATATTAGAGGTCACTTCTACAAAACCTTATTTTCCCTTGTTTTTAGATCATAAAAAGATAGAAATATTTTTTTCATAAAATTAGAGTTAATGAGGTTGGATCACAGTATAAAAATATAGGTAATAATATTACATGTTCACAATAATATAAACATATATTTTTTAAATGCACCCAAATAAATCAAATGATATGAAGCAAAACAAGATTATCTGTAGGTGGGATAACAAATTATAGTAAATTTCTTCCTAATTTTTTACAATAAATGTGTATTATTTTCTAATCAGAAGAATCAACCATCATTATTTTAATTTTGTTAGTACAAAGCCCTGGCTGGTGTGGCTAAGTGGGTTAGAGCATCACCCCATGCACCAGAAGGCTGCCAGTTCAATTCCAGATCAGACCGCATAACTAGGTTGCTGGTTCAATCTCCTGTCGGGATACATAGGGAAGGCAACTAATCGATGTTTCTCTCTCACATCAATGTTTCTCTCTTTCTCACTTCCTCTCTCTCTAAAATCAATTTTAAAAAAATCAATAATATATCCTCAGGTTAGGATTTACACACTTACACACACACACACACACACACACACACACACACACACATATTAATAATGTCCAGAGAACCAAAACAGAGGCATTTGCACCTGAGTTCCCCCAGTTTGGGAGGGTATAGAGATGAACTAGTAAGAGTCTTATGACCTTTTGGGCTGCAGGTTGGGGAGGCTTGGGACCCACAGGACACTTGTGTGAGAAGCAGAATATCCCTTATGTCAAGGCCTTCATCAAGGTTCCCATTCTTGGGAAGTATCATCAACCTATTTCAATCCAAGGAGCCAACCAATTAATCACCTCTTTATCCATGGCCCATGCTGTTGTTTCCTAGAAAATTCTCAACTAGAAACTGCAAAACATCTTATTTGGTGCCGAGCAGGTTTCTTAATCAATAATAACGGATTCGGAGTCCTACCTAGATATGGAATACTGGGAACCATCTTCAGGCTTCGGATGTACTCCCGAGTCCGCTTGTAATTATCTTCTTTAGACATCAAGTAGTCCAATTTCTCGAAGGTGGTCTTGTCTTTTCGATTCAAAAGCTGGAGTGAGAAGAACACATATGTATGAGAAAGAAGAGAAACAACCCGTAAGAAGCTAAAGAGAAAAAACAACTGTGAGCAAAGATTAGAAGGAAACATCCGAATGGCATGTCTGTGCTGTGCTGAGTCCTGAGCACAACTAAAGGGTTCAAGAGGCAGCTTCGTGCAGAAACGGGACGTCCTATGGCCTCGGTCCATCATTTTTTGTAGGCTCTCACACTTGGAAGACAGCCTCTGGTCCACTGGTCCACTGTTCTACATGGTGCCAGAGCCCCTCCACAGCACCTGCCTGCATGATGTACAGACCCTACAACAACAAGGATCCCAGAGTGTAAAGCAAATTGTCCCATGTCCCAGAGTAATGCACAGCTGCATCAGTCTCTTTCCCTGAGTCCAAATCTATTGGCTCTCTCCTCAACAACTCTGCCATTGCTGAAGGCCTCAGGAAATCTCACACGATTCACTGTGTGCGCTGTGCCACAGCCAGGCTGTCTCTCCAGATTCCCCATTGTCTATGTCTGGGTCATATTTACACTGGTTATGGTATTTTAATTAAAAAGAAGCCAAGCTTTTTATCCATATGCAGTCATCTAAGTGATGACTTAGTTGAGAAAATATAGGAGGAACAGGTATCCACAGGCCAGAGATTAGAGAAGCGAGATCCTGTATGACTGAGACCTCTGGTGTGTAAAGCTAGTCACCAGGGAAAGGGTGGTTCAATGTGCACAGGAGGCTTCTGGAACAAAGGCATGGACACCTGGCCATCATGCATGTCCCAGGGCAAGGACTAGTGCCAGGAAATGGCAGTACGTCTCCTTGAATAAAATGGCTGTGGGGAGAGGAGAACAGGCTTAGGAAGAGAATCTTAGTGAGGCCACTGGGAGAGGGCTGGCTCTGGCACAGCACATGGCTCCCCCAAGTTTAGCTTCCAGGACCCTGTGCCTCTGGGATTTGCCATCAGTGGCTGAGTCCAGGAGTATAATGGAGGGGGAACTTAGTCCTAGAGCATCCTTGGTCACGTTTGGTGTTGAGACCCCAATTATCTGTGCAAGGACCTGGGCCAGCAGACCTGCCGCATTCGTCAGACTGAGGTAGGCCAGTGGTCAGTGCCTATCACACAGCAGAGAGCAGAGGAACAGGACCAGGGACATCCGGCACCAGGAAAAGCCGGCCTTTGGAACCGAAGTAATCCCTTTAGATTTTAGAACTGTGCAGGGCAGTTCCCAAGCCCTAGGTCTGCAAATCCGAGACTCCCTGTCTGGTAAATCAGGAGCCTGGGTTGCCATGGGCAGGCCCTACCCAATTCTGATTCTCGGCCTCTGGACCCGCAGAGGGCATAGCTATGTGACAACCCGGCTGAGCCGTGCAGTGTAGGGACTTCGAGGAGGAGCAGTGAAAGAATAAGCTAAAAGGAAGGTCCCGGGCTGAACAAGTTAGAGAGTAAATAGCAAGTTGTTTTTTTCCTATTGAGAAATCCAGGACGTGCCAGGGTGGGGATGCTACACAGATGCTAGGGACGGCGGCTGCTAGCTGGCTTGCTAATTTGAGCCTGTAATTCATCATATTAACAAATGGACAGGAAATAACACCACCCCCCATTTGCTATTTGTAAAGCACCATAATATACAACTCATCTGGTCTTTACCAAGCCAAGTGACAGAGATGGGGCCAAGACTACTGCCTCTGCTTCAGGTTCATAATCACAGTCTGAACATCCTTGGGGAACTCAATTCACAGAGGAGACATGCCTATTATAGCAACATGGTGAGTAAATAGAGACCAAGAACCCAGACAAATAAGAAGTAAATTATGGGTGAGAGAGAGAAGAGAGGAACTTGGAATAAACATTTAAGGATGAGAAAGTCACTAAATGAATAATATACACCCAGATCAGAACGAGACACTCTAGTTATGAACTGCCCCATTGTAAAGTTTGGCAGGCCCCTCCTCTTGATGAGGAGGTCATCTCTCTATTAATGCAACTTAGACCCCTCACTTCACTGCAGCTGACCCAGGCTGATGCCCAGTGCCCATACCACCGGATCTCTGGACCCAGCTAGGAAATTGCCCATATCCCCTTCCACATTTATCCAATTTACCCAGCCTATCGAGTACCTCTATGCATGGCACCACAGAGGTGAAAAGCATGGCATCTGAGCCCTGATATGGCTATGACCAGGCCAATATGAGCTTAGAGCCCTGGAGCATATCCCTGAAAATCGCTCTGCAGTTTTCTCAAGTCAATAAGAACGGGGGCTCTCTGGTAGAGTGGGACAACCAAGGCAGTCCCATTTGCATGCTTCCTAAATTGAAAGCTGAGCTCCTCCAGTGCACACCGCCCCCTGTGGACCTTGCCTCTATGCACATACTCTCCACCACATCCCACCCCCCCACACACACTCCCCCACACACACATTCAGAAGGGCTGGATCTGGTTAGCTTCACTCGTCTGCTCCATCCTGTGCCCACAAATGAAAGTCAGGGTAGCGGAGGACTGAGAAGGTGGGGCAGTTCTGTACCGTGCTGCCTTCCACTGGTTGAGACCTCCAAGAGCAAAGGCCTACTGAGGTGAGGATGCCCCTACTGTCACCTGTAGAGGGGCAGCACTGAGCTGGCCAATATTTGTGGTGGTGCTGCTTGTCCTGGCTCAGGGGAAGCGTTCCACTAAGTCTGAAAGACTAAGACATCGTGGGGACTCTCCGCCACCGCCCGCGGCCTGCTCTGCCAGGCCTTCGCGCGTGCTGTGCTGGCGCTGCGCCTTCCATTGGCAGACCCGGAGAATCCTCTCTCCGCTGCCACATGGCCAGGCCAAAGCATCAGACACTACCACCATGTGGATTTTAAAACTACAGGGGAAATTGAGCCACAGGAGCTACCATCGCTGCCGCACCCACCGCCCCCAAGAATGGGAATCCACCGAAATCAGAGCTCACTACACACCGGGCTCATAGAGAGTGTGGCTTCAGAAATTAGCCTCTGCATCCACAGAAGCTCCACATCCGCAACAAAGAGGACGCCATTGAGGGCGGACTCTCCCCATGCAGCCATCACAGCCCGCCCACAATCTTCCCAGCACACCCACCATGCTGGGAGGGAGATGGAGCGCTCTGGTAAGGAAATGGCACAGTGCCTTCCATTACCCACCCAGGCGAGCCCATCCTCCGATGCCACATGGCCAAGCCGAAGCTCTCACCACCACCGCCATGTGAACTTTAAAACTACAGTGGTAATTGAACCACAGGAGCGACCGTCAATATTGCACCTGGCACCGCCACCCGCCACTGCCGCCGAGAATAAAGGAAATCCACCAAGAACAGAACTCACCACGCCTTGGGCTCAGGGAGTGGGCGACCTCAGAACTTAGCCTCCATGTCTGCAGCTGCTCCGCTCCCACACCGAACGAGACACCTTTGAAGGTGGTCCCCCCGCTTGCAACCATCTCAGCCCAACTGCAGCTGTCCCAGCCTGCCCGCCATGCTAGCAAGGAGCTAGCGCGGCGCCTCCAATATGCGACCCCAACACCCTAGAGGGGCCGAGTGCCCCGGGTGAGCCGAGTGTCCCAGGGGGCCGAGTGCCCTGGGTGAGCAGAGTGTCCCAGGGGGCCAAGTGCCCCGGGTGAGCCGAGTGTCCTAGGGAGCCGTGTGCCCCGGGTAAGCCATACCTCCCAAAGGGGAAGCTTGTCCCGGGTGAGCCGTGTGTCCCAGGGGGCCGAGTGCCCTGGGTGAGCCAAGTGTCCGAGGGGGCCGAGTGCCCCGGGTGAGCCGAGTGTCCCAGGGGGCCGAGTGCCCCAGGAGAGCCGAGTGTCCCAGGGGGCCGAGTGCCCTGGGTGAGCCGAGTGTCCCAGGGGGCCGAGTGCCCCGGGTGAGCCGAGTGTCCCAGGGGGCCGAGTGCCCTGGGTGAGCCAAGTGTCCCAGGGGGCCGAGTGCCCCGGGTGAGCCGTGTGTCCCATGGGGCCGAGAGCCCCGGGTGAGCCGAGTGTCCCAGGGTGCAGTGTGCCCCGGGCGAGCCGTGTGTCCCAGGGGAAGCAGTGGGACCCAGGGGAAGGGGCGGTGAAAACCAGAGGAGGAGCGGACTCTATTCATATGGTCCTGAGATAGTCACCATAAAACAAGCAGACTGCCAAACGAGGAGCAGATTTTATTCATGGGGTCCTGAGATGGTCACCATTAAATAAGCAGATTGTCAAATGATAGCGGGGAGGGGAAGGAGACCTGGGGGGAGATAGGAGAACAACCGAGGGACTGGTATGCATGAACATAAGTACAACCAATGAACACAGAACTCTGGGGAGGGAGGGCATAAATGGGAGGTGAGGGGGGGCAATGGTAAACTATGTACACAGAAAATACCTTAATAAAATAAAATTAAAAAAAAAAAAGAAAGTCAGGGTAGCATCAGACTTCTGAATAATAATGCATAGGATGATAGAAGACATGGGAAAGCTCAGAACATCTATTGCCCAATCATGTATTTGAAAATTACTCAAGAACTTCCTCTAGCAAAATAAAGGAATAAACCAACTACAGGAAGACTTGGGATATAGGAAACAGTGGGTCCAATCCAGGAGCAGTAAGGGATTTGTTGGGATGACAGATGAACAGCAGGCTTTAAGAATGCCTGGTCCACATCTGAGAGATGTGTCCAGAGAAAGAGAAGGTGCCATAAAAACCTGATAGGACTTCACATTTGTTGGAAAAAGATATATTTACTATATATCATAAAAATAAACTTTAAAAATTTAAACATATATTAAAATCTATTATAATTCTATATAATATTTAAAATGTAATATTAAAACCTATAATATTACAATATAATGTATTATATACATATACAGTTGACCCTTGGACAATGCAGGCTTGAACTTCGCAGGTCAATTGAACCTGGTGGATCATTTTTTTAAAATCTGTATATATATGGCCTGTCCAATTCAAACCTGCATTGTTCAAGAGTCATGTGTTTGTGTGTGTGTGTGTGTGTGTGTGTGTGTGTGTGTGTAATATCTGGTAGATAGAAGGAAGCTAGGGTAAGAATTTTTTTTTAAGGGAGTTAGTTAGAATTCTAGGGAAACAAAGAAGTATTCCAGAAAGGACATGTCCTTATAGTTTGTTACTTGATTACAGATAACCCTACTTACACATCCCTAATAATTAAAACATGAAATACTCATTTAACAAGTGATTTAACTGTCATAACATGAGTGTGAAGAATGAGGGAAGATTAGGAAAACTAAACCAGCATCTATCATGCAAAGAAGTCACCCAATACTGTCAAAAATAAACGGATCAAGAAACTACAGCAAAAGTACACGGCTGGGAATGTGGCAGAAACTACCAGCAGAACCAGCTAACAGCTAGTGCTTGCCTCTGGGGAATGAATGGAGTATGGAGATGGGTGCTCATTGTTTCACTAAGCCTTTCACTAAATTAATGTGCATAGGTTATGCCAAAAACAATATTTTAAGATTTAATTTTTTAAATATCATTTGTTCATTCAGAAAAAAATAACAGCATTTACTTATACATGTTTTAAAGTTTTATTACAAGTACAGCCATAAACTAAAAGCCCCATATGAGTTGAGGATCCTTTGATTTTAGAATTTATAGGAAGCCCCAGGAAGAAACCATTAGGTATATGTGCAAGAAAATAAAGTATTCGCCTACCTGAGTCAAGGAGATATTGAAAGCATTCACATTCAGGAGAAGAGGTAAGGAGATAAGCTTGAGGGGATGTTCACTAAATACAACAGACTACCTCACTTGTAGTCAAGTTTAGAAGTCGTGGGGCGCCCTGAGATGTTCTTCCATAATATTCATTGTGATTGCGATTAGTTGCGTGGCTCCATCTGTATCTCACTAGACTGACCACCCAGCCCATGAGGCAGTGGCTGTGCAGGCTGTGTTCCCTCTACGATTCCTGCCGCTGCTATGGTTCCCAACACAGAGGAAATGCTGCCTGAGTGTTTGTTGAGTAAAAGAAGGAAACTAACAATGATAACTTAAAAATCCAATTCCTTGAAAAACAGTCCAATAATTCTTGGGTAAAGGGGGGGAAAGCCACAATTATGGACTATTTAAAAACCACAACTAATGAAACCACTCTATGTTAAACTATGAGAAGAGGCCAAAACTATACTGAGAGAAAACACATTGTTTTAAACTTTTATAATTAAACAACTAAGGATATAAATCAACTAAACATTCAATTCAAGAAACTAGAAAGTGGGGGTAAGAAATTGATTAATAGATAAAATCAGAAATTGGTATGTTAAAAAAACTAAATACAAACCTATGGAAATGATAGCTAAACCCAAGAACTAATTTATACAAAATATCAGTAGAATAGGTAAAACCTCTACAAATAAAGCAAAAAGCAGAAATAGAGAACATGAGAATTGAGAAAGGGGCTATAACCACATATACAAAGTGAACTAAAATTATAAGGTAAAAATCAACCCTTGCATATTAATTTTAAATAAATTTCATGGTGCTAAGTGTCATCTGCCAGGGACTACAGGGATTCATAAACCACAGGGGTCAAAAGCCAGGAAGACCACAAACCTTGATCAAATACCTGAAGAAGTGTTGCTTTTGGAAATTTCCTCTACCAGACTCTGAGAGTCTGTATGTGGCACTTGTATTCGACTAATAATGAAAACCCCCCTCTTCTGGTAAATAGTTCAAATCTGGAAACTGTCTCCATGAAGGAAAATATAAAAGTCCCTCCAAATCCTCTTTATGAGGACTTTGGTATCTTGTCCCATTGCCTTGAGAGAATATTTCTGGATACGTGGAAATGTTTTTCAATGAAGAGCCTGCTGCTTCAAATATGTAAAACTGGCTCAAAATCCTACTTTAATTCCAGTGTCTACTGCTGGTATGGAAAGAATTTTTAGTGCTGTGGCTAATCTATGGACCAATGGATTCCACAGACCGAGTGTGGAATAAATAAGGGATAAAACTAGGGCATTTTAAAAAGGCAATTTTCACCTCTTTAGATACAAATTATCAGTTTCTGAAAAATAAGCCACAAAGTCATATATCTAATGTAAAATATTACATGCAATGGAGAATGCCATAAATAAGAAAAGTTGTGGCTTTGACATTTAGTAGGCATCCCGGTCATCTGTCTGTATGTGTCTTTGACTAAGGCTATTTAAACTCTGCACAGATAAAAGCTCACTTGCAGAAAATGTTCCACTGCAAACAACTCCTGTCCACAGAAAGGCAAACTGTGTCATGGAATGCCTGGTTATCACCCCAGGAATACTAACAGTTTTGTGTCCATTTAAAAAAGTATTTCAACATTCCTTACCTATATTTCAATATTCCTTACCTGACTATAAGCACTCTGGGTTCTCCTTGATACAGTTGTAATACCTTGCTAGTTCTCTCACTAATTAATGAGTTAAATCTTAGATGAATATTCATTTTCTATTTGTATAAGTGCTGATTTTACCTTTAAAAAATATCCTGTAACAGTTTACATGTATACCACATATACATACAAACTCACATGCACACATATGCACAAAATATATAATCATGTGACAATTAGGTGTTTCCAATAAAAATTGCTCTTTTTTTAAAATTCCACTCATGGCGACCCCAATAGAGCCAGGAGGTTGAGATTGGTCCCTTCAGTTTGCCAAGGGCCCTTCCTATGTGCCAGATGTCATTCTAAACATATTGTGTGTTGTTTTTTCATATGTTTACTCATTTAATCTTACCATAGAGGTAGGTGTAGGGCTGAGCCAAACTGTATGCTTCAAGAGTCCACACAGCCCCTCATTTCTTGACCTGGGGTCCCCAGACAATTCAGGGATTCGGGTCATGTGTCCTCAGAGCCCATAGACACCTTGACATACAGGCCAATATGAAAGCTTCTCCAAGGTGACTTTCTCCTTTCATGCTCCCTCGGGGACTTCCCGGATGAACAGATATTTTCTGACAGGTGACACGGATGGCTCTGATTCCTATGGGAGCTGAATTCCATGGAGGCTGCAGTCTGGCCTCTCCGCCCTGTGCAGGCATTAGACCCCAAACCCCCTGCAAAGGCCTTGGCCATTTCACCTAACTGCTAACTGTGCCGACTCGGAGAGCATCTTTATTTCTAGCACATGACTTCCCTTCCTTAGCTCTGGCTCAGCATTGCTTCCTGGTTTTTATTTTGGTTGTATTTTTTCCAGTGTGTGTTGTGTGTTTGGAGCAGGCAACGGGGAGGCTGAAACTTATTCCTTATCAACTCAGTCTGCCATATTGCCTCAAAGTCCAAAACAGCCTGCTAAGAAAGGCTTCTGGCACCCACTGTCACTTCCTGGAAACCAAAGTTGGATTTCAGACATGCCAAGTTGTGATCTGTCAAAGGAACATGCGAGCACAGGGCTCTGTGGGGCAGGCGTGGGAATGCGGGCCCAGGGCCCCGGAGAGCGGCTGGGGAGAGGGAGGAGGCGGCCACCGCTGGGGCACAGAGGTGATGGCTGAAGCTCTCCCAGCCAGTGACATCCCCAAGGGATGGGAAATGGATTGGGGAGGGTGGGAACGGGGGTCAGAGCCTCCAGAACACTTACATCTAGGGGAAGGGAGGAACAAAAGCAGGCGGGGAGGAGCCCGCTGCCAGAAGGGCAGGAAGGGAACCACGCCAAGCGAAGAGATTTTTCAAGAAGAGGGTGATGAACAGTGTCCAATGTTGCGACGATGTCAAGAGAGATGAGGGTGGCGAAGTCAGCAGAACCCATGACTGGGGGCTTTGAGAGGCAGTGCAGGCAGAGCCGCTGAAGAACGTCTGGGAAAGGAGCACCTGAGAGTGCAAGCGTTGGTCTCCTCTGCCTTCCATCTCCATCTCCCTCCCCCCCCTCCCCACCTCACCTCATAAGGCTTGGGAAAGCCTGAAACAGACAGCCCACGCCTGTCACCACCTTCTCAACATCAGAGGGGAAACTTCCTGGATGAAAGATCCTAAAATCTGAAGTACAAACACATCTGCCTTCTTAGGATATTTTCAAAGTAGCCATTCCCAAACCTGCAGCTCCACGACCCTGTGCTCCCAGATGTCTGGGAGTAAGAGCCCGTTCCCAGAAGTTCCCTTTCCAGACCGCCACCCTGCAGCCCCGGCCTCCTGGCCCATCAACGGAGACGTCCTACCAGCCAGAAACCTCACTTTGCTGCTGCAGATGAGTAAAAATCTTTGGATCGATTCAGTAGGAAAGAGTGAATCATAATAGGAACGTGCACAGAAGAAGCTGTGTGTGTGTGTGTGTGTGTGTGTGTGTGTGTGTGTGTGAGAGAGAGAGAGAGAGAGAGAGAGTGTGTGTGTGTGTGTGTGTGTGTGTGTGAGTGTGTGCGCATGCGTGTACGCGCATAGCACATGATCCTAATTACTATAAGGAGTGACTCACCCATTCTCCAGGAATCCCATACCCCCAGGTCACTCATGAATAAGTCAGTCTCCTCTTGAGACCAAGTTTCACCATTTTCCCAGTTGTTCAAGTGCAAAACCTAGGAAGCATCTTTCCTTCCTTTCTTTCCCTCACCTCTAACATCCCATCCCATCCATCACAAGTCTTGCCAACCCTGTCTTCCCCTATCAGTCTCCTGTTCTCCATGTCCACTGCCACTTCCTCCTCCGGCCAGCATTGCCCCTCTCCTGGGTTCCGCCCTAACCTCCTAGGGAGGCCCCATTCCCACTGTGGGCCCCTTCCAGAGTCCCCCACTCAATTTTTCCCCCACACAGTAGCAACAGTAATTAAAAAACAAAAGCAACTGTGAACCAAGTCATGTTGGTCTGTTTAAAACCCTTTTCTACACTTGGAATACAACCTAGCTGCTCTGCCGGGCCCGGGCCCTTCCTGCCTGGTCCCGCTTCCATCCACGGCATCCTGAGCATCTCCTCCTGGCCCACTGTGCCCCTGCCCAGCGGCCTTGCGTTTCTTCCCCCGTGGGCCTTTGCACTGGCTGAGCCCTCTGCCTAAAATGCGCGTGCCCTCATCTTGGCACCGCTGGCTCCTCTTGTTCCTCAGGGGCCAGGCAGGCCTTCCCCAAACACCCGGCCGTTTCTATCGCATCCTCCTGTTTCAGCCTTCTGATCATTTTGTTCCCATCGGACAGTTCCTTGCTCATTACTTCATGCATTCAACAAACATCGATCACTTCCTGTGCCAGGCAGACTAGGCATGTGTTTATTCTCCTCAATAACATGTCTGTCTCCTCTGAATAACATTAAAAAAAAAAAAAAACCTCATGAAGACAGGGGCCTTGAGCAGAGCCTGAGGGCCTGGCATGGAGGAGGCATTCAATAAATATTTGATTTGCAGAATGAATAAGTACAAACGGTAATGTGTACTCAGGAAATCAGAATTGGCTGATACAGCTTCTAAGGTCTCATGGCTTTGAGGCAGCCAATATTTCAAAGTGGCCCTAGTACTGAGATAAATCAAACCCTGTCTGTATTTTTCCAAGCCAGCAAAGGTGATTCCCTCCCTGTTTCTGCATCTAGTCAGCATTTATTAAGCGCCTACTATGTGTAGGCCTGTGCCTGGTGCCAATCTCGATCCTGTCCCAGCTCACTCAGCTATTGGCACTCAGCAGCTATCAGGGGCCAGGCAAAAGGTTACCCTGTCTTATAGCTGATGACTAACTGGTCCTCACTGGTGGTCACCCCTGGTGCAGCCTCCCACACCTGTAGCTCACTTCTGCCATTTCCCAAATACCCACGGCTTCAGAGCAACGCCAGGGAGCCAGGCTGTCCTGTCTCCAGGGCAGGGAACCAGCCTCCCTTCTCCAGACCCATTTCCCAAGAGCAAGAGTGCCTGTCTCTCCAGATCCTGCGCTCACCCTGGTTCCAACGCCAGGTTCCGTCACGGCCAGCTCATCTGGCACGCTGGCCAAAACCATGGGCTCGGAGGCCCAGCAAGGCAAGGCTGCGCACCGCTGGCTGTGTGATCTTGGACAGGTCACTGTGCCTCTCGGACCTCAGTTTCCTTTTCTGATAAATGAAGACTATAGAGACTTCAGCAGCGCTCTGGTGCCCCTGCTTCTCCCTGCTCTTGGGCCAGAGGTCTCGCCAGAACCAGATCGAGGGGCCTGTGGGGGAGGGCTATATTTCCATGGCTAAACTTATTATCAGAAATTAGGAGCAAGAGAAGAATTCAATTCAGCACAATAAACATGCAATTCAAACAGTAAGTGCATACTCAGCCAGGCACCTGGGATACAGGTGGAAATCAGGTCTCATCATGAAGGCAGGCAGGCAGAGAAGAGGCGGACCTGTGAGCAAAACTACAGAGCAGATGTGCCGCGTGCTGTGTAAGGACAGGCATGGAGAGTGTCAGGCATACAATAGTCTCGGTTCCTCTGGGCTGGGTGATCGGGATGAAGGGAAAAGATGGTGGGTTTGGACTTCTCCGTTTCCCAAATGATCTGCGCACACTAGTGTCCTTGGACTAGCAGGACAGGTGGGTGAGTGGTGCTTATGAGACTCCCGACAGCCCTCACAGCCATAACTGAGAGCCACGATAGCGCGGCGGTGAGGACTGTGCACTGTGAGACTCATGGTCCACTCCTCCCGGCCCACGCATAACTCCCAGCAGTCCTAGAAACAATAACAGCATCTACATGATGGAAAATTCATTTCAACAGGACTCGCCAAGCAACTTTTGAAAAAAGCCTCAAGCTCAGATGGAGTTAGGGAATCACAGGGCTGGCAGCTACTGCGTAAACCAGCGGCTTCCAAACTTGCTTTCCACCTCCAAAGCCATTGCTCTACTGAATTCACCCGGAAGCCGGTACACAAAACTGATACAAACAGAGCTGCTCTGCTGGAAATAGTGCCCCACTGTCTGCTTGGCACCCTCCCTCTTCTCCCCTAGCCCCTGGCATCCTCACCCCGGCAGCTCCAAGGAACCCCTGGGGCTCCAAAAGCGGTGAAGGAAACCGCTAACCTAGGCCCACCTCGCCGAGAGATATGGGAAACGAGTCCCGCCGGAGTCCCACTCTGCACTGCGCCTGACACAAGCCCGGGTTTCTAGCCTAAGCTAACGCTCCTCGCCCGACTTTGCTAGAGCTAGATCTATGGAAGCAGCAAGGCTCAAATCTGATCACCTACACATAATCCCTAAAAACCCTGGAACTAGCCAAGTGTGAAACAGAACCCAGCCCCACAGGCTGGCAGGGAGAAGGTCGGAAATGAGTTGCAGAGGCCCAGCTGACAATTCCACAGTGTTCCCCTCGGTTCCGGGGGACATAAACAGGTCTTGAAAGGCTTGGGCTGCGTGGCCGTGAGACCCTGGACCAGGCCGCCAGGAGGCGAATGCTAACGAGCTATGGAAATAGCTGTTACTTTCCCGTGTCAGGCACCGTGCCAAGCTAAGGAGGATAAAGAGGTCTGAGATATTTTTATAGCAGAAAAACTTTCCTACAGACTCAATTATATAACTATCAGACTCCACCTCTGGGCTGAAATTATCCATGGCCTTCGGGGAAAAAAAACCAGTTTTCCCTACAGGAGGGTCACAGGTTTCTCCAGAGAAACTCCCGGCTATATGGCCAGCAACCCACAGCAGCTGCAAACCATCAGCCCAGGGACCTAGCCAAGCGCCGTTTGGCGCCGCCAGAGACGAATACCAGCCAAGTGGAGGGCAGGATCGTGCCGCTGACCCGGCCGTCACACTGGACATGGTAGGGCAGAGGAAGGTCCCCCCTGTGGGGCCTCCAAACGCATCCACGTCGGTGTCCTCCCAGCTTCCCGAGGCCACAGAGAAGGTGCCAGGGAGCAGTGCCTGAGCCCCGAGTCACCCTCTGTCGTTGGCACAGGGCGCACAGTCAGGGAAAGCCTCTGGAGCTAAGGAACAAAGAGCTTCGGCGCTGAAGTGACGGCCAAAATCAAAGGAGCAGACTCAGGAAGATTCACTTACAGCCCAGGTCTTTGTCAGCCTGAAGATGGGTGCGCTTTGCAATGCCGACACCACAGACATGAGAGAGTGAAGGTTGTTGAGTTCTAGGAGTTTCTGGGGGGGAAAGATATGGAACAGATTATTTTGCTGCTATAAACAACAGAACAAAAACATGCCCAAGTGTTACCAAATGTTGTCATATTTATGAAATTCAATTGCACTTAAAAATATCTCATGTAGCAAATGTAGTTCTAGGAAGTTCATAGAAACCATATGCTCTTTTCCTTTCAAACTGCCACAAGGTGAGTTTGCAGCTACAACATTTGCAAAATTTCATAAGCTGACTAGTCTGGCTGCCGGACAGAAAAGTGGCTCTGGAGAAGGTTTGATAGTGCCCTTTATGTTTGGGGGATTTTTTTTTTCTTTATTTAACAAAGCTGAACTCAGCAGGCTCTGGCTTTTGTGCACTGAAACTCAGCTGGCCACCAACAGCAGTGTGGGTCTTCGGTGATCACCTGGCCACTGAATGGGGGGCTAAGGAGAGGTGCTATCAGCCTGCATAACCCCCCTCGGCCAGCAGGACAGAGCTCCTCTGAACCAGACCCCAAATTAGTGAGAACATTTGGATTCAATTCAGACTCAGACAAGTTCCTTGCCATGGAGGGCAACAGAAGGAGACGCAGTCAAGAGTAAGTGAGGAAAAATGTAATGGCTCTGGGCCTGGTTTTAAGTGAGGGAAGCCTGCTAACAGGACTGGGGTCCCAGTCTCATTCTCGGAGTCCATGAAGCCTGGGTTAGCAGCAGGCTCTCCGGAGTGCACCCCCCCTCCCTCCAGGTACCCACTCCTTGTATGCCCTTGGCACAGGTCACCGTTTCGAGCACGACTCCTGAGCCTCGGCATCCTCATAGTTAAAATGAAGAAGGAAGTCATGGCCCCTCTGCTCTCTGGGACGGCTCATGGAAACTGACTAGACCCGTGGTTGGCAAACTGCAGTTCGAGAGCCACATGCAGCTCTTTGGCCTCTTGAGTGTGGCTCTTACACAAAATACCACGGCCTGGGCAAGTCTATTTTGAAGAAGTGGCGTTAGAAGAAGTTTAAGTTTAAAAAATTTGGCTCTCCAAAGAAATTTCAATCGTTATACTGTTGATACTTGGCTCTGTTGACTAATGAGTTTGCCGACCACTGGCCTAGACCAAGGCCCGACGCCAGGGCCAGCACTCACGGTGATGTGGGGTGCTCATTCTTCGTCAGGAAGACTTGTCCCCCCATGTCCCCTGTCACTCATCTTGGGTGCTTCTAAGCTCAGGTGCTACTGCCTCTACTATGTCTTTCCTGATCATGTTCCCAAGTCTGGGGACCCCACCGTCTGACCCAACAGCCTGTGCCTCTCCTCAGCACACCGGACCGTCTCCCTGAGGGCCAGGGGGAATCATGCCTGATCACGTGCCCAGTGCCTAGCTCAGCGCCCAGCAGGGCCTAGTGAAATGGACAAATGAAAAGCCCTCCTGCCTCGTCTTTATGGCTTTGCTCCTACTTGGAGATTCCTCCCTTACCACCCCGCTCACACTTCGCTTCATAATGTTCTCTAATTGTTTCCTGCTGTGGAACAACAGATTCTCTGTGTGGACAGAATTTGTCACAAGAAACTGAATGACTATACATGTCACAGAATGTCTTTAGAGCTGAAGGTGCTCTGGGACAACAGTCGCCCGGCTTTTGGATCACATACCACCAGAGGTCCGCAGGCCACCAGTTGGTGACCGCTGCCCTGGGAGATGACCCAGCCCACCCTTTCCTTGTAGGGATGGGACACCGAGGCCCAGAGGAGGGGCCTGCACAGGCACATTCCCAAGGCACCGTGCAGCATGGCGGAGGTTAACAGGGATTCCTTTAGTCCCTTTGGTGGGGACCATAAACTCATTTCTAAACGGAAACCACCAGCGGGCTGGAACGTAACCACACTCTCTCACGGGCCCAGCACGAACTCACTAACAGTAAGTATCACAAGCCCAGCTGGTCCAAGTTCTTCAGATACACAGGACATAACAGGGCCCCTAACACACATACTTCATAGATGGGTGCCCTCACCTTCCTTGAGAGGGGGCAGGAGAGCAGCTCCCCAGAAGGCATGCTCCTCGGAGCCTGTGGGCCTTGGGCATGGACCCTCACCTCGCTAGCCTCCCTTAGTCCTCTGGGAATGGATTGTAATCATGCGACATCGACTACGACCATTTCCCTAAAGCTCCTGTTGCGGGTCTGGCTGTTGGGGGGCCTCGGTGAAGGTTAGCTGGCCTCAGATGGGGGGGGGGGGGAGATGAAGCAAGGAGTGGACCGGGCAGAACTGCGTTCCGCCGGGTCAGGCAAGCTGGAGGTGGGAGAAGAGTGTGGGAGGAGGTGCAGGGCTGTGGAAGTGATGAGAGCAGTTCAGAAAGGCCCCTGGGACCCAGCGGGGCTGAAAGAGATGAGGCAAGAGGAGGGGAAGGGTGGCTGCACACATGAGCTGGTACCCAGTTTCTGACAAGGACAGAACCCGTCAGGCAGGAGTTGGGAGTGGGAGCAACAGGGTCGTCCGGCCCGGGTCTTAGTTCAGGGTGGGTGGGTGAGCTTTGCTTACTGGAGACAAAACCACAGGATGTGATGGCATCACAAAAGTCAGTGCTGAGTAAACTCACCAACCCTGTCCTGGCTAAATCTGGAGGAGGAGGAGGTCGGATCCCAGTGGGGGTGTGAAAGGCCAAAGAGAATGGCTGGCTGCCAAAATCACAGGGTGGAGGAGCATGCTGACAACGTGGGGGGGGGGGGGGCGGTGAAGTGTGGGGTGGCTGAGAGCCGAGTGGGCATCCAGGCCGGGCTCCCAGCTGCCGCTGTCTGGGGGTGTCAGGTCACAGCCCCCCATCTGAACCCTGCCCAAGCAGACCCAGAGCATAGCTGCTCCCAAATTAATGAGGAAACATTTTTTTAAAATATTTTTTTATGGATTTCAGAGAGGAAGGGAGAGGAAGAGACAGATATAGAAACATCAATGATGAAAGAGAATCATTGATTGGCTGCCTCCTGCACATCCCACACTAGGGATTGAGCCTGACTGGAAATCAAACCCTAACCTTCTGGTTCATAGGTCGATGCTCAACCACTGAGCCACACCACCTGGTCAGGGATACACATTTTTGAGACAAAGAAAGAAAGGAAAGAAAAAGGGATTAAAAAACAAACAACAACAACAACAAAAACCGGCTTACCTTGGCTATTTTCACAAAATGGCTCAGGATTTCTGCCCTTATTTTTAAAGTCTGTGCTGTTAGAATTTCTCGTACGACCCAAAAGCTGACCTATAGAGTCAAATACAAAGACACAATACACAGCAGAAAAGTTGTTAAATGCTGGGCCACCCATGCCATCCTGCCACCACTTTTAATGGGATTTCCAAGAGGTTGGGAAACTGGGGACGCATCTCCCAGGGCTGTGTGAGGTCTCAGGTTCCTTAATGACACCCAACCTGGCAAATGTGCCCCCTGCTCTCAGCACCACCTCTCCGACTCACAGCAGTGCTGAGAGGTCAGTACTTGGTCATCCCCCAGGGAGTTAGTTATTGCACCGCCACGAAAGGAGTCTCTCGGCAAGCACTGCAGGGAATTCTGAGGTAGGTTGGACAGGATTCCTACTCAGAAGGATCCCAGATGTGGGGAGGCCATGGATGGATGGATGGATGGATGGATAGATGGACAGATGGACGGGCGGACAAGTGGCCAAAGGGATATGCATACTGTCAGTACCACCCATGGTACTGACAGGAGAGCCATATCCTCAGCCTGACCTAAGACAAGAAGAATTTAGCAATATTCACACAACTGGAACAAGTTTAATTTTCTAGGGTAGGGTTACCCAAATACTAACAAAAATGACACAGAAATATCTTCCAAAGCTCCATAAAGCATTACACACTAAGGACATGTTTTTGCGGAGACGGCAGATGCCAAAGCGCATCCTGGTACTTCTGGTTCAGAACATCACTCATGCTTAACCTCTCACACAAACCAACATCCCCAAGCCCCTGAGTCCTTTGGTGGGACCAACAAAGTCATCTCCCATGTGTAGCTGACTCACATGACACGTCTGAGAACACAGAGGGGCTTCGTGCTGAGCTCTGGGGAGAGGCCAGCTTTCTGGCTGAGGTTTCACTGCTGCCATGGCTCTTTCCAGAGCACAGAGGCCAAGAGGGCAAGGAAGCTCTACAGAGAAAGGTGGGGAGCAGGGATGGTTATGGGGTTCAAAGGAAGGCAGGGCATTGAAAACCACTAAATTCTACTAAGCAAAAATTAGTTAAGAATATTCTAGAGATAACAGAGCATGTTTACTGCTGCAACCAAATGTATCTTCTTTCCCAAAGTACTGGCTCTTTCCAATGAGAAAACAAGGAAAGAATCACCAAGAATCAAAACTCTGCTTTTCACATTAAGCAGGAATATTATAGAAAAGTTTTCTCTGCATAATTATCTGTGGTTGGTTCCAGGACATGCCCTGGTTTTCATCGAATCATTTTTTCCCAAGGAATTGCCTAAAATGAGGTTCAGACTCAAATGTTTACTAGCCAGTTATGGAAGGAAGATATTCTGGATACCAAGTGATGTATCCATAAACCTTATATTTTAATACATGCACATTTTTATGCCACATAATCTCCTGTGACCATTTATGTGTCCTGTATAATTTAACAGATTCCTGCATGCCAAAAAATCACACATATTTATAGAGCATGAGTTTACTCTGATCTGTAGCATATGGCATGTGGAGGCAACTCTAGATCAATTCAACCCAATAGATTTTCATGAGGCCTTTACTGTGCACAGGCTCCAGGCACTGCAAGTCCAGGCCCTATCAGTGCTTTCCTGGTATGGGGGTGACCAGCGGAGGAGGCAGCTGGTGATGGTGGCCTGACCTAGAATATGGGGGAGGTGATGATAGAAGAAGGCTTCTTGGAGGAGGCAGGTGTTGAAAGGTGGGTAGACTTTCAACAGGTAAAGGTAGGACTGAGGTATGGTGTATACTCTAAGACCAGGGAGAGCTGAGTAAACCAACATGGCTGCTGTGGGTGGAGATAGTGAGGGAGACTGATGCTAACAAGGGAAGTGAAAGCCAGATTGTAGGGGTCTGGAGAAACAAAGCGATAAGAAGGACCTAAGGCCAAAACCGGTTTGGCTCAGCAGTAGAGCGTCGGTCTGCAGACTGAAAGGTCCCGGGTTCGATTCCGGTCAAGGGCATGTACATTGGTTGAGGGCACATCCCTGGTAGGGGGTGTGCAAGAAGCAGCTGGTCGATGTTTCTAGCTCTCTATCTCTCTCCCTTCCTCTCTGTAAAATATCAATAAAATATATATTTTTTAAAAGGACCTAAGACAGTTGATTACACACAGAGGCTTCTGAGCAGAAGAATGACAGGCTAGACCCCTTTCTAGGAACACCCAACAGGAAATCCGTGCAACGGTCCAAGTGAGAGGTGGGAGGCCTGAGCTATAGCCATGCTGAGGCAGGTGAAGAGAAGGGGCAGGTAAGGGAGATATTACAAAGGTAGGATCATCAGTTCTAAATATTTTTTAAAATATATTTTTATTTATTTCAGAGAGGAAGGGAGAGGGAGAGATAGAAACATCAATGAGGAGAGAATCATTGATTGGCTGCCTTCTGCCCTCCCCCTACTGGGGATCGAGTCCACAACCCAGGCATGTCCCTTTGACCTGAATCGAACCTGGGACCCTTCAGTCCTCAGGCTGATACTCTATCCACTGAGCCAAAACAACTATGACCTAAACATTTTAAATTCTCTTTACTAACTACAAAATTTAAGACAAGCTTAATGTAGAAAACAAGGGAAACAGAGATAAGCACAAAAGATGAATCACTTGCAACATACAGACCACCAAGATAACCACTGTGGCATGTGTCTGTTGAGTATTTCTTTCCATACAAAAGAGTATACGTTGTATGCTAATCATACCACAAGAATTTCTATTTAAGTGAATAAATATTCTTTTACAACTTACTTTTTAGCAGCTGCTAAATATTTCATCTTAGGGAGGTAGCACCATTAGGTGATCTCTTATTGTTGGGTAGATTATTTCTAATTCTTTTGTTGTAAAAAAGAATGTTGTGGTGCCCTGACCTGCTAAATGGTTAGAATGCTGGCCCGCACACAGAAGGGTCTTGGGTTTGATTCCTGGTCAAGGGCACATACTGGTGTTGTAGGTTTGATTCCCGGGCCCAATTGGGACTCATTCGGGAGGCAACTGAGCAATGTATCTCTCTCACATCGATGAATCTCTTTCTTTTGCCCTCTCCCTCCCACCTACCCTCCCTCCCTTCCTACTTTCTCTAAAAAAAAAAAAAAAAAAAAAAAAAAAAAAAAAAAAAAGTCAATGGAAAAAATATCCTCTGGTGAGAATTAACACATAAAAAATGTTTGCAGTGGTGAGCATATATAGATATGTATCTTTACATATTTTTAGTTAAGGTCTTAGGATAAACTTCCTGTAAGGTGGAATGAATAAAAGTATGTGTGCCTTTTCTCTAAAAGTAGATATAAAAAACTTGGCCTCTAAAAGGTCTATTTGTTTATCTATCAACAAGTTTGAGCAGATCTGTATTCCCATACACAGGCTAAAATAATATCTCCCTGTTTCTATTTTGCATTTCTTTCATGACTGTTCAGTCAACATTTTTTTGTCTTCTTTTCAGGTTTTTGTTACAAATATTTATAGATCACTTGTACTATTTGCCTTGTGAGTTAACTGCTCCGGTCCTTCACCCATCTTTTTATTGGGACATCTGTCCTCTTACTGTCGGTTAGTAAATGGTCTTTGTATTACAGAAAACACACTAACCCTTTGTGAGTCATACATTGTACCAAAAGTGTGGAGAAATTGGTCCTTTTTGACACTTTTGAAGAATATAAATGTATAGGACCATTGTAGGTTTGTATTGTCTGCTCCCTTTATTTATCCAATCACTTGTTTATATCAGACTGGACTCACCTATATTTATTTTATACTTTGGCTTACGACCCAATACTGTGTTACTTATATTATTGCTCAGATCGTTCCAGCTTCAGCCACTGAGGCCTCTTTCAGTTGGTTCCTGCGTCCCTTCCCTTTGACCCCCCAGCATTGCTCTGGTTTGTGGGCTTGTTTAAGCATTTTCCAGCATTATAAGGTGCTACAGGCTCATCTGGGACATTTCTTGCCCCGGTGCTAAACCAGCCGTTTTTTCTCCAAAAAGCCTGGGTTCCTTTTAGTAGACAATGAGATTAGAAACCAAATACCTAGCAGTACATAGCTGGATTGTGTCTGTACTATTTTGAATTCCCACCAGCAATGAACGAGAGTTTGTGTTGCTCTGGGTATTTGCTAGCAATTGGTATTTGTCAGGTTGTATGTTTTCTGTTTTTGTTTTTTTAGCTATTTTAATTGGTATGTAGTATTTTGCATTTTCCCAATGACAAATGATGTTGAGCATCTTTTTATGTTTATTTGCCGTCTGCACATCTTCTTGGGTGAGGTGTCTGCTCAGATCTTTTGCCCATTTTTTAATTGGGTTGTTTCCTTATTGTTGAATTTTCAGAGTATATTTTGGATACAAGTCTTTTATCAGGTATGTTTTGTAAATATTTTTTTCCAGTCTGTGCTTTTTTTTTTTTTTTAATCTCTTGGCAATGTCTTCTGCAGAGTAGAAATTTTTAATTTTAATAAAGTCCCAACTTTTCAAGTTTTTCTTTCATGGATTGTACTTTTGGTGTCATATCTAATAAATAATCACCAAAGGTCATATAGGTTTTCTTCTATGTTTTTTCCTAAAAGTTTTATAGTTTTGACTTTTAGCTTCCATTTAAACTACTGCTATTTTGGATAGTCCTGTGGTTGGCAAACTGTGGCTCGCAAGACACATGCGGCTCTTTGGCCCCTTGAGTGTGGCTCTTCCTCAAAATACCATGGCCTGGGCGAGTCTATTTGGAAGAAATGGTATTAGAAAAAGTTTAAGTTTAAAAAATGTTGGCTCTCAAAACAAATCTCAATCCTTGTACTGTTGATATTTGGCTTTGTTGACTAATGAGTTTGCCGACCACGGGATAGTCTATCAAGTCTAACCTATAGTTTTAACTTTTACATTTAGGTCTCTGACCCGTTTTGAGCTAATTTTTATGAAAAATCTAAACTCTAGGTTCATTTTTTATATATGCTGAAAATATTGCAATTATTCTAGCATCATCTGTTGATGAAATTACCCTTCTCCACTGAATGTCCCCATGCATTTGTCAAAGACCAGTTGCCTATGTTTGTATAGGTCTGCTTCTGGGCTCTTTATTCCAGCCGTAGCCAACCTTTCGGACTTCACGGACCACCAGTGGTCCGCGGACCACAGGTTGGCAACTGCTGCTCTATTCTGTTCCACTGTCTTAGATGTCTAGTCTTTAGTCAACATCATGCTGTCTTTATTACTGTAGCTTTTCTGTCAGTCTTGAAATCAGGTAGAGTGAGTGCACCAGCTTTGTTCTTTTTCAGCATTATGTCTTTAGTCTTTCCATATAAGCTTTGCAGTTTATTAATATTCATAAAATAGCTGAGATTTTTATTGGGCTTGAACTGAATCTATAGATCAACTGAGAAGGACTTAATAATGAATTTTCTAATCCATGAAAATAGAATATTTCTCTATTTCCATCTACTTTGCTGTTTTGCATCAGTGTTTTAAAGTTTTCTACAAACAGAACTTGTACATAGTTGTTTGTTTTATACCTAAGTATATTTCTTCGTGTGTTTGTGTACTATTGTAGATTTTTTAAATTTCAAATTCCAATTCTTCGTTGCTGGTATAGGAAATCTTTTGTATGTTGACCTTACAAACTGCAACCTTGCTATACTCATTTATTAGTTCCAGGAAGTATTTTTTTAAATAGATTTCTTTGAGATTTTCTAAATAGACAATCATGTCATCTGTGAATAAAGACAGTTTTACTTCTCCCTTTCAATCTGTATCTCTTTTCTTGTTTTATTGCACTAGTCAGGACTTCCAGTATGAATGGAAGTGGTACGAGAGTGCATTCTTGCCTTGTTCCCAATCTTGTGGGGAGAGCTCCAAGTGTCTCACCATTCAGTTCGATGCTGGCGGCAAGACTATTGTAGATATCCTTTATCAAGTTGAAAAAGCTTCCTAATTTGCTGAGATTTCCTAAAACATCATGAATGGATGTTAAATTTTGTCAAGTGCTTTTTTGAATCAATTAGTACGATAATATGATTTTTCTTCTGTAGCCTATGAATACACTGGATTACATTAGTTGGTTTTCAACTGTTAAACCAGTCATGTATACCAGTCATGGAAATAATGGCAGTTGGTCATGGTGCTAATAAGCTTTTAAATACAGACACTATTATTATCACCTTTACTGTTCCAGTGGTATAATTAGCACTAGAGTTTAGCCACTGAAGACTAATATATCCCCTGGGAAATATCTCAACAGTATTATAGATGAATAAAGCAAAATTGTTACAAACACAAAGAAGTTTATTTCATCAACCACAAATAAAACAGTCAAAACATAAAGAAAAATTCAGGTTTAAAAATACTGTCTTTTCTTCTGAGAAATCTACTTTGCCATAAATTTTTCATAAGCCCATTCACAGTTTTCTTACAAACCTGGAGTTAGAAGGGACTTCAAGGCCCCTCTTTCCCTCAACCTCCGCCCCCTCCACCCCCAACCCCATGATGTTCTACAGTCACCGTGATAAAGCCCTGTCTGGTCTCTGCCTGGGCTTTCACAGGTAAGGAACTAACTACTTTGTATTAGGGAAAGCACTGCCTCCCCACTCCCATCCCCAGGTTCCTATCCTTACTGATTGGGCCCCATAGGTTACACTTAATTAGCTTCTCCGTAGGAACCCTCATGAAAAAAAACAAAAACAAAAACCTCTATTATCTCCTCCCTGAGCCTTCTCAATCCTAGATCCTTCACTTGGTCCTTATGTCTCATGCTTTCTTTCCCCTCACCCTCTGGCCACTGTAATGTTGGCATGCCACTCCTGTGTGACAGTCTCCCTGCTCTTCATGCGAGGCGCCCAGGAGTGGCTGGATGAAGCAAAGGAAAGTGAGATCACCACACACCACTGGAATGGCTAAAATAAATAAATAAAAATGTAAAACCCTGACAATACTAATTGCTGGCAAGGATCTGAAGCAGCACACACAAACTTGCATCCATTGCTGGTGGGGATGAGAAATGGTACAGACACAACCCGGTGACTGTGCTCCTAGGTATTCACCAAGCGTATTTGAAATGTTGTGACCACACACACATGCATTTGTTTACAGCAGTTTTGCTCATAATTATAGAAAACTGGAAGTAAATAAGATATCATTGAGTAGGTGAATGGGTAGACAAGCTGGTATGTCCATACTATGGAATTGTATTCATAAAAAAAAATTAGACATCAAGCCATATAGAGACATGGATGAATCTTAAATACATACTGCTCAGTGAAAGAGCCAGTCTGAAAGGGCTCTTTATATATGACCCCACCCAGTGGGATCTGGAAAGGGTAAAGCTATAGAAATGGTAAACAGATCAGGTTCTTGATCATTGTCTCCCTCTCCATACCAAACTCTGCCTTCTTCCTTGAGCAACTTCAACATCGCTGTGCATGACCGTGGCCTCAAGTTCACTTGGCCACTTCAGCAACTCTTACCCACCTGCCTCTTCAGTCACCTCTTCCTCATAATCACCCAGGACTTTAAATTCTGGTCTTGGGCCACAACCGTTCAACCCTCCCTTACCCCGGAGCCCCCACTGTGCCTGTCCTTCCTTTTCACACATCTGCAGTCCCCGCAGCCCTTGCCCCGGAGCAGGCTGCTCCCCTCTCATTTGTCACGTCAGCCTCTAGTCAGCACTCTAAGTTCCCTTCCCCTTGCTCCTTCAAAACTCTGCTTTGCTAGCCCGACCTGTGGATGGATCCAAGCATTTGCCCTCCTATGTCCCTACTCCCAGGCTGCAAAGTGCAACTTCAGAAAACCATCTACCCTTGTGCACCCGGACAACTTTAAAAGTCACAATCTCTGTTTCATCTGGGCCATCGTCTCTGCCTGAGAGTCTTTCTATATTTCCACAGTCAGCTCTCTCCTTTCCCCTGAGTAGCTTTTTCATTTCACTTTCATAACAACTGTGCCAGGTGAGTACTGTTGCTGTTCTCACTTACAGATAAGGAAACGGGCTGAGAAAGGTAAGTGATTGCTCTCCTTTGTCTGGAGTCCGATGGGGAAGCTTGTTCTCACATATGGAAGTCTGCTGGGAAGGAATGCCAATCAGTTTATCTCAGGAAAAGCAGCGCAGTGGCCGGCCAGACCTGGCCGCCGGCCAGGTTTCAAACCGGAGCTGCCAGAGTATGTCCAGGAGCTGCTGCTCTCGGAGCTGACAGGCCGCAGGAAGACCCTCTCTCGGGGCACCGTTTGGGAAAGCGAGGCTTTGCTCTGGTGCGCTGTATTGGTCTGATCTGGACACGATGCAATTATTTGCAGAACGAGCCACGTCGCCCTTGGCCACGCTGACCTGGCCTCCGGTGCGAAGTAGATTACATCAGAGCCCTCCGGGAGCTCGGCGGCTGGTCAGAGGTGGGACGGAGCTGGCTCCGAGTCAGATGGTTTTGCTAGGAAACTCTGAATCCCCTGATAGTGTGTGCACATCTGGGTTTCTGGTGTGTTTTCTTAAAAGACTAAGCTCAGTTGAAAAGGAAAAGATTTTGAAAACAAAGAAAATGGAAACAAAAGACTTTAGAACTTCCTTTTCAAAACAAACGGTGAGCACTCCCTACCGCAGCCAGCCCCTCCTTAGCTCCACTGTCTCATAAAACAGGCCATGCTAACGCAGCCTCGCTGAGAGGACTCTCTGGGCTCCTGCTGTACTCGGGGTGGCAGCCCAGAATGGGGGGGGGGGGGAGGTCTGGAGGGGGCTGTGTAACGTGATGCACAGGACCCGCATTTCCGAGAGGGACCGCCCAGCTGGAGGAAGGCGCCAGAGGGAACCCAGGCCCGCCACCCCGAGATCCGGTCATGCACAACATCCAATCTCTAGGCCACTGTCCTCATCTGAAACCAGTAAAACAAGCAGAAAGTAAGAACTGCCAACAGCACCATTTGGGGGCTTGATCTATCCAAAGGGGTTCTTGCAGGGTGCTTCCTACTGGTGACCATGTCCTGGGAGATCTGACAGCAATCAGAAGCCCACCCCTTCAGCAGGCCCAAGCCCCCACTACCATTTAGTAAGGAAGGACGCAGGTCTTCATACTTGGAACAAAGGTCTGGCTGGACCTAGAGAGTCTGTAATAAGATGTCTGAGGCCAGTGAGCAGGCCATCAGGAATTCACAGGAGCAGCGCATTCCCTCATCCCACAGGTATTTACCGGGGTCTGTTCTATGCTGACCTTGGGCAACAGGTGGGGGACGCGGTGATGAACAAGGCAGACACAGTTCCTGCCCTCATGGAGCCCACAGACGGGGAAGGAAGCTGGAGACCGGAGAGTCACACAAAATGAGGACAGGTGAGTGAGGGCACATGGAAAAGCACATGTGCAGTGAGGGAACACATGATGGGGAGACCTTATACAGGCTGGGGTTCATGGAAGACTCCCCAGGAAGTGCCGTTCAGACTGAGGAAGAATTCTGAGCTGAGAAGGCAGCATGCATGGAAGCCTGATGGGACAGAGGCATGATGCACTAGGAAAAGGCAGGAAGGCCAGAGTGGCTGAAGCCTGCAGAGTGGGGGGAGGGGCAAGAGATGAGGCTGGCGGGCAGACATAGCCAGACCACCATGCAGGACCTTGCAGGGCAATTAAGGTGCTTGAGCCTTAGCTTATGTGGAATTGGCAGCCACTGAAGTGATTTAAACACAAGAAAGATGTGTTCATTTCCACCTGCTGTGAGAAAAGAGGACTGTGATGGCCCAAGAATGAATGGAAGTGGGGGTTCAGGAAGAGGGGTCTGGTCCTGGGGCCAAGTGTTTGGAATTGAACCCCAGCAGGGCTCCCAGGCTACAGGTGGCAACACTGCTATCTGGACAGGCACATGCAAGAGGCTGCTTACCTGGTTAAACCTCCGGGTAAAGGCCACAACGTTTGGGGCGAGACTATGTTTCTCCTTCTTACTCCATCCACAGCTGGCTAGTTCCTAGGAAGCAAAGAGTCCATGTCAACAGTGGTTCTAATCGGGGTGCAAACACAGCAGGGGCACCTGGCACCTGATTGGAACGTGGGTGTGGAGGAGGGGAAGAGCTGTCCCCACCAGAGTGGAAGACCCTCTGCCTCTGGAGAGGAGGGCTGGGAGGCGGTGCTCCTGGGACCCTAGAGAGGAGAAGGGGATGCTTTCTCTGCAGCCCGGCCCCATTTCCTAGGCCTTCTGTGCCAAAATACTCAACCTCACCACTGCCATTCCACCAGGAACAGAAATCCCCTCCTGAGAGAGGACATAACGCTTTAACTAGTGGGACTCATCCCCGGAAAGGCAAAGTCAAAATTTAAATCTGGCTGGAGAACCTCAGGTTTCATCAGCTACATGACATCCCCTGTTCCTGGGGTCAAGGAAAGCCTGATCCAAACCCACTGCAACCAGGGAAGCTTCTGGGATTACCTCGATTCCTGCCTGAAGCTGGACCCTCCCATCCATCATATAGCCAAAAGGGGACAGAGGAGAGGTTCCCTTTAAGATCTCTCTCAGGGGCCTTGTCTCTTCTTTTTCAGCAGATTTAGCATTATAGTTTGATCAAATTACCTAAAATTTACCTTCAGTGAGGCTGGTTCTGATCCAAGGAGATAACAGGAGCAATCTAAGGTGATTACTTTGGGGGGGAGGGGCTGTATAAAAAGCCCAAGGAAAGGCCCTATTCAAATGCCCAGCATTCTCAGCGGGTGCCCGAGGAGCCTGGCAGAGAATGGAGAAGGGTAGATTCTAAAGTTCTCCACCCCTAAGTGACAAGACCTCCTCTTAATTCCCATCAGGCCTCGGTATTGTTAATAACATTATTTTACCACACACCTGGAACTTTTGTAAGATCTTTAGTGAGAGCCAGATGTCCACCAACTGGAACAGACACAGATCAGAGTCTGCTAGAAAGCCAGAGAGAGCAGCAGGGATGGGCAAGACAGAACGTGCTGGCTGAGCAGTTAGGCCTGAAGTGCCGCGCCCTTCCAGTGCATCTCAGGACCAACTCTGAACCACAGCCTCGCTGAAGGCAGTGGACAGCTCTGGACACCAGATGAATGACCTGGCCTCGAGAACGATTGAGAACCAGCCAGAAGCTAAAAACAGCTCCTCCTCCCGGCCACCTCCTTTGTGTAAATGGCATCATCACCCTCCCAGCCACCCACGTGAAGAAATACAACCATCCCTGACGCTGCCAAGTCCTTCACACCCTAAAGAACTGTAATGACAATGATATTAACCCAGAACCATTTATCAAGAACCACACACACACACACACACACACACACACACACACACGCCAGCCCTGGAGAGGCACTTCCCATGTTATCTAATTCTCAGCACAACCATTTTAACAAAAAGAAAGGGCCTCAGTATCATTCGTCCTCTTTAAAAGATAATTTGACTCTGTTTTTCAAAAGTGCACATGGATGCCTTTGAGATGTAAAATTTACCTGTGTGGCCTGGCTGGGTGGCTGTTAGTTGGAGCGTTATCTCTTACACCAAAAAGGTTGTGGGTTCGATTCCTGGCTGGGGCACCTATGGTAAGCAACCAATTGATGTTCTAGTCACATCAATGTCTGTCTTTCTGTCTGTCTGTCTGTCTGTCTCTCTCTCTCTCTAAATAAACATATACCTTGGATGAGGTTTAAAAATAATAATAATAAATTATCTGTGTACCATGATTCTCCTTGTTCTGAAATGTATATTTGGCCTACCTGAGTTATATTTACTTCTTCCCCCTGATTCACCTTTTCACCTATTTTAATCATTTTGCAAATATATATTATTGCCCTTCAGTGTTTAATTGTGAGGACAAGAGCCTTTCTCCCCTGTGAATCCCAAAGCCAGTCCCAAAAAGGTATGGGTTATAATCAGATAGAGAAATGGATTCATAAAACTGATGTTCAAGGACTGAGGCATGCTTATTGCCTAATTTCTGGCCAATAGTTGCTCCTTTTATTATTATTTTTTTTACTTCTTTGATAAATAGCCAAAATTATATACATTTGTGTGTGTAGGTGTGTACATTTAATTGAGTCCTCAATCTTATACCACGCCATAAGTAACTTAGGAAGGCATCCTGAAAGGGAGCAGTGTGGATCTTCCCCTTGGAAAGATCAGGCTCAGCCCTAGCTAGTTTGGCTCAGCAGAGAGAGCATCAGCCTGTGGACTGGGGTCCCAGGTTCGATTCCAGTCAAAGGCACATACCTTGGTTGCAGGCTCAACCCCTGGCCCTGGTCGTGACATGTGCGGGAGGCCACCAATTGATGTGTCTCTCTCACATTGATGTTTCTCTCTCTATGCCTCTCCCCCTGTCTTCAACTGTCTCTAAAATTCAATGGGGTGAAGGGGTCAGGAAAATAAGTAAATAAAAATAAAATTATTAAAAAAGGAAAAAGAAAGACCCGGGTCAGATCCAACATGGTGCTTATCTTCTAAGAACCTCAATTTTCTCATCTTAAAATGGGTACAGTTCTCCATTTATCTGTGAAGTTCATCATGACCAGTAGATGAGATTAGCTCACCCGAGCACCCAGCACGTGATGTGTGATAAAGGTCATCTCCCACCTCTTCCCGTCACGTGCCACCAGAATCAGCTCCAGCTCCAGACACCCTCTGCTTCTCCCACACCACATTCTTGCTGCTGTCTTGAACTATTTAAAAATCTATTATTTCTCTTTCATTTTGCTGATGTCATGCAGGCAGGAACCAAAGCGTGCAGTTAATACATCTGCCCTGAATTTATCTGATTTGAGCATTTCTAAGACCGTGACTCAAAATCCGTGTGTGTAGTTCATGGGTTTTGACAATTCCCTAAGTAATCTTTTGCACTGGAAGGCCTGTAACATTTAGAACTAAAACCCCTCAGACTAAAGCTCTGTTGAAGGGCTTCCTTGATAAAATAGAAGGATCAAAGGACTTAGAGCCAAGGGCTCACCCCAAATCCCAGCCCTGTCATATCTTCCCGGGGCGACCGCAGGTAAGTTCACGTCTCTCGCATCAGCTTCCTGGTGGATGACACAGGGACGGTGACACCACCTCCACTGTGGACCGAGAGGGAGGCTGGTAGGGCCTGGCTCGCAGCAGATGCCGAGCTGCATCTGCTGAATGGATGCGTTCCTCAGTGCTGAAATCTCCCAAACGCCTCGCAGAAAGATTTATCAAGATGTCAAAAGAAATAAGGCCATTCTATCTCCTCAAACAGGCCCTGAGCCCCACCTCCTTGGCCTGCTCCTCTTCTGTGTTTGGCCTTATAGGATTACAAGAGATTCCATCTGTGTGAAGTTGGTTTGGAAAATGTGAGGTAATAGAACAATGCTCTTCCAGTCGCTAATGCCTAAAAAAGGTCCATGCTATGGAACGGATTTGAGTGGAATTAAGTTCGAGTTGACCAGAGGAGACGGGGCTGCTCCTAGGAGGGAGACAGGGTGTGGGCTGATGCTGGTAGGGTCGTGGTGGCCCCCTCCCTCCCTGAGGAGCCACTTAGCTGCCCTGGGCTGCGGGGGCGAGGAGTCTGGCATGGAAGAGCCTGCACAACCCACCGCCAGCTTCTCTGGGGCCTCTCTGTGAGGTAGGTGTTCCCCGGGTTCGTCAGGGAGGAAAAGATGTTAGAAGAAAACTTTCTACCAGTAAACGTAGAACTGCACCCTCCCCAGGCTTCCGGGAAGGGAGGCCCTTTGCCCACAGGACCACCTCCTCCTGGGCTCTAGGTCCGTCCCCTAGCCCTCGCTCTTTTGTTCCAGTTCTCCACCCTCTTTCTCCCCAATTTCCTCTTCCAACTATCACTTTAATGTGCATAAGCCTTTCCCATTAATAATAAGAATGGTGATGATGATCATGACAATGACATCTTTTCTAGACCTCCAGTCTACTTCCGCTCCTGCTCACTCTTTCTTCTCCTCGCAGGGAATGTCTTGAAAGGGCCATCGGTTCTCACTGTTTCAACTGGCTTCCCTCTCCACCTTTCTCCACTTTAATGGCCCTTTTGTTTTCTGTTCCTTTTTCTTTAAAAAAAAAAAAAATATATATATATATATATATATATATATATACACACACACACACACATTTTTCTTTTTATTTCAGAGAGGAAGAGAGAGATAGACACATCAATGACACGAGAAAATCATTGATCAACTGCCTCGTGTACACCCCACACTGGAGATCGAGCATACAACCCAGGCATATGCCCTGACCTGGAATCAAACTGTGACCTCCTGTTTCATAGGTCAATGCTCAACCCCTGAGCCACACAGGCTGGGCTAAAACTGCCCTTTTCTCTCCCAGCGACGACAACGTCCTGGCTAGGCATCCCCTCTGCCACATTGATCACTGTCCTTGCCCTTCAGCCCTGCGTTCTTCCGGTTGCCTTCTTGCCATTCAGGCCCCCACTCTCAGGCTTCTTTCCTGACACCTGTGCCCCGCCCCCAATGACCTCTGTCGAGGCTCCTGGTCTACATTCTCTGTGTCCGGTTCCCTCCGGAAGATCTCATTTACCGCCATGGCCTAACCGCACGTCTGTTCAACCCAAGTTTATCTCCTGAGCTCCATCCAGCCCAGGACATTCACCACCTGCTGGCCACACCTTCCGTGGCACCGCACACCACCTCAAAACCAGCAGGCCCAGCCCAAAAGGGCGTCTGACCGGCTGCCCTCCATGAAAAGCACACAACAGTGTGAGAGTCATTAGGCGTCCATTCTGACATCAAAGGAGAATGTTTATTACAAGGAAACTATGGAAAAACCCCTAGCTGACGTAAAACAACTTGGTCTCAGCGCCTTCATCGGCAAGCATTCCTTGGTGACAGCAAGTCAACGCCGCTTTCAGCTCCCCCCCAAAACTTCCCTGCCACACTGCTGGCCACACCGCCCGCAGTGCCCTCTCAGGCTGTCAGCTTTGTTCTGAGGAGTCTGGGAGTCAGATGCCCCGGGGTGGCCTGAGAAAGCCCTGACCCCGACCATGTCTCCGCCCTGGAGAAGAGACCTGGGGAGCGGGGCAAGTCCTCCCTGAAGAGCCTCCCCCCAAAGGATCTGGCTGCCAGGCCATAGGAAGCTGGTGCACACACGGTGCTTCCAAGCATGCGCTTACTCCTGACTGCGGTCTTCTCCAAATCACGTCCCTACAACACGTCCACACAGAAGAGGCACACCTCGAGGAAAGGGACCACCACCGGGCTAGCAGCCAGCACCATACCATTTGGCTCAGTGGCACCTGTCTCCTCCTCCCCCCTCTGTGCTCCTCCCCATTCCTCCCATCTGTCCTCTGGGACAATCTTCAGATTGGTGGAATAATCCCACACTTAGCCAAAGGAGTTCTAAAAACACCCCAGGTGAGGGCGGCCCCCTGAGACAGAGGGGAAGACCGGCCAGTCTTGGGGTTGGTGTGAGGAAAGGAGTAAGGCGCTTCAGGACTCTCACATGTCACTGGTGAGTATGCAAAATGGTACAGCAATATGGGAAAGCAGTTTGGCAGTTTCTCATAACATTAAACATACACATACCAAATGACCAGCAATCTCCTAATGCAAATATTTGTCCACACACAAAAACATATATGCATGTTTATGGCAGCTTCACTCTCAATTTCCCAAAACTAAAAGCAACCCAGATTTCATCAGTTGGTGAAGGAATAAACAAACTGTGAGGCAGCCATGTAATCAGATTAGCAGCCTGGTACACAACGCTCCTGCGCGGGGAGGGCCCAGACCTGGCTGCGATCGGGGCTGAAAGGGCTTCCAGCTGCAGGCCAGGCCTTCCTTCCCGGCTGCTGGCTGCTGGCCGGGACCCTCCTTCGTCCCGCGCCGCTCCATGGTGGTCAGCACACCGCATAGTGAGTGATAGAACTCCCAGTCTCCCGATGAACTCCCGAGGGGATAATTTGCATATTAGCCTTTTATATAGAGAGATACTGTATGCTCAGCAGTAAAGAAGGGACTAAGTGCATCAGCACAGATGAGTGTCAAGCTTTATGCTAAGTGAAAGAAACCAGGCACAAAAACATTATATGATTCCACTGATACGACATTCTGAGAAAAGTAAAAACTACAGGGGCAAAAATTGGGTCCCTGTTGCCAGGGACTTGGGACAGGAGGCAGACTGACTACAATGGGGCACAGGGTCATTTTAAAGCAACAGGCATTCTCTTTATGGATTGTGATGGTTTACGTGAAAGTATACATCTATCAAAACTCAACAAACTGTTCACTAAAAAGGGTGAATTATACTGGATGAAAGCAAACCTCCATAAATATGACAAGAAGAAAAGAAAAGAAAAGAAAAGAAAAGAAAAGAAAAGAAAAGAAAATTGTCCAAGCATATATGACTGTGAAGGGAAATCACATAATAACAGCTGAGCAAAAAAACTACGGAAGGGCTCTGGAGGGGGAAAATTAATGAGATTAAAAAATTGATAGAAATAAAAATAGAAAGTTTGAAAAGATTTGAGGACATGACAAAGGCAAATGATAATAGAAAGAAAGCAATTATAATCTCTAAGAATAACAAAAACCAAGAATTCCTATTTGTATAAATTTAACTGTGATATGTGTTTTTAAATTTATGTGCATTTAAGTAGTACATATTTAATACATTTAAATATGTTTTAGTAGTTGTATCTGTTTAAATATTACATATCTTTATACATTCTAATATCAGGCAGTTGGATTGAAAAGAAAGAGAATCTGCAGGTCCCTGATGAGAGGCACATTCTCCCTTGAATGACGAGGGTCATCAGAGAATGAAATGCCACCTTGGCACACCACAGAGTGGCACTGAGCAGCATGTGCATGCCGTGCCTTGGGTAATATTTACATAGCCGTAACAATAATAAATGCTGCTTGTTGGTTTTCAACTTTTAGGGTCAACCTGAGGGAAAGTGTGATGGACTTGGTTGTAGCTGCAGAATGTCCAAATGTTAATTTAACTAATCTGACAATGAGAAGGTACAGCTGATGGAGGTGGCAGGTGGGGGGAGCGGGGAGGAGGCGTAGGAAGTGAGCAGTCGGGATACACTGTTTAAAGCTGTTGAAACTAGAAATTAAGGTTTCCATGCACCAAATAAAGTTCCAAAAGTCACCAATAGAAGAAAAAACGGTTTAAAGAGTTCACCTCAGGAAAGGAGTGGGAGTAAGGGATTGACCCTTTTTTCACAAGATCTTCTATACTATCTGATTATCATGTACAGGATAACTTTAAACAAATTTTAATAGATGATATAATTCAATGTCACACACTGTAACCCTTCTAAAATTAAATCTTCACAGTCGAGTAATTACTCAAAAGTATACAATTTTTTTTTTTTACAAAGTCATCACCAGCTTATAACCTGCCAGTGCCAACATTTATAAATAACAGTTTTCACGTGCCCACTAGAAGCTTCTGTACCTTTTGGTGGAGTACTCCTGCGAAACCACGGCCAGCTGGACCTTCAGGAGACAGGCCTGTCCTACAGAGAGATGTTAGGGCTTTAAGCAAGGGGAGCCCAGGGGAGGCAGCAGCTCGCTGGGAGCCGGACAGAGTCCTGGAGGCTCCTGCAGGAGCTGCCTAAACCCTCCCTGGAACAAAACCAGCCGTAAGGAAAAATGGAAGGAGAAGAGACAGGAAGGAGAAAGGCAAAGGAGGCAAGGAAAGCGAGTAAGAATGGAAGAAAGGAAGGAAAGAATGGAGGGAGGGGGAGACTGAGGAAGAGAAGGAGGAAGGAGTGAGGGAAGGCAGGGCTAAGTGACAGCAATATGCCAGGGCCTGGAGGGGCTCAGTGGCCATCTTGTGGGGTAGACAGGCATAACTCAAAGCAGCAAAGACACCTACACTGCCCTGCTTTGTTCCCCAAGGCTGAGGGGCTAAAGACACTTCCAGGTCCAAGCCTTCTGAGTAGCTGTCCGTGGGCAGCAGCGTCCTTACCTCTTTCTTAGATGATGATGATGATGATGAGGAGGAGGAGGAGGAGGAGGAGAAAGAAAGAGAAAGAGAAGGGGAAAGGTGAGAAGAAAGGATAAAGAAGGATGAGAAAGAGAGAAGGAAAGGACAACAGTAAGCACGTCTGCATTCCTTTCTTTATCGGAGTTAACATATGTTTTAAGACAGCGGTCACCAACCTTTCGGACCTCACGGGCCACCAGTGGTCCGCAGACCACCAGTTGGCGACCGCTGTCTTAGGAAACATAGCCAGGAACAACACAAACATGCTGCTGCTTTGTTGGAGCCTGTGTCCTACAGGAAGGGGGAGATGAGAAACCTGTAATAAGTCAGATGGCAAATCCCAGTAAAACATTAACAGGATGAAGGAATGGGATGCTGGGAGGGGATGCCAGGTGGCTGGCAGGTGGGCACTGGCGTGGAGACAGGAGGTGAGGCAGCTCTGCAAGTAAGTGCAGGGAGAGGCTTCGAGGCAGAAGGAAGGACGGGTGCACAGAGCCTGGGTGGCAACCGTGGGACCTCTGAGAACGTCGAGGTGGCCGGTGTGGTTACAGCGGAGTGAGCCTGAGGGACAGTGGGCAGGAGGTGGTGGGAAAGGAAGGGGGTGGGGAGGCCAGACCCTGAGGGCCGGGAAGGGCTGGATTTTGTTCTGAGAAGAATGGAAAGAAATGGGGAAGAGGTAGTTCCCAAAGCCTCGTGCTGTATAAGTTTACTGCTTTGATAACATGAGTGCAGACAGACCAAAACCCCTGAAGTGCTCTTCTGCTGTTCTACGGCCGTCTGTACTAGAATCTGACACGTGGAGTGTCAGGTGGGATCCACTGGCTTCAGTAATTTGAAATAAACGCCTGCTAGGGGCTGTGTGTGTGGAGAAGGGAAGGGGGCAGGCCCAGGGAGGCATGAAGGTGAGGGCCTCCACCGGGCCTCAGCACCCCTGGCTAGACAAACACGAGAGGGGAGAGTCGCCAGGGACAAATGGCGCCTTCTGTGAAGTGAGGGTGTGTGACGAGGGGGAGAACGCTGAATAAATAGAAGTTAATTCTTTTTTCACAGCGTTGAGTCATAGTTTCTATAGAAAAGCAACTCGATTATAGCCACCACTACTTCATCAAATCCCCAAACTACTGTCTGCTCAGAAAACATGCAGACTTGGGATCATGAAGATGATGCAAATTTCCCAAAACATTCCCTGTCCAGCCCTAGCGCTGCGCAGCTCTGCGTAATGAGAACCAGCTGTCAGCGCAGGGCCGCGGCCAAGGCGCCCTGAGCACAGGCTCCCTCCGCCCGCGGGACGAGAACGGCCTGGGAGCAGAGCAGAGAGCAGCTATGGGCAGTGCCCACCGGCAGGCCCAACAGGAGCCCACAGGGCCCCCCTTCTTTACCCACTCGCACTGGGGATGAGACTCAATTCCCTTCCCCCAAATTCCTGGGGAAAGTTTTTTCCAAATAACATCATTCAGATGCTCTTTTTAGAAAAAACCACTAGTGGTTTTCTTATTAGGGACCTAGTATATGTTCATTACAGAAAATCTGAATAATGCAGAGAGCCGCAGAAGAAAATTTAGGTCACCACTAGCCCAATACCCAGAGAAAGTCAGAGTTTGCATTTGGATCAATAGCAACAGCAGCAGCGTTTACTGAGTGCTCATTAAACGCCAGGCACAGGGTCAGCAGCCTTACATGCATGTATCCGTAGTCACTGAATTCTCACAGCACTGTCTGACAGGTACCATTACTGCCCCCTGTTACAGATGAAAAGACAACAGCTTACTTGGAAAAGTTACATAATTTGCTCACATCCTCAGATGTAGTCAGTATGAGAACCAAGATTCACACTCAGGCAGGCTGTTGGTGTCAGGCGCCTGGGCCCTTCGCCACCGAGCACCTCTGTCCCCTGGTCAGTGGCCACTCCCCAATCCCAGTGCAAGGCACACACACATGTGCACACTCATCTCAAAAACTGAACTCATCCTGTATGTGTGGTTTGATAACATGCTGCCGTCCTTACTGTGCTACCAACATCTTCTCACATCTGCCCCATCCCTCCTTTGGTAGAATTCCTATGATACACACATGACATCTCCTAGAAACAATTCATCATGTTTGTCTCCTTTGGTTTCCTTGGAGTTCTAAGAGAACACTGTAGCTCATCTTTTGACTCTGGTTTTGTGCAATCTCTAATCTGCAGCTCACTGTTTCCACTGCAACTGGAGATTGGCAATCACGTTTTTCAGCACAATTCAGTCCTTACCCTTGGTCTTCACATACTGTAGGGCCACCCCGAACACTGCCAGGAACACAGGAAATTTCTGGAAGTACCTGCTTCATGGGAAGATGCAGGCAACTACCTAATCTTTTGTACTGCTTTCCAGGTTTTGGCCAAACAAACTTTCCTATGTCTGGTGAGTATGCTAAACACCACACCAGAAACCGTAAAAGTTAACTCAAAGGTTCCAGAACCATATGATTTCACCAGCGAGTCCTCTCCGACTTCTAAAGAATACCTAATTCTTACACTAAATAATTTATTCCAGAGCACAAAAAGTGATAAGAAAAAGTCCCAAAACCTAACACCTACCAACTGCAGAACAAGAGGGGAAAAGAATCATCCCACATGGATGAGTCCGCTCATACAAACTGCACTGGGATTCAACTCCTCCTCCAGCGCTACCCTACCTCCTCTGCTCATTCACAGCTCTCCATCACTCTGACAGATAAACTTCCTGCCACACACACACACACACACACACACACACACACACACACATCCCACATTACCTAGCAGGTCTGTCAAAGAAATACAGGAATAAGCTAGTGTTATGAAAATTTTAGCACAACAGCGCATCGATAAACCAAAGAAGATAAAATTTTGCTCATTACCTTGAAGTATGATGTTCATCTCAGATACTTCAAGGTAATGAGCAAAATGAAACATTTGTTTAGATTTTAAAAAGGACTTAGAAGTTTAGTAACATCTATCTCAAACCAACAAAGAAAGACACTACAGAATGTGAATTGAAATTAGAAACAACAGGTGGTGCAGACTTTCTCTACCAGGTTCCCTGTCTGGACCACAGAACACAGAAAATGGTGGCACTCTCTCTGTTCTCCAGACTGCAGTGTTTCCCAAAGTGTGGTATGCGTACCCCCAGGGGCACGGGAAGAGTTTGGTGGGGGTACGCGTTGCACCGGAGTTTGGTGGGGATGTGCACTGCACCGTGCTTAGCTGCGCCTAATTCTGTGTTCTCATGACTCAAGTCAAGACAGTCTTGTGAGGCGTGAGATGGTCTGGTGTGTAAATAAATGTTATTTATAATGTAACTTTTATTTATATTTTATTATGCATAATTTTATTTTTTGTTTATTATTATTTTGTGTATGTATCAAAAAAAGAAAAAAGAAATATATTTTGATTGTTATTAAGATACACCCTTTTTTTGACGAGGGGTATCAGCAGTACGAAAATTATAGAAGGGGTAGAGATATGTCAAAAGTTTGGGAAACACTGCTCTAGAGAATGGGGCCTTTGTTATAACGGACCTTCGGGCCTTAGGCTTAATTCTCCCATGGATTACTGGCTGAGAAAGCCTAGAAGCTACAACCCAGAAATATCATGCAAGACACATATTTTACATTTTCTAATAGCCAGACTAAGGACATGCCCGGCCCCTCCTGCAGTCGGCCTGATTACAGTATGGAGCGAGGCAGGGCTGCGGGAGGAAGTCACAGGGGAAGTCTTGATTCATCAAATTAATAGTTTCATCCAACATCACCTTGAACGAGTGTTCCCCCACTCCCAGGAACTTGGTTTTTATCACCAGCTGCTTGAAGTCCCTGGACAGAGCACGATTTCCGGATAAAAGCCAGACGTTTGATAAATTCCAGTAATGGCTCCACAGCAGGACACAGTACAGGAGTGCTGGCTGTTTTGACATGTGAACTGCCGGATGGTGACCACAGACAGCCGGTGCACAAGCCGATCGGGAGGAATGGCTCTTTCTAAAAAGCCGTTTCCTCTCCTGAACGACCAAAAGGAAAAACCAACCTTTCCAATGTTTGATCTATATAGGGATACTTATTTAAATTAGAAGTGTGAGGAAACCTTTCAGACGGAGCCACTAGCCTTTGATGGTGTGAAACCACCTTTTATAAGACAGGGAGTGAGACCATGGCTTCAAGCCCAACCTCAGGCCCGGCCAGCTCCTCAACTGTCTCGGCCCCATCTAATCGGCAATCGCCAGCCAGTCTTTGCAAAGGGCCTCCTCCGTGCCAGGCACTGTGCAAGGCTTGGGGGACAGAGCAGTGAACAGGGCATTTGCCGTCCAGCGGGGAAGAAAGACCTTGTTAATTATGACTGTGTTACTAAATGCCTAAGACAAGTTCAGAGTGTGAAGACAGAGTGCCACTCAGGGCCGGCTGAGCTAAGGAGCCGGGGGCTAGTGGGGACAGATAGCACAGAGGGCGTGCACAGAGGGCTAGCGCACCAGGCAGAGAGCAGCAGTGCACAGGCCCGGAAGGAAAGCTGGGGTAGGAGAAGCAGAGAAGCGAGTGGGGAGGGCCAGAAGAGGGGCTGATACACCAGGTCTCACAGGCCTGCACACCCATCCTAAAGACATGGAACTGATCCTATGGGCACAGGGAAACCAGTGGCAATTCTGAAGCAGCTCAGTAACGTGCATAGCAATTTGGAAATTGCAGGGGGGTGGGGGGTGGGGGTGGCGGCAGAGTAGGATGAGGCAGAGTGCATGCAGAGGTGCTGGCTGGCAGGTAAGCATGTACTGGTACACTGAGGAGGAAGTGAGAGGGCAGCCTGAGCTGGAGGAGGCACAGAGGAGTGGCCGATGGGGAGACAGGATGCAAAGCGTAGAGAATGCAGGGGAGGGAGGAGTCGCTGATGACAAGTTTTTGGCCTGAGTGGAAAGGTGTGCCATTACAGGGGAGGGAGAGCACAGCAGGATTCTGGGGAAAGAATCACAGGCTTGGTTTGGAGCATGCTGTGGCCAGGGGGGCTGTAGGACTTTGGCTGCTGGTTGACCAGCTTCTTGAAGGAAGCACCGATCTGCCAGTGCCTATAGAACCAAGTTCCACGAGGCCGGGGCATAGCATTCTGGACCTCTGCGATGGGACCACTCTATCCTCTGGTCTAGTTTTCCACATCACCCTTCACCTCTCTTTGGCTCTAGCCAAACTAAGCTGTTCACTGGCCCCAACTGCCTTAGCTGTTTTCAAGCTGCTCCCTCCCTCCCCCTGGAATGCCCTTTGTGTCCAAATCATACCAGCCTTCCCAGGCCAGGATGCTTACCTCCCAAACGGCGCTGAGTCTGGCCCTTCAGTGTGGCCCTTACAGTTATATATGTGAATGTCTTACCTTCCTCATTCGGCCAGGGGTTTCTCACCCATTCTCGAGTCCCTGGAGCACCAGGCAGGGAGCCTCACACACAGCCAATATGTGGGAGACGACTGGAGAACGAGCATGGAAAGCCGCCATGCCAGAGGCCCGGGAACGTCTAAGCAAGCCATATGAAGATCATCTGGAAGGCTATCTCCTCTAATTACATTCATATCTATAACGCCACGCGGAGACCTCAGACATCTGGCCCCTGTGCACATCACCCTCCTCCAGATGCCACTCAGACTTCAAGGGCCGCCTGGACCTCGACTTCAGCACATAAGACTGCTCGGCCCACCCCCACGTCAGAGGGCAGTGGCTTGGAACCACCGCATCTTACGGTCTCCTGGGGTCTGAGATGGACTGAGCCTGAGTGCTCCTGGACCGGGAGGCGGGCAGGGCGGCCGAGGAGGGGGCTGTGCTCTGCAGCGTGGGCCAAGGCTGCAAGGGAAGCGTCTGGGCTCGGCGTTGCCCTCCAAAACGTTTATGCACAATGCGGGGAGTGGGGGGGGGGAGGATCACAACTGTGTTTATGAGAAGGTTTTATCCAAGAACCTCATATTTTCCACGGAAGGAAAAGCTGATCTACATATAAAGATTCAAACTTTCAAGACCTACCCTCAAGAGAACGAAACAATCTTCAGCCATAAATTAAGAGTTTGCTCTAAGCTCTCCCTCCGGAGGGCTCCACACCCCGGCTGGGCCCTGCCTGTCTGCCAGTCTAGTCGGAAGGCAAACAACACAGGCTATTTGTAATGACAAGCAAACACTAATGAATTTCGGAGCACGTCTGGTGCTTGCATTTATGGATCATAAAATCATCTGGCTGCTTCTGCCCGAGCTGACGTGCCAATGAGGCAACCCCAAGTATTTACGGGCAGGAAGGGGCTGCCAGGACCACTCTGTGAGGGAGGCCAGGCGAGGGGGGCTGCCTGTTGATCTTCCCATTACATACAAACCCATTTTTATGCTCTGACACTCAGACTAAATCTTGGCATGCAAAATCCTATTAAACAGTATTTATTTTTTTAATATCTTGGGGTGGGAGGGAGAGTCAATGTAACTGTCTCAATTGAATTCAGGTACAAAGCTAGTCAGATGGCTTTTTAAGTATACGCCAGATATAAATAAAGGATTTTAAATGCTGTTGGGTTTTTTTTTTCCAGTTGGAGATATAATCTATCTAATATATCCAACTGAATATTAAGTGTCCAGAGGAAGGGAACTTCCACACACATCACCGGCCACCAGGGCAGCCCCTCATTGCCCAGCCCCCTCATTGCCACGCTGCCAGGGGAGGGAACCGAGGCGCTGAGACCCTTCCACCCCAAAGGGCTGCACAATCAAGCTGCCCACTGGCAGTCTGGGGCCCCCAGAGGCTGACTCTCATCCCTCAAGGAGTCGCACACAGAGACCACAGGAAGAGTTACTAAAATGCAGACGTAGTGCCTGTATAAGGGGATCTTTCTTAATCCTAGCAAATATGTAAAACTTACTTTCTAATGGGCAAGTGCTCCCACCCCTGACCTAAGCTGTATGCAAATAAAAGCTGTCTGACATGGGCCATTTGTTCAGAGGCATTAATTTTCAGGAGGCATCACTCATTCAACCAACTCCTGCGCCCCGCCCACCTTCGCAGGCTCTGTTCAGAAGCCTGCACAATATTATCATGAAAGGCACTGGCTGGAGCAGATGGGGGTCTCAGAGCCAAGGCCCCCAAGAAGCAAATGACATAAGAGGACAAAGGGACAATCAAGGACACTGGCTCCCCAGCACATGCCCAGCTTCTGATCACTCCTGCTTCTCTGCAAACCGCACCTTGCTCTAAACCCCATCACAGAGTGGCAAGTCACCTTGATTAACATAAACTTGAGCCCCATCGGACCATTAATGATCCTTGTGTGCAAATTTGAATGTAGATGGAGAAGGGAGAAAAGCAGCAGCCCCCAGACTCAGGAGCTGCATCCGGGGACCTCCTTGCCTACCAGGAAGTCAGGGAGCCAGCGTGGAAGCAGGTCAGAGGGTAGAGATGGAAGCAGAGTGCCTGGCCAGGCTTCCAGGCCTGGATCCCAGGCTCCATCCACTTCCAGCTTCCATGAGACACCCCCTCGGGCTTATAGCAAATTCCCCTTTTTGTTGGCAAAGTCCCCCTTTTCTGTTACTTGAAAGTAAAAACATCCTGACTCACCTGGTTACCCACAATTTATTCCTCACAGCACCTCGGCCTGGGTGGCCTCAGTGGAGGGAGGGATGAGGAGGGAAGAGGAAGGGCGGGCTCGCTGCTCTCAGGACCCTCCTCCCTCTCAGCATCACCCATCCGGCTGCTCTGGGTGTCGCTGCGGCCACTTCCCTCAAGGCTGCCCCTTCAGGTGTATTTTCCCCCAGGTCCCACTAGTGTCCAAATACTTTGGCTACTAATGAGTCTCCAGTGGCAAATCAGCCCCAAGATCCCTCCCCGAGGCCAGGAGCCCTCCCATACAGATCAGCACTCCTAAGAACCTAGACTTCTGCCCAGGGGCATGCAGTAATGCCCACAGAATCCAAGCCAGACGTGTTCTATTTGCAGCCATGGCTCTAGGTATCTCCAGGCAGGAATCTCACATTCAACATGCACAAAACCAAATTCTCCAAGGGCCCCGTCCCACCTTCCATCATCTCCTGTCCTCCACCAGCCACCCAGCTGCCCAGCCTCTTTGAGTGTGACCCAGCCCGAGGTGGAATATTTTGTTCACTCCTGTCCCGCCTGCCTTGCACTCTCACTTAAAGCCTAGATGGTACTCCCTTTCCTAAAAACATTCCTTCTCCTCCCCTTCATTTGACCAAATCCACCTCATTCTGCAGGGCTTGGCTAAAAACTAGACAAGCTTTCCTAACCACCCCCACTTCCCAGACCACATGGATGCTCCTGTGTGTACGTGCAATCCTTTTTCTGTTCTTTTTAATATATATATTGATTTCAGAAAGGGAGCGGAAGAGATGGAAGCGAGTGGCTGCCTCCTGCACACCCTCTACTGGGGATAGAGCCCCCACCCACTGGTTCACAGGTCAATGCTCAACCACATAGGGAGCCACATCAGCTGGGCCCCCTCACTATCCTTTACTGCCATGCTTGTTGAACTGTCTGTCTCCGCTCCCTCCAGAGACTATAGGATAGCAGCTAAGAATCGAAGTTGTTTGCCTTTGTACACTAAGTACTTGGCTATAGCTGATGTTGAGTAACTAATTGCTGACTGGATGAGTGCTATCCTGTATCAATGAGCAGGAGGTGATGTGATTTGAAAAAGTGAATTTTCTAGATAGAAGTTCAATTCTTTACTGAACAAATACTATGTGCCCAGGACCATACCAAGCATTTGAGAGACAACACACTAGATGTGGTCCCTGCCGTTGAGTTTCAGGTCCTTTGGAATCGAATGAAAGCTATGGGCTCCCTCCACAGTAAAATATGTGTTAAAAATTATGTGAAATTTTATACATAATTTATCTTCACATTAAATCTAAATGAAAAAATATTTCCAGAGATTATTTCTCTCTTTCCTATTTTTCAAGCAAAAAAGAATTAATACTAACTTCCTGAAAAGAATTTTTTTAAAAGCCAAACTAGTGCCAATGAGAACAAACATGAATTATAGCGCTGCAGACTGGAACGAGAGGCAGTTACCAGGGGCTGACATGTGGACCCTCAAGCCAGACCACCCGAATTCGAATCTGACTCTGAGCAGATCAATTAACCTCTCTGGCCTCAGTCTACTCATTTGAAAATAAGGATAATAAAAGTGCCTTCCTGACCCTAGCCAGAGGGCTCAGGTGGTTAGAGCATCTTCCCAATACACCAAGATTATGGATTCAATCTCCCGTCAGGGCAATACAAGAAGCAACCAATAAATGCAGAAATAAGTGGAACAAATTGAGGTTTTTCTCTTTTTATCTCTTCCTTCCTCCCTCCCTCTCTCAAATTAATTTTTAAAAGTGCCTTCCTTATATGACTATTATGAATATTCAATGGTTCAGTTTATATAAAATTATTAGAATAGTGACTGACACAAAAGTTATAATCACTATTATTGATTATAAAATTGAACTTGTGAAACACTCCTTGACATCCAACACATGATGCTCCTTGACACATTATACCTTGATATTCAGTCCACTTGACTTTGTTTTCCAACAGATGCTGAAAACCCTGACTGTAAACCCCACCGGATCATCACTGCAAAGCCCACTTATGAGAGAGTCGGTGAGTGTCAGATGTCAAAGCCGGCAGTGAGCCCTGCTGGCTCAGTGGTTGAGCGTCAACCTATGAACTAGGTCAAGGTTTGATTACTGGTCAGGGCACATGCCTGAGTTGTGGGCTCGATCCCCAGTGTGGGGCATGCAGGAGGCAGCCGATCAATTATTGTCCCTCATTGATATTTCTATCTCTTTCTCTCCCTCTCCCTTCTTCTCTGAAACCAATATATATATATATATAATTTATTATTTTAATTGATTTATTATTATTAAATGCATATTTTAGTTAATTTCTTATTTAATTAACTTATTATTGATTAATTTATTATCTCCAAGAGTTTTCCAGTTGAATCAAGTCCATGTCATTGTCTTTTCTCTTGAGCCACCAAGGAAAGTAGCGTAAAGGTCTCCGTCGCTTATGGGCTGTCCCCAAGGAAGGACTGTCACCACACTCCCTGTGTGCTTTGTTGAGTGGAAGAGTCTTCCAGAGAGAAGGGCGGGGCTTCTAGGTATCTCCAGATTCCTGCTGCTGAGACTCTGCCACTCGCGGCTGCACAAATATTTCCTCCAGCGACACAAAGTTTACCACCTTGTCCAGCCCAGGCTCCTCAGGGGGCAGCAGGGCCAAAACCGCCCATTTTTCAGAACCATCTATAATGGTGAGTTGAAAGATTTACCTCATTCACATGGCCAAAAATAGCTGGTAAGTAAGCCAAGCCATGAATGAATTCCTCTTTCTCTGTTTTGTGTGTTTTGCTTTACTTTCAAAGAAAAAAAAAGTAGGGCTTCAGTCTGAAGTTCAGGCAAGTACCTCCAGGCTTGTCCTTGGAGAGCCGGGAACCGGGCAGGGGAAGCAGCGAGCCGTGCAGCCCAGGTCACAGCAGAGCCTCCAGCGGAGCGGCAGCTTGGGCCCGGCTCCGCCAGGACTGCAGGCCCTGGGGCCACAGCCGCCTGACAGCAATGCATGCGGCCACAGAAGGCCCCGCCGCGGTGGTAGGCAGGCCCTCCTGCTCCATTAAAGCTTCCAACCAGATGTGTTGCCAGGCAAAGCAGAAGCTTCATCCACACAGACAGCCTTGACATTCCTTTCAGTCAGAAGTTAGCGTGGCAAGGAAACCGTTTGCCGTTTTGAAGACTTGGAAGTTTCCCAAAGGGGTCTGCAGTAAAAGAACTCTTCTGGAACACTGACAGCATGCAGGTAACAGATGCCAGCAGGAGACCATTATGAGCAGTTTGGGCTATGAATTACAATAGAAATGGAGAGGCTGCTGACTCTTCCCATGACCCACTTCAAAATGCCAGAAGATGGAGCTAGTCTAGAAATGACACCTTTGACATAGGAACTGCTTTAACCTCCTTCCTGTGCTCACACCACAACTCAGCCTGGTCAGGTCCCAGGTCCGTGGCCTCACCGCGTTCTCTCCTGCAGAGTGGCTTCCTTCACGTGGCAGAGCACTAAGCACCTCTGAGGGGATTCCAAAGTTAGGTTTCTGTGCTGGGGTAAGTCCAAATTTAGGAAAAGTTCCAGGCTTTCCGAGGGAAGCCTTCTCCCCATGAGTCTTTGGGAGATGGGTGCCCTTTCCTCTCTCAGGTGTCATGTGATCACTGACAAGAGTACTACCACTGGACCATGAAACCTATATAATTTTATTAACCAGTCATCCCAAAAATATACAATTATTTTAATATTTTTTATCTTTATTGTTAAAAGTATTACAAATGTCTCCCTTTTTCTCCCGTTGACCCCCTCTATCCCTAATAAATTTAATTTAAAGAAAGAAGATGGATGGATATGAATGTGATAATTCAAAAAAGTACAAAAACAAAAGTAGCTTGCACTCTTTTCATTTGACATTTTCTGACTTCAGCTGGAATCAGTGTAGACACAAAGAGATGCACATGATGGTAAAAGAAGTCAGGAGAAGAGGAAAAGAGGAACAAAGAATAGAGTTAGATCCAACCAGGTCAATAATCACTTTAAATATAAATCCCAATTAAAGGCAGAAATTGTTAGAGTGGATGAAAATGCAGGAGTCAACTACATGCTGCCTGCCACAAACCCACTTTAAATACCAAGATACAAATAGGTTGAAAGTAACAGGATGAAAAAGATATATCATGCTATCTTAGTTCAAATTGCTGTAACCAAAATTCCATAAATGGAATGGTTTGTAAACAACAGAAATTTATTTCTCACAGTGCTGGAGGCTGGGAAGTCCAAGATCAAGATGCTTGGAGAATCAGTGTCTCCTGAGGGCCCAATTCCTGGTTTGTAGACAGCATCTTTTCACTGTGGCCTCATATGGTAAAAGAAATGAGCTGTTCTCTTTTATAAGGTCACTAATCTCAGTTATGAGGGCTCTACCCAAAGGCAATATATCCTAACCACACAAAGGTCCATGTCCTAATACCACCATCGTAGGAGTTAGGGTTTCCACATATGAATTTAGGAGGCACACAATCATTCAGACCATAGCACATGCTAGCACTGATCAAAAGAAAAATGGCTATATTATCAAACAAAGTCGATTTCACACCAAGAATATTACCAAGGATAAGGCAGTTCATTTCATAATGATAAATGGTAAATTCAATAGGAGGACATAACAATTATAAATGTTTATGCAGCTAATAATAGAATTTCAAAATCCATGAAGCAAATCCTGATAGAACTTAAAAGAAAAACTGACAGATCTACAATTATAGTGGGAGATTTCAACATTCTTCTCTCAATAGTTAATAGAACAAATTGGTAGAAAAAATCAGTTAGGATATAGATGACTTCAATATCACTATTAACCAACTTGACCTAAATTATATTTATAGAACAGTACAAAAAATAGCAGAATACACATTTTTTTTTCAAGTTCACTCAGAACTTAACCAAGATTGACCATGTTCTGTGCCATAACTCAAATATCAATGAAGAAAGGTCTCAAATGATTGACCTCAGCTTCCATTTCAAGAAACTAGAAGAGCAAATTAAACTCAAAGTGAGCAGAAGAAAGAAAATAATTAAAAATATGAACAGAGCCCTAGCTTGTTTGGCTCAGGAGACAAGAGAGTCAGCCTGAGGACTGAAGGGTCCCAGGTTCAGTTCCAGTCAATGGCACATGCCTGGGTTGCAAGCTCAATCCCCAGTGTGGGGTATGCAGGAGGCAGCCAATCAATGATTCTCTCTCATCATTGATGTTTCTATCTCTTTCTCCTTTTCCTATCCTCTCTGAAATCAATAAATATATAAACTGAGTGACCAGATTATAATGATCTCTGAACACATAATAATCTGGCCACTCGGTGTATATCTATATAATAAAAGGCTAATAACAAATTGTCCCCTTGACCAGGAGTTCAACCAGCAGGCAGGCAGGCCAACTGCCCATGTCCCCTCCCCCTGCCCAGGCTGGCCGGACCCTACCCATGCACAAATTCATGTACTGGGCCTCTAATATATATATAGAGAGAGTGGCCAGATTATTATGCATTCAGAGATCATAATAATCTGGCCACTCAGTGTATATATGAACAGAAATCAATAGATTAATGTAAGGTTTGAGGCGCAGGAAATTGAAGTCAAAGACCACCAAGACATATTAAAGGAAGGTTTATTTCCCAGTAACGAGTGGGACTCATTACAGAGGTAAAGAAATCAGAATTAAAGGAGGGGGGAAAAGAGAAAGGACCCAACCGGGCTGACTCCACAGATGGAAATGGAGAGCAGCAACATGTGGAGGGTGGGGGAGCCTTCTGAGGGGAGGAACAGGAAAGAGTTGGACCCAGGGTGGAACAGGAAGGGGTGGGCCCCAAGGTACTTGGCATGCGCTGATTGGTGGTTCAATGTCTTGGGGATGTCTTGGTGGCAGATGCCAGTAATGTCATAACTCTGCCCACCAGTTGGGGGGAGGGAGGATCTCATATCCCAGACTTTTTTATATTTTTTAAAATTGAGAGTCTGTGCAGGGTCAGAGGCTGGAAGTCCATCTTCCATAGCTACTTCCAGTTGAGAGGGAGCATCATTAGGGGCATCTACCTGGAGTCTCAAGGCTTCTGATACTAGGTTTTCTCCTACCTTCTGGTTGGTGAATGCCCGCATTCTGCTCTGCAAAAGACTAGTAATACAGCGCATGAGAAAGGGGGTAGGTAAAGAGGAAAAGAGAGCGATCCCATTGAGTCACTTGGGAGGTAAAGGCTAGTCCTGAGGCTGCCATAGCATCACTTGTCTGGTTTTGCTGCTTTTTGGAGCCTGGAGCTGAAACACAACTGAGACCTAGATGTTATTTTCAGGGAGGAGAGAGAATAGGGGGTCTCAGTTGCCTCACTAGTGATATGAAACAGAAGAATAGGTTACCCTGGGAGTGAGGTTCTTGTTTTGCCCCTTGCTGGGCATCCACATGTTTCTTGTAGGTCCTGAGATAGGAATTCAAAATAGGTAGAGCAGTGGTTAGCTCCCTATGGCAGTTCTAACTCCTCCTTAATGCTGAGGGTTAGGAGGAGAGGGATTATCTGGACTCCTCTTTTGTCAGATATGATGGATACGGGGACAGGTAAAGACTGATTATTGGGGGTTGCATCTACATTGGGTGAAATAGATGAGAGTACAGGTTCCTGACCAGCTGATGGGGAGACAGATGTATGTGTTTTCCCCAAAGGGGAAGAGAAATCCCTGATCAAGGAGACAAGCGTATAGGACTAAAGAGAAGAGGTAGACTAAAGGGTACGAGATTCCTTTTTCTAGTTCCCCACTCCAAGCTGAGAGAGTAGTCACCATGGCACTACCAATAAGAGGTGACAGATGAGTGATTAAGATTATACTGCAGTTAAAGTGGGAGGGAAAGGGAAGGAAAGGAGTAGTGAAAGCCAGGGACCTGGATGGTTGGATAAGAGGTTAGACATTGAATATTCTGGTTTAGCTTAAGAAGTATCCAGCAACCTTGTCCTGCCGAGCTTAGAGACTGAAGCCTCACTTTCTTGCTGAGAGTAACTTTTTCCTTCCTTCCTTCCTTCCTTCCTTCCTTCCTTCCTTCCTTCCTTCTCTTCTCTTCTCTTTTCTTTTCTTTTCTCTGTCTCTTCTTCCTTCTCTTCTCCATCTTATCACATGCACAAACCTTCACAAATTTCACTTTCAAATTAGCCTTCAAACCTTCTTTACATGATGTGAGGTCCTCCCTCCCCCCAACTGGTGGGCAGAGTTATGACATTACTGGCATCTGCCACCAAGACATCCCCAAGACATTGAACCACCAATCAGCACGTGCCGAGTGCACTGGGTCCAACCCTTTCCTGTTCCTCCCCTCAAAAGGCTCCCCCCCCTCCACATGTTGCTGCTCTCCATTTCCATCTGTGGAGTCAGCCTGGTTGGGTCCTTTCTCCCTCCCCCGCCCCTTTAATTCTGATTTCTCTACCTCTGTAATGAGTCCTGCTTGTTACTGGGGAATAAACCTTCCTTTAATATGTCTTGGTGGTCTCCAACTTCAGTTTCCTGCACCTCAAACCTTACAATTAGAAAACAGAAAAGCGATAGAAAAAAAAATAATAAAACCCAAAACTTTTTTTTAGATCAGTAACATCGATATACTTAGCCAGACTGATCAGGTAAAAAGAAAGAAAGAAGGCAGTTACTATTCACAGAAACATCACCATCTATGTAGAAAATCCTTTAGAATCTAAGAAAAAAAAGGTAGAATAAGTGAACTTAAGCAAAGTTGTAGGATACAAGATCAATTAAAAAATAGGCATAGTTCTATAAACTAGTGATGAGAAAGTGGAATTTAACTTAAATAACATAACAGCACAGAAAGTAAAATACTTAGGAGTAAATCTGACAAAACATGTACACTATACACTGAAAACTATATAACATTACTGAAATAAATTAAAGAAGACCCAAATATATAAATAAATACACTGTGTTCATGGCTGAAGTGACTCAGTATTGTCAAGATGCCAATTTCCCCCATATTGATCTACAGATCCAATGTAACCACAATCAGCAGCCTATCTGGCTTATCATACAACTAACAAGCTGATTATAAAATTCATATGGAAATGTAAAGGAAGAGCCAAAACAATTTTGAATAGAACATGATTTAAGGACCACCTGCTTTCAAGACAGTGGAGGGAGTTGGGGAGGAGGGAGCACAAGGAGCGTGAGAATACTTTTGAATGATGGGTGAAAGGTTATCTTCCCCTCCCAAACTGGTGGGCGGAGTTTAACACATGACCAGTGTAAGGTTCCCCCCCCCCTCCCAAACTGGTGGGTGGAGCTAACACATGACTGGTACCTGCCACAGAGACATCTCCAAGACAGTGAACCACCAATCAACACGGGCCAGAGTGCCCTTGAGGCCCATGCCTTCCTGTTCCACCCTGGGCCCAACCCCCTCCCTTTCCGTCCTATAAGACAGACCCCAGGCAAGACACATGCTTGCTGTTGCTGCTTGCTGGTGGTGGTGGCAGCAGCCCGACTGGGTCCCCTGTCCCCTCCCTCTCCAATTCTGATCTTTACCTCGGTGATGGCTTCTGCCCATTACCGGGGAATAAACTTTACTTTAAAATTCCCTGTTCTGTTTCCTATTTCCTTTCAAACCTAACATGTTGGTGCCGAAACCCAGCCACCGAGGTAAAGATCAGAATTGGGAGGAGAGGGGACAGGGAATCAGACCCAGTCAGGCTAATGGCGGTCAACAGCCAACAGCAACACGTGTCTTGCCTAGGGTCCCAAAGCATCAGACACTACCACCACGCGGATTTTAAAACTACAGGGGAAATTGAGCCACAGGAGCTACCATCGCTGCTGCACCCACCGCCGCCCCCAAGAATGGGAATCCACCAAAATCAGAGCTCACTACACACCGGGCTCATAGAGAGTATGGCTTCAGAAATTAGCCTCTGCATCCACAGCAGCTCCACATCCGCAACAAAGAGGACACCATTGAGGGCGGACTCTCCCCATGCAGCCATCACAGCCCGCCCACAATCTTCCCAGCACACCCACCATGCTGGGAGGGAAATGGAGCGCGCTGGTGAGGAAATGGCACGGTGCCTTCCATTACCCACCCAGGCGAGCCCATCCTCCGATGCCACATGGCCAAGCCGAAGCTCTCACCACCACCGCCATGTGAACTTTAAAACTACAATGGTAATTGAACCACAGGAGCGACCGTCAATATTGCACCTGGCACCGCCACCCGCCACTGCCGCCGAGAATAAAGGAAATCCACCAAGAACAGAGTTCACCACGCCTTGGGCTCAGGGAGTGGGCGACCTCAGAACTTAGCCTCCATGTCTGCAGCTGCTCCGCTCCCACACCGAACGAGACACTGTTGAAGGTGGTCCCCCCGCCTGCAACCATCTCAGCCCAACTGCAGCTGTCCCAGCCTGCCCGCCATGCTAACAAGGAGCTAGCGCAGCGCCTCCAATATGCGACCCCAACATCCTAGAGGGGCCGTGTGCCCCGGGTGAGCCGAGTGTCCCAGGGGGCCGTGTGCCCCGGGTGAGCCGAGTGTCCCAGGGGGCCGAGTGCCCCGGGTGAGCCGAGTGTCCCAGGGGGCCCAGTGCCCCAGGTGAGCCGAGTGTCCCAGGGGGCCGAGTGCCCCGGGTGAGCCAAGTGTCCCATGGGGCCGAGTGCCCCGGGTGAGCCGAGTGTCCCAGGGGGCCGAGTGCCCCGGGTGAGCCGAGAGTCCCAGGGGGCCGAGTGCCCCGGGTGAGCCGAGTGTCCCAGGGGGCCGAGTGCCCCGGGTGAGCCGAGTATCCCATGGGGCCGAGTGCCCCGGGTGAGCCGAGTGTCCCATGGGGCCGAGTGCCCCGGGTGAGCCGAGTGTCCCAGGGGGCCAAGTGCCCCGGGTGAGCCGAGTGTCCCAGGGGGCCAAGTGCCCCGGGTGAGCCGAGTGTCCCAGGGGGCCATGTGCCCCGGGTAAGCCGTACCCCCAAAAGGGGAAGGGTGTCCCGGGTGAGCCGTGTGTCCCATGGGGCCGAGTGCCCTGGGTGAGCCGAGTGTCCCATTGGGCTGAGTGCCCCGGGTGAGCCGAGTGTCCCAGGGGGCCAAGTGCCCCGGGTGAGCCGAGTGTCCCAGGGGGCCGAGTGCCCCGGGTGAGCCGAGTGTCCCAGGGGGCCATGTGCCCCGGGTAAGCCGTACCCCCCAAAGGGGAAGGGTGTCCCGGGTGAGCCGTGTGTCCCAGTGGGCCAAGTGCCCCGGGTGAGCCGAGTGTCCCATGGGGTCGAGTGCCCCGGGTGAGCCGAGTGTCCCAGGGGGCCATGTGCCCCGGGTAAGCCGTACCCCCCAAAGGGGAAGGGTGTCCCAGGTGAGCCCTGTGTCCCATGGGGCCGAGCGCCCCGGGTGAGCCGAGTGTCCCAGGGGGCCATGTGCCCCGGTTAAGCCGTACCCCCCAAAGGGGAAGGGTGTCCCGGGTGAGCCGTGTGCCCCATGGGGCCGAGTGCCCCGGGTGAGCCGAGTGTCCCAGGGGGCCGAGTGCCCCGGGTGAGCCGAGTGTCCCAGGGGGCCGAGTGCCCCGGGTGAGCCGTGAGTCCCATGGGGCCGAGTGCCCCAGGTGAGCCGAGTGTCCCAGGGAGCAGTGTGCCCCGGGCGAGCCGTGTGTCCCAGGGGAAGCAGTGGGACCCAGGGGAAGGGGCGGTGAAAACCAGAGGAGGAGCGGACCCTATTCATATGGTCCTGAGATAGTCACCATAAAACAAGCAGACTGCCAAATGACAGCGGGGAGGGGAAGGAGACCTGGGGGGAGATAGGAGAACAACCGAGGGACTGGTATGCATGAACATAAGTACAACCAATGAACACAGAACTCTGGGGAGGGAGGGCATAAATGGGAGGTGGGGGGGAGGGGGCAATGGTAAACTATGTACACAGAAAATACCTTAATAAAATAAAAATTAAAAAATAAAAATTAAATAAATAAATAAATAAATAAACTCTGCCCACCAGTTTGGGAAGGGGAGATAACCTTTCATTCCAGACTCTTTGATTATATTTAGAAAAAAATGAAGTCTGGGCTTTGCATTGCTTGGAAATTCTGGGCAGGGGCATGTTCTGGGCTCCCCCGCCTGCCTCGACCTAACAATGGGTATGTTTACTGTCTTGATTTGATGACAGTTTCAAGGTATATACATACGGCCAAACTCATCAAATTGTTGTCTTTATGTGTGGTTTATTACATGTCAATTAACCTAAAAATAAAAACTTTACAATATCTCATTCAGTCCTCATGTCCAATTCTTGGAAGCAGTCATATTATCATCTCCATTTTACATACATGGAAACTGGGACCTAGATCACACAGATACAAGCCTAGGTGCTTCTCACTCCAGAGCCCAAGCCCTTAAGCTTGAGGCCATACAGAAAGAAATACTCTTCTATCTGCCTCTCATTCGTTCAACAAGTATTGACAAGTACTGGCAAGCATTGATCTTACAATGTGCCAGACTCTGTGGTTGGAGTAAGGGACACAGCAGTGACAGGGAAGGTCTTCCCCAGGGCCCTTCTACGCTTGACTAAAGAGCACTGTCCTTGCTTTCCCCCTATTTCACCCCTGACTTCTCTCAAAAGAGAAGAAATAACTGAGTTTCTGCCTTGGGCAGGCTGCCTCACCTGTGTGTGCAATCTCCCTTCACCATCACAGCACTCGGAGATGGTATCATTTCCATATCTCAGATAAGGCAATGCAGGCACTGGGAGGTGAAGGAACCTGCCAGATCCCACAGCTAGAGAGCAACAGAGCCGGGTTGCAAATGCAGACCTTCTCGCCTCTGAAGCCTGTGATCCTCCCATCGCTCACTCCAAACTGCCTGGAGTCCTGCTGTTGCTCCCGCCATCAGAGCCCAACGAACCCTGTTTTCCTTGCAGACAAAATCACAACCAGGCGCCAAGTCCCCATGGATAAAAACAGCTGTTCACCAAAGGTTCTGTTTTGTGTTATTAATTCATTTAAAAGGAAATTTGGTTTCTAACCAGAACTAATGTCATATCCACACTCAAGAAAGGAGGAAAAAAATGAGTCTGGAAGTTGGTTTCGTTGGATAAAACCTGCTGCTGGACTATGTCTGCAGCCAGACTGACTCCTGCCCCAGCCCACTCTCCCCAACCTCCTTGCAGAGAGCGACTCCAACCCCGATCTCCATCCTGAGTGGAGCTGGGGGAAGCCCTTTCCCACTTTGCTTCCATTGTCACAAGAAGCTATCACAATGAATACAGCAATTACTAGGAAATGAGAAGCAAATAACAAATGCAAACCCAGAGCAGTAACAGATGAAAGAGACAGCTGCTCAGGCTTCCGGTGTCAACATCAGCACCTAATGAGGAACAGTAGGCCAAGAGCCATCGCCCACCCAGGCCGGGCCCAACTGGAGGACACCTACCCCCTAATTCACGTGTGTGTTTAACAGAGGGAAGCAGTATAGCACAGAAGTCAAGAGAATTCATTATTGTTGTTGTTACTATTCCTCCTCCTCCTCCATCCTAAATGTACTGAACAAACATCAGGCACTGCACTGGGTCACAGGCTATGGGGTGAACGGTACTGCCATGATCCTCGTGTAGATGTTTACAATCTAGTGGTGAGACAGACTTGACACAAGAATTATTCAAACTTTCCAGTGTCATGACATTTCAGCACAATGGTGAAAAGCTACTCATAGGAAGTCAGGGGTGGTGAGGTGGGAGGGATGGCAGGGAACCTATGCTACCCTGGAGCTAGGCTGCTAATTTCTTCTCTTGAGGGGAAAGGGGTCGCAGTCTCTGAGAGGTGAGAGGAACATTCCAGGTGGGAGGGTGCTGAGACGGGAGGGAAGCGGGAAGGCTGCAGAGGGCGGGGGTGTGCTGTGTGCTGTGTGCTGTGGCCCTGGAGGCCAAGAGGGCTGCTGCCGGCTCCCTGCAGGGCCTGGCCAATAGGTTTGCATCCTCAAAACAGCGGGGCGCCTCAGAGGGTGCTGGGCAGGACCGGAAGTAAGACTCTGACTTTAGAAAGCTGTCTCTGCTTTGGAGAGGAGGTTGGGGGCGGGACTGACCCTGGGGAGACGTAATTGAAGAGGTGGCAGTAACTTGGTCCAGGCTGGGGCAGTACAGGGAAATGGGCTGAGAAAACTGCCCACATGTGTCCTGAGAGAGGGTTTCAATGATGTCAGCGAAATCGATCTCCCTGCTGGCAAAGCTCTTCCCTTCTCCCGGGCCCGGCGCTGAGATTCCAGGGAGCAGCAAAGACACACAGGGTTTGTCCAGAGTCCAACACTGACCTCGGCCTTCTGGAATGCCCGCTTCTTCAGAGAGGCAAACAGCATCCAGACAAAAGGCCAGAGGGTCAGGTTCCTGAACCCAGAGGCAGTGTTTTCCTGAACTAATGCATCATGCGGCTCCGGGGAACTGTGATCTTCCCCAGGAGTTTTCATCCTGCAGGCGAGCCCTTGGCCAGCCCGCAGATGGGGTCACACTCCGGGGTCTCAAGTTCTGAGTGCCCCACAGCGACATGAGTTCTATCTGGATAATGTCCCAAAGCACTTACAGGTTCTGCCTTTTCCTTTAATACCAGGTTCTCAGGGCCACAGTAAGGAGGAGGGCGAGGATGGCACCCCCCCACCACCACCACCACCACCACCAACAACAACTCTCTTCCACTAACATGCAGCACCGGCCTGGGCCTTAACTCAGGCGGCAGGCAGTGGTGACACTCTGGTCCCTCATCTCCCGTCCAGGCCCATAGCTTTCCTCTGGGGAAGCGCAAACTATTTCCTGGCACCTCCGTCTCCCTCCACACTGCTGTCAGCTCTCAACCCTAGATGTCCTTGTGCCGTTAGCTCTGGGTCATTGTCTTCTCTTCTCCCATCTGCTGTCAGCTCCAGAGACAGCTCTCAGCACCTCAACCTTCTCCCAGAAAGACCATCACCCACCAACACGGCACAGCCATCACCCTTTCAAGCACAGTCACCTATACTCTGCCTTCAAGACCCTGAACTTGGAACTCCTGCTCTCCCCATGACCTCCCCGACCCCCCTCTCTGTCCCTTAATCCTAATCAAATGTTTGCTTTACCCACTGCTTGACTTCCGGTTCCTCAGTCCTTTTTGCATCTTCCGGGCCATCAGCCCCCTCCCTCGCCCAGGTAAAACACTGCCGACCACCTGCTTGGCGCCCAGGCTACTTCCCTGGGCCTCTCCTGTCCCTGGGCCACCTTCCCTGCCTCCTTCTTGACCTCTCTCTTCTTCCTGCTCCCCCAATGCACAGTCTACTGCTTTCACTCCTGTCTCCCTGGTCTCAGCTCCACAGCAGCCTCCTAACCGGTCTAGCGCCGGGCCCTCCCCTCTCTCTGTTACCGCAACCCTTGCCTCACACGGACTATTGCAAAGCCTGCTGACCAGTCTCCCTGTTTACAGCTGGATCTGCCTCATTCTCATTCAGGTGGTTAGACTGAATTTCCTAAAATACCCATCTGTCACGGCACTCCCCTTTTGAAGTTCCTCAGTGAATCCCCAAGGCTAACAAAGTAAAGCTCTGCTTCCTGCCATGCCTACTCCCCACGCTCTCCTTGATGCCATTGCAGGCTCCCAATGTCCTGATTGTATCCATTCTGCCCCTCACTCTGGTTGGATTGTGCCAGTGTCCCTTCCTATGTGTCTATGTCTCTCCAGCAGATAGCGCAGCAGAAAATGAGATGAGTGAAGGGGAGCGTGAAGGTTGGTCTGGCCCCAGGAAACCTGGCAGTGGGGGTGGAGCAGTGCTGGCAGGGCGGTGAGAAGACTGGAAAAAGCACGGCCCTCAGAGCAGCTTCCCCCTCACTGACTTTGGTACCCACTGCAGCTCGTCTGCATCACACGCAGACCCGCTAGATCCCATCCGCGGGCCTCTGTGACCCTGCATGCCCCCAGCGCCAGTGCCGGCTGGGAGAAATGACACACTGACTTCAGGCGAGCCCTGGGCATGCCAACACCCCGGCAGTGATGCCCTTGAGGAATATGCCCAAGAGAATGGCAGGCTCCGCTTTTCTTCTTCCCAGACACCAGCACCGAGAGTCATGTTTAGTTTTGCTCAATAGATCATCGGCTCTCTCAATGAGTTACTCATTCTGCCTGAGATGCCCTTTCAGCTCCACCCACTCCCCACACCACCCACAAGATAAGAGCGCTCGCAGCCTCCGAGGCGCCATGCCGATGTCCCCACTCCCAGGCAGAGAAGTCTCCCTTCAATGTCCGCGGCCCTCCGCGCACTAGATGCACAGCCTCACTGGACCCCAGCCTTCTGCCGTCCGGGGGCCCAGCCAGCGTGTGAACTCAGGTCTGCGGGGTTCCAAGTCCGATGCTCTTAACCTCTATGCTGCGGAAAGCTCACCTGTTCTGGCCACCGCCACACAGGCACCTGAAGGTTCTGCTGAGCGCGATCCTGGGTCCTAATGCAAAGAGCCCAGGCGAACTGCTGCTGCTGAGGACTGGCAGCCAGAGGTTCCTGGGACACTGCATGTAGGCGCTGACCTCAGCTCCTACATGCCCACTGTGAGGCAAAAACTACGGTTTTCCCCATCTTATACATGAGGACATCGAAGCATAAAAGCATGAGCAGAGTCTGAGCTGGAAAGGGTGAGGCGGGAGCAAACCCAGCTTTGTCAGATGCGTCCTCTGAGGCGCGCTGCGCAGCGGAGTGGGCCCGCAGAGCGCTTGGCCGGGGCGCGGGCTGGGCAGGCACACACCAGCCTCCTTTCAGCACATTCTAAGAACGGAGGTTCCCCCTATGCTGCTCCACATGGAAACTAATGACAAAACCAGCTCTGACATTTAAACTGGCTTCTGAGAAACTGTTGGACCTCCAGTTCCGTACTCTGGGAGTTGGGCATAATGACAGATTTATTTGGTAGAGAACGCTGGTGGGAACAAAATGCCACCGTGAAAATGTACCTTCTCGCAAGGCTGCCGCCACGCAGCCCCCTTGGAAAGCCCTCCTTTCCAATGAGCCCTCGCCCTGGCCCCGCTCGCCAGGAACCCGCCCAGTCCCCGCAACCCAATCCACCGCCGCGGCGCTAGGGGTGCAGGCCGCAGCTTATAGTTAAACACAGCTGTGAGCTATTACACTGCTAGTTGTATCTGCCTTAGCGCGCCAATCTTTGATAAAATTTTCACTTGCTAGAGTCACCAGGGACCAGGGCAGTTGTGGCTTCACATTTGCTAACTTCCATTTTCCCTGCTCCCTGCCAATCCTGAACTCACCGTCTGCCTGGCTTCCTCTAAGCCTGGGGTGATGCTCTGAGGTCCCCCCTCCAGAAAGGAGCAGAAGCCACAGTTCTACTCAGTTCTCAACAGCACTTGGAAATTGGAATCTTCAAAGGCTGAGCTCACCAGGCGAAACCCTGGCTTTGGGGAAAGTGGTGACACCACAAAACAGGCACCCTGGTAAGAATGCTCCCTTAATTGGGACGCACCCCCTGGCAACGGGCCTCAGAGAGTGTTGTGTGCAGCACTTCTCTCATCCAGCCCTTCAGCCACTCTCCACTCATTCAGCAAGTATTTACTACCAGCCTGCTCCAGGCGCCGGGATGGCAGCAGGGTCTCAGGCGGCAGATCTCCAGACCCAAGGGGGCAGAGCCCTCCTCGTCTGCCCTGGTGCCTCCGAAGGCCTCTGGGGGAAGTGAAGGGGGAGACCCGCCTGGATGTGTCCGGGGTAAGCTTGGAGGGAGAGAAGGTCAGAAGAGGAACTAAAGACAAATGGAATTGCAAAGAAGTGATGAGCTTTAACAGTAGTTGTTTTAAAACTACTTTTATATATGATACAATATGTGATTATTTAATGTTGTTAGGAGCCAAAATTGTCAGTGTAAAAGACACCATATAAAAACCAAGGGAAGTGCCCGGCAGGCAAGGCTCAGTGGTTGAGCATCGACCTATAAACCAGAAGGTCACAGTTCAATTCCCAGTCTGGGCACATGCCTGGGTTGTGGGCTCAGTCCCGGTGTGGGGCATGCAAGAGGCAACCAATCAATGATTCTCTCTCAACACTAATGTATCAATCTCTCTCTCCCTCTCCTTTCCTCTTTCTGAAATCAATAAAAATATATTTTAGAAATCAAGGGAAGGAAGTCTACAACTCTGTAAGGTTAGATTGGAAGTGGAAAGATCAACATTGTACTGGTCATGTTTCTACAAGATAATGTGGTAGAAACACAGAGCCCTCAAATCTCAGAGGCCTATAGCAACACTACTTATTTCATGCTCAACCGTCTGTAGGATGACTGCAACTCAACTGATTTCTGCTGGGTTCCCCTGGGCTGTGCCAGGCTGGGCTGGCATCAGGCTTTGGGTTTGGGATTCTGGCTAAACAAGCAATAGCTAACAGTACACCACGGAGAGTAGAAATTCCAAGAGGACTGGTGGAAGCATGCCATGCCTCTGACCACTTTAGCTCGCCCCTTGCATTACTTGTGCCTGTCACAGGGCCAAGCCCCAAATCTATACAATAGGGACATATACTGTACACACCCACAGAGAAGCTATGACAAGGACGAGGAGGGAAGAATTGTGGAAAAATAACACCCCTGCCCTAATTACAATCTCATGATCTTTCCTTTCAAAAAATAAGTATGCCCTAGCCCTGTCCACTGGAAAGACCTAAAAGCAACAGCAACCCAGTAGCAATGAACAGCCTCTCACCCAGATTTTGGTTTCTAATATTACTCCCCCCTAAAGAAGCCAGCACCCTGAGGAATGTCTGAATGCAGGTCTTCAGTGGGAAGTGTACAATATCACATTGGAACACCTCATGGTGCCACAGAGCAAGGAAGTTAACAAAAATGAAGGTGTCACGCAGACACAGGAGGTGACGAGAAAGGGCTCCCATTGGTTAAAGACAGGACAACTTATGCATCAAAAAGCATAGTGACTGTCACTGATTGAAATGCAGATTCCCTACCCACTCCAACCCTATGGAATCAGAATCTCCTAGGATGGGGCCTGCCATCTGTATTTTTGCAGAGCTCCTTAACGGACTCTCATGCGTGACCAGGGTGGAGGCACCAGTCCGAGGTTCCTGATAATCTGGGAGTCCAGATCACTCACAGTGCCCATCTTGCTCTCAGATGCTGGCCTCTGCTTCTTAGAAAGTCTTGCCTACAACAAACTTAACATTGTCCCCTATTCATGTCCTTCCAACTCTAAGATGGTCCAGCTACAATGTGGCAGCCACCTTCAAGGGGGGAAAAAATCCCAGCTTTCAGTCTGCTAACAAAAATTGAAACAGTATTCCTAAAGTGTTAACAAAAATCCTTATTGGCAGAGCGTCTCATGGTAAAATTATGTAACATGTAATGAACCTAAAGCAGTCATAGTTTAGCGCAAATAATTAAAATGTAAAAGCTATCAAGACTACATTATAAAATTTCCAAAAGCCTCCTATTATTAAAAATTAAAAAGGGGGTGACAGTGGAAGAATATCATGTAAGGAAACATATCCTGTGAGCAAATTACATCTAAAAATTTGTACTTTAGAAAATTAAGCTTCATTCGAAATGCTAACAGCAAGATACCCATGAAAATACACAAACGGTGTCAAAACAAGCCAGAGGAAAATCATTTGGGGAAAGAAAGAAAAAAGAAAAAGGATCCCAAAGTCAAATTTATAGAAAATATCCCTTTATTAATGTTTGGTCGAGAATATGTTTGCATATTTTCAGAAAACAACTCCGAGACCATCTGGATTCCTGCAACAGAGGAATAGACAGAAGTGCTCCAGCCATGAAGATATAAGAGATGGAAGACGCTGACGATGCCTCACCATACCAGCAGACAGCAGCTGCGTGTCACTGAAGGATGCCCAAGACCAAACCAGAGATGGTTGGACCTGTATCACCACCATTTGTCCACCAACCAGATCTGAAATATCATGGCTGACATGTATACAGAAGGAACTGTTTGACATTGAAATTGGGACTAAACAGAACTGTTGGCCCAGAAAGGAACTCACTGGTTATGCCTCTCAGCATAACCATTATGGCTTGTCTCAGTTTTGGTTCTTACAAGGGTATTTCTTGGATCACATGATCTCATTGAAATTGGGACTAAACAGAACTGTTGGCCCAGAAAGGAACTCAATGGTTATGCCTCTCAGCATAACCATTATGGCTTGTCTCAGTTTCGGTTTTTACAAGGGTATTTCTTGGATCACATGATCTCACACATCTAGAGGAAATAATGAACATAAACTGATAAACAAAAACAGACCCAGAGAAAGAGACACAGCGATCAGACTCTCAAACCTCAGAGGGAAGGTAGGAGAGGGTGGGGGTAAAGGGGAGAGATCAACCAAAGGACTTGTGTGCATGCATATAAGCCTAACCAGTGGCCATGGACAACAGGGGAGTGGGGGTATATGTGGGGAGGGGTTTGGGATGGGAATGGGGGGATGAGGACAATTATGTGATACCATAATCAATTTTTTTTTAAAAAGTAAAAAAGCTAGACAGCTCCCAGGGCCTTGCTTTTAATTGTTGACAATGACAATGAGAAGCAAACCCTTCCATTTTTAGCTAACATATCATAGATCCAAAACATTCAAGTTTGGGGTTTCTCCAGATACCTCAAAGCAATTCATTGTTAATCCCCACTCTGCACCAGAACCTTGTGCAAAACAGGGCCACCTGGGTTCTGGAGCCTGACCCAGCGATTCAGATTCGGCGAGTCTGGGCACCACGTCTCAGAGGCTGCCCCGGTGACTCTGGTGTGCAGCCACAACTGAGAACCACTGCTCCAAGCTAAATCCTGAAAGCAAAACATCTCCACCTTAATGTCTTGTCACGACTTGAAATCAGATATGCCCTGGATGAGGTACTTTCCAAACGGCAGCCCTCGCCAGTTTGGCTTAGTGGGTAGAGCGTCGGCCTGTGCATTGAAGGGTCCCGATCAATTCCAGCCAACGGCACATGCCTGGGTTGCAGGCTCAATCCCCAGGGGAAGGCGTGCAGGAGGCAGCCAATCAACGATTCTCTCTCATCAATGATATTTCTCTCTCTCTCTCTTTTTTTTCTCCCTTCCTCTCTGAAATCAATAAAAATATATTTACAAGCAAAAAACAAACTGCAGTGCCCCGGGGAAAAGTCTGCCCCTGGTTGTGCCTCTGAAGAGCTCCCGGCCCTTCCCTCCTGCAACCGGCCAGAACAGCGACCCCAGCCTCAAGCACACGCACTCTCAGAGCTCAGGGCTCACAGCAGCCCTGTTAGCTAAAAACGCTCAGTGCTCAAGACAGAAAACAAAGATCCAAATGTCTAAGACACTCCAGACCAAAGCTAAGCAGAAATAGCTCCAGCTGAGAACGAAGGTGACCGCTAAACAACTATTCCCCCAAAGGCTCCAAGAAGTAGCGAGTTGTTTCAGTTATATATTAATAAGGAAGAATAGCTAACTCCTTATTAGAAAGAAAAAAGAAAAACAAAAGAAGACTGGAAGTCAGCCAATTCAAAAAAACAAGCATAGCTCAGCTCCCCAAACCTCATGAACACAATGGGTGTGCACACGCGCACACAAATAATACAGATCATTGCCAGGTCTTCACATAAATGCTGATCGCAGATAACATGCAAGTTTCCTCCTAATCTATAATAGGTTAGATACCAACTCTCAGGAGGCCTGGGTCTGTAGTCTGACTTTGGATTAAAATGCTGTTTTTCTCCATCTTTACAGCCACCAGACTGTAAGAAGGGCATGTTAAGAGTGTTCTGGAATTCACAGAAGCCACCTTTTGGTTGCAGCAGACATCTCTTGACTTATCTCTCCACCATAGTCCTCCTCTCTGAAATCTGCTCCTCACTCACCAGGCTGGGTCCCCTCAGCTCAGCTGTGCTTGCAGGACTTGGCCCTGAACTCCTGACCCTGGTCACAGCACCCACACTAGGCATGTGACTCAGCTGGCTGGACTGAGGGTTGCTGGTCTCAGTGCGGAAGATGCTTCAGGGGGATCATGTTAAACATGGGCCCTGTGGGAGGCCATGTTGGACCACGTCAGCGGACAGGTGGAAAGGCAGAAAGAGAAGCAGAGGGAAAAGCCGAGGCAAGAAGCAGAGTGGTCTGTGTCCTGGTTGGCTCTCCAGGCTGCCTGAGCTCCATGCCCATTCTGTAAAATGCCCCTCCGATCTTTGTAATAAAGTCCTCCTCTGCCCATCACAGCTACTTTGACATGCATTTCTATTAGTTGTTAACAAAAGAAGAACCCTGACTAAAATATCTATAAAGCCTCATTGTCGACTACTAAGCATTTCTAGTAGTTTTTAAATCAACATTTTAAAGTCAACTTTTTTCTCTTTATTGGCTATGCTGTTGCTACAAATGTACATTACAACTTAATGTACATCACAATTAAACCGTGTTTTGCTATAGCAACTGGTTTCAAAATCAGACACAAGGCAACCCCCAGAATTTGGGATCAACAAAACGCAAGCTCTCTGGAAAAACATTCCCCACACCCTATCCTGACGGTGACTCTTTCCCACAGGAGGAGCTGGGAAAAGTCATTAATGGGCCAACACCTGACTCGGGCATGGAGGCCGGGGGCACCAACGCCGCAGCCCGGCCAGAGTGGGCCAGACATGGTAACCCATTCTCTGGAGAACCCAAAGACCTGTCTCAAAGAATGAGCACCATCGAGAACGCAGTTTCTGGCTGCTCTCTTCAATGGGGCTTAGACCAGTCACGTGCATTTAGATCCTTCAAGGGAGAAAGGGAGGAACTGGTCGCTCTAACGTGGCGGTTGGAGCAGTGAGAAGTGGAACAGTGGGAAGGACAAGGTACAGACCTCCGGCTGGATGGCTTTAAACACAGGGATGTCCATTAATGTGATCTGGCTCTGCAACAAAAGAGAACGGGGTTAGAAAACATAACGTAACGGTCATGTTCCTTTGCATCTATACAGAGTAATAACACTCTTAAAGGTTATAATTTCCCCCTTGAATAAAAATCAAGACAGAGTAGAAAGCAGACAAATTTTTAAAATGCCTTTCCCATCCCTTCCCTCGTCATAAATCTTGATCCACACCCTTCTTCCCTGAATGTGAGACAATCGTCCAACTTCAGCATTGGTAATAGTAGTTTGGAGGTTGGGACTGAGAGGAAAGGGAACATTTTTTGGTTTGGATATTTTTGTATAATTTCAGTTTATTTTTTTCAAGCATGAGTTACTTTTGTAATTGTAAAAAGTTGACAATATTAAAAACTAGAATGCTAAACAGAGACGCTATTACTCTAAATTTAAATTTTAAAAAAACCTGTGGCTTATAGAAATTTCTTCTGAAGTCTAAGCCTCCTCAAAATCATATGGTAGAGTGACACTTGAGATGCCTCCACAGGCCAGTGTGGACCTCAAGCTGTTTATTCCACGGCCCACTGTATATGAGATAACTACAGATTTTAAGGGCAAGCATTGGGAAACTTTTATAGCAATTTGCCTCAATGCTCTTATTATATTTTTAAGTATTAGTCTTCTGTAGCTTGGAAATGAAAAAAAAATGCTCCTTCACCACAACAAGCTTGAGAAGCACTAATGCTGTCAGCAAAGAAAACACAGGTCTGGTTAAAAGACTGTTCTCACGGAGCAACAGGAAGGGAGGCATCACTGCCGACCACGCTGCAGGCCAAGGCCCGGCTGAGCTGACTGCTCTGACCTACCCATCTCCCTGTGTCACAGGGGCGCCAGGTGCCTCAGACGCCTCTATGACAGCCCAGGGAGAGGAGAGCTGGCGGCCTTTGGATGCCTCCTAGTGCAAGAGGACACCTGTCCACCAAACACAGGTCATCTGGGAGGACGTGATGCCGAGGAATAAACATGGGCTCAGGGCTAGGCGGGGCTTGGGAATGTGTCTGGATACCACTGCTCAACAGCACTATTCTGTTTGACACCTGACAATTCTCCCCGTCTCAGATGCCGCATCTAGAAAACAGGAATAATCCCTATCTTACAGATTTTGTGAAATTTTAAGACAAAAGATTCAGAATGCCCTGGCCGATTTGGCTCAGTGGATAGAGTGTTGGTCTGTGGACTGAAAAGTCCCAGGTTCGATTCCGGTCAAGGGCATGTACCTTGGTTGCGGGCACATCCCTAGTAGGGGGTGTGCAAGAGGCAGCTGATCAATGTTTCTCTCTCATCGATGTTTCTAACTCTCTATCCTTCTCCCTTCCTCTCTGTAATAAAAAAAAATCAATAAAGTATATCTATTTTTTAAAAATATATTGATATTTTACAGAGAGAAAGGGAGAGAAAGAGAGAGCTAGAAATGTCGATGAGAGAGAAACATCGACCAGCTGCCTCTTGCACACCCCCCACCAGGGATGTGCCCGCAACCAATGTACATGCCCTTGACCGGAATCGAACCCGGGACCCTTCAGTCCGCAGACCGACGCTCTACCACTGAGCCAAACCGGCTTCGGCAAGTATATCTATTTTTTTTAAAAGATTCAGAATGCCTGGCACCTGACAGGTACTTTCTATGAATGAATGGGGAAGGGGGGTAGAGAAAGGATATGGGTGTGGGTGTGGGTGTGGGTATATATAGAGAGACTCTATAAGTATATTATACACACAGAGAGAACATGTCAGAGCGGGAGAGGGAAATAAGCAGGTAGCTTTGATGGAGAGCCTCTTTGTCCCCCAAAAGGCTAGTGCCCTCCATGTGCACAGAAACGCTGTCACTGATGGAAGCACGGCAGAAACGGAGGATGGCACAGTGGATGGGAATGAAGCACTCAGAATCCACCCTCCTCCACCTCTCGGTCCACCACCAGGGGCAAGGAGGCATGGGACCCCAGCACGTGTGGATCTGGCCCTCATAACCTGGGTGGCCAGTGAGTACTAAGCCCTGGGGCCTACAGGCCTGTGTGTCTGCCCTAGGCAGTGCAAACAGACTGGCATCTCTCCCGCCAGCCCCATGGAGATTGTTGGCCCAATGCTCCTGCCACTGGATTAATTCTGCCATCCCAGGAACAGAACGGCCTTGTGAAACCAGATTTGAGCTGAGAGCTGAGGGCCTTGGAAATCTCCCCTGCAGTTCAAGTTAACTCCCTCTCCAGGAGAACCGGCAGGATGTTTGCAAGGTCATTTAGAAAAAGAACCAGAAGTCTGCTAATGTGAAAATGAGAAAACTTCCTCTGCATCTTGCCATCAGTTCTAAGGTTTGCTACTGAGTTTCCATATGATTTACTAGAAGAATGACTTTACGTTTCATATATTTTTTGGATGGTCCAAGTTTTGAATATTCTGAATCCTGCTCTGGCTGTAAATCAGGAAATGTGTCCACGTGTTTTATTATAAACAAACCAGGTCAACAGAGATCACCAGACTTAAAATAGACTGTCTGGTCCCAAAGACACAATCTGAGGGTTTTCAGGAGAATCTCTCCCATTTCTATGCTCTCAACTCCAGCCAAAAAAGATGCACTGTCCAGAGCAAGAGTATATCGACACAAAGGTAAGATCATCCAATTATGTATTTTATGTCATTTTACTCCAAGGCCAACCACCTGTGAAAAGGATTGCTGGTGAGCAGCCCTTTCCCGGAAGTTAAGCACCCGAGGCAGCAGTTTTACCAAAAAGCGAGGGTGTGGGCTAAGGGTGGGAGCTCTCAGCCTTGCATACCGAGGGGCCCTGGCTTCCTGGAGACAAAGGGAATCTCCGCCAAAGAAACACAAGACAGTGAGACTCAGTTCCAAGCGGCAAACCCGAGGTAGTGAGGACACTCTCATCCTGGATCCCTGAGAACACTCCTGAACAGGCATCCTAATTGCTTCTCCTTATTTTGGGGAATAAAACCTCAACACAGGATGTCCAATTAAACTAGTCACTTGGCAATGCCTTCTTTAATCCTAACCCTTTCTCCCATCTCCTCCTTCCTCCTAAAAATCCAGCCTTTTAGGGAAGTGGCCAATCTCCAAATATCTCAAAACATTTCGGTAGAAATGAATCCTTCAGAATGGAGAGGCCTATGGCCACTTTATAATGCGGCCCTAAAGAAAAAGACGTTATGTGGATAAATGAGAGCTACCTAGCCAAAAAGAAAAGAAAAAAAGGTTTTGCATATGTTAAATGTAGTGTTTGGCCCCTCCAACAGTGGCTGACTGAATCCTCTCTTCCCAACTAGACCCCTAGTTTAAGACGCTCCACCCCAATTAACCGAACCCAAGAAAAGCCGTTGGCAATCAGTGGTCTGTTTACAGAAGATCTCTTTAGATTTGCATTTAGAAAGTAACCTGCTCCAAAGACATTCCAGCTCTCCTCCCAGAGCCACAGGAAGCACACATCTGGCAGTGTTAGAACTGGAGTCAAGGAAATTCGAATTAAACAGGAAGATGCCATTTGTCATCCACCAGTGCCATCGGGACTGATGACTATGAGCTACTCTGTTTGTTCTTTCTGGAAAGTAATCTGGCAGTAACTCTTAAAGATGTTTTTAACCTTTTTTAAAAATGTCAAGCTTACAAAAAAGTTGCCAGAATAATATGAACTCTATAACCTTTCACCTCGCTTAACTAATTATTAACATTTTGCCTCATTTGCTTCATCTCTATGTGTGCAATTACACATGAACATGTTTCTGGACCATTTGGGAGTAAAGTACAAATACTATGACTTTTCACCCCTAAACCCTTTAGTGTGTTGTTTCCCAAGAACAAGATGACCCTCTTACATGTTAAACTTGCTACATTCAGGAAATTTATCATTAGTACAACATTATCTAATATACAGTCTACATTCAAAATTCGCTAATAATCTCAAAACTGTTTGTTATAGCAATTTTGTTTTGATCCAGGATCATTCACTGCATTTAGATATTATCTCCTAAAAGGAGAAATAAGCATGCTGTTGATACAAGCATCCCTATACCTACAGAAAAAAAGCACTAGTGTATAAGGAAATTTTATATAGATATCTACATTAAGGTATAGTTATAAGTATAGATCTACATTAAGGTACAGATATAAATATAGATGTTTATTGCACCATTATTTTTAGTAGCAAAAATATGGAAACAATCTGCAAGACCACCAAAAGGGACTTGTTGGGGAAAAAACATGGTATATCCAGACTCCAGAATATCATGCAGCTATTAAAAATAGAGAATTGGATCCATACATGTTGACCTAGAAGGATGCCCATGACCAACTGATGCTTTTTGCTATGCTTTCATCCACTGGGGAGTAAAAGGACTGAGACCTACCTGTAGAGTGTCCCCAGTAAAAAATGAAGACCTTTTAATAATTTAACCCCCTTTCTTAAATAAAGTAACACATATTTACAGAAAATCACATTAAACAAATGCATGGTTTTATGACTTACTATAGATGAACAACCTGTAATCACCACTCAGGTCAAGAAATAGCCACCCCAATCAATAGATGAATGGACAAAAAAATGTGATATATACACATGATGGAATCTTATTCAGCCTTAGAAAAAAAGGAAATTCTGGCACCTACCACAAGATGGAAGAACTTCAAGGACATTATGCTAAGTGAAATAAGTCAGTCACAAAAAGACAAATATTTTGTGATTCCACTTATATGAGGTCCCCAAAGTCATCAAATTCATAGAGACAGAAAGTAGAATGGTGTTGGTAGCGGGCACAGAGAGTTTTTAATAGGTACAGAGTTCTTCTGCAAGATGAGTACAGTTCTAGAGATTGACTGCACAATAATGTGAATGTTCTTAACAATATTGACGTATACACTTAAAATAGTTACAATGGTAAATTTTACGTCACATATAGTTCAACACAATTTTTTAAAAAGTCACCTCAGAGCTCCTCCATGTGCCTTGTCTCAATTACAAGTCCCTCCCTACTGTCAAAAGTAACCACTATCTGGCATCTCTCCTGCCAGAGCCACAGAGAATGTTGGCCAAGCACGCCTGACATTTAGATTAATTCTGCCATCCCAGGCAACAGAAAGGTCTTGTGAAAACAGAGTTGAACTGAGAGCTCAGAGGGCCTTGGAAATGTCTCCCACAGATCAAGTTAACTCTATCAGGGAGACCCGGCAGGATGTTTTTTTATAATTTTACCACCCAAGTACATATATACCAAGGCATCTTGGTGTCTTTTTAAAACTTTGATGCATTTTTAATATATTTTTAGTGATTTTTAGAGAGAGAGGAAGGGAGAGGGACAGAGAGATAGAAATATCAATGAGAGAGGAGCATCATTGATCAGCTGCCTCCTGCACAGTCCCTATTGGGGATCAAGCCCACAACCCAGGCATGTGCCCTAACCTGAATCAAACCAGTGACCTCTTGGTTTCTGGATCAAGGTTCAACCACTGAGCAACACTGGCAGGCTGATGCATATTTTTAAGTTCCTTTTAATCTATAGGTATTTTCTCTACCTCTTTGTTCCATGTAATATATCTGCTGAAGAATCCAGGCCATTTGACCTACACAGTTCCCCACTCACACAGTGCAGGCCCACATATTCCTCTGTCTTTGGAATTTCCTGCAAGTGGCAGCACGAACTAGAGACTTGATCAGACACAGGTTGGATGCCATGGTTGGAAGTGGTGCTGTGTGGTTTCATCAGGAGGCTCATAATTACTCTCTTTTTGTGATGTTAGTGGCTGTTGATGTTCAATGCTTAGATCTATTGATTCATTGGAGTCATACAATAATGATATTCTAATTCTATCATTTCTCCCCCTTTATTAACTGAAATAATTTAATACAAAGAAATTTTCTCTCATCTACTCTTTGGTTACCCAGTACAATTCAAAAGTAAAAGGCAGAACAAAGATTGGGCCCAGCCTGAGTGGCTCAGTGATTGAGCATCGACCTATGAACCAGGTCAGTTTGATTCCCAGTCAAGGTATATGCCTGGGTTGTGGGAAGATCCCCAGTTTGGGGGCATGCAGGAGGCAGCCAATCAATGATTCTCTCTCATCATTGATGTTTCTCTCTTTCTCTTTCCCTCTCCCTTCCTCTCTAAAATCAATAAAAAATATTTTTAAAAGACTATGTTTTATCCTTATATTTCTCAGTTTCTAAGATAATAAAGTGGCTGCCTATAATCATCCAAAGATGATCTGTTGTTTGGTGGGTTTCAATCAATTGCAATTATTATCCTATTGAAGCTCAAATTGTCCCATCATTGGGCAGTGGGAGTTTCTTCTAGCTGGCTCCTGAGTCCTTTCAACATTACCCTAGTAGTGCTTGATAGCTTCCTCACTGGTATTGGAAAGATATACCAGGCTTATCTTGAACATTTCCTGTCCCAGGCTTGGAATCAACCAGTTGTCCAGGAAGCCCTGGAGTCTTTCGGTGATAATATTTCAATACCACAATCTAGAATTCATACTGATATTTCAAATTCAAAATTCAGAACACTTTTTCCCCTTAACTTACTTCTTCTGTACTACTTCTTTTCTTCCATATCTTCTGTATCTCTTTTCTCCCATATCAAAAATCCTGGTCCCAAGGACACAGTATATATAAGATTACAGTATCCCCTAATTAGTATTCATTTACTTTATCCTATATTATATACACAATGGTCTTGGAAAAACAATACTTATGGTACCACTATCAGTGTAATTACTGAGAAGAGTTATGAAATTTTGTATGTGTTCTCTCCATTCTCCTCCATTTTTGAAGTTTATATTATAATGATCACACTATAAACATTCTGTGGGCATACAGCCATTACATACTATATCTTCTCCCTCTTAATCCTCATTTAGAATTAACACTACTATAAGTATTTACTACTCTCCACCAGTCTTTAAAGCAATGTTTTTTAAAAATCATTTTCATTGTTTGAGGCTTGTTCTCTAGTAGATTCCTCAAGAAGGGCTCACAGGAATAACATTCTCTGAGGGCTTTCATGTTCATAACAGTTTATCAGTCTCATTTATTTATTTATTTATTTATTTATTTATTTATTTATTTTAAGAATAGTGTGCTGAGCCAAAACCGGTTTGGCTCAGTGGATAGAGCGTCGACCTGTGGACTGAAAGGTCCTGGGTTCGATTCCGGTCAAGGGCATGTACCTTGGTTGGGGGCACATCCCCAGTAGGGGATGCGCAAGAGGCAGCTGATCGATGGTTCTTTCTCATCGATGTTTCTAACTGTCTATCCCTCTCTCTTCCTCTCTGTAAAAAAATCAATAAAATATATATTTTTTAAAATAGCGTGCTGATTATTTATTTATTTATTTATTTATTTATATTTTTGGAGAGGGACAGAGAGAAACATCAATGTGAGAGTACAACAAATTGGCTGCTTCCTACACTCCCTTACCAAGAATTGAGCCATCAACCAGGGCATATGCCCTGACCGGGCATTGAACCGGCAACCTCCTGGTGCATGAGACAATGCCCAATCAACTCAGCCACACTGGCCTGGGCTATCGGTGTCCTTTATACTTGAAGGTTTTGCTGGATATAAAATCTTTGGCTCATATTTTTTTCTTTTCTTGATTTATTTGTTATTCTATTTTCTTTTGGCAAAAAAATGTTTCTGTCAAAAAGACTGATGGTAATCTAATCTTATTTTTCTTCTAAGCCATTTGCTATTTTGTCTACAAGCTCAAAGGATTTTATTTTCCTTTAATATCCAGCTGTTTACCAAGAATATGTCTATGGTATTGACCATTCTGGGTTAACATTGTCACCTTCATTATGCTCCTTCAATATGTAATTTTGAATCTTTTTATTTTGTGAAAGTTTTCTGACATTATAGTTTAAGTGTCTGATCAGTTCTGTTGCCTTTTTATTCTCCCCTTTCAGGGATTTCTATTATCTAAATGTTGGATCTTCTTTGCCTCTCATCAACGTTAGTCACTTTTTCTCAGTTTTATTATTTCTTTCTTCGTTTATTTTTATCTTAAAATTTCTCCTGCCTTAAGGTATTCTGTTGGGTTTATCTATTCCTGTGTTTCTTCTATTTCAATTTTCATTTCCAAAATCATTTTTTAATTTTCACTTCTTTCCTAAGTTCTTCACCTCATTCGTGAATTTTTTCTATTTCAGGTTTACATTGTTTAAGGCTTACTGCATGATCTTAAGGTTGCTTAGCTCCTTTGAAAATAGAGAATTACAGTTTTCATTTGCTTTGTGGCACGTCTTTCTGGAATTCTTTCATTATCTATAAGAACTCTCTCCTTACTCTTTTATTTTCTTATAATAACTGAAAGATTTGACAGCAATCATTTCCTGATGCTTATTTTTATGTATAATTAAGTTTCCCTGATCTTTTAAGAGGAAGACATGGTTCAGGGTAGCCTTCTAATTTCACATAGCTCTCCTTTTAGTTGCTTTCATGTAGTGTTCAAAAAAAATGCAGTTGCTTTTCGAGATTTCTCACACTCACACACACACACACACACACACACACACACACACAAACACACACACACCTTTATTTATTTATTTTATTTCTTTTCCCTTAGCCATAACTTCCCCTATCCTGATTATTTTGACTCTGCTCCCATACGAAATTTCTCTTTGGCAGTGAGAAGTAAGCCCTGGAAGTGAGCCTTGCTGGGTTGGTTTCATGAGATTATAGGGGCCAGTCCACTGATCTCTTCCACCCATCCATTATTTGAGTGCTCAAAATCCTTCTCAATTTCAGTTGCTGTCCTCACATTAACCTGCCAAAATTTCCAGTGGATTCCTATTGAAAATTTTGGGGTTCTCCTCTTCTCAAGTCTGCCAAATGCCCCAATGCTTACTTCTGCTTTCTCCTGCTCAGAGGTTGATACTCTGCAGGTCTTGATGATGATGTATCCCCAGCCAATTGTGTTTTGGGATTGATAGAGATAAGTTATCACCTATGTTTATTATAAATATTGTTAATGGGTTTCTGAGTTTGCCATGTGGAGATTCAGAAAAAATTAAAAACTATGTTATTGTTATCACCATCTTCCAAAATCATTTAAATGATTTTAATGGACTTTTGTATCTCATTCTTTTCTTTCTTTCATACTACACAGAAAACTAAAATACCGGGTGGTCTGGTTCAATTCCAACACCTGGCAACTCCAATGCTTCCCCAGAGACCAAAAACTCCAGGGGACCTGGCTTCACATCTAAGCTAAGAACACACTGGCTCTGGCAGGGGCAGCAAAGCTTTAGAACTGCACCTTCAGAACATCCACCACCTCCCTCAGCCTCCCAGCCTCAGGAAATTACCCAGGGGCAGGCCCAACAACACTCCCGGGCTAAGACTAGAAAATCAGGCCCGAATCTCACCACGGAGTTCTGCTGGGCAATGCTATTCTAAGTGTAGCCTAATTCTTTGCCATTCCTCACAGTGAACAACAATAAATGGATTTTAAACCTCATTATTGCTTCATTCCTTTCATGTAGCTAAAAAATTCAACAAGAGAGAGATTTGAAGATGGTGGTGTAGGTAAACAACTATACTTGCTGCCTCCCACAACCATATCAAATTACAACTAAAATATAGGACCACCATCATTCAGAACTGCTGGAAGGCTGAATGGAAGTCCTATAACTAGAGAAGTAAAGAAGAAAGCACACTGAGACTGAGAGAATGCACAGAGGCACAGAACAGACTTGTCTGGCACCACATGTGCCACTTTTTAATCAGAAGGGAAATCATCTCTGCAGAGGCCACTGGGAGGAGCAAGGGGGTCCCAGCCCCACACCCTTTCAGATTTATCTGTAGCTCTTGTTGGGTGGTGCCAGGCAGTGATTGATTTTGCATCTCCCTGGAGACCCAAGAGCCAGTGTACCCAATGGTCAGTGTCAGACCATGCTAGATTATAACTCTACACATTCATAAGTGACACACTCAAGGGGCAGACTCAGTGAGCACCAAAGCTCCACTGAAGCAAGTCCTGTTCCATAGGCATGTCTCCTGCACAGCAGCTCTCCACTGTAGAGCTCATAACCAAGTGGCCTGGAGGTCAATTCCTCCCAGGGACACCAACAGCAATCAAGTATCAACTACAACAAGACTGTGCTCACATCACCGAAACCGGTTTGGCTCAGTGGATAGAGCGTCTGCCTGTGGACCGAGGGGTCCCAGGTTCGATTCCAGTCAAGGGCATGTACATTGGTTGCGGGCACATTCCCGGTGGGGAGTGTGCAGGAGGCAGCTGGTCGATGTATCTCTCTCATCGATGTTTCTAGCTCTCTATCTTTCTCCCTTCTTCTCTGTGAAAAATCAATAAAAATATATTTTTTAAAAAAAAAAAAAAAAGACTGTGCTCACAGCCCACAAAGGGGTGGACCTAGAGCTCCCAGCTCAGGTGACTGGGGAGGCTGAGCCACTGGGCTCTATAGGACATCTACTACACAAGGCCATTCTATCAACTCAAGGAGAAATAGCAGCTCTACCCAATACATAGAAACAAACACAGGGAAGCAGCCAAAATGCAGAGACAAAGAAACATATGACAAATGAAAGAAATGGAAGAAAGAAAACTACTGGATATAGTGTTCAAAATCACGGTTAAAGTTACTTAAGAATCTTATATAAACCTCCCCAAAAATGGGAAAGGATCAGTCAGAAATTAAGTATACACTGACTGAAATAAAGAATCATATACAGGGATTCAACAGTAGAGTATAGGATTCTGAGAATCAAATTAACAAGTTGAAATAAGAGGAAGCAAAAAATACCCAACTAGAAGAACAAAAAGAAAAAAAGAATCCAGAAATATGAAGATAGTGTAAGGAACCTTTGGGACAACTTCAGGTGTACCAACATTCGCATTATGGGGATGCCAAAAAGAAGAGAGAGCGCAAGATATTGAAAACTCATTTGAAGAAATAATGACAGAAAATTTCCTCTCCCTGGTGAAAGAAATAGACTTACAAGTCCAGGAAGCACAGAGAATCCCAAACAAGAGGAACCCAAAGAGGCCCACACCAAGACACATCATAATTAAAATGCCAAGGGCTAAAGACAAAGAGAGAATCTTAAAAGCGGCAAGAGAAGGGCAGTTAGTTACCTACAAGGGAGCACCCAGAAGACTATCAGCTGATTTCTCAATAGAAACTGTGCAGGCCAGAAGAGAGTGACAAGAAATGTTCAAAGTGATGAATAGTAAGGACCTACAACCAAGATTATCCAGCAAAGCTCTCATGTAGAAGATAAAGAGTTTTACAAAAAACAAAAAAAAAACTAAAGGAGTACATCACTACCAAACTAGTATTATATGAAATGTTGAAGGGTATCTATATCTATATCTATATCTATATCTATATCTATATCTATATCTATATCTATATCTATATCTAAAAGCCTAAGCGGCTGTTGCAACTGAACAACCGAAATGACTGGTCGGCCAGTCACTATGACACGCACTGACCAACAGGAGGACAGATGTTCAACACAGGAGCTGCCGCCTGGTGATCAGTGCGCTTGCACGGCCAACCTCCCATGGCCCCTCTTTCCCCCAGCTGGCTGGCCTCCCTCGGCCCCTCCCCAATGCTGGCCGGCTCTGATAGGCCCCAATCAGGGCGCCAGTTGGCCAACCTCCCAGGGTCCCTCCCCCTGGCTGGCCATCAATTGCCAGCCAGGCCAAGGGACCCCTCCCATGCATGAATTCGTGCACCAGTCATATGCTAAGCACTTCATATTCTAGTTATTGAATAAAAAGAAGAGATAAAAATATGAACAATAAAATGGCAACAAATACATATCTAATAACAATCGAATTTAAAAATCAAAATAAAAGAGCAAGAAATCTAGTGAACAAAATAAACTAGTTAATTAAACAGAATCAGAGGCATGGAAACATGGAACAGACTGATGAATCTGAAAGGGAAGGGAGGAGGGAGTGTGGGAAGAGATTATCCAAAAATCTTACCTATGGACAAGACAGTGCAATGGTAAAGGCTTGGGATGGGGCAAGAACCAGGTGCAATGGGGGGCGGGGGGATAAGGGGGACATCTATAATATTTTCAACAATAAATATTTTAAAGATAAATAAGTTGTGAAGTAACAAAAAGCACATAGGTGAGTACAATGCACAAAGCAAGTATTGGCCGTTCCTAGTGTCCGTCTGTGTGCCTGAGACACGAGGCCAGCACCCGTGCCCAGAAACACCACAGCTAGTCTGCGCATGTGTGTGCTGGCCTTTTCCCTCCTTATTCCTGTCTTCCCTCTAGCCTCTTAGGCTTCCCACAGGCCCTTTGGGCAGTGGCCAGCACGGGGATAGGTGATACCCAGGCAAAAACCAGTGCTGACCTGCTACTAGAAGCAAGTGTGCCCTGTCCACACCTACTTCTCCAGTAATGAGGGTCTGAAGTGTGCTATGTGCGCTGAAAAATTCCACAGGAATTGCATTTTTCACTCTCTCCCTTTCTTGAAAGTTCCCCCTCCCTTTTTCTGTATTGTGAATGCCTCCTAAGATAGTTCATTTCTATATCGAAGGCACCCTCTCTAATGCTGTATGGTATTTCATAAAGAGTATTTTATTCAACAATCCTCTATTGTTTGCGCATATGGGTTTTCTCTAATCAGAGCAAACAGCCCTGAACAGTGACCCCTCCTGGCACCCAACACACCCATCAGTTTTGTTACTCACAGCAAACTCCTCGGGAGTCACTTTCAAGACGTCGAAGACAACGGCATCGTAGCTCTTGCTGGCATAGTCGCAGCTCTGGCCCTCCAGAGAGTCTGAGCTGCTGCTGCCCTGTGGGGACCGGGAGAGACGTGCCACCTGAGCAGTCTGGCTGACATGAGTCACTGCCTGCCACATCTCAGACCTGAGGAGGGAAGACTGCAAGAGTGACAGACTGTATTATGATAAAAGCTTGTATTGTTTAGTGCTTCACTCTGTTCCAGGCCCGGTGCTAAGCACTTCATATGCATCACGTTAGCATCTCTGAGTACACACTACTACTATTCCCATTTTACAGCTAAGGAAGTAGAGGCAATGGTACTTCCCCAAGGCAGCTCAGCCAGGAAAGTGAAGAGCCAGAAAGAGAACCTGGTTGTGAATCTACTGGATCCCAGATCCCTGCACCCCACTTGCTTCCAGCTGGCTGTGTGGCGGTGGGGTAAAAAATACAGCCCCTGCCCCCTTCCGGAGATCACCTGTTTCATTATATCTTTCAAACATTACCAGGTTTTACCTTTTTATTTTTATTTTTCTACTTGAGTTCATTGCAGTAAATTGTTACACAAAATGCTAAACCGGCTCTTAAGGCTTATTTCATGCATGGGCCACTTGGAATTCAAGGCTGTGAGCTGATGAGGTGAGAGGTAACCGACTGGCATTGGAGACAGGCGTGAAAGTTATATTTAGTACAGTCCTTGTTGGGAAGAACACTGTGAGTCCTGCGAGTAAAGTGTCTCCATAAAAAAGCGAGGTGAAACTCCCCAATTGTGGCCGGTTTCATGAAAAACCCAACACTACAGGGATCCCAGAATGCTGAGCATACCTTCTCCTCAATTTCATTTCATTTCATCAAACCCTACTTTAGGGGACCAATCACACTTACCACCCAAAAACTGTGCCCTGTTCATAAATGGTTTTATTCGTCTCAATCCACGAAGAGGGATTTTGTGGTTTCCATTAACCTCAACATCTTGGACTGGGATTTAGAGAATATGCTTTTATTAATTCCTCTTTATTTCACTCTTTCCAAAATGGCTATATCTGGAAAAACTTTGCAATCTTACTGGAAACTAGAGTGTTTTTAGGCCAGTAAGGGAAACCAATAGTCAATAACTGAGAATGTGAGGTTAAAAGAAGCAGAAACTAAGCCTGTAGGTTTCAATAGGCCTGTGTCATTTAAAGGCTTTACAAATGAGTCTACTACACCCCAAACCCGAAGATGAGCTTAAAGAAGCAGGGTCCCGTGGTGGTTAAAAGGCCAGCTCCACACCCGCTGCTGCCCAACCTCAGGTGAGTGCCTGCATCTTACCAAGTCCCAGGCAGCGGTAAATGGCACTGTTGGAACCTACTGCCCAGAGCTGCCGTGGATTATAGAAAATGAAGCTCACAAAGCAACTGGTAGAATCCTCATTCCTCCTCTCCCCCTGCCTCCAGAGATGCTGGTTCTTGGGTTTTAGGGGCCTGGGTGGGCTCGGGGGTAGCTAATTTAAAAGTTATATGGGTAATGGGACAGTATCCCCTGAGGAAAACCTGTGTTACACTTTTGAAAAGTAATAAAGACTAACCATCAATGCCCTGCCCTCAGCCCTGTACACTCCTGAATAGAGGAGGACCCGTGCATCACAGCATGCCACGCCCATCTTCCAGGAAGTGGCACTGCAGGTGACAGGGCAGGTTTTCTTCTGGACAGGTGCACACCAGGGTGGGTTCCACAGTCCTGGCTTTGAATCCCACCCACCGTTGACCAGCTATGCAACTCAAAGCCAGTTTATCCACCTCTCCCTGCCTTAGTTCCCTCATCTATAAATTAGGGGTAAAACAACAGTCCACACCTCATGGGGCTTTGAGAGGTCTAAGTCCGATAACCTCTGTGAAGATACAAAAATAGAGCCTGGTATAGAGTAAGCATAATCATGGGTGTGGATATGAGTAAATATGTTATTCAGTCACCAAAATTTATTGAGCACTTCAAATATATATGTATTCATTCATTCATTCAACAAATGTTTATTGAGTATTTGCCATGTTCTGGATATGCACACATGGATCTGTATACACACACGTTGTGTATATACACAGTATACATGTATGCATGTGTGTGCACAAATGTGTAAATACAGGGAGAGTAGAGAAGAAAGTTTTACTATAGATGGGGTGTAAATTGTAAATAGAAACAGAATTCTGATTCCTCTAATTGCCAAACAGTCCATTCCTGGGCTTCAGGTTTTGTAACTTTCCTGTAATGCCCAATGCATGGGCCCCAAACACGTGCTCAAACAAGGGTCCTTGTTTAATCAAAAATTGCCCCAAATACATTCATTGGTAGTGCTGGCAGTGATGATGCAGTAACGTTACTTAAACCTATATTGGAGCCATCAAAAAATTTAAAAGGCACCCAACAAGTCTGCTTTTCAGAACCAGAGATCAAAATAGGAAAACTTTCTAAAGGTTTATAAGAAATGAGCTAGTTCCTGTGAATTTCTAGTTGATTACATAGGATCGCTTCAAAAGCCCAGCTCCACTCTAAGGGCCCTGTGAGCTCAGGGCACTGAGCGCGGCCAGTATGCCACAGGACCAGGCGTTGCACTCTGGATGTGGTGCCATCCCCAGGCTGGGATGACACCCACTCTCCTGCGTGCCTGCTACGTTACTGAACTTGGAAAGAAAACTCCCAACCCCCCCCCCCACCCCGGGGAAAGGCCCAGCCCAGGACACTCTCAGACCACCAGTCCTCACAGCCATTTCCTCCTGAGGAAGGTAAATAAGAGCACAGGCCAGTTGGAATCAGTTCTGTCTGACTTCATTCCGGAATGTGTGACTTATTTATAATCAGCGGCGGCTTTTCTGGGGAAAGGTCTGATCTCTTCGTGCACCAACATGGAATGTGGCACTTGCTAACACTGGACCGAGCAGCTATTTGTTTTTCTTTGAAGAGAAAGACTTCAGAAAACATACTGGTCCTCGGGACTGACTGCCTCCCAAATCTCACGCCCGGCGTGGCCAGGGCCCCGGGAGCGCTAAGAATGGCGGTATTCATGGGCCCTGCAGCTCTGCTGCGCATGACTCAGCGGAAGCCTGGCAGATCCCCGCAGTCTCGTACCTGTGGAGTGGCGGAGGTGACCAACACGCTAGCCATCAGACCATTCCTCTTGTACATAGTCTCCAGGCCACAGGGAGCTTCAGGGCAGCCTCTGTCGGTGACATAACCCGTCTGGAGAAGTCCTGCAAGGCAAGGGGCTCATAAAAACCAGCCCTCAAAGACAACTAGGCCCCACCCCTGGGGAAAAGGGGTGACAAGATCTGAGCAGATGACCCCAGAGACCTTTAAAGAAAGATTATAAGTTGGTGGCCTTTGGACTAAATGTGGCCCACAGATGTACTCTGTTGGGCTTGCACACGTTTTAATATTTTTTTAAATTAACCACCCATGTTTAAAACTTGAAAGGTTTCATGCAGGATCCTGGATTTCTGACATTTCTTGAAATTAGGAATACCTGGCAGTACCAGGCCCACATCCCCGCCCACCTGGCCCTTGCAGGCACTAGAGTTTGTGATCTAGTTTTAAAGTGGAGGCAGGTGAAGAAGACAAATGAATTCTGCTGTGTCTGCCTGTGCGCCAGACCATGTCAGCAGCAATAATGTGGAGAGCAGCTAAGATTGCACAGAACTCACCTGGTGCCATGCGTTTTGCACACCTCAGCTCATCTAACCCTCACTGCAGTCCTCGGGGAGGCCCTCCCATTGCACCCACAGTGCACAGAGGAATCAGACGCACGGGGAGCTAGCGTGACTCATACTTGGGTGCCTCATCTCATGCTGTCCCCATCCATCAGCATTCAAGATCCTACTCAGCTGTCATTCCGACTGGTTATCATGCCTGGACCACCCAAAGCAGCATCAGTTGCTTTATACCAATGTGTGTGTACACAATTCTAGCACAGCATTTATCACATCACCAAGCATTTCAGAACCGTAGCCACACCAGCTTTTTTGCAGCAAAGTGGCGAGGAGAGAGGGGAGATTGCAACGGGGGGGAGGGAAGGAGAAGGCAAAGGTTCCCGCTGGAAGCCAACTGCAATTTCGCAGGCAACAGGTGAGGAGGGTCCTCGGAGCTAAGTTTGGAGCAGTGAAGTCAGAGGGCAGGAGACAGACCAAAGGGCAGTAAGGGCAGAATTCAATAGAAATTGATGAGGGCGGGAGGGAGCACCGCCGAGGATGAATGGTTTCTGGCTGGAGGCACCAGAAGGATGATGGTGAAGGGACAGAGGTGCAGGAAGAGATGATGGATTTAATTTAGGACATGCTGGGTCTGTGGTGCCAAGGACATCATCAGTCCTGGTAAGCAAGATCAAGCCCAAAGGTCACCGGGAAAGATGGAAAACAAGGAGGTACAAGTCTGGTCTTGACCTGTCTGTGTACCCACCATGCTTCCGGCAGCCTGAGCTAGGAAGACAGAGCTTGTTTCCGATCTCACTCCTGCGTGTCTCGCCACTGACGAAAACAGACTAATTTATGGGCAACAATTCTCAGACAAGTGATATTTCACATGCTAAGAAAAAAACAGAACCAAACAGAATGGAAGATCCTTTCCAGGGCCCAGAGAAACCTCCACCCATCCACCTTCAGTCCCTGAGGTCTGGCCAAGCCCCAACTCCTGGTCAGGAACCAGACTCCCAGCAAGGAGGTAAGCCTGGCTCAGGCCCTCCCTAAGAGCCCCTTCCCAGCCCCACGGTTGGCCCCTGACGATGAGAGCCAAGCCTCCCAGGCCAGACTGACTGAACCGCAGTGGCCACCTCGTTCTCCTGAGAGCTTGGAACCCCGAGATGCCAATCTCTGCTGGTTAACCAAACAGAGGAGCTGTACCCTCAAGAGCCGATGTTGGCCAAACCCTGCCGGGTGCAGGGTCAGTCGGTCAAAAGGAGATGCACAGAGAGAAGCTCAAGAGACAGCCGTCTGAAAGGGAGGAGGGGGGAAGAAGAGCACTGGGCCTAGTTCCCACTACTTCGTAACAAATGCCTTTTTCAGTGTCAGATAGATTCCCAAAGACCTTGACAAAGGCTATTTCCTAAACGCCAAGGTCACACAGGGGCCCATGTGAATGGGGGAAGATACATGCCACCATCCATCCATCCATCCACTCACTGAGCTCACGTGTCACGCAGGCACACTCGTGCTAGGAGTTCCTAACCTTGGAGCGCTGTGTGCCTTGGACCCTTTGGGCTGTCTGGTGAAGCCTCAAGGCCCTTTCTCACAGAAATATTTTTAAATGTGTAAAATAAAATTATACAGATTTCTCAGGAAACCAATTATATAAAAATAGTCATTAAATAATTTTTTTTTTAATATTTTTTATTAAGGTATTATCTGTGTACATAGCTTATCATTGCCCCCCCCCCATAGATGCCCTCCCTCCCCAGAGTTTTGTGTCCATTGGTTGTTCTTATATGCAAGCATACCAGTCCTTCGGTTGATCTCTTATCTCCCCCAGATCTCCCTACCCTCCCCCCCCCCCCCCCCCGCTGTCATTTGGCAGTCTGCCTGTTGTTTTACTGTCACTATATCTATCTTTCTGTTCATTCGTTTATAATGTTCTTTAATATCCATAAATGAGTGAGGTCATGTAGTGTTTCCCTTTCATTGACTGGCTTATTTCACTCAGCATGATGCTCTCCAATTCCATCCAGGTTACTGCAAATGATGAGAATTCCTTCCTTTTTATGGCAGCATCATTAAATAATTTTTAAAACAATTGCAATGTAGTAAGGGAATAAATTTTAATTACTTATGTATATATGTATGTATTTATTTATTGCATTAAATATTAAGATCTATTGGTGGATCTGGAAATTACCAGAACTTCAAAGCAGCATGAGCAGAGGAGGCATTCTAAGATACCCATAGCTAATATGTGATAGGAAAATATCTGTGAATTTTATTGGTGACAAAGTCCCAGATACTGTCAGTATTACTGTGATTCATTGTCTATGTTAGTATCTGAGAGAAGTTTGTGAAAATAAAGATGCCATTTTTCTCCATTTGAATTCAGAGATGCCTGGTCGAGAACCCCTGTTCCAGGCACAGAGACCATGAAGTGAGCAGTCCCTGCTCCCATAGATTTCACATTCCAGGGTGGGAGTCAGAAAATACCATGAACAAGAAGACAATCTATACTAATAAAAGGGTAATATGCAAATGGTCAGGACGCCCTCATGTGTAACAACTGATAAGCAGGAGGCTTGGGTGGGTGGGGACTTGCAGCACCGGGGGACTTGCATCACGCCATCACAATCCATCACCAGGAGGCCTGGGGCCCGGCGGAGGCCTCTGCTCAAGGCCTGGGGGTCCCTCAGTTCTGTGCAGCGCAGAGGCAGGACCCGGGCTCCCGCCTACCTCTTTGGGGCAATCCATCAAGGAGCCCTGGATGGGTGGGTGGGGCCTACCTCTTTGGGGCGATGGATTGCTGGGCTCCCACACTATGACAGGTACAGGCCAGGCTGGGGGATCCCCCCGCCCCAGACTAACCCCGCTCCAGTGCACAAATTTCGTGCACCAGGCCACTGGTTTCTGATAATGAGATAATGAGAAATGTCTTGAAGAAACACAATGGAGGGGAACACAGTATTTGTCAGGGTGGTCCAGGAAGGACTCTCTGCAGATGTGATCTTTGAACTGAACCTTAGGAAGGAATCAACCACAGGAAAGGACTGTTCTTTGCAAAGGGCACAGCAAATGCAAAGGCCCTGAGATGCACATGAGCATAGAAGCTTTGCGATGGAGGCAGATGTCCATGGAGCTTAGAGAGTGGGAGGCGGTGGGCAGACAGGCTGGGGCCATGGCCTGGAGGGCCCTGCAGGCCACAGTGGGGAGTTGGGTTTATTTGAGTACACTAGAGGGTTCTGAGCAGGACAGTGACATGACCCGATCTGTTCTGAAGGTCACTGTAGCTACTGGGTAGAGAACTGGGTTGGAGAGCCAAAAAAACCAGAAGCAGTGGAAGCCAGTGGTGGGTAAGGAACAATGATGACAAGATTGCTGGCCACAGGGACCAGGGATGGATTCGGGAGAAGGTTTGGAGGTGAAGCAGACAAAACTTGTTAATGGATTGCATGTGAGGGAAAAGGAAGCGAGGCTGACTTGGGGCCGCTATGACTGGGTAAATGTTGACCTAAAAGCCATACGCTCGTCAGCAGTTTGCTCATCGTTCACTGAACAGCCCCAAGTCCTCCTCTACTGAGACAGCCGGTGCACCGGTTCTGGGGACCTGGAGTCGAAGGTGCCACAGCCCTGTGTCCTGTGGTGCAGGTGGGAGAGAAAGTCCAGCAAGGACACATTACAGGTTCACCTTGGGGGGGAGAGGGTCAAGGAAGACATCACTGAGAAGAGCCACTGAGTTGGGTCTTAAAGGACCAGAGGCAGTGTTTCCAGGAAAGAGCGGAGAACAGGAGGGCAGTGTGAGCAGGTATGGAAGTGGGAAGGTATGCGATGCCAGTGTGCCAGGAGCACCAGGAATCCTCCCCCTTATCCCTTTATCTGAGCCCCGTGCCCACCACAGACTAACACGGGCACTGGGGCACAGCAGCAAACAAGCCAGGCACAGAGTCTGTTTGACAGGCAGCCCTGGCACATCTGTGCAGGAAACATGGCGAAGTTTTTCCTAAGCCCTGAGCTGGGTGCAGTCTGATCATCGCTGTCATCCCGACAATTTACTAGACGCTTTGTTTCAGGCTCTGGCTAAGGGTGTATATGCATTAAAAAAAATTTTTTTTACAGATGAGGAAACTGGCACTCAGAGAGAAATTACTCTGTCCCTTAGACATATGGTTTGACATGCTTGCATCGACTGTGTTCCGTGCCACACTGGAGACAGTCTTGCCTAAAAGTAAGAGCACCAGCTTTTTCAGTTGAGCCATTTTAATCTGTACACACCAAAATCCTATTTTCCACCCTCCCTCTGCCTCTCTCACCTCTCTCTCTCTCACACACACACACACACACACACACACACACACACACACACACACACATTCCGGCTGCTAATGCCTCCTTGGAAACCAAAACACAGCAGGAGAAAAAGCAATTCTCATGATGTAACTCCGCAAGCACGTGGCAGTTGTAGCAGAACCACAGAACAATCCCACGTCTCTTGTTTCGCTATGACAGAGTCTGGTCTGGTGTGTGTGGGCTCCAGAGGCGGGGAAGGAAAATCCCATATGCAACACTGGTTTTCTTCCAAACTCAAAATTCTGCTTCAGCGTTTCAGGCTCAGGAAACCAAGAAAATAACATGAGACAGTCTGGTGCAGACCACTGTTGAGAAGGAAGAATAACCACTTTTTTCTAAGCTTACGGAGACTGTTTCAAAGAAAATACACACATCCAGGAATGTTCAATTACAGAGAGTGATCTCTTCCAAATGTCCGGACAAGTATGAAAATGGACGCAGGCCCGCTTCCTCAGCCTGGGGCTGCTCTCCACCGACGTGGTCGAAGCTTCTCCACTTCCTGCGCCTGAACAGAGGCTGCGACAAAGACGGATAGGGAGGACACAATGCGGGATTCTGCCCACAACCCTCCACCAATATCTGGCCCACTGCAGGAGCGCTAAGTGTATATATGTGTACACACTCTGAACCACAGCACAGGACCAGGTTTTGTGTTGCCAAAAGGTTTTCCTGGGGCCCATCCCTCTGGGGCCGGACCACCTGCCAGCCCTCAGGAAGGCCAGCCTTGTGGCTGGCACTGCTGTTATCTCTGCCTCCTCCTGCCCTCTCTAAGCTGACCAAGCCTCTTTTCCTGGCAAGTAGCAGCGTCTGGCGGCTTTCACAGAGCGGCCTGGCCACGTAAGCACATCAGACCTGCCATACCATCACTCACTGCAATGTCTACCCCCACCCCCGCCCCCGCTCCTTTCTTATCACCCACCAGATGTTCAACATCCCACCTCTCCCCTCCTCACCGGGGGGCAGGGAGTGGGCTGGGAGGCACCACTGTGTCCAAAGGCCACTGCTCCTCCGTGGAGAGAAAGCAGCAGCATTTAGGAGTGAGGGCAGGGTTTAGAGACTGGAGGTCAGCAGATACCACGAAAAAGGGTATGGAGCTGAGGTAGGGTCTACACAAACAGGCAAGGGTCCACAAATTCAGGTGACAGGCAATGACCAACACCCCCACCCCCAGCCACACACTGTGCGGAAGCCTGAGAAGCAGGGAGAGCAAGGCCCATCTCGTCCTCAGAAACATTCTCTCCTATCACTTACTCTGTGCCCTTGGCAGTTCTGGACCTGGCCATGTCTCACCTTCCTCATCGGTAAAAATGGGGAGAATCGCAGTCCCCCTCCCTCACAGGTGTTGAAGGGTCCATAGGATGATGCACGTGAGAGTGCCGGGGCAGTGTCTCAATGAATGACAGCTGAGGCTAGTGCTCACCCCTCACCACCTCCTTCACCCCCGGGGCGGGGCAGGCATGGGCAATGCTCTCAGCACAAGACTATGAGAAACCAATTTAAAGTTAAGGCAACAGGAGGAATATGCGTGACGAGTATGCAGTTCTCATAAGCCCAGGAAAGGGTTCTCAAAAGAAAACTAACGCTCTGATTGGCAGGAGAGTTTTAATGTAAACGCTTCACGAAGAGGCCGGCCAGCACTTCCCATGCCCATGTGAACACATATAGTTACTCCTAAACCACAGGTTCCTTGGCTCCCAACAAGGCTGCGGAAAACAGGTGGAGAGACTCAGCCACTGGCTGGTAAGGAAGACCTGGTTTTTCCATCGGAAGCATAGGCAGTTTTCCCCACAGGAAAATGGGAGGCCTAGGGATACTTGTGGGAGGGCTTGAAGAGAGCTTCAGGAAATGGGGTGAGACAGAGAATGAGTAAGTGAGGATGGTCCACCGCAGACACCGGAGCCAGCCTCGGGATCGGGTGGAAGAGCACCATCTTGTCAGGGAAAGGCCAGCTTGCAAGGGGGGAGAAGCTCCTGACTCCCCCAGCCAGCTGGGCAGAAAAGGGAAGGCAAGAGACACAGGCAGAAGATGGCACTGGGGTTTTCTGGGCACTCCTGGGCATGTTCTCAAGCACAATGAGTTATATTAGCAACCCAAAATATTAACAATGCAAGAGAAAGAGAGGAGGGCATCTGACGAAGCAAACCTCAGAGAAGATGGCAAGTGTGGGCTGGTTAGCTACTCCCCTGCCCCTGGAGAAAGAACGGTGGCACTACTCACACCTGCCCTGGAGGAGGGCAGCCCGGGGAGGCAGAAGCTGAATTCCACAAGAGTACCAGCCAGCCGGGCTCCTGTAACAACACCCAGGGCTCGATGAAGTCTCCTGGGTGAGATGCTTTTAACGTATGTGAAACAGAAGCACAAAAATAAAACCATAAATTTCATCCAACGAGGATCTGGTGTGACCTTCTGAGCAGACAAGGAAACTGTCACAGACTGGGAGACACACGAGACTCAACAACTAACTGCAGGGAGGAATCCTGGACTGAATCCTGGAACAGGAAAAGAACGTCAGGGGGACACTGGTGACATTTGAAAAAGGCCAACAGTTTAGTTCACAGTATTGCACCGATGTTACTCTGATAGCTGTACTGTGGTTATGTAAGCTATTAACAAGTAAGCTGGGTGAAGAGTATATGTGAATTTCTATTTATCTATCTGTAAGTGTAAAATTATCTATAATAATAAAAACATAATATGCTAATTAGACCCGCCAGCCAAACGTCTTTCTGGATGACCTTCCAGATGAAGCTGGGGCTGCCAGGGCCAAGTCCCTTGCACAAATTTTGTGCATTGGGCCTCTAGTTTCAAAATAAAAAGTTTAAAAATGTAAAAAGGGATTCTACATCCTTACATGCCACTCCTCACCCCCAAGAGAATCTCTACAATCAGGCCTATAACGAGGGCCCGCCCTTTACTGTACAAACCATTGTTGGAGAATTACAGGTTCAGGTATTTCACACGGGTGACGTGGGCCGGTAGACAGAGGACGGGGACAGGAAACCATTTACTCCCTCTCTCCCTCCAAGTTCCTGCCACAGGCAGAAGACTTACCAGGTGCACCATTAATGTGGATCTTTTTCAATAGATGGAGTTACACATGTGTTGATATATATGTGATTTGATATGTATGATATTTTGTTGTATTGACAGCAAGCTTCAAAACTTCATATGTCAAATTCGCTGAAGGTGTTAACATCATAGACATTTTTACACTTAAAAATATAGAATTTCATGCCAAAAAAAAGAGTGTTTGCAGGAAGTTTTAATTCATTACTTTCTTTTGAAGAAAAGTGCTGCTGAATACTTCGGGAAGCTTATGGTGAACATGTTCCACTCAAGATATTTGTGAGCTGGTTTAAACACTTTAAAAGTGATGATTTCGATGTGAAAGACAAAGAAAGTCCAGATCAACCAAAAAGTTTGAAGACCAACAATTACCAGCATTATTAGCTGAAGATGCATGTCAAACTCAAAAACACTTGCAAAAAGATTAAACACTGCTCAGCAAACAATTTCCGATCATTTACAAGCAATGGCAAAGATTTTAAAAGAAGGAAAATGGGTGCCATATCAACTGAACAAAAGACAAATGGAAAACCAAAAAATCACCAGTAAAATGTTGCTTCAATGGCACGAAAGACTTTTTTGCATCAAATTGTAACTGGCGATGAAAAGTGAGTTATTTTGAGAATCCCAAACACACAAAATCATGGGTTGATCCAGATCAATCATCAACATCGACTGCAAGGCCAAACCGCTTCGGAAAGAAGATAATGCTCTGCGTTTGGTGGGATCAGGAAGGTGTGGTGTATTATGAGCTTGTAAAGCTAGGTGAAACTGTTAATACTGATTGCTACCAAAAACAAATAATCAATTTGAACCATGCTTTGATTGTGAAACGACCAGAATAGGTCAGAAGACACAGCAAAGTAATTTTGCTTCATAATAACACACCATCACACACATCAACACAAGTTAAAGACACGTTAAAAGATCTTGCCTGGGAAGTATTAACCCACCAGCTGTATTCACCAGACCTTGCTCCTTCAGATGACCACTTGTTCCGATCGATGGCACATGCACTTTCTGAGCAGCACTTCAAAATGTAGGAAGAAGTAGAAAATTAGGTCTCTGAATGGTTTGCCTCAAAACAAGAAAAGTTCTATTGGGACGGTATCCA